>JAOTON010000132.1:2254995-2943742 GCA_034440635.1 Lepas anatifera
TCCTCCTACTCGTGAATCAGGGGGATGTCCCACCTTGAAATGTTGAACTTTGAACTTATTTGTTGCATGTTTTCCATATTACCCACGTGAATCTACTTATATGTGCTGGTGAAGTGCATCTACCTTAGTGTTTCGCATGGAGCCAAATTTCTTAAAATTTGCTTCTCATCCTCCCCCCCACCCTCCCGTCATCGTCAGTCTTGGGCCCGTCCGTCCCCCAGCAAACATTCCGTGGCGGCGCCCGTGGAAAGATGCATGGGACGCCAGAAGATGACTTCTAGAAAGCAAACTGGGGTGTCAATCTTTCAGTGCAAATAAAACCTTCTTCCATACTACATTGGTCCAAAGCCTCACTTGTCGGAGAAATCAGCATTTCCTGAATGGGTATCAGGTTCTCTTTGAAGCACCTGCCCTTGTTTGTCCTGCTTCCGTATATTAGTTTAAAGGAATGTGGCACCTTGGTTGAATCCTGGGATTTAGTGTAATTAGGGGTACTTTTAGCCGAAAATCATGGAAGCGTCCATGATTTCTTTGAAAAATGCACAATGGGCTCAATATTTTGATTTTTAAAATGTTCCTCTAGAGAAAGAAAGAAATATCTTCCTGTGGATGATGTCATGATCTGGCAACCACTACCATATTCAATACGCTTCAAGGTCTTCGATTGGCTGATACTCAGCGTGACGTCAGCTTATTTCGTCGCACCAACAGCCATGACAGCTGTGGCCTGCTGCTAAGGGTAAATGAGGGGTACATTTCAGGTAGGTTTTAGCTTTTTTCTACGGATATATCGAGTTCCAAGACAAATGCTATATTTATTACCGGGTTTTCCGACTTGTTTTACAACTGGGCTATCTCAGTTAAAATCATGTTATAAAGGTGCCACATTCCCTTTAACACGGAGGTGGGGAGAAGAGGGACAGAACTCGGAACCTGTTTTCCCCGCAAACAGTGAGCTTTTGAGACGAGCAAAATGTGCAACCAACCTAGATGTATCATATGTCCCGTGAATAAAATTGTACGTCCCTTGATCCAAACTGATGGTTCCAAATTGAAGGTTTATACAAACAATATGATTTCATGTGGTTCGCGGAGGAATTTGCCAATATTGGAGTAAGAAAAAAGTTCCACGGAATAATGTATTACACTCCCACGAATGGCCCCCTTTTTAGACATTTCTGGATGATGTTTCTGTTAACCCACCGCCATACGAAAAAATATCGCAGGATAACGAGGAAAAACGTTGTTGATCAGTTCGAGTTTTCTCGGAAATACTACCAAGAATGTATTAGTGAATGGAATTAGTTGTTGTAGCATAACGGGGGGGAGGGTATCTTCCCTGCTACCGTCTCCGAAAAGAAAAGAAAAACCCTGCGCTCTCGTTGCTTAGCATCTTTCCAGTCAGTTGCCTCCAGTGGCTATACCGACACAGCTGTCGTGTAACTTAGTTGTTACACTATCCAGTAATGATCATGCGCAATATGTGACGCTGGTGGCAGAAGTTCCCCAGTAATGACTGCTGAGTGCTGAGTAACGATGACTTGTGTAATTATGTCTGTTTGTTCTATATCATCGTTACTTCATCTCTCCCTGACAACAAGGTTCTCTCCAAGCGATAGCATATGATTCTGAACCGATCAAGGGACTGCGCGTGCACGCATTGTCGGCTTATCTATTTAATCTGAGGCACTGTTCCGTGTCAATTCACCAACATCAAAGCGCTGGTACTCCCCAGTGGACAGAGCAGTCATCAACTGGCACTCAGCACATCGCGGGTCTGTCTCTAACCTGGCGACAGACGGGCTGTCGGCGTCAGCGCGCGCATGAGTCGCTCAGCTCTCGGCTTTGAAGTTGTCCAAGCTCCTGCCTCTCGAAGCCTCCCAGGAGGGATGTGAGAGGACAGGGTCGAACTGTCGACACAAGGGGGAGGGGTGTGGGATGACTGGTCGAGCTGTGGACATAAGGGGGAGAATGCGGGAGAAGGTGGTTGAACTTTGGACAAAAGATGGGAAGGATTTGGGAGGACAGGGTCGAGCTGTGGACACAAGGGGAGGCATGTGGGAGGAAGGATTCGAACTATCGACACAAGGGGAAGATATTTGGGAGGACGGGTCGAACTATCGACACAAGGGGGAGGGATTTGGAGGCTCGAGCTGTCGACACAAGGGGAGGGATGTGGGAGGACGGGGTCGAGCTGTCGACACAAGGGGGAGGGATGTGGGAGGACGGAACCGAGCTGTCGACACAAGGGGGAGGGATGTGGGAGGACGGGGTCGAACTATCGACACAAGGGGGAGGGATGTGGGAGGACGGAGTCGAGCTGTCGACACAAGGGAAGGGGATGTGGGATGACGGAGCCGAGCTGTCGACACAATGGGGGCAAGGATGTGGGAAGACGGAGTCGAGCTGTGAACACAAGTTAAACGTCCGAGCTGGACGCTACTCAGGCGGAGGGACATTGATGTAACTACGTTCTCCCGACTCCCCGACTACCTGACCAATGGTGGACGTTTTCTTTTTTCTTTTAACTCGATCTATGGTCCTTTGCATTTTCTCGCCTCCCCCCTTTCACCACCGTGCCTGATCAGTCCGGGCTCCCCATTACCCACCATAACTTCATTACCATGCATTTCCCCCTCCGGCGAAAACATTCGTGGTAACGCCCCTGACAGAATTTAAAGATGAGCTAGGTGAGTGGGGCATGTGGAATGTGATGGGAACGGATATCTGAGTGGGAGTGTGGGAAGAGGACGAAGCGGGTGGGGAATTGAGACTGTCTTGCATCAGTGCTTACTACGGCTTGGAGGGAAGTGGCGAGCGTAGCTGAACAAGTGGCTTGTAGGCGGGGAACTGATCTGGAGCCTTAGTGCAAAAATGGTGGTAATCATGGGTGTCAAAAGCGGCTAGGTGGGCGGCTCTCCCATCTGATGAACCAGGGGACGTCCCCCGCGCCAAATTTCGGTACTCGACTGATTATTTTGGCATTTGCCCCTACCTATCAAAGTTGACCTGCGTAAATGTAGCGATGTCGGTTCCTTGTGAATTGTCTCGATACTGCTTCCCCAGACAACCTTTAATTTCCGACTGCGCCTCCCACCCCACCCCTCCCGTCCCCTGTAGTCGCCTGTTTGGAGTCCGTCTCTCCAGTAAAACATCTGACTACGCCCCTGGTGTAACTACGCGCTCATGGGGAAACCGCCTGAGTGGGGCCCATCCCCGGACCTCCCAGTTGGATATAAGCTCACACACGCTGTTGAACTGAGCCTGGGCGGCTGGGCTGAGAGCGCCGGCAGCCACCGTGGGCGTCGCTGCCGCACCAGCATCGACCGGGGCGCACCGCCCGGAGCTGCTGCTTCTCATGAAGCCAGTCACGCGGCTGCTCGTCGGCTACCACGAACGCACCGACCCCACGCCTGGTATTGATGGCCCTGTCGCCGTGCTCAGGTCCTCATGAACTAGCAGTGGCTAAAGAGTTTCCTTCATTTACCTTATCGTGCATAGGTGAATCCATGGGCGGTAATCCCCCTCCCCCCGATGGACCCTCTGGTGCCCACGATATGGTCACAGCGCCCCATGAAATTACGATGGCTCCCCTAAAATATAATTTCCCACTCCCCCCCTTCTTCTCCCCCACCCTCAGGTACGAGCATCGGCGCCTCCGCAATAGAATGGCGCCGATTTCCGCCCTTGTGCCCCTTTGCCTATCGGAAACTCTGGATACGCCTATGTTATCGTGTCTGAGTACTTTTCTTCAAATGCTTACGTAATTCTGGTTCGTGCTCTGATTCTCCGTGTGCCTAAGGCCCCTCGGGATCGGAAAGCCGAAAGTTGGGTCTACCATTTGCTTTTTTACCGAAGTTACTGACTGAACATTGTGACTTCCAATGATGGTGGATGCATTTTGACGGTTTGTGTTTGTTTTTGGCGCTCCAGTATCATACTGGAGATAATTAGATTGCCAGCATTTGGCCTCCCTCCAGAGGAGCTAATTTGCATGTTATAACACTGCTCGGCTTTCCGCACCAGCTAGAAAGTTTCAAAACAGCCAAATGAAGGCATCAGTGCCCCTCTCTATGGCCCTGGCACCTGGATCCTACTGCTTGCGCCAGCGCTATATATACGGAGGGGAAAGGAAGCGGGTAGTTCCCAGCTGCCGGCTGAATATTAGCCGCCCCCCCGACCGGACCAACCGAAAAGTTAAATAGGGCCAGGAGCCGGAAGCGCGGAAGCGGAGAGGGGAGCGTAACCACTATAACCGTCATAGCCCCCGGGCACCCCCTGTTAACCGTATTTTCGGAGGTCATTTTTGTACCCGTGCGTTTTGTAATAGAATAGAGGAAGCAGTTTTTTGAAGAGCTTCTCATGGCCTTGACCTTCAAGTTTCACCAGGAAATACGAAACAAATATCAAATAGGTATTGCTACTAGGTGTTCGAATAGGCATTCTAATAAATAAACATTGTAACTTAATATACACCAGACTTAGCGATCAGAAGCCTAACATGGAAACCCACCCAGATTTGACTTTTTGTATTTTTTCTTGTTTTTATTGAGCGATTGAATGTTGATGACTTGGTTAATGGCTTTTTGGTCGGTTGAATGAGTAAGCTTTGCTGTTCTCCTCATGTCAAGCCTGTAAGTTGTGGTGCAGCCTCATCAGAGGTAGAGAATGGTGGGGCCACGTCTGTGCGCGGCGTGGTGTAAGTTATAGATTATTGTTAAAGGGAACTTGCTGCGTCTTCGTGCTTGACTGATTATCTATATTTTGTTTTGGATATTCCCTCTTTGAATTATTGAAGATTTCGATATGTTGATGCCTACAGTCCTGCCCTAGTTCATATTGAGTCATTTCTAAATAAAATCAGAAGACAAAAATGTTATATTTGACAAAGGTAACAGTAGACCCCACTCCACCACTGTTACAAATAGTTGTGTACATTCCTAAAACACCATTCCAGGACATGTAGTACTCATAGTGTCACGATATTTGGTGTTGAGCATTTATTCATGAAGACTGAGCTGTAGAAATATAAAAAGAAGTTTTTGTTTCGATTCCCACCACCGAAAACTTTGTTGAGCGTTCTGGATCAAATGCTACCTCTGTATACGCGTTGCCAATAAGCCGACAGAGTGATAAATGCTGTTTGGGAGCCACTGGCCTGAGGCGAACTCCGTGCGAGCACGGTCTCCTACTGTGAACCGTGCTATTCGATGAGATCCAGGTGTGACTTAACAGCTTAGGATGGTTTTTTAACGTTTAGGGATGCTCTTCTGACTTTGGCGTGATCGCGCACCAATAAAGAATACAGCTCTACACGCTTGCTTGTATATATGTTTGCTTCAGCTTTCGATATATTCCCCTCTTTAAAGGGAACGTGGGAATTTTATAACGTGATTTTAACTGATATGTCAAGTCGTAAACATGCCAGAAAATCCGGCACTCAATATATCATTTGTCTTGGAACTCAAAAGTTCCGTGGAGAAAAGCTAAAAACCTACCTGAAATGTACCCCACATGCACCCCAGCCAGGCGGCCACAGTTGTCAGCTGTTGGTGTGACGACACCGCTGATGTCACGGTGAGTAATCAGCCAATAGAAGCCCTTGAAGCCTATTGAATATGGTAGTAGTTACCAGATTATGACGTCATCCACAGGCAGAGGTTTAGTTTTCACCCTAGAGGAGCGTTTTAAAAATAAAAAATATTAAGCTCATTGTGTATTTCTTAGAGAAATCATGGACGTTTCCATGATTTGGGCTAAACACACCCCTAATTACACCCCAAATTACCTAGGTGCCACCTTCCCTGTAAGGAAAATATCCTACAAATGGTTTCCACAATAGATGTGTCAATTCTAAATATTAGTTATGCAATTTTGTAATTACAAAAAACACTAGATTTAGGAATGAGAGGCTAGAAAATTATTCAAAGCTCCATATTAAGTTGAAATGACAGTGCATAAATACATTTGTGTCTTCCCAAGATGTCATATGCATGAACGCGATGGCTAGTTTGACGTCTAACTGTAAACAGGGAGAGTTCCAGCTTTTGTTTTCCTTAAGCTGGGAATAAGAAAGTAAATTCCCTGTCGGGAGCGGCCTTTGCGTTTTTGAAAACGGCTGATTAGGCTCGCTCAGCGCCGCCTTTCCCCGCGAGCCTTCCCCATTCAGGCTCGGCATCGACGCTGCTCCATTGGGTGTAATGGAGGCCATTGACGCTCTGGCCAAAAGGTCGGAGTTCGTGAGGCCCGCCACTGAGTACTGGAGAACGCCGCAGGGTCCGCCCTGGTGCCGACGGCTCTACAAAGGCGCATACAGTATTGCCGATCAGGGGGCGTCATGCGGACCTGGGGGCGCTACTTTTGGGCGGCAAAACTCATCAAGTGGGCGCTACATCCTATCGCAGGGCGCCGAAACTCGTATCCTGGGGGAAGTGACCTTCCAGGGGCACCATTGACATTTCAGGGGGCGACATTTCAGGGGGAGGTGATGGTCGATCGGGGAAAATACCCCGCCCCTCCCCTGGATCCGCCTTCGCAGCCCCAAATGTGCCAGCATAGTGAATGGCTCTGTTGGTGAGAGTAGCGGTTGGCTGAATGATGTGTTGGTGGCAAGATAGAGCTTGATGTGTGTAATAGTCTGTCGTGCACTTGCCTAGCCGTACGTTTTGTGGTTAGTGCAATGCGTAGAGGACGAAGGCCTACTTTGCTGGCTCCATCTACCATGTTTTTCTCAGCATCTACCACATTTTTGCGCAGCGCCTTTGGAAATGCAAGTACTAACATTCTAAAAAAACAATACGGAAGGAACTGCCCCCCCAGTCCATCATTGAACTAGGTGATTTAAATATCATGAATGATAACAGTTTGTCACCCCGCCATCAAGTTATCAAGATCATTAATCTAGCTGGTTTCCATGACCTCCTCGCAAAGAGAAGAAAGCTAATTCGTTACATGCTTAATTAAATTGTGGTACGGTTTCATAATTAGATTGTTCAAAACAAAAATGTAAGTGGAAGGTAAAGTAAATTAGAAATCAAAGTGCCGCCCACCATTTTAATTATCGGATCTGTTGATGACACAATTTGATAGCATTTTCCATCTTGTAACACATAAGATCCTTATCTCTGTTGTGTAATGCGTCATATAAAAAAACAAGCTACATGCTAATATGTTTCACATTCAAAGGCTGTTGCAGGAGCTCAAATACATAGCTGGAAGTCAATTACCCTGATAATATTAATGCTTAGGGAGTGCCATGTTATGGTTGCTACACATAAACAAAGATTTTGGGTTGGGTGAGTATTTCCAGAAATAAAGTCAAGAGCCACGCGACGAGCCTGTGGGTGCGTCGTCTTACAAGAGCGTGGTGATTGCTTCGTCACTCTTCTGGGGTAATCACCAATATAAACACGATGGGGATGACATACAAAAACATAATTCATGTCTTATAAAGGGGTCTGCATTGTAGCATACCGTGCTTTTACATCTTTGCGGGAATCGCTTCATTCATAGTTTTCTTCTTCTTCAAATGTACACCATAAATAGATATAGTGAATAGAGGATAGTCTTTTTGAAGACCAAAATAAATTATATATTGTGCTGTGGCGGATCCAGGACTTTATTGGGGGAGGGGGAGGCTAGGATGCTTGAGCCCCAATCACCATTGCCTTGGATCCACCATCTCCTATGCATTATCTATGGGCACTCAAGAGGGGAGGCCTGAGCCCCCTAGTCCCACTTGTATCCGCCACTGTTCTTGCGCTGCTTAGCAACCGTTTCTACGTGGTTACATAACAGTAGCGTTTCGCATGGTGGATGTACCGTACTCCGTAACGTCACTCAAGTCGATCTGTCGATCTGCGTCAATGAGCACCCTCGCTTTGGTTTGATTGTCATTTGACCAGGATGTTGGAACCTACGGGCCTGATTCAATGTCACATACCCAGAAAAAATATGTAATTTAGTCAATCGACCCGTCTCCCGTACCACGATACGATTCTTTTAAAGTCCTGTCTAATTTTTTTGTATTGCTAGGCATACCAATTCTGAACTCATAGGTAGGTGTGTTTAACAACCTACAAACCCGCTCCTCTTGGCTATCTGTAAATGTTGAAAACTAGTCGCAATAATTTTCCAGCCATGATCGTTTGGTTTATGGTTAGAACTCTGAGTCCGAGCTAGCTGCAAAGTGGAAGTTTCATGTTGGGTCCGGGTGTTTGCGCTTATCTTGATGCGGTGGCCAGCCCTTGGGCCAAGCTGGCACGGTTTCCACGGACGCATAAATAAATCATAACGGGATTGTGGAGAACCGAACGCTCCTGACAGCATGCATCGTGACATTGAACGTGTGCTGATTTCGTAGAGTGAGTACCTGCGTCATGGTCAAAGCAAATTGATATCCTATCCGGACCGCAACCCGAGTTTCCCCAGCAAATCCGCACGAATTCGTTTGCACACTATGCTTATTCATCCAAATCCAAACCAATCGGAACAAATACGATTAAGTTGCTAGCTAGACCCCAAATTCACATGCAGATTGGAAACAACCATAGTTCTATAGTCAATTTAATGCAATCCGCCAACGCTTTGGATGTCGATTGATATCCAACCCCTGGCGCTCTCTATAAAGCCCGTCTGTAACGGTAGAGTGCATCAATTACATCAACTTGGCCCGGCAAGGCACTGTTCTTGTTTCCTGTCCTTAACAGGAATGCTTTCCAGCTCAACTGTGATTAAGAAAATAGTGCAAGCCTGGTTTCGAGCAAAAACGGAAATTAGGGGCGGATCCAGGGGGCGGGCAAAAAGCATTCTCTAACGGAAAAGCTCGGGGAAAAACTATGTCGCTGTCCCTTTGGCCCCGGCTCCTTTATGGTTTATAAGCAAAGTTTTGGTGCTTCAACTGGACCAGTCAACTTAACAGTGTAAACATCGGACCTTGGTCCTCTTGGTATTTGAAATTTATTTTAACCGCGCACTGGAGGGGGCCTCGCCCCCACCTGTTTTTCCGAGGTGGCCGGAGAACCGCTTGTAGCCGAAAACGAAACGTGGCCACATTTAAGAATTTAATAGGCGTCGATTGGTGAAGACTTTTGAAATCGGGAAATTTTTTATTATAGGCTTTCAAGTCGACTGTTTTGAGATCGCCGTAAACGCGCGGTCGGACGTTGTTGCACTGAAGACCAGTGGTGACGTCATAACGTCTTAATCGGGAGTATATGTAGGTCACTCTGAGTCAGGTCAGGTCGGTGGTCTTTGCTTTGGTCACTGACCACTGTGCGTCGGCCTGCGTTCTGACTTGTATTTTGTTGGCGTCATGGTGGGTCATAAAGGTCGAGGTCAAGGTCATTGGGGGTCACCTCGGCCAAACAGTGGCTCGTGTTTATTATTTTGGGGTTATGCGCACCACTGCCGGGTTGGCGTGCCACTTTTCCTGTTGGAGGGTTTCTCGGGGCCAGCTTGCCTTGTTCGAGCCGCCGGGCCTTGAACCCGGGTCGGTGCGTGGGACAGCCGCTGACCACTCCACTACCGCGCCCCTGGCTAGTGTTAGTCAAGTGTGTATAGTGTTCCTTGGTGACCTTAAGGTCAGACCTTGTGCCTTGACCAAGTTGTGGGGAAGCCTCTTTGAGACCTTTTGAACCTTGTCCGCCTTTAGCTTTTCCCGCATTTTCCTGTAATCCGCATTTACATCGATCCCGATGGCCATTTTGCCTTTGCCTCGTTTGACCTGAAGATTTGACCTGGTATGATTGGTTATGTGGATATCTGCCCCACCCCCTACGTGGTTTTTATTTTTTGATCTTGGGGCCTACCCCTCCGTGTTGGATGTGTTAAGTGAATGATCCTCGGATAGCTTTTATTTTTCTTTCCGACCTGGTTTTACCACCCCAAACTAACCGGTCAGTTTAATTTTGGCCAAACTTTTCACTGCGTGACGTTTTTCCTCACTTTGTTTTTGCTTTTTGACTTTCCCCAAACCTACCGGCTAGATTTGCCACTGTTAGGAATGTTTCACGGACTTAGGTATATATAAATTATGTCCTGCTTACAATATAGGTTGAATTGGCATTCAGTTTTCTTCATCAATACTCCTTTTTTGGGGCATGAGAATGCAGTGTACAAGATGCGACTTCTACATAAACCAAACGCGGATATTTCTGCTGAAGCAAAGCAAGCTGTTCCATATCTTCCCCCTTTGGCCGATGTCACAATTTTGAAGGTGTCGTTTGTTCTTTTGTAGAGCGTTACTCCCGCCGATGTGAGTAGAAAATATCCTCGTTTCGGATGTTTCGACACACATAAATACACAGTCAGTTCTTAAATCATGATTGTTTGACACAAGACAAGAAGTGTTTCAAAACTGTGCGTGATGTGATGATATGGAAATGCAAGCCCGTCACTTTTCTGGTATGCATTTATATATTTTAAACATCGGCTGGAACAGCAGTGTTCACAGAGAGGGATATCATTCACTGGCGCAATATTTCACCCTGATTTACCCGGATCGCCTTGGATTTTCAGTGGGAGAGCGACGCCAACGTCGAATAGTCGCAGTTGGACCTCTTCCTGGATATGCCTCTGGGTGGACACGGTTTCATTTACTCCGCCGCCGCTGGTAGTGGGCAGAGGAAACACACATGATGTAGTGCAAACCTGCGCTCTGTTGGATCGATGCAAGGCCAGCGGTCCCGAACGAGGGCGCCGCCTCTGGCCGCTCTGCAACTTGGATGAATGTCAGCTGGGAGGTTACATAACATTGTGTGTTGAAGCAACGGCGTACTGTGACCCGAATTTTTTTAGACTTTTGCTTACAGCAGGGTAGCCTGTCTACAAACTTACTTCAGAAAAGATTATCGGTATATGTTGGTTAAGAAGCGCGCAGTCGTTTGCTTTTGTCTACAGCGGACGCGGCGTGAGTGTACACCAAACAGTCAATGCATGTTCCATCCCTGCTCCCTCTCTTCCCGTGGATGAGCCCGCTGTCGGCGCGCGTGTCGCGTGCGTCGCTCGGCGTCGTGGGCGGCGGTGTCGTGACGGCTGTCGGCGGCGACGGCCCGCAGCTCGGTGTGTGGACGGGGCGCACGTCAGCCAGCCATTGACCTGCCGTCGGAGGTGGCGACGCGTCGCTGCCGATGAGCCGATCACCGCGCGATGTCCGCCCTCCACCGCCTGCTTGCCTGCCCGCGGCTGCCGCCAGTGCGATAAAGGCGATGGTGGCGCTGTAGCTGCAGTTACCTGTCTGATGCTGCGTTTCCGCCCCTTTGGCCTTCTCCTCCCTGCTATATGATTATTTTAGACCGAGTTTCATGTTTATTGCGCGTCCACCCTGCTCGTAACATCCACCACGAGCTGTTGTTATACCCTTGGGCCGACTGTGCTATCTGCAGATGAAGGGGGATTATTGAAGTCTGGTGTAGGGATTAGGGGATGAAGCTTTTCGCACCTTGAGCAGGAGCGCGTCAGACGGAAAGCGTTGATTGATTCATGGCTCTGGTTGTAAACCTGACATTGAATCGGATATGGAATGACCGTAGATTAGAAAAATGATTCTGGGTATTTATCTACTGGTGGCGAATATAGATCATAATGAAACTGACAAGTGATCACCCAAACCAGCGCATGCTCATAAACAGCAATGCGTTTTATCAGTATTTGCTGTTTGTTTCGTGTTGAATGCTTCGTCTGAATCCGCCTCTGTCTTGGTATGTCCTTCGTTGATTAGGACTAGATATTCTCTCACTTTCCACGGCGCGTCTTTTCATTCTATTCATCAAGTGATCCGTTCACACTGTGCAGCTCCAGAAGAACTTACACTGTTTCCTTCTCTTCCAGGTGGTACGACTGAAACAAGTCGAACACACACTCAACGAGAAGCGAATTCTTCAAGCGATCAGCTTTCCCTTCCTTGTTAGTCTTCAGTACCATTTTAAGGTAAGACTTCGACATACCAGTTCACATGTTTTTCGTGGTCCTAAATCCCCTGAGATCCACAGCTATGTACGTTGCTCTGTTCGAAGTTAAGTTTTTTTCTGGCTGAGTGTTCCAAATGTTCCTTTACTGTTAGAATTTCCCAGTCGATTTTTAAATGTTCTTCACGAGAAATGCATCCAACTGAAATGCACACGAGACATGTACACCAGAAACGTACGTAACATCTCAGGCCATCTGTGATGAATTATGGAATGTTAAGCAAATACGTGATACAAGCCTAAAACAAGTGCTACAGTTTAGCAGCCGGATATTGGTGGAGCCTACCTTGTGTGGAGGCGGTGTAGCACCTGTGAATCTCCTTTGTTATAGTTCCTGGAGAACGCGCAGCCGTCTGTCTCGATATAGTCTGCCGGCGCCGTGGCCGCACTTGCATATGTGTTTCAGGGGTACCTCTGCTGTGGAAAGAGGCTTACGGGAGGCCAAGAGCCCCCCAGGAGCGCCTGGGACCCGTGTATTCTCGGCAGAATAAAATTGTGTGCTGACAATTCCCGGAGATGTCGTCTGCGCTAGAAAAAAACGGTCTAAATTGTAGATATACAGGCGTGAGGTCTAGCCTGTTATTAAAAAAGAATGATTTCCAAAATTGTTATAAATTTTAGGATGTCAAATGGAGACGGTATTGTGCAAATGCATAAAAGTTGTATAGATTTCCTTGCAAGGCACTGCTCTTAAAAAATAAATAATTATTTTACAATACATAATATTGATAGCCAATGTCGAGAAACCAATGATCCATTTCGATTACAATTGTTATATCATTTTCTAACCCAAATTATGTTCTCATTGAGTTTTTAGGGTACTTGTAGACGTGCTGGTGCCTTTGCGGGTGGATCTTCAGTAGACTCAGATTTCCGGAAGAGAATCATATTCTTATGGAGGGCTAGAAAAACAAATATATTCAACCAGGGTGAAAGCTGAAATGAACTTCATTCACCATCACAACCTTCTTGGAAATAATTGACCGCATTTGGGATAAGAAGTGCAAAAAACTGAAACCTCCGAGCAAATATGAACATTATCTCAGCATCTGATAGTGTTTACTATCAGTGACGGATCTACAACAGTTTAGGAGTGAACAGGATTTTCGAAGAAAATTCAAAATCATGCAAACAGTATTTTTTGAAGAAAATAGATACAAATCGGAGGGCTGGGGCTGGGAAGGAGGTAAATGACCATTTTTCCCCTCGCCTGGATCTGCCAGTGATGCCGACGTCCGCCCACCATGATATAAAAAATCATCATCCATGGTCACAACATGATAGTTGACCGACTAAAAAGCCGTTCTGACAAACAGGATAGTCTCACTTATCTTCAACAAAGCAGGACTTAAACAAAACTAGCTTTCAACAAACAGGATAGTCTTACTTGTCTTTCTTTTCCTGCTTCGAATCTGTCGAGATATGCATGTTCCTGGTTCTGTCAGAAATCGTTACATGCGCGCAACGCTATCCCGTAATATATCGGTCGTCGTAAGCCTCTTACGTCACAGCCGGGAGAGGCGTGCGTCACATTTGACCTCCGGCACCTGACAAGATACCGCCTTCTCGAGGAATAACGTTACAAACTTATCGATACGGAAGGTTGTTTATGTACTAGACACGTGCTGGACTCCGGTCTTTAAATCTAGCCTGAGTCAGATCGGTCGGAATCATGTGTTGTATTATGTCTGATATATGTATGTGCTCTCAGCGAGGGGTAGTCTCAAGTGATCGGTTAGGAAGTGATTTGCTCAGATCTGTTTTGTGTGCGTTTTTTATCTGTATTTTTTGTCCTTCTGTGGACTGCGCGTTGTCCGCCCATACGCTGACGTGAATTTTTGCATACTGTCGTCAGAGTTAAACAATCCAGGCGTTCTTATACCGTCTTCTCGTGGGTGGTGTAGTTTCGTGACTCAAGCTGGTCTGTCTGGTTTTCGAGAGTATGCCTAAGTGGTGTATTATACCTATGGTGTGTACAACCGGGCAATGCTTACTAAGCTACGAGTACGCCTGGTGCAATCTCATAAAGTTTAAGTTATTTTAGATCAATCACGAAAGCGTACGACTTTCAATTTGTGCCCACGCTTTGCTGTTGTGCTTCTGTGGAACGTTACGCAAAGTAAAGTTTTGCAGTGGATTGGCAAGGATGCGAAATTCCTGTCGGCGCAATGCAAAAACTGATTAAAGTTTCCTATCGAGGAGTGGGGGGGAGGGGCAGGTCGGGGTGGCTTCATCCCGAGCCATTTTCTGACTATTTCTGGCAAAGGGGAGGGGTTCTGAATTACCCTCAAATTTGGCCCATGTCACATGCGAACAGCCTCTAAACAGCGTTTTTGCATAAATCTATATTTTGAGGCCTGTTCATCATCAGCTATCATCCAGCCGGGATGGGATGCGACTGCTGCGGCATATGGGTATTCTGGAGCCAGCTTGTGACCCATTGACCTTAGACTCATGATTTTACTTGGAAGCTGGCACCCGGAGCGCAGTAGTTTTGACAGCGTCAGAATTATATTTTATATTCCAAGGACTCTCTTGCTTCAAATTCATGATTGAGTTTTATTTAGCAGATACTTGGCTGAGCGCAACTTGTTCGTAAATAAAGCTGCAGTATGTTATAAATTAGAATCCGTCATGTTTTTATGTTATCTGTACTCATAAGATTTTTCCATTGATACATGGTGCGGTCCAACGGGGTTGCAGGAAGCGTGACTCCTGAAACTGCCTAGTTCTGTTGGTGCTGCTTTTTTTTTTTTACTGTTTTACCTTTCAAACCACGTGTTTGGTCTTGATTTATTAATGTTAACTCGATAAGATTTTATGTTATTGTTTTTTATATTTGTTGGTCACTGCTGTTTTTGTGTTTATTATATGCTAATCTTTTTATATTATTTTCTTTTTTTAACGTTTTATGTTATCTTCTTTTTATTTCTTTTTACTGTTTCGTTGTTGACTTTTCTGTCTTTATGACTTCGGCTGTTTTCTCTGAATCCCGAGCCACTTTTCCTAAATCTGACCGTGTTTCTGAATGGCTGGCTCTTGGCTCATTATACCCAGATGATAGAAGCATAATTTATTAAATTTGTACCTTTGAACGGACTCGTTTACATGGTTTGGTTTGCTTTACCTCATATAGCTGTCAGAGCAAGTGAAAGCAGAATCAACTTTCCCAGCATTGCTCTGCTGGATTATGTTGTAGGGTACCCATAAACGTTTTTGTATGTTTTGATACGAATTTTTACATCATTTCTCCTTTTGATTTATACATCACACTCTGTGATTGTTGTGATAAATATTCATCTTCCTCTCGGTTGTCGACATTGTCAGAGCTTTCACGAAAATTGGAAAATTTTACATATTCCACCAATATTTGTGTCATAAGCCTGTGGAAAATTCATGTAAACAGCACAGAGTTCCCAAAACACCAAGTTACGGAGATGTAATGTTTAGTGTTTGTAGAATTATGTACTGTTTGGCTTACTCTGCCGAGGGCTTGCGGCGAAAATATAAGTCAAATATGTCTAATGTTGAGATCTTGTGTAAATTGGATGGTTAAAAAAGACAATCAGAAGTCAGCGAATATGTGTAACGACAATGATAATAGCAATGACCCGGAAAGCTACACTTATCGAATTGCATAATCACACTCTCAGCAAAAGCTATTTCAGGAAACTGTTCTGGGCTGACTTGTGTCAAAAGCAGCGTGTCTGGTTCGGAACACCACCACTGGTGTGCGTGGTGGTTCGGAGTCTGTTTGGAGGAATTACTGCCGACTGCCGGCCAGTATTTATTTATGTTCCCGAGAAAATGTGGTGTCGTCCCCTCGAGCGATGACAGCCTGAATTGGCTGCGCTGCTGTGCCGTATTATGACACAGGGCAAGTGCAGTGTAGTTACTGCTAGCCTCTATGCTTGTGAAGATACAAGCTCTTTGAAACGTTGCTAGTGCATGCATATCAGAAATATTCCTGCTCGTGTGATCTGATTTGAAGACTCGCCACTATGTGTGTTGTCTGGACATGTGATTTCCAAAATCAAGGTACAGAATGTTTCATCCCCATTTCAAAGCTGCAAATTCCACGTTTGTATGTACCTGGCGTATGATTCACTAAGCTCAAATGCTCCGAAGTGCCGCCCACCATAATTGCAGCGGAGTGCAGCAGGGAAGCTGAGATCCGCCGCCGGGCCCGCGGTGCCTGTCCAGCCCCGCCACTTCTTAACTTGTTTCTGTGGTATAAGTGGCTGTAGCAGAGGTGGAAAAACGATAATGCAGGTGTCAGATGTTCCTTATCACTGTGGCGGCACCTCCAGACTGTGTGAGATCGTGGATTTCGTGTTTTATTGAAAGCTGCCTTTATGAAGTCCAGATTGCTTGATGCGCAAAGTAACATGTTATAGTAAGCTTAGTGAAGTTTGAGCTAGCCGGAAAATATTTTTATAACTGTTCGAGTTGATACGGCATTTCTCCATTGAAATTTACAATAGGTCAACTTTTCAAACAAATAATTTTTAATCTACAGAGGAATATATTATCCTTGACTTCTTGTTTGAAATATATTTTTGTTTCCTTTACTGTGAAATTATCATTTCATGTCATGGTTATTATCATTTTACGTGGTCGGTGCGTGGTGCCGAGGGATGTATTATCATGTCATTGTCATTGCATGTTACCGCCATTGCTCAACACGAATACGACTGAGAGGGTGCGACAAACAGCTTGTTCATCGACTGGGGCACTGTTCGGTTACAGGACAACAAAAACCTGTACATCACACTTCCGTTCGTTCCGGGCGGCGAGATGTTCTTCCACCTGAGGAGGTTGCGGTCCTCCACGAAGCGAGGCTTCCAGTAAGGCGGCGTCGCCTGCCGTCGCGCTGTCTGGAGGGTCGTCCGTGCTTCTGGTGTCCGTCCGGGATCTGTCGGGTGTCTGTCTGGTCTCTGTCCACTGTCTGATGTCTGTCCATAGTCATCTTGTAATGAAAATATTTGCGTAAGCACCGGGGTCTTGTCGTTTTTTTCTCGATTGTGTTGTGTATCGTGGCGGTTTTAGATATTGAAACGAAATGACAGGCAATCGAGGTCAGGCGAGATGAATAGCTTGCTATCGTGGACAAGCTTGAAACCTAAACCAAAGTATGCAGCACCCGACCTCCTTCCGTTCAAGAAGCGCCACCTTATGCCTTCATCAGTAGGCAAAACAATGAAGCAACGCTGTCAGTTTCCTTCATTCCCAAGTTTTAACCAGTGGAAGCCACAAAGTATATGCAATGCCACTTTTCTTCAAAGGTTAAAAACCTGAACATCACGTGGGCTTGCATTCCTTGCCCCGTTGTCTTTGAGATAAATGTATTTATATTATATTTTTGGGTTTAAAAATTTAAAGTGATACGGCCATCGTACGCAGATCCTCAATCTGGTCGTTTCAGAGCTGAGGTGACACAAGGTCGTCTGGTGTCTACCGCTTCTGCGTTTGAATGTGGTGTCTGTGATGGGCAGGAGGCTGCAAGCACATTTCATTTGTGTTGTGCTCCTCTTGTCCCGAGTTCGAGTTCGCCCTGATATTTTCCTCTGGCCTGTTTATTGTTTATTGCCTCCAAATTTGTATGGGCATTTGTCTCATCAGTGTGCTGTCCATCCTTTGACGTGCTCCATCGACCAGTGACTGTCTGCCGCTGATGTATGTAGAGGCGACAGTTGGTTGTGCCAGAAGGACCGGTCCCTGGGCTTGTAATTCGTCCTTGGGGGCGTGATCCACAGAATGTGATGTTCCAGGGTTTGTCGCCGTGTTGTGTTCTAAGGACTGTCGCTGTCTTGTAATATTCCAGGGTTTGTTGCCGTGTTGTGGTATTCTGGGGACTGTCGCTGTCTTTGTGGGGTCTCGCCAGCTGTTCTTGTTTACTGGCTTTGATTTTGGCGATTGCTTCCGCGGCTTACATGTCTGTGTCTGTTCTGTTTCAGGATAATTCAAATTTGTACATGGTTTTAGAATATGTACCAGGCGGAGAAATGTTTTCACATCTTCGAAAAAGCGGCAGATTTAGGTAAGAATTAAGTGGCTGGTTATGCATGGCATTGATTTGGAAAGCATGCCTGAGAAATGTGTTGCGCCGTTACCTCGTCACTCACCAGGGCGTAAAATGTCTCTGTAAGGTAAAATGGATTTCTTATTTCATTCGATTATCTCTTCTATAATTATTCCATTTGTTTCGAATGTTTATTTGAATGCAATGTCTTCGCTTGAAATCTGTACATGCATGATGCTATCTCAATTCCTGGTTTCGTTTGAGTTCTTTCTGAGAATGAACAGAAACCACTAAATCGTTGGAGTTCAGAATGACTCCGAATGCGTAGCATTCGCTTGTTAGATTAATCCCACAATTTTAGAGTCCTAACAGGCAGCGGTGCATCCGGGACTTAATTGGGGTGGGGGGGGCTAGGGGGCTCGAGCCTCTCCCGCCATTACCTCGGATCAGCCTACACTTATATATAAACTATAGGAACTCGGGTTTTTCGGGGCACACCCCCTTGCATCCGCCACTGATAACAGGCTTATCATCAAATATACACCTGATTTCAAAAGGATATCCTTGCCACCGAAAAGGTCCGAGGTGGATTCAAAAGGGGAAAGTGTTGCCCCTCCCCTCCCCTCCATAAAGGCTTCTGATTTTCTATGTATCAAGTACTGGGGGCCCACATCTTGCCATCTGGGGATACCTGCAGCGCGCATTTTCGTCCGGTCGTACGTCCTTCAAAGCGCTGTTTCTTCACTTTCATCACTGTAAATCCTGATAATTATTTCCTAAAATGTTTGTATTACAAAGCCAATCGTCGACGAGCTCACATTTCTCGTAAATACTCCGTCTCCTGGTTCAACCGTCATTGGTGCGTTTCTGGTAGCGTTTGCGAAATTAGCCCAAGACGAGTGAGTGCGTGCAATTATATGAGCTTAGCTGTAATTTGGCCGCGCCTGATTTCACTGAGCACCCAAGGCTTGAATCAATAGCCTATATTATCATATAATGTTATGACAATAATATTATCCCCTGCGGCCAGACCCCTTTACGAGCTGGTTTGCATGTGCTCGCGGGCACGGACATTTTGTGCAAATGCCATGCTGCCCAGGTAAAGCCCCTGGCGATGGAATCTGTACCCAATGGGTTATACCGTTTTTGTTCTACTGCTTGCGATTTATTGCCCACTAGGTAGTGATTCAACATACAGCTGGTGAGATTTGCCCCCAGTGATCTTTTGCGTACTCACCAATTATCGTTGCCTATTTTATTATGTCGCTTATTATGTTCCAAAGGCTATTATTTTCGTATTCATGTTCCCTTGTGATATTACAATGAATTCCTTCTTTAATAAGTATTTGCTTTTTTACAAACATTATCAGTTTATAGCCTGTGCAGTTGGTGTTCGTGCCACTATTATGAGAAGCCCCTGGGTTTTCAAATCTGTTTGAGCTGTTCACTTATTCAGAAGTCGCTGGGTTCCAGTGGGATCATGAGTGGCCCGTGTACGGCACGTGCTCGCCACCGCACTGCCGTGTGGGTAGGCGGACTCGCGCCGCAGCACGGGTAGGCGGACTGTGCCGGGTGTGCGACCCCGGCGAACCCGCAGTGCTGCGTGGGTAGCCGGACCCGCAGTTCCGCGCGTTTAGGTGGATCTGCACCGCCGGGTGGTTAGGCAGACCCGCAGTGTTGCGTGGGTAGGCGGACCCACAGTGCCCTGTGGGTATAAGAACCCGCACCGTCGCACGGGTAGACGGACCCGCAGTGCGGCGGTGGTAGGTGGGCCCGCAGTGCCGCGCTGGTAGGCAGACCCGCAGTGCCGCGTGGGTAGGCGGACCCGCACCGTCACATGGGTAGGTGGACCCACAGTGCCCCGTGGGTATAAGAACCCGCACCGTCGCACGGGTAGACGGACCCGCAGTGCCGCGCTGGTAGGCGAATCCGCAGTGCCGCGCTGGTAGGCAGACCCGCAGTGCCGCGTGGGTAGGCGGACCTGCAACGTCGCACGCGTAGACGGACTCGCACCACCGCACGGGTAGACGGACCCGCAGTGTCGCGTGGGTAGGCGGATCCGCACCGTCTCATGGGTAGGTGGACCCGCAGTGCCGCAGTCGCCGACTTCAGAGTGCAGTGCTGTGCGGCGCCGATTTGAGCGACTATAAATAGCGTAGCCAGCGAGCGACCGATCGATACGACCCGCGCGTCGTGTCGACACCGTCGCTGTCACGGCATGTCAAGATAGCCGGCGCAAGTGGACGTGACGACTGCTTTTAATGGTGCCCAGAGGTGTTAGCCCACAGGCTGGGAATTCTCTGGCGACCGGCGGTGTTTTGTCAGTGTCTGAAAGGCTTTTCATTTGTCTGGCGCCGCTCCTGGCCATTTTTGGGCGGGGTGGGTGGAGCTGGGATCGAAGTCTCAATTGCGGAGGGGTTAATGTCACATATGGCCTCTGCAGCTGAAGTGTTCTAAAGCTCCGAGGGGCTAGTGCAATGTGGCTTCTTATAGCTAAACACTTGGGATAGGTATGTTGTATCATGAGCATAGACGGATCCAGGATCTCTGATCAGGGGGAGGGGAGCATATGGTAGGAGGGACGCCATCCAGATCAGGGGATGCTACTTTTGGCGGCAAATCATATCACGTGAGCGTCAAATCCTATCGCGGGGCGGCCTCGCATCCTGGGGGAGAGAGTGGGAAGCGACGTTTCTGGGGGCGCCATCAACCTTTCCAGAGGGTGGCGTGACTATTTCAGGGGAGCCGAGATTTGATCAGGGGGAGGGGCAAGTCGGGGGTACCGTTAATATTTGGTTTAGCTTATATATTTAGCAGTGTCATTGAGTATGAATAATTTGGCCCAAAACTCACTGTCACAATTCCATTTTTTCCGAAAAATAACTTTATACAGAAAAGTGTGATCAGAACAGAATCCTGTCCCATCAGCTCCGCTCTGCATCCGCCCCAAGGATCGCTACCCCGGAGGCAGAGGGGAGGGGAGGCGTGGGAGACGCCGATCGCCGCTGGGGAATCGCTCGTTTTTCCGCCAACGATAAGCTGTGATGCAAAAAAGGGAGGGCAGCTGGTTTTGGTGTGCCCCGCAAAGCTGATATCAAGTCACATATCAAATCCCATAAAGATACTATATATCCTTTGGTCGGTAGGAAAACACCAGCAGTTAAACAAATTCAACCAAAGAGCCTTTCACGTTGTATGATTAGGTTGACTTCCGAGCGATTATCCTCTGAAGAGCTGTGAGCATTAGGCATGTTCGTATAACGGTCATATAATTCCTCCGGATGTATTGTTATATTTTGTTTAAGGTCAGTAGAATACAGATTTGGTTCTGCTGAAATCAGCTGAATTCAGGCTAGGAAACAAAGAACATAACGCAGAAGTGGCCGCTCTTCGTGTCCGATGAATGAATTGTAAAACACGGCATGCAAGGAAGGGAGGCGGGCGACGTTTCACCCGGTAGTTCGCTGATAGACGGTCCTAACATGACACCGACACCATGTCTGGGATGAGGGTGCAAGAGCCTGGGAACCTTCGTTGCCCCCCCTTTGCCTTTTTCAGAAATTGCTGCTTCAGGAATGAAAATATTGTATTATCGTTACCTTGTCAATGTTTGATTTGTTTGCCTTGTTATTTGGAATAAAAATGAACGTCTGGCATCCTAAGAATCATCAGAGATTGATATATATTCTCGACCCAGGGGGCCCTGGATGGGTTAACACTGTCCTGGTTATAAACACTCCGTCCAAACCTTGCTGGAGAACCGAGATCCATGGGGTCCTGAAACCCCGCCTCAACTCTCGGGATCTTCTCCCATGATCAACGTTGTGGTATTCCTAATAAGTATAAAGCCTCCATATAATTACAAATGGTATTTGAATAGCATTATGTGTCCAAACTATGAAACTTTTTCCGTTTCTGCTCACCAGCTTGCTCAACTATCAAAACTGAACTCTTCAGCCATGTCTCCCCGCTCCTCCATGCCCTAAGTAATAGAGCGCTCTGCTGCGTATAGCCTTGTGCCAAGGGACTTGACTTAATTCGGCAACACGGCACCCTATGCTGCTTTAAACTGTGCTGTTGTGCACTCTATTCGCCTTCAATGTACAAAGTAGGACATAGACGGATCCAAGATTTCCAGTGGGAGGGTTCACTTTGGCCAGGTAGGCGGCATTTAGGCCAAGGACACTACTTCTCAATGTGTGACATACCAAAGCGGCACCAAATTGCATCACGGAGGAGAGCGGCGCGAAATTGCATCAACTGCGTCAATCCTTGCGTCTTGAGGAAGAAGCAACGTTTCAGGAAGGCACTTGGGTGTGGTGCTGGGGCACTGGTTGGGTCGGGGGGACGAGCCCTCTTGCCCCCTGGATCCACCTATGTACTAAAACACCCTCTGACAGGCTACCCCAGGCTCATGAGTAGAACTTCTCGCATGGCAGGTATGGTAAATACCATGCTACTTTCTGGCGATGCCATCAGGACGCTTATACCCATCACACAGAGAAGGCCTCCACATTTCGTTTCGAGCGTGAAGCCTTGTTTGCATATCAATGCCTGTTCTATGCCTAGCACGCAACAAATAGACCGACTGACACTTGTCAAAAACTGTCCGCTGGATCCTGTCATACTAACGTCAAGGGCGAATTTCCATACGTGGCCATGTTTGCATATGTTGAGCCACCCTAAGCTCCCTTTTGCCGGCGCTGCCTACCATCTTGTGAATCGCCGCGCCCGCTCTTCCCTGTTTCGATCTACATATGTTCGGAGTTACCCCACTCTGTCTTGCACCGGGCTATCCCATTTCCCATGCGCTGGGCCGCCCTGCTCTCCCCCATGGCCGCAGTGTACCTGTTTGCCCTGGCGTCGGGTACCGTGTTGCTCTGCGCCGTCGGCGGGCGTGTCTGGCCGGTGGGCACTGCGTTGGCAGGTGTATTGATTTGGCGGCAGCGGTGGCGGCGGCCGCAGAGCGCTGCCGCAGTGTTGGCGCTGCCCCGCCTGGCGCCGCGAGCCGGCCGCAGCCACCGCGCCCTATCGCCGGACCTGTCAGGGAAAATAGCGCCGCTTATTAGTTTCACTGCAGCTAGTTTATCAAGTTTTCTCCAGACTTTGGGCAGAAATGCCCACCTGGAAGTGGATCAGCTTAAGACTCCAGCCTGAATCCTATCTCGTGAAAATGCAATCTCAAAAGTTGGCTGAATTAGGCCCGAGGCCCAGTTCTGCGCCATGGTTTCTGCAGCCTGTACGGTATTTTGCACACTGCAACTTAGACGTTCTGGTATCTGCGGTGTCTCCAGGGATTTTCTGCGGGCTTGACCTGAAGACGACGGGAGGAGGGACTTGAGGTGGAGACAAAGCCCAATCATAAGTGTTATTGGGGAAAGCGCTAGCGAGATAGTTTGCCCCTGATTAAAATGGGTGTGTTTTCGAAAGTACAAGTTGGCAGGCGGAAGTTAGGACTCAAATAATCGTTTGAGAGCCTCAGCTGGTTGGGTGGGAGAGGGGCACGCTTCCCTGGTTCACTAGCGTCCGGGACGTGTCTTCCTGTCCACCCCTTCTCTCCTCTCTCTTTCGATACCCATGTTTTGAATGATACTTCCCTATTCCGACATTTCAGACCCCAACCGCCGCCCCCCGCGCTTTTTTGTGGTAAATCTGTCGATTTGGACGTATCAAAATATGTATTCTTCAGTTACATTCTAGCTGTTGACTTCATTCCACAATATGTAAAATGCTACCATTTTTTAATTGTTATAGAGCATTGAGTCAGGATTGGCCTCCCGATGATTTGCACTGTGTTCCGTTTCGATGCATGTGTGTTGCTCTAATGGGCTGAGAATCACAGTGCCTAATGACATTTGTGTGACTGTTGCAAAGTTTTGCACGCATGCTGTGGCTCCCAAAGCTTTGTTTACATTTTTGTGTGTAAATTGTGTTGTAATAATGTACACTTTTCAAATGTTTGTAAAACTTCTGGACCTGCAGAACAGATAAACCAATCCTGTCTATTCATGGCAAAGGATCGGCTCTGGCCTACGTCAAAACTCAGCTAACATGTTTCATCTGCGAACATTAGTTAAAGGGAAGCTAGCTGGGAAGAGACACTGGGAAGTATTGGCGACAGAGCTGAGGAGGGAGGGACGGGGACGGGGGTAGAGATGGTTCAGCGCAGCACGTGCTGGGGCTGGGGCCGCGTGTGGGCAGCGCCTGACGACTGCAGACTGCGCCGCTGCCGAAGCTGCCAGCTGCCGCTCTCGTTACCTTACCTGTTGGTGTCAGCGCCGCGCCTCCTTCGCCGCTAATGAATGGTGCGAAATAGCACGTGGGCGCCATTCGCCGCCGCCATTGTTCCTGTGTTGGTTAAGTGCGGTTGCATGGCATCCAGCTCCTGGTGGTCAGTCGCCGCGGTGTGAAATCACAAAGGCGCCAGATTGACGAATGCATTTAGCAATACCTATTCACTGCTGAAAACTCTACAAGCTCGAAGTGTTTTGCTCCACAAAAGGCGTAGTGGAAATATGTTGGGAAATATGTGATATATCTTTTTATATGCTTAGTCCTTTTTCCCTGGATAATGGCTAAACTTTTTATTTCTATTCTTTTTTGACATTTTATTTGCCCTGGAAAAGGTTAAGGCCAACGAGGAGATTTTTTTGCAGTTTTTTTTTTTGGGGGGGGGGGGGGTGGGGGAGGGTGGTATTTGCGAAAAAGAATAAGTTCACTTCCTAGCATAGGATACCGTATTAGTGGAATTCCGTTCTTATTAGAGAACATCATTCAATTAAGGTGCAAAGTAATAATTGAGGTGTTAATGTGCTAGTGAGCAAGTGGCTTAGAAATTCAAAATATCGGTTGGATATAAATGAGCTGTTTTGAAGGCATGCCATTTGGCAATATTCATTATTTATTATTGTGTGATAGAAATGAAACGCGAATCTCTTAAATATTCCTGTTTCTTGAAGACTTTATTATTACGTAGCGTGGGTCCCTTTGTTCTCGTGAACGTGTAGTTTTTAAAAAAAGAATATTGTATTGCACTAGGCCTGGCTAGGTCTGGTCGTTATGTTAGATTTTTTCATCGATGAGGAATGTTATCGAAAAACTTGATTGGGGACTACTGTGCAGCCCCAAAGATCTGGAAATCCATATCTCCCCCTGCGACTGCTCATACGCATTTGGGCAGCGGTAATTGTGGCTCGTCCAGGTATCTCATAAAAGCTAATAGTTTGAATGCTCCTGGAGTGCATGGTCGGACTGACAAAGGAGAAATAAACTTGAGACAGATTCGGACTATTGATGCACATACGTATTTGTGGAAATCAGCTATGAAGAGGTGTTTGTTGTGCCCGAGGTTCCATGGCGTCAGCTAACGTGCGTGGGTGCGCCTGGTTCCGACAGCGAGTCGCATTCGCGGTTCTACGCGGCGCAGATAGTGCTGGCATTCGAGTACCTGCACTACCTGGACCTCATCTACCGAGACTTGAAGCCAGAGAACCTGCTCATCGACAACATGGGCTATATCAAGGTAAGTCACTGGAGCTTTTGCTGTAGAGCACCTAGCTGATTTGCATTGTTGAAGCTAAAAAACATGTTTATGAAGGTGTTGTGCTTCAGATTTTCGTATATATATATATATATATATATATATATATATATATATATATGTATGACGAGTGAGGTTTTGTTTACAAGTTCCGTAGTTTGCAGTGAGAGGGTTATAGACTCCACTGTCAGACTTGACACCTGTGGCAGGTGCAATGATGCAGGTGTCATATACAGTTGTGGGCACTCGATAACTTCAATCCGCTTTGATAGCCATAGCTCGATAACCGTTTCCGAGGTCTGCGACTTCAATATCGATAACTTGATCATGAAATCAATGACCTCGATAAATCTATTACGATAACAATAACTACTTCTGGGAATTTATTGGATAGAGCAGGACACGATGGATTTATGCTGTGTGTACCTATCCAGAAAATTTAGGGAGGTTTTCTCCAATATACCACTATTTCTCCGTGGTTCACTGAGAAAGCAAGCCTTAATTAAACAACCAAAGTTGTATTTCTTCATATGGTAGCCTTAAACAAGTGAAAAGTTCTATACACAAACTAGACAAACATAATGATATTGCGTGGGGAAGAGACTCGTCCTTGGCCACGCGAAATCTCGCCATACAAACACGAATAATTTCCCTTCCTGCCCTGGTGTGGACGGTATCGCGTGGGAAGAGGGACTTGACTGGAAAAACTGATCAACGCACCGAACTACTTCTGGCGGTATCACTCGGTTGCTTCTAGGCAAGAATATCTTGTTCTCCCTGTACAATCTCGAGCTGGAGCGGGTACACGTTTTCCTTCAGCAACACAATTATCTCGAGGTTCTGGATGAAGAGGGTGCTCCTCTCGGACTTCAAGATGTAACAACCTATTATTCCGCCTTGTCAGGCGGAGACATACAGTGTGATCGCATTTGAGCCGGCGCTGACCGGTTCAGTGAAGGGCTGCGACAGTCCCTGGTGCACTGTGGGGCAGTCGGGGCGTGACCGGTGTCGCACGGTGTGACCCGGGGCGTGGCGTCTGTTGCCTGGCGGGCTCGGACAGCGTGACGTTGGCCTGGGATCCTGCACTCGCCAGTGCTGCGGCGGCGAAACGTCGATAGGTCCCATCACCACCCATTGAAGGCTACTCATAACAGCATCGATCTGTTGTTGCCGACGGCGACGCGGCCCCTCGCCACCCACCCCCTCTTTTTTTCTCTTCTCTCTCTTCTTCCTGCTGCCCTACTTTTTTTTTTTTTTTTTTTTTTTCTCTCTCTCTCTCTCTCTCTCTCTCTCTCTCTCTCTCTCTCTCTCTCTCTCTCTCTCTCTCTCTCTCTCTCTCCCTCTCTCTTCCCTCTCTCCTCTCTCTCTCCTCTCTCCTCCTCTCTCTCCTCTCCCTCTCCTCCTCCTCTCTCCCTCTCTCTCTATTTGGCACGCCTCCCAGGTCCTTGACTCTGATCCGGTTGCGCGAAGTCTGTGTGTGTTCTGCATCTGTCTTCTATATTTGTCCTCAGATCTTCAGACCTCAGCAGGTGCTATGTATGCCCCAGGGGATGGCTGCACAAAATAGTGCTTTGCCAAGGTCATTCCAATGCCACTTCAACTTGTGTTGCTTATTATCGCTCTAGTTGCGTTGATTGCAAAGTTATAATTGCGGAACGTTGCGTTAGGTCTCATTATATAGCCGGATGCAGGAGGCAAGCGGGTCAGGTGTTTCCCCTTCGACTGGCATCGACTGGCCCTGCCCCTTGAAAATATTCTACCCTCTGAAACGTTGCTTCCCATCTCTCCCTTTATAATGCAAGAATTAACAAAATGACTCCTGAAATTTACAATATCTATGCGATTCGACGCCCATCTGATGGAACACATAAAAAATGGGTTCCCCTCACTTACGCGGCACGTTTCCCCTCACTAATCCAGCGGTTTTCTGGTTTATATAGTCCTAATTCTGGCGTTTTTCATATTCGGTGTGGTAGGCTGCAAAATATAAAATCGTTCCTCTTTTAAAACTTATTGGCGATATATATATATATATATATATATATATATATATATATATATATATATATATATATATATATATATGTTTTATTTATTTATTTATTTATTTATTTATTTATTTATTTATAGTTTAAAGTCTTCAGGATATCAATAAAGTGTATACGTAATGAGATACACGACATGAAAGCTCTTGTTGCCTCTTTGTCCTCGAGTCCTTCGCTGAATGCAATCTACACGACACAAATTTCCACTGCAAGAAACTCGCATCACGGTAGTCGCTTACGTGTCTCTGGTCGCAGTAGAAAGAATCAAGGACATATCAAACCTTCAGGCCATCACAGTTCCAAAATGATTAATAAATTCTTACACAGGTATTTTTCAATTCAATACTTATTGGTTCGTGAGGTCTAATCAGCGCACACATTAAGTCTCTCTTCATGTGTAGATGGCTTGATCAATCAATTGCGTGAAAATGTTCTGATTTGTGGCGTGCATGAATAGATTTTCCTTCGCAGATATTCAATTTTAGAAAAGGATCATAAAGAAGCGCAGGAACAGGTATTTCTGCCGGACCTGGGAAATCGGTGCTTCAGCTGAGCTTTTCGTATCATATATAATGCAATAATTTTCCCAAATTCTGTCGGAGAGGTAATGCAGTCGAGCACCTCCTTAAGCCCAAAAATATGTCAAAAGTTATTCCAATCATTTGTCCACGCGCTACATTGTGGTTGTAACGGCCAAACCGAGGTGAAAATTGTCTATGGCTCCCCATTTCAGACCTCGGTTCCTAATGTTCTTGAGCTCCTCTTTTGAATTGTTGCATTAGTGTCTGCAATAAATTACGCAACGGAAAAGAGGTGCGAGGAGTCAGCGGTAACATTATTAAACTGTACACAGGGACGTCCAGAAGCGTTAGGAGGGGCAATGCTTGTGCCACATGTTTGCACATGGTATTTGTGTTCCTGGCATTTGTTCACCGTGAATTTTCAAACCGCGGCGTGGAACAGTAATTACTCTCAAAAGATTCCATTTACTTCTCCTCTGGTTAGTAGAGCTGCATTACTTATACCTTTCTCATAAAATGGCTCTGATTTGTTTTAGCACGCTCCCCGGCGGTTTCGTCAGCCTTGAGCTTACTCTTAGCAAGTCATATGTTCTCTATATTTTTCCCGTCGAGGCATGAAGTGCGCACAATTGTAGTGTGTCGAGCTGTTTGAATATTTTACTCAGGAGTTAGACTGAAGGACGAATGATCCAGATTAGACCGGAATATATGTATTTATACCGCTCTTTCGATTCGTTTTCAGAAAATAATTACTTCAACTAGGAAGTAGTTCCTTACGTTCTGCACAGTTCATGATACATTTACGCGACGGGCAAACGTAGCAGCCGGTTAAGCCCGAAATGTTTATTTATAGTGTGAATCGTGCTCATTTTCTCATGGTAGAATTACATCGACTATTTAAAACATTTTGACGCAATCTAGAGTTGTCAAAACATTTACTTAATTGAGTGGTAAATTCAAGGCGATACGGCACGACTTGGCGCGCAATTATTAACGACATCAATCATACAAAATATATTGCGGCATTCCAGAGTTCATGGAAATATTTACTCCATTGAGTGGTAAATGCATAGCGATACAAGACTCAGCGTGCTTTTCCGATAACACTCAGTGTGACCAGAGCAGATCAGCCGGCTAGGTACTGGAAGGTCCTGGGAATGGGAATTTTGCACTTGTTTTGAGACTGCTGCACAAATTGTCAAGACTTAAACCTTCTGTAAATCACTGAATGCTTCGATTGCAGCTGGACGCAAGTAAGACAATATCGTGAAGTAGGTGTTTCATAGCTGAAAACACCTTTTTGTCTCATTATGTTCCATTCGGTGAGGAACACGAGAATAGGAAAGTGCCAATGATTTTAACTCCCTGTAACTCATGAAATACTACATTTTATTGGGATTTCGACTGGTTTGAACAGTTTTTTATTTGTTAAGAACTTTCGAAGAAAAAATGTACTTTTTACCTACCTACGACTTTTGAAAAATTATAAAATTGAGAACGCTGAAAGAAGTAAAGCTTAGTGACAATTGTAAACTATTATTTACGGATTAGGCATGATCTCATACATCTCATGCAGCAGAAATGTGGTGAGTTTGAATTATTATCGAAGTTTTGTTTTTTTGCCCCAGCGTACTGGTCCTGCCGCGTAGTTACCACATACGCGGATCCAGGGGGCAAAGGGGGCACGTGCCCCCCCCCATCGACTCTCGGTGCTCCTTAAAAAGTCGATGGCGCCCCCCTAAAATGTCCCTTCCCGCACCCCCAGGATGCGAAAATTGGCGCCCACTGATAAAATTTTGCGCATTCCTGCTGATAGATTTTGTCGGTCAAAAGTGGCGTCCCCTGATCCAGATGCAACCCCCCCCGATGGGCAATCCTGGATTTACTTATCCTCCGCCTATGATTTACCAACCTTTGTTATAGTGACATATCCCTGCGAAAAAGAAAGTTGCTCTCTTCTAACGATAGCTCAAAATAAGTCCGATTTTGATTATACATGGCAAAAATACTCACACACATTAGAGATTTCTAGTCCCTTCTTTATCCACAGACTTTTTAACGATCTAGCTGTTAACATGAGGACTCCTATCACATGCCCTACTGGATGGGTGAATATGTTTCGTATCATTTTCTTAGTAAATGCTAGGAATGCATATTTTGCCGTATTTTAGATCCACCGTCGACATTCTTCACTTAGTCAAGAACAGGTCTAGACGACGAGATTCTCCTCCCTAGGCTGCTGCTCGTGGGATCTTCTGTTGCGGACAATTCCTGTACTGTCGTGATCAATGCGGTCTGGTGGTGGAACGTTGATGTCATGAGTTTAAGGCTATGAGATCGAATCTCGCCCCCCCCCTCGAAGCAATTCTTCCACTTCCAACGGCGCCCAAACTGCCAACAGCGAATAACTGGCACCATTAATGTGTCCCAAAACTTCGAAAAATATTTCTTTCGGCCCTGGTAATCGTACAAGCAGCATCTGGCATTGACATTGTATTGGCCTGGCTGAAATATAACGTTGTTAAGTTCATATATGCTGCGGTGTTTTGTCTTCAGTCATTTGAAATGTCCCTATTTGTGTTATCAACACAATGGCCCACCGCGATCTCCAGGGGACGCTTCGTCCGAGATGTGTACCTCATTGACTTTCAAAGCATTGGCGTGCGATCTCCAGTCGCCTCTGACCACCGTATCAGCAGTCGGTCGGCGTTTTATTGGTGCCGACAGTATAAGTGCTGACGGCGGTCTTCCATGCCCCACTGCGGCGGCCTTGGCCCCGGCCGTACTGTGAGTGAATGACGGCTGTCTCCAGTGTTGACGGTTCCTGGGCATGCTGCGGCCGCTAGATGTTGCGAATCTGCTGGGTGTGCTGATTAATATGATGATACATGGCTTCAGCGAAAATAAATGGCGCCTCGGAGTCGCTCAGATGCTTTTAAATTTCTTAAAATTTCATTTTTTAAATCTCATCCAACCAGCCCGTAGTCGCTGGAACACCCTAAAACACCTCCCTTGCTCAGAGCTTCTCACTCGTCAGCTCACTCACTCACTCACTCACCCACTCCTCAAAGGCTCATCCTTCCTCCTGTTCCAGCTCCTCGGCCACCGCCGCGCCGGTGCCCATGGGAGGGTTTAGTATCTCCGATGGGGGGGAACCCGGTCAGGTGGAGCTGTTGAGATCAGAGGGGTGTCACTTTTGGACGGTGGTCACTGTCAGGGGAGTGGGTTTCAAACATTGTCGCCGGGTCGCCGACATATTCGTATTTTGGGGATGTGATGTGCGAAGCGACGTGCAGGGAGCGCCAACAACTTTTCAAGAGGCGCCAGATCCATTTCAGGACTCAGGAGGCGTCTGGCTCGATTGGGGGAGGACACTTGCCTTCATGCACCCTCCCTGGATCCGCCTATGCCGGTGCTGACTGGCGGCGTGGGCTCAGGCCGATATCAGTGGAGGAATCACGACGCCATTACCTGTCGGGGCGGCGGTCGGTGTGACTGAGACCAGGACGTTGACCCCGCCAGGCACTGCTGTTGGACGCGGCGCCGCCCCGCCGAGATGCGGCCGCTGACTTCATGCTGCTCATGACTCGGAGGGCGGGCGGGTGCGTGCTGTCTCGATGTGCACTGAGTGGCGTCTCAACGCAAATGTGCCCGTCGGGTCTTCATCAGCCGGTAGAAATATGTTTTATGAAGAGACATATTTGTTATGCGTCTGGTATTATTAAGAATCTGGCATGAATCAATTATCCGGTGAAGTAACGGTTTCCTGTGGTTTTTTCAGTCTGGTTCAGTTCGTTTGCACCTATTTTTGTTGCCAATTCCTAAAGCATCCACTTTTGCTAAAATTTTATGAAGCATCACCTCTTGCCATGGCTTGAGGAAATCGGTTCGGCTAGACAAAATTCAACCTTTAGAGTTGGTACATCCATTTTTTCAATTTATAATAGTTTTGTTCACTGTGTGCGTACAGCTCACTGATATATAAAAATTACACTGACAAGCAGAAGATAATTTTATATGCGATGGTAGAGACTGGAGACAGATGTCAAGTCTGACTGCAGGCTACCCGCATGCACAGGGTACCCGCACGCTTTCGACACTGGCTTTCAGAATGGTACCTTGCTATTTCCCTACACTCTTTTGGCCTGGAGATGTGATCGGGGAAACCTACAACTATGAAACAGAATAAAATGGCGTTGCCTTCGGCCTAAGCATTGGCTTGAGCTATAGGTAAGCGGTAGTCGCGAATGTCAAGACGTGTCCCGGTGAAAAAAACTCGGAGCCGAGTGTGCTCTTATTTAGCTCCTTTGCTGGCCGCGTACAATTCAGCCTGTGGACAAGAGGCTATGGGGTGAACGGATCCGTCAGTCAGTCAGTCAGTCAGTCAGACGACACCGCCAACCGTTCTTTACCTCTCCCGAAACGTGCCGCCAAGCTACCGACATCATCCCCGAATAAACTATCTCATCACTCCAAACCGCAGTTAGAAAATCCGTCTAGTCGCTGGAGACAATGGAGCGGCTCCTGCCGACCACACCTGTGGCGAATCTCTATGTCTGGTCATGATGGTGATCCCCTCTGCCATGTCTTTGTCCCGGTGCGACGGCTGGGGGTAAGTCGCAAAGATGCTTGCTTCTCGCAGGTGGAGCCCATGTCTATCATTGTTCTTCAAGCCCACCGGCACCTCGCGGTTTTAACCGTCAGAGGCGTAGTGCTGCGACAAAGTGTGCGTCATTGTTCAGAAGAAAACTCAATAATCTCGAGCATGACTCCAGATTTAAAATGCACTTCCAATGCTTTCTCTTGGATTCAAGAAAGAAAGGAAAACTTACAAATGCATCACTCAGTGCTGCTGTCACAGGAAATGTTTGAACTTACAACATATAGACCTATTTTATACAAGCCGGCGGTAAGAGTGAGACGGGTAAATACAGAATCACGGTCAATGGTCTGACTGCATTTCGGTCCGGACTCAAGTGCGAGCAGAGGAGCTCTAGTCCATCGAGTACCGATCGAACAAGAAGCCCTGCCTAGGTGGCATTTGGCCTCACCATGGTGTGGTCCTACCAGGGACAACGCGATCTTAGTGAACAGTACGGTCTCGCGGATCATTCCGAGCGGGCGACATACTTATAACGGAACCGCAACATGGACTGCCCCGGGTACGATCCTCGCGCGTGAGCTGTTATGGGAGGTTAGAGGGAATGCTTATAAATGTAGGGGTTCACTTTCAGAATGCCGGAAATGCTCTTTCGTTTCTTGAACCATTATCGCAGCATAATTTACTACTGGATCATATGAGTTGTACTCGCAACTAAAGTGGGTGGCTTTACAGCCTGCCGGTTACACGTGCATAACGAACTGTATTGTTTAATGCCTTTACTAGTGACACCACTCATCTTGGCTTAATAGCGGATTGGTGGCTCAGCTGTGTTCTCAGCTAGCTGGATGCTGGACTTCCAGGATTCAGGAAGTTGGATTCGTGACATTGGTGACAAATTTCGTCGACCGACGTGCGCTTATCTCACATATTCCCGGAGCGTGGGAAAATACTGACCTGTTCAGGACGTTTTTAAATCACATGTTCTGGTCTTCGTTAAAATACCATCATTTCACCGGCAGTAGTCATTTGTAGGGGACATCTAGAAAAATGTGATTCCATGAGGTAAATTGCATAGAACCGGAAGTATTGAGGTGTGTGCTGACATTCTGCACTTGTGTCTATACAGTTGCATTTCACTTATCTGGAAACATGTAGTTACACGACATGAATGCAGCAAATCATTATTTCTCTGTATCGTCGGTGACTCCTGCCATGTATAAATGCTGGGTCTGGGCCGTGGTCATCCGGGGGAGGGAAGGGTGAAGGCGTGTGACCTCATCGATGTCTGGGAGGGGTGAACCCACGCCCAGGCAGTTGGCTGCAGGTGCGCCCCCGTCCACGGTGTAAAGCCCGCCGGGAATGACGGCTCTCGCTGCAGGCGCCCCCCCGACCGGTCAGTTGATTTAGAGTGGGTCAACTTCATGTCATGCGATCGTAATCACGCACCAGACGGAATTTAGACTTTCGGATTTAGCACTTTTGTTTTTCAATGGCAACTTGCTAGCGGATTATTTATTTGGTTGATTTATATACGTATATCGTAATTGTGTACACTCTCTTCGTTCTATATATTAATTGCTGTCAGGTTTCGTTAGGTTGCGGTTTTACTCTCGCCAGCTGTTGGCAACACAGCCGACCCCTCCCGGCCGCCTGCCGCGGTGAGGTGGGTGCATGGAATGGGTGCCACGTTCCGCTGGAATATCAGTATGCGTGGGCACGTGCGGCCATCAGGCGGTCGCCATTTGTGGTCGACGTCCCCATCCCCAGCCCACCTCCTTCGCTGCCTTACCGAACGCCCACGCCGCATGAAAGGGAAGGGTGAGAGTAGTGGGAGGGCGGTAGGTCGCCCAGCAACGCATCAGTTACGCGGACTAAGAAAAAGATACGTTGGGCTGGAGGGCACATTTACGCCCGCCCTCTACTCTTCTTCGTCAGAGGTACTGATTTGAATCACCTGGCAGCAGTGTAGGCGTCGCAACACGGAACTGATGGCATGGATAGCGTCCGTACAGAAGTTCAGAAAGTGCCCTTCAAGCGCTGAGATTCGGCAAAAGCTGGCATCTTTGCCGACGCTGACAATCACACGCACTTTCACAGGTTTCAATCTTTGCAAATTGCGATACCCACTTTCCTTAAATGACATGAAGCGTCGTCTGTTGAAGCGTGACCGGCGTAGCAACGATTGGCGCGAAGCTAGCCGGCGATGCTGTCGGCGTTCGTCCCGTCTGCTTCGCCCCGACATGCCGTTCAGCCTCTCGGAACGCGGCTCACGATCCGATCCTGTTCAGAATCAGCTCTCGTTATCCATCGCTGCAAGGGAGAAAACTGCTCCATTTAGGACACGTAGTAACCGCGTTGAAAAACATTGGATCGAAAGACGGGGAACGATTCCACTTGTTATCTACCAACCGTTTTCCCTGTCAACCTTGCAAGCTGTGTGCTTGAGGTGCTGCATGACAATGAGCTCCAATCAGGAGGCGTGAAATCTACTCGCGGCCTGAATGGAGCCAAACGAGCGGGCCCCCGCGTCGGAAGCCAAACGCAGCGCGTGCAGAGGCACACCTAGGCCTCACGTGACGCAGTAAGACAGGCCGACTGGTCCCGATTGAGCTGTCAGCGACAAGCATAGGCGGATTCAGGATTTACGATTAGGAGGGGCCGTAGTTTGGTTCCAAGGGGTGCTATTTGGACCAGATGAGCGTTATTTCTCAGGATGTAACCCTTCAGTTGGGCGTCAAACTATTTCTTGAGAGGCTCCATTCTGGACCTAGACACAGTGTGAGGAAGCCGAGTACTTGATCGGAGAGATGGGGGTGGGGGCATGTGCCCCTGAATCCGCCTGTGACGACAAGTGCCCGTCGTTTTCTCAAATGGTTGTCATACAGGAGTGATTCATCACGTTGACATTAGTTCGTCCTTGTATTCGTCGATGCGAGCGCGCAAAAACGAACGCTGCACGCACTTCCAAACATGAAGAAAATAGCTTAACGGAAAAACCAGATTCAACCGGGATTTTTATATTTCTAGGTGCTTTTTTGAGTAGGACAGCCTCACATTTTAACATCCATAATTTATCGTTGTGATACCTCCGAACACGCCAGACTGCCGCTTTTGGATGCGGATGTGTGTGTGAGGTTTTTGCATCCTTCCGGACTTTGAAAAGGCAATGTTGCGTGTAGTCAATGCTGTGCATCTAGCTTGACGGTCTCTAGCACCTAGCTGACGACCTGACGGCCACTTGTCCGTTTTTGGGGCATTTGGTATTGCTTAATTCATGGGTGGCCTACTTTTCTGATCACAAGATCGAGGCCCCGTGCGTGATACATGTGTGGGCACTCATGCTGGTGTTTATGGCACCACTTGCAGTCGCCTCGTCTTCACTGGTTTGTCAAGTAATTTTGGGGTTAGCTTCGGATCCTCTTCTGCCATGTATGGCAAGTGTAAAGACAGCGCCGTCGCATGAGATTAAATACTTCATGACCAGATGTGTCTGGGTGTTTGCCAGTTCAAAAGTGTTTGGAATTAGTGGTGCGTAACTTTGGGCACGACCTTTTCAACTCCTCACCGGGCGAAGAATACGTTATGGTCTGTAGGCGTTTTAGAACCTATATCCGTCCCGGCAATATAGTTTCCTGACTATTAAGCACAGATGTGTGGGTTGTTAGTCTTCTGCTGAGGCACTTCATGAAGTTATTTAACCACCACCAGCTACTGGTAGCCACGCAAAGCTGCAGACGGAACGGATAACTCGACTCGCAGGAGGAAAACCAGATATTGCATTTTGGTGCGATATTTTCACGTTCTTTTCTGGGGCCATTCAAATTCAATCACGGTCTCAGTCCTATTCTGTGGTTAAATCGAGCCGAGTAACACAGGTTGGATCTTCTGGTTGAAGATCGCTGTCTGTACAACTGTAAACCAATATAGTGTAAAGTGCAGAACAATTGCTCACATCCCTTTCGACGTGGTCATCAAATTTTGGCAGTCCTAAGACGCCACCACGCCGTGTTTTAACATGTTTGCTAGCTGATCAAACCTGGTGTTGATTGTTTCCCACTGTTTCGATATTGTCTGCTTAGCACACTTCCTCCGGAGCATTCCGACTTGCAAGAAATACAGATACCTTCTGATGAAGCACATGCATATATTTGTTCTATATGTTCTCGATTTTGATTTTTTCGACTAGCCGACGTCAAGCCCCACCGAAAATGGTGTTCTTGGTTCAGACTAAGACTGAACGACCTGGGTACTCAAATTCAGACTGTTCTTCGATCCTTGTCTCCAGGGTTGTGGGAGGGTCTTTACACAAACAGGACGTTTCAGAAAGAATAATGTTTTTGAATGGATCATTATAAGGCTAAAAGCATCTGTTGTTGGTACAAATAATGCATCAATGGAAAGAGAGTTTTGGGACATTTATGATTATGCATATTGTGATAGGGAACTTCAAAGTAGTCTTAAAAATGAGTTGAAAAAATACTGCTTAGGTACTATGCATACATCAAAAATTTCCGTATCAAATCACGAGCGTGTCACGTGACAAATATCACATCAATGATAGTGCAAACATTACCTCATCGCCGTCGTACATAACAGTCAACACACACACTGACTCTTATAATTAATTCTCAAAACTCCTAACGCTCACTCTCAGGGTACCTCGAGCTCAAATTGATCCATATCTCTTGTGTGGTGAATGGGGAGTTTTTTTGCGCTGTGTCCGCTGGATGTAGTCATTCATGCGGAGCTCTGGAATATAACTGGGGTCAAAAGCATCAGACTTGTAATATTCCTGCAAATTTTGTTTTTGATATGCATGTTCACGTGACATATGTTCTTACTAAAGCCTTTTTAGAGTGCTGTTAGTTCCGCTCTCTGCAATATAAACTGAAATATATAATGTTCATTGCATCATTTCCTCAATTATGTATGTAAAATGTGAAAAATGATTTAATGTTAATAAACATGTTTTTCCAAAAATGTCCCACAATTCATCATTATAATTAATATTTTTTCACAAATTTGAGATATTCTTAAATTATTCTGAACGTTTCAAAAATACCATTATTTTTGAAGCACCCCGTGTATGCTGTCGGGAATGGCAATACCTTTTTTTATTCTTGTCGCAATGTGATCGGACAATTTTTTGACATATTCAAACATACTGGCAGACCTCCCTCTGTAAAAATATATGTTCGAGCACCATGTCCTTATGACTTCCCTTTCTGTGGTGTCACATTGGTTATTCAAAATGCCCTCAATTCTTGGAAAATCGGTTGGAGGTAAGATGTCTATCAATGAATCAGTTTAAATCAACGGTGGCTGCATTAGAGTTGCTTTAGTAGGTCATTCATAACTAAACTTCACAGCCATGAAGAATGGCCCCGTAATCCTAAGTTGGGTCAAAATCCATCGCTTTGGAACAACCGTCTCCGGACATTTTTACTTAACCTTTGGTCCTAACGATGCCATCCTATGGCTATATATTTCGGCTTATGGTTTTATAATCATTCGGTATGCGGTTTCACCCTTCATGTTGTAGAATTTGATAAGTACAGTAGTAGATCATGACGGTTTCCATCGTTTCCACAAGACAGGTTGACGCAGCACCGTGTTCATATCAAGCTGCGGTGGCTGACAAAGCCCCTTGATTAGCTGTCGCCGTGCTGGCGTGAGCCGAGTGATGCGTTGTGTGCAAATGGAGGTGCTGACGGAGTCGCTCTCACGGATGTGACAATAAGATAGCAGCCCTAGAGAGTTGGTGGGTTAAAAAAGGATCGATGTCTTTAACCTCGTCCTGGTTACAAAACACGTGCGTGTGCCATTGCGACGGTTGTAAGGGACTGTGCCGGGTGTCATTGTAAAACAATTTGGCTTTGTTGACGAAGCAGAACCCTAGTGTTGCCAGTATGCGACGGCGTGACCGCCAACGTGTTAACAGCAGAGGCCACAAATGATTCGGAAAACATTTGTCATTGCAACATTACATAACTATCTGAACCTCAGAAATCACCAGTGATCCAGCAAACGTTGTAGGAGTTCAAAAGGTTCTTACGGCGCACCAAAGCTTCTGAGCATGCTTTCTAATGACTTGTGTGACCGGATGCTTATGTGGGCTCCGTTGCGCTTCAAGAGGCGACGGTGTACGTGCCCAGCATAAGCGGAAGGCTCAGTGGTGTCGGAAACTACCTTTGTTACCAGCAGCCCCATCCACCAATCAGGAGCCGCCTTTACTCTGACGTCACGCCGGCGATGAAAGTCTCCTTTGCCGATAGGGTCCCATTTTGAAATTGATCAACTTTAAACCCTTTGTTACAGGCACAGTATGCCTTAAAAGGATTCAAATTTTATTTCATCATAATTTTGCGTTCAATTTAAGCCCAAAAGTTGTCCTTTCAAGAAGATTCCAATTGATTAAAAACATGTCCGCCTAAAGATAGCTCTGCAACCCTCTAAGGATGGTGCCTTAGTTGCTGCAGCCGTACTACTGTCAGGTCGCCATATGACCATCCTGGGAACGGAATTCCTTTAATAGGCCAACATTATGTAAAGTAATGTTGGTTACCAGCGCTATGCTGGCGTGTTCAACTGGAGCCCAGCGCGGGCCTGATAGTCAATAGAAAGGAGCGGCGATAGCGTCTGGACGCGTGCTGTTTATGAAGGCACGCTAATTAGGCCGGCCTGGATACCATCGACATCGCCATTACACCGCGCCGACGACGGCCAGCGCCGATCGAACCTCGGTCCAAACACGGCGACCAGTTCCTGGCCAACACAGCTGATACTGATCATAAGCGTCCACCGTAGAACATGTATTATACAGTCATTTCCATTTCCGGTACTGGTGTGGTGAATTATATTTATTGGACATAAAAAACGGGCGTGTCGTGTTTATTTTGCGCCACTTCAGGAGCCTTGTGCCTCTGCCCTGTCCTTTCGTCCGTGCCGTTGCCTCCGCCGATTCGCCTTTCCCACCCGTCCAGGTCAGAGGCAGCTGAACGGCTTCCGTTCGGTGCCCAGTGTGCTTTCTCGGCTTCTCAGACCGTCGCAGACGTCGTAACGTGAAGGTATCTTCTGTGCCGCTCTGGACACGCCGCTGCGCTGTTGTTAGCTTTTCACATATGACGTCAGTAACCAAAAGGGAGGGGTGTGGCGTCCTGTGACTTGTTCTGACAAAGGGGAGGGGTCCGGCTTTTTCTGACGACTTCTGACCGGGGGGGCGACAAAGTACCGGCTGTCGTGGAATTATTTTATTGAGCGATAACTGTGCAGGCCCAGCTTAGTTGAAGAGCGGGTGCTTCGATGTTTTGTAGTCACACCACGTGTTCACTTAGCCCAGCTGCCCGCATCGCCCGAGCATTGTAGATATGCGGCGTCTGTGCGTGATTGCTGCTCATGTCGACCGCCGATGCTGCCGGGAGGAGGTCTGGCAATTTCTGATAGCTGCTGACGAAGGGGAAGGAGGTGAGCCATCCCTGAATATTTCTGACAATGGGGGGAGGAGGGGGTTCGAACACGCTCAAATTTTGCTGATGTCATATGTGAATAGCCGCTTAACAGGGGCTGTTACTATTTTTAGGCCTCTGCCGTAGAGAGAGGCACCCTCTCACAAACGTCCGGCTCTCCCTGTGTATCACAGTGCGTGGGTTTTGGGGTTCTGATTAACAATGTGAAGTTAATTGTATTTTGGAGGGGATTTACTGGAAAGAAGAAAGTCGTAAACTTCCAAGTGGCTTAGGTAATGGACTAAAGTTTTTATCCCAATCAAGCTTATCTGGAAGCGATGATAGTATCGGTAAAAGTGTTATGAATAGGCGGTCCGCCGTCTTTGTACTAGTGACTCGCTAATCACAGTCAGAATTTGATTGATTGATTCTGTAGAAGTTTTGGCCAGACGCCCACATTTGAAGAGTATACCAGTTTGGAGGGTGTGAAGTTGTTCCCACCTCGCAGCTGGACGTCCAGAACACAAACATCCAAGAACCAGCTGAGAGATTACAATACTGCTGTGGTCAGAAGATGTGGTCTACTTTAAAATTCTAACATATCGTATGAGCTAGTTGTAAGAATTCATCCTGTTCTAACTTACGCTCGAAGTTGATATTGCAATGGCGTATTGTTATTTTTCTTGGCTACATCGCGAACTGATTTTCATTCGCCTCAGACATCTGTGGGATAAGACAAAGCAAGACAAAATATGAAATATTGAATGTGGTTTTGTCCTCCATACTATTTTTGCGGCCTATTTTTACTCTTGATTTTTCGCTTCGACGCACGTGATTTTGGACGCCGCTTGGGACAGAAGTGTCTGGAGCAGAGTGTTTAAAAATTCCATCCACTTTCAGGCTTTTAGTGGTGATGGCCTTGGCCAAGTTATCTTATTTCAAAAATAAAGTTACGGAGTCAAGATCAAAATTATAACATGAAGACAGATTCATGAAGAATAAAGAAGTGACTTATTTTGAACTGGATGTGGATACGAAAATGAAACGAATACGAGTCGAGCATCGTCGATTTCACCTTCATCTTCCTCAGTTTTGTTTTTAGTGCATATGTGTGTGTGTGTGTGCGTATGCGTTTGGCTGTCTGTGAATTGTGTGTGTGTGTGTGCGTGTATGTGTGTGTGAAGCCGGAAATCCTTATCCTTATTCGCCTCCTCATCCTTAAACTACCTGGAGGCAGCGGGCGCATGCGCCTTGGGCAGCAGCGACCCCTCCGGTAGTATTCCACCTTACTTTACCCTCATCCATCCTTATCCTTACCGTCTCCTTCCATAGTTTGCATCACTTCATGTCCATTACGACGTGCTTGAAAAGCCACCTCATTGTGGAAGTGTCCGCAGCTGATAAATAAAAATAAAAATAAATAAACTATAAGTATCGTATTCAGGTGGCATAAGACATTATGTTTTCCAGAGCCTTCCTTTAGCCTATATGTTCACAGCTTGCTGTTAATGTTTCTCCCTATCTCCTTCCGGCCCTTCCGCGATCATCCTCAGCAACCTCGAAAAATGGCACTTCTGACTGCACCTCGCCTTCCAGGGGGGGCGGCAGGGACAGCCCCCCTGAGGGCACGACTCTGTACCAAACAGGGCTCTTTTTTACCCATCAGGGCCCTTCTGGCGCTGCCGCAGGGTTCTTTTCGGGGCGCCGCCCCCCCTGAGCGAAATCCTGGCTACGCCCCTGCCTTCAAACTTGCTGGAGAAGAGAATTGGCTGACTGGCAGGCTCTTGTGTGTGTGTTGCAGGTGACTGACTTCGGGTTCGCCAAGCGCGTCAAGGGTCGAACATGGACGCTGTGTGGCACACCTGAGTACCTCGCGCCCGAGATCATCCTCAGTAAAGTGAGTCAGCGCCAACCTCGTTCAAGGGTCAAACTGCTGTATTTTATTCTTTTTACCAGATGGTTGGGGAGGGGGAAATAAACTATGCTGGGTTGAGTCGCATGTTGTAAGCTTCGTTCATTGTTATCTGTGTAAATTTGACCTATCATCCGTTAGACGAACAAGTTAGGTTTCGACGGTGTAGCTAAGAAGTAAGGTGAGTATACCCAAAATCCTGTTATCGTCTGGAATTCTACCGAATCAAGCTCTGATGAAATTAATTTGTACGATCTAGTACTTTACCTCTGGGGTCCTGGTTTTCCAAGTGAGCAGTTTTTATAGGCTACAAGTCACATGTGTTGCCACCGGAAAAAGTGAGGGAGGCCAATCAATATTCAACCTGACGCTGACAAGAGACTTCCCTCTCTAGGACCAAAAACCAATCCGGCTGGGCTCATTGCTGCCTTTCGAGATGGGAGTTTTCCTGTAGGGCCAGCCTGCTCTCACCGTCAATGAAGGTTTAAGACCCCTGAGGTTTGTAAATGGAATGTTCTGGAGAATATTTATCCATTTGATATATCGTCTGTGTATCCAACTCCGCGCGCTGAATGTGCCATCTCTAATGCTATAGCTTGAAATATTATTTCTAATGACAGTTTTCAAGAAAAAACGTATTGAACCAGCCTGAATTGTTGTTCTGCAACTCAAATAACTAATTAAGATTTGTGGCTTCCAGATGTTTGATATGGACCAGGTTGTGGGACCTTTGGAAATGATTGGGGGTGCTCAAATTTGAAACAATGCCTAGAACCGCTAAATTTAAAGGTGGCGGTACAAAATAAAGTCAGTTATGAGCTTCTCTGATGTCTGCGGAACTGCATAAAACGATATTAAAGTTCTGAAAATGAGCAGCATGGAAATTGGAAGGATATTTTAACATTACTTCGATGTCTTGGGTGCCTGGGCACCCCAAATAGGTATTAATTCACACCCCTGGGACTAGGTAAATAGTTATGCCACGATGGTACAGAAGTTCTGTAGAGATACTGCATGAACACGTACGCTGCGACAGCTTAATTGACTGCAGTTCTGGGCTGAAATATGCTCAGTCACACACAAACAATGGGAAGTATTTCTGCCAGAATTTTGGGGCAATATTTGGGGTAATTTTTTCTTACAGTGATTGCTTGCCAACATTTTTGTATCTACCTCTACCTACGTATCCTTCGGTGCGAAGCCGATTTTCAACCATGGTAATCCTCCTAGTATGATCAAAGAACCGTCTCAAGCAAGAAAAGTATTTTGAGGGCGCCTTGGTAGCAATCAACCACAAAGTTTAAAATTTCGTGAATAGATTCACTCAAATGTATAAAAACAAGCATAGCTGGTGTACCTACATGTACTGTAAAATAAATTTTACAGAAACCATGGCTCAGGTTTATGATCTTATTTGTCCTTGAAGCAACTCATGATATCTTAAGAACACATATGAAGAATGTATTCTGAATATTGGTGGATCCAGGGGAAGGCAAAAAACGCATTCCCCAAACGACAAAGCTCGGGAAAAACCATGTTTTGACCCTCCCCCAAAGCTCTGGACCTTTTGCCCTGGCTTTTTTTTTAGTTTATTAGCAAGGTTTCGGTGCTTCTACTGAACCTTTCAACTTCAGTGTTAGTATTGGAGCTTGATCCTCTTGGTGCTTAAAATTGTTTTTGACTGAATGATCTTTGGATGGTAAAAGCAAGCATCTTTTGGCCACATCTTTTGGCCCTGATACTTGTTTTTGCTTTTCGATTTGGGTTTGCGCCAACCTAATTAAATTGTGGCCAAACCGTTCACCCCGTGACTTTTTTCTTTTTCGACTTCTCTTGACACTTCGACACTGGGCACAACTGTAGCCGGCCCTCATCTCACCTTTGCCTTCCCTCGTACTCAGGGCTACAACAAGGCGGTGGACTGGTGGGCGATGGGCGTCCTCATCTACGAGATGGCCGCCGGCTACCCGCCTTTCTTCGCCGACCAGCCCATTCAGATCTACGAGCGAATCGTCTCAGGAAAGGTGAGCTGGTGCCGCGGATATTGGTAGCGCCTGATTTCAGTATCGAGGAAAGCTGGAGTTGCTATGTTATAGAGCAGACTGAAATACGGGTGGGTCGAGGACTCGTGCTGGGGGACTCACGGCTGGGTCGGAATTTTAGTGAGGGAGAACCCGGTTTTCACTCGCTGACTCAATAGTTTCACAAGCAAATTTTGTTGTCTCAGTTACATGTATGGCTCGTTTTCTATCTACTTGGCGGGTTTTGGTGTGTTAATTTTGTTTTATGTCTTTTTATAGCGTTGAAATTATTGCGTTTTTTTCAAATGTTGTAACACTTAGCTATTCAGTTCCTTGTTTTGCCTGCTTGTAACGATGTTGGTGTCGTCCGGTTGCTCATTTTTGCAAGGATCTTCACGTTTTTTGTTCATGATTTGTTGGTAGCTTGTTACCAGGTTGATTTATTCTCTGTTGTATGATATTTGAGCTGCGAGCCCGAACAGAAGAATTAGCACACCGAATCATTTGAGGAAAAAATTAGAAGATATTTGTGGTGAGGCGAGTGTCTGGATTTATTTTCCCCAACCATCATGAGATAGCAGACTACTCAAATCTGCTAGGAAACCTATTAGAAGGTTGAATGGTACAAATATGAAATAGAACACGTCATTGGTCAATGCAAATCCCTTTAACCGGTAGTTGCCTGTTTGAAATCCTGAGCATCGCTCGATAGACAAATATGTTTACGGTTCGGTAGACATAAATATCTCCCATCAGTGCGGTTGCCTTCCCATGACCCTACTGCTACGTTCTATTAACTTCACCGGACCCCAGTGTCCGCCAGTTCTTACTGTTTGGTGGCAAATGACAATCGTCATGCGGAGTTAAACTCCTCAAAACTGATTTGATCCTTAAACGGAGTTCGTTACCCCTCAAATACATGCATTTGAAGGTTTACGAAGCCTTTGTTTGTAGCCATACTTTTTCCTCCCAGCATTCAGATTGGAGGATGCCTGGTTTTGCACGGGATGTGTATTTCTACGTGTGTTTTTGTTTTGGAGTTGTGCATCTTGACTTGCATCGTCAATGCGCAAGCAAATGTCAATTAAAGTCAAAGTTAAATAAGCAAACATACAGCTCAAACTTCGTACACAGTAAAGAGACAGTCAAGTTTCAAAAGTACCTAAATTGGGAGAGTCGCCATCAAGCTTGCACTCTAGTACAGCCGTGTCCACACAATTTGTCATGCTTTCTTAAATGTATAAGTGCTGTAAAACATCAGCGTGGTGTGTGGGGACGTTTTAAAACGTCATTGATCCATATGGGGGGATTTATATATCTGGGGGTACCCGGGCATCCCTGAATGAAATGCTAAAGTAGTGTTTCGAATTCCTTTAGATTTACGTGCTTTTTTTACTTTGAGCTATAAAGTGGTGTTGAAAATGGTCATTATCTGCCAAGCCATTTTTTTATTTTAGACGTAAATTAATATTGAAAGAATGACTTGACGTCGAAAGCTCATATTATTGTGTCTATTCTTTTGGTATTAATTTAGGTCCAAAATAAAAAATAACTTCGCAGATAATCATTATCTTCAACACCACTTTAATACTCATAATAATAATGCTAGCAACCAACACTGCTCCGCCTACTTACTTTTTTACTTTAGGGCCTTTACATTGATTTTACCAAGTCTTCAGGCCTATGGGAATGCTAGAACACACATCATATTATGATATATCTTTAAGTATTATGATTATTGTCATTACTTTAAATCGGGGTCCCCCAAAAAATCCTCGCCCTTGCGTTGACCGCTATTGATACTGACCAATCTGCCCTCCTCCCCCCCCCCATTCAGCAAAACACGCCGCACCGCGCCAACACCAAAAGCGGGGGCCAGCTCTGCTACAAAATCATAAATCCCCGTAATGTATTTCGCAAAGCATAAACCATAGACAAAAACCACGGACCCACCCGATTACTTGAAAAGATAATAACCTAGTAGGAGGATAAGAACGGAAACGAAAAACGATAATTAATAGAACTAATGCGGCCTTAGGGCACCGTCATTATTTAGTATCACCGGTAAAACCGCAACGGAATGTGAGGGGGAAAGCGACATATCGTTGGAGTCGCGTCTCCCAGACCAAATAGCGCGTCTGCTCGAAGTACTGGATCGTGTTTGCAATCTCGGAATATCTGTACTAACCTAGACAGCTTTTTCCGCTCGTGAATTTAATAGTCATTATGTCAGCTCCACGGCGGCTTGTGCCGCTGTTTTGTTCTCTTCATACTTTATTTTGGCCAGGCTGGCGTGATTGTACTTTCTGAGATGGATCCTTCTACGTGGCTTCGAACATAGTTAACTTCTAAGGTATTTCTGGAGATTGGTGCGGACAGCAACTATGTCTGTAGGTATCAGGCGGATATATTTGCGGTCTCAGCAGAACCACAGGGCGTTTTGTCTTACAGCATAGTCGTTCTTGTGGTGATGAGACTGGGCTGAAATGGTCGGTCGACGAGTTTTATTCTTGCAAGCATTGCAATCAAACGTCGGGACAATATCGGTGATTGTGGAGGGAAATTGCCTTTCTGTTGAGCCAGTCTCATTCCGACATGAATGTCATCACGTATGAGGGCTTCATTTTGAATCCAACACCGATCCTATTCGGAGAAATGTCAATACGAACGTCGGTGCTCGCTTTGCTCAGAGGATATCATTTGGAGATCGAACAGGATATGCAGCAATGGGCCTGACCCATGGTGCTGAATTTCAGCACGGTTCACCCGAAAACTATTCGGCGCGCGTTTAATCATATTCATTGTATGCACACGCATGGATAGCTTTTCTAGCCGTGCAGTCCATAGCGAGCATTTTGAATTGGATTACCCAAAATCATGGCCCTGCCATTTCCCTGATTTTGCTTTTCTTCCCGCTGTGACCCTTTTATATTGCCAGTAGATACAAATCATGCTTAATTGCTCTCAGTTGCTTAAACTTGAAAACATTGGATCCTATCTTACCGTTATTGAAAGAAAAGTTAGCTGAAAAGCTCAAAACTGATGGGGAAATCGGCTTTCCCTAAACTGATTATTTTGTCTTCCTCGTCTCCCTCCTCCGTTGTGGCGCATGCGTCGGCGCGCGAACTTACGGGTGGGACTGAGGGGCGCCGAACAGCTCTTAAAACGTATCGTGCCGCAGACGAATGAAATATCAAGCCAGGGGTTTTGTTGGTATGTTTTCAGGACTCTTATCCCAGTTCAAATTCCATTACAAAGGTACCACATTCCCTGGGCAGTTATGATGGGAGGTAAGGGAATTCGAGAGGCCAATGGAACTATTAAAGTGGCACAGCCAGCGACACAGTGCCATGTTTCCCTGCTTTTGTTTATCTACTTTAGACAGCTTGTCCAAAAGTACCTGACCTAATATGTAATGTTCCAAATCTACTTACTTAACTAAACCGAATGGGTTTGTCGAGACCAGACCTTTACATCTTTTGCAGAACTTTCATTGCAGTTGTTGCGCGCTTTTGGCGTCTGTGGCTGCTATCCTTTTGCGCTACGCCACTCGCTTCGCCCTAATAATGTCACCTCAGTAATCATTTGGACCCAGGTAAAATCCTTCCAGGCTGGAAGTTTGCCAATCTGGACTCAGTGTGGGACGGCTCGGCTTCCATCAGTTCAGGGGGTGCTGGCGCGCTGGTGAATGTTATGAGCCCGCCACTGTGATTGGGCTGACAGCGCTGCGCGCTGTCGCCGCCGGCGGCTGACGCGGCCAGAGGTCAAAGGGTCAAGGTCATCTGTCGTCGCTGATCCCAGCTGGCACTAGTCGCAGTTACTGCCCCTGGGCGTGGGGCGGAGGACGGTGGACACCCGCAGCTGTTGCTGTGGGACATTTTCTTTTATCTTGGTGGTCACGCTGACTCATCGTTGAGGGCCTTTATGCTGGCTTGGTAGTGATACTGGACAGGGATCATTGCTAGCCCTGCAGAGCGATATTGAATTGTTTTTGGGTGAAGCTTTGTAGTCCTTTCTCAGTGTTCATTTAAGCGTCGCGTTGAAGAACACAAGTTAGCAATGCGTTGGATAAAGCAAGGACTGTCGTCCCAATGAACACTTCGTAATGGCGCAATGGAGAGAGAAATATAGCAATAGGTTTTGTGGACTTCAAGCTTTTTGACATGACTTAAGGACATAGCTGTAAAAAACGGTTCATTTTAAATGGTGTCCGCTCTTGACTGGTCCTATTCGCTTCCACTTCCGGGAATGACGCTGTTTACCCGCACGGCGCACATGTGTATAACCTCATCTCCATGTCACCGGGTTTCGCAATTCAAGTGTTTCAATTGATGGCCTTGATAACAATTTTGACCCAGTTTTTATACTGCTGGATCCATTATCAAAAAAGAAACTAAGACATTGAAGCATTATTAAGACTAAGTATTTGAAAAAAATATTTTGAACACGCATGAAACAAAGCATGTTTGGGTGCCTCTGCATCAGGGGCGGACGCAGACCCGAGCTGTGGGGGGCCAACCCATGTCTGCCTCTCCTTCTGGGGGGTGGGGTGAGTGGGACATGCAGTTTGGGTGCTCGACAGACCTAGTATAAGCTGCCTCTCCAAGAACATAATCGCTCTTCTGGGGGAGGGAGCGAGCGAATATGTTTTTGCTCTACAGACCTAGTGTAAACAGTTTTAAAGTGGTGTTGAAAATGACCATGATCTGCCAAGTTATTTGTTATTTTAGACCTAGATTAATATTTAAAAAAATTGACACAATAATAGGAGTTTTCGACGCCAAGCCATCCTCAGCGGATGATAGGTGAGGATGACGTCGAAAGGTCCTATTATTGTGTCTATTCTTTTAATATTAATTTAGGTCTAAAATAACAAATAACTTGGCAGATAATGGTCATTTTCAACACCACTTTAAAACTTGTAATAATAATGCTGCTGCCAGCACTGCTCCGCCTACTTACTAGTGTAAACACCTTTTTTGAAAAATTGCCCCGGCGTTTCGGGGCCAAGAGATAGTTTGGCCCCCTCCAGCGCTTGGGGGGCATGGCCGGAATGCCCCGCCCCCTGCGTCCGCCAATGTTCTGCATGCTCTTTGATGTAGGATGCCATCACTGCTGCAATGTTGACCTTAGACGTCTGTAACAGCTTCGATCAACTTCGTTTTTGAATCGGATTTTATGCGATCTCGTACTTACCGCCAACATGTCGGTCTCCTGGTATCGCGCTGAACACCAACGCAACGCTGAGGGTACGCTGAGACCAGCTGTGGTGGAGTCTTTGCTTTGGTCATGATCTCCCCACTCAGCGTTAAGTGTTAAAAGGGTAGGTAGGGGCAGTGGTTAGAAATTCATATTTTTGTCCTCACCGAGCTGACGTGACCCACAGCAAACTTGTATTCTGCTGTACTTTAAACTTTTGGTTGACCGATGCATGTGATTATGATCAAAGTTTGCAAATATCGTCCAGTTTATCACTATCACAAGCACCTTAGAACTAAGGCTGATTCTTAAATTTAAATATAATTGAATTGTAATTGTTTGTTTTTGGAACGAATGATAAATAGAATAAAGGTGCAAGTACCCATGCGACTGTTGAAAGGTATTTGCGCGGAAAGTACTGTCTTAACACGCGCATTGACGGGGGTGTGAACCACCTTGGCTTTGACGAGGGGGGGCGGGTACCCGCTCCTCCCCCTAAGATCTCGAGATCCACGCCAGAAGGCGGAAACTAGTACACGGCGTTGGATAGCCCATCGAAATTTCTATTGAAAAAATTGAAACATTTTTGTTAGGTCACATTCATGGTCACTAGAGGTCAAGTCATGCCACTATAGGGATAACATGTAAATGAAGGTTTCAGCCATTTCATCAGAACTATTCAAAATTGAGCAAAACAATGTACACCATTTGAATTCTCGGAGCAAGCTGAATCGAATGATTTATATAGTACTACATTGCTAGGTCAAATCAGGTCAAATTTATTATTTGACCTGACCTGAGGTCATGTCAATGTCAGACTAGGTCAGAATGAATATTAAAATTGCAAGGATGAGGCGAATATAATGAATAATTAGAATAGTTAGAATATGTTAGCCGTCATAATACACGCTCTATCACCATCTATGACTAAGTTATTCAGTTTTAGTAATTTTTCCATGTATTTCCAATTGAGAGGTGACGGCTTGTACCTGACCTTAGGTCATTGATATCGAAAATGCCGGAATATACTCTGTAGAACTCGGTGGGCCCATTATGTAATATGAGCTTAAATCAGATAGGTTCACCCTGTTCTTACTTATGCTATCTTAAACGTTTTTTTAAGGTGAGGTCGCTTGACCCACACTGGTGACGTGACCTGAGATATCCTAACCTTCAAATTTTGCAAAGAGTGGAAAAATAATCAGAGAGAAGGTATGTCAAGTACGGTGGCAATTACGCGCCGCCGTTTGTGTTCCATCTCCAAAAAAACCGAGGAGGGCGGGTTACCTGCCCCCTTCAATGCGGGCGTTAAACCTTAAACAAAACCACGGCACAATACCTCCCACACTGCTCCTTGTTGTGACACATCGTTGGCAAAAACATTATTGACCAATTATTTCCACAGCGATGTTTTGAAAATTGTATGAGACTGTGCACCTTCGCCCACCTTCGCCCGGGTGGGGTCTTTTTAGACCCCCTCGGGTTTTTCCGAAGTGGCCAAAAAACGGCGGCGCGCAGCGCCGCCAAACTTGGTCTGGCTGTTCCTTTATCATTTTTACATCTTTCCTAAAAATTTTGGCTCAAGGTCATATCAGGTCAGGTCACCAGGCCAGGTGAAGTGACCTCACCTCAAAAAAATACTTAGGGCCGCATAACTAAAAGAAGGATTAATTGATCAAGTTGAAACTCATACCACATATTGGGCCCACCATGAGCTACAGCATTTGTTCCGGGATTTTTGATATTGGTGACGTAAGTTCATGTGCAGAGCATGACCTCCCCATTGTAAATACATGGGGAAAATCACGAAATGAGCTTTTCTCAGTAAGTATGGATGGAATCAACTTCAAACATCGGTTGCGACTTGCTCTTAGCCCATTTCTGAAGCTGATGCCAAAAATTTTGACTTGTGACCTTTAAAAGGTCACCTTAGGTCAAATAGGCATTTTTGGTAATTTTATCTATAAATTTTGAATAAACTAAGATAAAGATTTTATTTTGTCATCAAAGTGTTTGTATAGTCACTGGAAATCAAATGATATGCATCATAACTATACCAGGTCAAGTTGGGTCAGACTGTTGACCTGGGTCTGGTCAAATTCTTAAATTTGACCTGGCATAGCAATATCATATATCATTCGATTCGTATTGACGATAGGATTGCAATGGTGCATAAACTATGGCTGTATATTGTTTGGTTTGGAAGCTATTAACAAAAAAGTAAACGCCCTTATGCATGGGTGGCTATGGACATTCCCAAGAATATGCACAATATTTAGTGACCTGTAGCTCCCTAGGCTTTGACCTGAAACGAAAATGAATGACGCTGTGATGAAAGCGCATCTCAAGAGCTTTCGAATGGTGTTAGAAAAATGTTTCTAGCTATCATAGTTTCTGAGATATATGAGGTTTTCTTAGTACACCTCATATTAGCAATTTTGACCTATTTTAACCTCTGGTGACCTTGATATTGACCTGACAAGAAAAATGACCGAAGTATTTTCGACATCATTTTCGAAAAGCTTTTGATTGCCGTTTTGAGCTTTTTTCTAGCTCTCTTAGTTTTTTAGATCGTTGGGGGTCTTTTTTAGCCCTTCTCCCCCCACCAGGGCGAAGGTGGCTCGTACCCACCACCGGGGCAAGGGTTAATATCTCTGTGTGATTCCCAGTTGCCAACCAATCTTCACAATGCCGTGAGGTTTTTTACTGAAAAGAGTGAAAACACAGGGTGGATGTATGCTAATTAATTCCTTACGAGATGCATTCTGGTACGGTGAGCGGAAACGCTAGTTTTTAACAGCTTCTAGTTCCGATTCGGCTTCCGATGGAATTATACGCTTCTGCTCCTCTGCTTAAGGGTCATCTTTATATTTGTCACCGGGGAAGAAGAAGTTGATGGTGCCTCCCCGGTGCCTCTAATTCCAGATTAGATTAGCACGCGCACTGGAGGGGATTGGAGGCCCCCCGCTTACTTTTCTAATGTGCTCGAGGAACCGTGCAAGACAGAAACATGGTACTGGCTGATATTCGACTGAATTTGTGAGCACGTCCATTGGTAAAATCATTTTGAAAATGTATCAATATTTTGTACTTCTGTGGTGTTAAAGTTTGACCTGTATTTTGAGAACGCCGCAATCGCGTGGTTCCCCTAAATTGCAGACCGAGTGATGGCTTCATACTGACATATAATAGGGATTATGTGTCAAGGTCATCTCACATGAAGTTCAAAGTAAACAAACTAGGTCACAACTCAAGATCAAGCCACTACTTTCAACCTCATCGACTCTAGTGTTTTTGGTCAGATGACGTCACCCTGTATTGCGTATATTAGGTTATGAAGTCATACTTAAGACTACTCAACTTAAAGTTTAAGTTCAGAATTCAATTTTAAAGTTCATTGACCCTGATTCTCCGCCCAATGGTTTCTTTATTTCTAGTTGTAGTGCAAATAAAACGGAATGTATTACATTGTGACGTCATAGGCCAATGCCTAATATATAGAGAACTAGAGAACATTGTATGGGACACTGTCCTCTCTCCAGTACGCGTCAGTGCTAGATTCCTCTCCAATGCTAGTGTTAATAAGCGCGCCGTGGTCTAATGTCCTGGTCAAAGTCTGGCTCGAGCTTTGTACGGTTTTATTCCAATTATTACCCCGCCAGTGACAAAATGGACCGTTCCAATAACCGGACGGTAACATGTGGGCTGTCTTTGAACTATGTGACACATTCTCAAGCATGCATCGCCCCTTTTTCGTTTTTTCAGGTTATTGCAGTGGCGGATTTTGATAGCAGTTTGGGGGCGCTGTAGTGGAGTGGTCAGCATAGCTTTCTGCCACGCAGCCGACCCGGGTTCAAGGCCTGGCGGCTTCCCTGAACAAGGAGCAAGCTGGCTCCCGAGAAACCCCTCGAACAGGGAAAGAGTTGGCGACGCCATATGACCCTGGCAGTTGGTGCGTCGATAAGCCCCAAAAAAGTATTATATGATAAGCAGTTTGGGGATGGACAGTGGGGCCTTTGATCATGAGGAGACCTGTTTTTTTTCAAAAAAAAATTTGAGTATTGCAGGGTTGGGAGAGAAAAATGTGATTTGTGCCCCGCCCTCACTCGGAATGCTCCGGTGGGTATTTGGCATCGGTTAAATGATACAGACATTACTATAATACCTACATCAATAAATAGGTATGGTTTTCACTCTCAGCCGAGACGAGCTGGCTGCGTTTGACTGGGATGCGACCAGTCGTCTGGGTGGGAAGGTTTCTCTGCTGGCCCAGCCAGCAGCGGCGGTGCGGGCTCCACTGGTACACCGTATCGATCCGGGAGACCTCTGTGACGATGAAGCTGCCGCCTGCTTGCCGCGGCCGCGGCGGCGCACGCCCATCTGCCTTCAGTGAATTCGCCGACACTGTGATAGTCTTAACTTGTCACTGCAGGCGGTAGTTTGGACATGTTCCATCCACGTCAGCCCGAAACCCGGATGTCTGGGATTAAATTATGTAAATACGCTCTGCCAAGGTATAGAAATAGTCGCCGAGTGCCGGAATAATTGATTAAGCTACGTCTAAACTCAGACGTGAATGTAATGTCGATTATGAGATAAACCTTGCAATCGGATTTCTGCTCTAAGTATCACGTAAACTAGCAGATCAAGGCAGGGCGTCAAGGGTTCTTGCCGTTTTTTATCTTGCCTCAAGATTTTTTTAAGATGAGGTTTTGTTAGGAGTTAGCTTCAGTTGCAGTGGGGTCGTTTTTTTTGCCCTCTTGCACTAGCATTCAAGTGCATGCAGGAGCGTGGGTTTGTAAAAAGTATGGGGGTGCCCAAATTTGAAACAATGCCAATGACCGTCCTAATGAAAAGTGATGACGTAATATCTAGTGCGTTTTAGCCTTTTCGCATGCTTACTCAAGAGAAAGCCAATTTAAAGATCCTTGAAATAAAGAAATAAAAATGTGAAGGATATCTTAACACTACTTCGATGTTTCATTGGGGGGGTGCCCGAGCACCCTCAAAGATATTTAATTCCACGCCCTTGCGTGCACGGAAGTGTTGTCCTTGAATGGCTGGCGTAGAGTGACCGGGTACAACTCCGACAGGTGAGGTACCCGTCCCACTTCAGCACGGACCTGCGGGACCTGCTGAGGAACCTGCTGCAGGTCGACCTGACGAAGCGGTACGGCAACCTCAAGAACGGTGTCAACGACATAAAGGGCCACAAGTGGTTCTCCACCACCGACTGGATAGCTGTCTATCAGAAGAAGGTAAAAAGGCAGCAACCACGTGCCTAGCTGACACTTTGCCTTGCGAGAGGAATCGAATTCGTGGCTTGCTGGTCATGTGCGGCAGTTCAATTGGTGTGCAGTTTTAAATGCATGTATAGCCACTGAATTGAATGTTTTCTCATGTTTTCTTTGGAATATTATTTTTGTGGATGCCCATATCGCATGTAGCGTCGTAGTTTCCTTCGGATTTTCTGGTTGCGGTACTCATATCGGTTTTGTTTTCTTCAGTCATGTTGATAATATTCTGCTTTTGATAACCCTGGCAACCTTCCTGCTATGGCTTGGTCCTTGGTCGCCGTTCAGCTCAGATGCAAATTCGAATATTAAACATATTTATTACATCAGAAATCCTTCATCCTCTCAAATAGGGAAGTTATCACATTGGCTTTCATGTTTACGCTCACGTTACCCTTTAAATATTATTTTTGTGAAAGTATAGGCATTATTCGTTGAGATGTAATGTTTAGATTGGAATTCCGAAGTTTTAATATGCCGTGCTATAAATTAGTGGTAGGGAAAACTAAGCAACGCGAAAATTTCTGCCAGCGTGATGTTTGCGGTTGTGATGGGTACAGGTCCACCGAAAGCTTAGCTTTCAGAGAGCAGCTCCCCAAAGGCTTAGCTTTCAGAGAGCAGCTCCTCCAAAGGCTTAGCAAAACGTTTTTTTGTTGAATTTAGTATTTTTTCCTGCTCAGGTTATATTCACCACGACATTGGTAAACCGTCAATAGTCTCGAGTAGATTCGCTGATATTTTTTTCTGATTGGCTCCTAGAGAGAGGATGAGGCTATATGCCTACTGGCCTCTGCTTACCGTCGAGTGCATTTGGGCACGCTACCGTGGGTATAGCCTAGAACGTCGGCATGGACGTGCCCTGGGAGATTTAAACCCAATCCGGAGCATATCCCAAGTTTCCCCGACCAGTGCGGACCAATTGGTTCGCAAAACACAATCATCAATGCAAATTCAATCAATATTAGAGAATACGGAGAAATGGAGCGCAAGGCGGCTTCCCTGAACAAGTAGCAAGCTGGCTCCCGAGAAACACTTTCAGCGGGAAGAGTTTGCGACGCCCTATGACCCTGGCAGTTGGTGCGTCGATAAGCTCCAAAAATTATAGATATGGAACACAAAATAGAATAGGTCAGTTGTACGTGGTCCTCACAGATTGTGCTTCTATGCACTTTTAGGGCTCTGCACAGGAAAGGAAGAAGAAGAAATGCAAACTCATATCTGTATTGAAAACTTCCTGAGTTTTGTGACCAATCAAACCCAAATCTGGAACGGTGTAGAGACCTAGTTGTGTTTACAATTTATGACACATCCAAGCACATGCTTCCGCAGAAACCTCTTTTACAAACAGCTACGCCCATGTCTGCTTCCATCCTCGGCTGCCCTCTCTGATTCTGTTCGTAGTGTTGACGATATCAGCCTTTTTCTTTGTCTACTTGGTTGTAAGTAGCCTAGCCACTAAGCGTGCGCTTCTGACCGTTCTCCGGCTAGATCTCACCCGCCTGCCGCCTCCTCTCGGTGAAGGTGGTGCCCCTCTGGCTATGTCCCCCTCCCCATGAGGTGCGCTGACGGGCGCCGGTGTGGCCACGCGGGTAGGTGCCAGCGCCCTTCCGACCCGCGCTGCGCTCGGCCAATGACACCTCCAACTTCAACGTCTACGAGGAGGACCCTAACGCCACGCGGCAGACGCCCGAGCTGCTGTACGCCCGCGAGTTCGCCGACTTTTGAAAGGAGGATTGTCACTCAGGGGCGGCACTAACCTGTGAGCTGGGACAGTTGGGTGCAAACGAAACCCGTGGTGGTGGATGCTTTTTTCTTTCTAGACTGGTTTTCATGTATGCAATTAGGTGGCTTCTGGTGATCGGTTTTAACCGTTAGCTTGTTTAATAACAGCGCTGTATAAGCCTTAAGACTGTAGACGGCGTTAAACACGTGATTAGATGGAAACTTTTTTCATCGGGTAATTTAGAACTGACGGGGATGCACGGTACACTGCGTGGGTCGAAGTCAGCGCTGGTGGCAGTGTATGGCGCTCCAACGTTTCTTTTTCTCGCCTTCAGGTGGAGTCACCATTCATCCCCAAGTGCAAGGGCGCCGGAGACACCAGCAACTTCGACGACTACGAGGAGGAGAGATTACATGTGTCATCCACGGAGAAATGTGCCAAGGAGTTCGCCGACTTTTAACGTGTCTGCGAATCCGAAAACGTGGTGCCATCTGACGCTGACTGAAACAAGTGCCGTGTGCAAGCGAGAGTGCCTGGTTGAGCTGGCATGGAGCGCGCTCAGCCTTGTGCCGTGTGCAGCAGTCGGACCTGTGCTGTGACTGGCGCCGCCATGCGGACGGGTACGAACTCGTCAGGTGGCTCCCGGCAGCACCTGTCTCCGCTGACCTCAGGTCACGCCGCCCTCCTCTCCTGGATAGCCGCCGACTAGGCTGTTCTCTGTGAGATCCGAGGCCCTCGCTCAGGAGTGAAATGGACGCGAGCGTGGCGCCTGGTTAGTGTTCGAGTGCAATTTCCTGTGCCAGCGGTGACGACCTCAGTCGTCGGTGCTGTGCGACGGACTCAGACAGACTGAGGCAGCGAAAGTCAAGAGCGTGACGACGTCCTGGTACGGGCGGTCGTGCCGATTCTAACGAGACTTGTTTGATTTGTGGTTACGTACGTTTGTGTGGAGGCCCGTCGCCGTGGCGTTCGTTTATGGTAATGTTGTACAAACCGAAGCAGCTGCAACTTAATCTCATCAGATGTGTGGTGTCACTGGTGAGGTGGTGACACACTGTGTGCGTGCTGGCGTGGTTGGTGCGCTGTGCGTCGCGCATGCGGGACTAATCTGTCCGGCCGCTCGCATGCGTCAGTATCAGTGCGGCGGTAATAGTTGTACGCCTGTTCCCGCCCCTGTTTTCCACCCAGGCCCAAAAGACACTCTCCTGCGCTGGCTGTGCAGCGCCGGTGTTCCTACCACAACATCGTCCGTGCCGTCCCCATATCAGCGGTGCTCGCCGAATCGTCCCACCTCCCGCCCAGAGATGTAGTGCACCAGGGGCTGAACGGATTCGGGCTGCCACTAGTGATACCCCTGGTGACCTGTCCCCACTGCCCGCTATGCCATTGTGACTAGTAGTTCCCTCAGAGCGCTGTTTCGGTTCGGCTGACGCCTCTGTCGCGCGGAAAACATCCGAATTGGGATTGACCTATCCTTCAGATTTAGAACACTGAAGCAGTTGCTAATAGTTGGATGCTCTCAAGTATAATACAAATACAGTATGCGCGGCTGACGCGGCAGCTGAGCCTGAGCCGAGCTCCTCTGGGCGGCACCAGCCGAGTGAAGCACTGAGGACCGCTGACGGCCGGGTCTGGCTCGCGTGCACGGACCCTCTCCGATGGCTGTGTGTGTATGTTGGGCAGCATCATATCGTGCTGGCGTTTGTCGGCGCCCCGGCGCGTTATCCCCTCCGCCGCTGTGTTCGGAAGCGGGGTGTCCCCATCTGGTGGGCGGCACCAGACACACGTGTCTATATTCGTTCGTCAGTGTTCATTGTTTGTAGTTACAGCTGCGTTCATATTTTGTGATTTGTAGTTTGAGATTTTCATTAATACAGTAAAGTATATTGAGAATCGCCCCTGGCTTTTAAATGGAAGGTGGTCTTGCTGTGTGGGCTGGATATGAGAAGAGGCAAGATGTTCCCAACGACTCAGCGACTGATGATGTTTATCATAATTCGCTGGTAAAGTGGGATTTGACGTCTTCCGAAAGGGGCTCAATATATTTAACGGAAGAGAAATATATTTTAGATATTTATTTATTTAGTGTGCCTTTTAATGAGCCTTTGACATTGTTCTAGGAGCGTCTGATGTGGGTATCTCGCGTTTATCTTTTGACCTTAAAATGTCAATCAGCAAAAATATGTCAAGAACATTAATAGCCATTTATACAAAAAATATCCCAAATGTAGCCAAATAGCGTTGTTCGGCTGCTTAAGGTTTTCAGGTCGCCTGGGACAAAAAGGCCACTTTTTCAAGAGATTTTTTCGATATATTTATTTTGTTTTGTTTCGAGAGCTTTCAAGTGATATTTCAAACTTGATCTTGCTCTTTTAGAAGACGTGTTACACCCTGGTTTTGCCACCCACATTTACGACCAAACGTTTATAGGCACGTAGTACACAAACATTACCGAACATATTAATCTGCTCTGCTGGGGGGGGCTAAACAGATACGGCGCCACACTGCGTCGCAGAGAAACGGATTTTAGACCCCGTGGCGAAGTGAATTATCGTTTTACATTGGTTAACCCTCGCCACGGTGGGGGTGTTTGAAACAACCCCCTCGGGTTTTTCCGGCGGCACGAAAAAAACCGCGTGAAGCGCCGCCGTATTTGGCACACATTATCCTTGATCGATTCCACAACTTTCCCCAAAGGTTTAAGTTTGGTTCATCTCAGGTCAGGTCACTAGTGCAGGGCAAGTGGCCTCACCTCAAAAAATGTTTAAGGTGACAAGTAAGAAATAGGTGAATCTATCGGATTGAAACTTATAAAACATGATGGCCCCACAGAGTTCTACAAAATGTTTTCCGAGATTTTCATATATCTGACCTAAGGTCAAGTATACGGACCATGACCTCTCCATTGAAAATACATGAGAAAAACAGAAAATGTGCTGAATTTGTGCAGATAAAGCTGATAATACCTTCATATTCTCCTAATCGAAGTATCCTGGCCACCTTGCCAGGTACATGTTGCAATGTTTGACCCTTTACCTCTGAGAGGTCATCTGGAGCTACCTAGGCAGTTGTCAGGCTTAGGTCAATAACTTTGCATGAAATGATGACGCAGCTATTATTTTTTATACTATGCGTTTGGATGCTATTTCGAGTTGATTAATATGCAGATTGACTATGCTAGGTTAACAAGTGACCTAGAACTGACCTGAGATCACGTTATTTTTGTGTTTTGACCTAGTATGCTCATCATTCGATTCGCCGTGACGAGAGAAAGCGAATAGTGCGGCACTATTCGTGCCTACAAAATTATTCCAACTCAACTCTGTCAGATGCTAGAACCCAACAACTTTGCTCAAAATGCATCTTTCTTTGACCTGTCATGACCTCAATATTGGCCTGAACCAAAAGTGACTCAAGTTGGTAGTTTTTTATGAATTTGTATGAGCTATCCACCAAGGTTAGCCTTTTTCGCTATTTCACAAAGGGGTCGAGTTTGAGGGGGTTTCCAACACCCCTACAGGGCGAAGGTGGCTCAGATGCCATCCGGGGTGCCGGTCAAGGAATGACATAATACCTCCTTGACTTAACCCTATTTCCGGCAGGGGGGCTAATATTGCCCCCTTCAGGTTTTTCAAGAATATCTCCGAAACAGCTTGCGATAGAACTTTGAAACTTGCTGGCTTTTCCTAAAACTAGCACAGGCAGGTTTTCTGAAATTTTCAAGATTATATATTTACCAGGGGCGGAGCTATGGCTGGGTTTTTTGGGAGGTTCTATCCACAAACCAAGTATTATCGTATGCGGTGGATTCTTTGTAAAAGGAAGCCGTCTCTGCTGATCCTGATACCAGTTATATGGTTTTATTATATCATTTGTTATGTGATATGATAGTAAATTCACAATTGTCACTATTTGTCTTCATCAGGGGCGGTTACAGCAGTTCAAAATGGGGGGAATGTTATCAAGAAGGACTAAACGTTAGGAAGTGAAAAGACTGCTTACAGCCGTGCCAGGGCGAATACAATTGGGTATATGAAAATGCGAAATATTTAAACCCAATTTTAGATTTCCAGAGGCGTGTCCAGTCACTATAATGTAGAGTAAATCACAAATATAAAAGCATATGTTTGTTCACTTAGAGCTTTGTGCGAGACCAGCATGCTGTGTATGTATCAGGGGCGCAAGTTTCCATATATTTGGGGGGCTCGAGCCCCCAATGCTCGGAGAAGCCCCCAATGACCCGACGAGCCCCCCAATCCCAAGTTGCGGGCCCTTGCGGACAGAGCCGGGCCCCTGCCACGATTCCGGGCCCCAGTGGTCTACTTGGGCTAGCTTTGGCTGAGACCAGGCTCCCTGGCATGCTTGCGGGTGCCCTGTGGGCCATCCTTAACCTCAGTGTCCGCAACCGGGCCCCTAACGATATTTTTCAGGCCCACTTTGACTGCAGCCGGGTCCCTAATTCCGGCAGTCTCGGGCCTCCTGTCATCCAACCGGGCCCTCTGTGATCCACCCGGGCCCCCTGTGGACTGCAACCGGGCCCCCTGTAATCCACCCGGGCCCCCTGTGACTGCAGTCGGGCCCCCTGTGATCTATCCGGCCCCCTGTGACTGCAACCGGGCCCCTCTTTGATCCACCCGCACCCCTGTGACTGCAAACGGGCCCCCTGTGATCCACCCGGGCCCCTGTGACTGCAACCGGGCCCCCTGTCATCCACCCGGGCTCCCTGTGACTACAACCGGGCCATCTGTGATCCACCCGGCCCACCTGTGACTGCAACCGGGCTCCCTGTAATCCACCCGGGCTCCCTGTGATTACAACCGGGCTCCCTATCATCCACCCGGGCCCCTGTGATACACCCGGGCCCCCTGGGACTGGGACCGGGCCAACTGTGATCCACCGGGGCCCCTGTGACTGCAACCAGGCTCTCTGCGATCCACCCGGCCTCCTGTGACTGCAACCGGGTCCTCTGTGATCCACCCGGGCTCCCTGTGATTACAACCGGGCTCCCTATCATCCACCCGGACCCCTGTGATACACCCGGGCCCCCTGTAATTACAACCGGGCCCCTATCATCCACCCGGGCCCCTGTGATACACCCGGGCCCCCTGTGACTGGGACAGAGCCAACTGTGATCCACCAGGGCCCCTGTGACTGCAACCGGGCCCTCTGCGATCCACCCGGTCCCCTGTGACTGCAACCGGGCCCTCTGTGATCCACCCGGGCCCCTGTAATTATAACCGGGCCCCATATGATCCACCCGGGCCCCATGTGACTCCAACCGGGTCCCCTGTGACTGCAAGCGTGCCATCTATGATCCACCCGGGCCCCCTGTGACTGAAACCGGGGTCCCTGTAATCCACTCGGGCCCCCTGTGACTCCAACCGGGCCCCCTGTGACTGCAACCGGGCCATCTGTGATCCAACCTGGGCCCCTGTGACTGCAACCGGGCCCCTATCATCCACCCGGGCCCCCTGTGACTGGGATCGGGCCATCTGTGATCAACCCGGGCCCCCTGTAATTACAAATGGGGCCCCCTATGATTCACCCGGGCCACCTGTGACTCCATCCGGGCCCCTGTGACTGCAACCGGGCCATCTATGATCCACCCGGGCCCCTTGTGACTGAAATCGGGCCCCCTGTCATCCACCCGGGCCCCCTTTGACTGCAACTGGGCTATCTGTGATCCACCCGGGGCCCCTGTGACTGCAACCGGGCCGCCTATGATCCACCCAGGCCCCCTGTGACTGCAACCGGGCCCCATGTGGTCCACTCGGGCCCCCTGTAATTACAACCAGGCCCCCTATGATCCAACCGGGCCCCCTGTGACTGCAACCGGGCCCCCTGTGATACACCCGGGCCCCCTGTGACTGCAATCGGGCCCCCTGTAATCCACCTGGGGCCCCCTGTGATCTACCCGGGGCCCCATGTGATCCATCCTGGCCCCCTGTAATCCACTCGGGCCCTCTTTGACTGCAACCGGGCCCCCTGAGATCCACCCGGGCCCCCTGTGATTGCAAACGGATTCCCTGTGGTCCAACCGGGCCACCTGTGACTGAAACCGGGCCCCCTGTCATCCACCCGGGCCCCCTGTCATCCACCCGGGCCCCCTGTGACTGCAACTGGGCCATCTGTGATCCACCGAGACCCCTGTGACTGCAACCGGGCCCCCTATGATTCACTCAGGCCCCTGTGACTGCAACCGGGCCCCCTGTGATCCCCGGGCCCCTGTGACTGCAACTGGACCCCCTGTGATTACAACCAGGCCAGTTAAGATCCACCCGGGCCATCTGTGATCCACCCGGGTCCCCTGTGACTGCAACCGGGCCCTCTGTGAGCCATCCGGCCCCCTGTGACTGCAACCGGGCCCCCTGTAATCCACCCGGCCCCCTGTGACTGCAACCGGGCCCTCTGTGATACACCCGGGCCCCTGGGACTGCAACCGGGCCATCTGTGATCCACTCAAGGCCCCTGTGACTGCAACCATGCACTATGTGACTGCAACCGGGCCCCCTGTGACTGCAACCGGGCCCTTTTTCATCCACCCGGGCCCACTATGATCTACCCGGGCCGCCTGTGACTGCAACCGGGCCCCCTTTGATCCACCCGGGCCCCCTGTGACTGCAATTGGGCCCCCTGTAATCCACCTGGGGCCCCCTGTGATCCACCCGGGCCCCATGTGATCCATCCTGGGCCCCCTGTGATCCACACGGGCCCTCTTTGACTGCAACTGGGCCCCTGAGATCCACCCGAGCCCCCTGTGACTGCAAACGGATTCCCTGTGGTCCAACCGGGCCACCTGTGACTGCAACCGGGCCCCTGGAATTCACCCGGCCCCCTGTTATCCACCCGGGCCCCTGTGACTGCAACCGGGCCCTCTGTGATCCGCCCGAGCCCCTGTCACCGCAACCGGGCGCCTGTGATCCACCCGGGCCCCCTGTGACTGCAACCGGGCTCCCTGTGGTCCAGCAGGCGCGGGTCCTCTAATGCCACGGACGGGCCCTTGCCATGAGTGCGGGGCCCCGTGGTCTATCTGGGCTTGCTGTGGCTGCGGTCGGGCTCCCTGGCATGCTTGCCTGGCATGCTCGCTTGGGTGCAGTCCCCTTTAGGGCCACCCATAATCGCTGTGTCCGCAAACGGGCCCCTAACGATATTCTCAGGCCCATTTTGACTGCATCCGGGGCCCTATTTCTGACAGTCTCGGGACCTTTTTGGTTCCTCTGTGACTGCAACCGGGCTCCTTGTATTCTGCCTTGGCCCCTTTTAGTCTGCCCGGGGCCTTTGTAGGTGGTCTGGGCTTTTGTAGTGTGCCTGGGTCCTGTGTGGTCCACCCGGGTCCCTGTGGTCTGCCCGCGCCCCTTGTGGGCGGTCTGGGCTCCTTTTAGTCTGCCTGGGCCCTCTGTGGTCTGATCGGGCCCCCTGTGGTCTACCCAGCCCCCTGCAGTCTGCCCATCCCCTTGCAATTTGCCCGGGTCCCTATGGTTTGTCCGTGTCCCTGTGGTCTGCAAGGAACCACAGCACTAGCGGATCCAGGGGGGGTAAAGGTAAAATCGGGGGATTTGATGCCCTCCCCAAATCCCCCGATTTACCGATTTTTACGGATTTTCTTCAAACAAAAACCATATGTTTTTCACGATTTGGGGCCCCGTTGCCCCCTCCCCCACCGTCGGCCTGAATCCACCCCTGATTCCACTCCTCCCACTTCGCTGTATCCGGGAACCCGTGCTATAATTTCAGGCTCCCTCTGGGCTACCCAGGCCTCCTCTGGCTCTAGCCGGGCTCCTTGCCTTGCTTACGACCCCCCGTAGTTCACCCCCCCCACCGTGCGCAGCCGGGCCCCTTCCGATAAGTACTGGTTTAATACATTGACATAGGTTTGTTATTTTGGCATCTTTCCGCCGGCACTACTTTTCTTCATTGATATATTTCTAGGCATTTTTGTCAGAAATGTGCATGAAGTTTTCCATTTTTGTTTGTTCGTGGAATTTTAAATACAGACAAATTTAAGCCTCTTAAATTTGTCTGTCAAAAAGTGTATCATATCTTGTCGTCAAATCCGGGTCAAATAATGTGCGTCCACCGGCGAATGGTAGCCTCTTAATTTCCCGGGATTGTCAGCGCAGCGCGAAGGAATCTAAGGCATGCTCCTGGCTCTCTTGTCGCATTCGCCGAGGCGAATGATTTGCACAAAGTTTGCCTTGAACAGTAAAATTGGCATGCGTATGATTCAATCGGCTTGTGTCTACTCTGGAAAAGTTTCGTTAGGCTCTGATTTGGATTTTACGTTTGGGCTTTTCGTGTCAATCCAAATCGTGCTCCGATGCGCAGTGTTGAATGGCAAGTGAAGTGATTGTTTGCTATTAGCTCCTGTCGGGCTAAGTCCTCAATGAGTGATGATCCCCTGTCCGGCTCCCCTGATGGCATAATACCAAGACTTGGATAATCTTTTTGCCCCTATGGCCGCCAGTGACGTATCTAGAATTTGAGTAAGGGTAGGGGCAAAGCCTCAGGGGACAGGGTGGCACTTAGCCATCCGAAGGGCGCACTTTTCACCCAAAGGGCGACCAATCGTCGCATCCTGGGGGAGGGGAGGGTTTGGGGGAAGCATTTCGTCCTCAGAGGCTCTTGGGTTTAAGGGGTCACTGCCCCATTCGCCCCCCCTGGTGGCCACCCCATTCGCCCCGCCCCTGGTGGCTGCAGCCGGGTCCCTACTCCCAGTAGTTAATACCCTGTGGATGCAGACGGGCCTGCCATGGATGCGGTTCGTGTAACTGCAACCAGCCTCTGCCATGCTTGCCATGCGGGCCCCTGTGGTATCCCGGGCCCCTATTGGTCTGACCGGGCCCCCTGTGGCCTGTCCGGGCCCCTGTGGTCTGCCCGGGCCCCAGTGTGCAAAGTATGGCATTTTCGACGAGATCTCGTCGGTGTGAGTGCCCTTGGAGACAGGAGCGAGTGGTGCGAATTTTATCAGCCTGGTGCGAATTTGCAAGACTGGTGCGAGGAAGTTGACACTGAAAACTAAAAAAATAATGACTGAATAGTTAGGAAGACACGGGAGGGGCCTTATAAAAAGTCCTTAACTAACTAATAAGAGAGGTAGTATTGCATCGTGTGGGTAGGAATGTGTGCGTTTTTCTCCCTGGTATATGGCAGATTGGTGCGATTTCTTTTAGGCTGGTAGTGCGATAATTTTGGATGGCTGGTGCGACTCGTCTGGCCTGCTGCCATACTTTGCAGATTGGCTGGGTCCCATTTGGTCTGCACGGACCCCTTGTCTGCTAGTGTCCATTTTGTTCTGATCGAGCCCTTGTGGTCTGCCCGGGCCTCTTGTAGTTTTCCCGGAACCCTTTTGGTCTGTCCGGGCCTCTGTGTGGCCTCTGCGGACCCCTTTTGTTCGTTCGGGGCCCCTTTTGTCTGCGCGGGCCCTCTGTGGTTTGCCGGGCCCCTCCCAGTCTGCAAAGTATGGCACTTTTGGCGAGATCTCGTGGTGCGGACACCCTTCAGGTGGTTCGAACTTTGGAGCAAACAAATGCCCACTTTTGCTGTATGGTGCGAGGGAGCTCAAATCAAACAGCCACAGAGGTCTAAGAAGGGAGAAACTGGTAAAAACATCGAAATTTCCAGGTCAGTGAAATTTCTCACCAATGCTTGGTGTGAATTTTAGGCTGCTGGTGGTGCGAAAAATCTACAAGGCTGGTGCGGACTCGTCGGGTCTGCTGCCATACTTTCCAGACTGGGGCCCCTCTGTGGCTAGCCCAGCCCCTGTGTTCTGCTCGGGTCCCTGTGGTCTGCCCGGGTCCTTTCATCTGTCCAGGCCCCGTGTGGTCTGCCCGGGCCCGCTGCCCAGCCAGCAATTCCGACCGGGCCCAGAGCGGGCTGGGCCGGGCTCTGCCCGAGCCCTAAGACTCATAGCTGAGCCACATAGACTCGGGCTGAGCCCGACATTAGGTCGGTGGATGACAACTTGCCCGAGCGGCAGAGCCCGGTCTTGCTTGACCATGGGTTCTGCCCAGGCGCAGCGGAGCCGAACCTGGTCTGAGCCCATGTACGCGGGCTCTGCCCAGTCAAAGCCCAGCATATATCGGGCAGAGTCCAGCCAAATTGCTGGCTGTGGGTGGTCTGCTCGGGCCCCTTTTGGGCTTACCGGCGTCCTATGGTTTCTGGGTTCCTGTGGTCTGCCCGGCCCCTTTGGTGTGCTCAGGCCCTCTGTGGTCTGTCTGAGCCCCTTGTGGTCTAAGAATATCGTGCAGAAACTGAAGCTGTTGTGTTAGTCGCGTATTTGCAGGAGTTCCTTATTTGTGAGCAGTTTCGTGCCCCAGGTAGTGTATCCGTGCTCCCTGTTGCCGAAACCGGCCCCCTGCAATGCTTGCGGGCCCCCTGTGGTTTTCCCGGGCAACGTGCGGCCGGTCCCATGCCTCCTAGAACATTCGGGGAAAAATGGATGGGGCGTGAGAAATTTTAGGCCCCCCATTCCTTTTGTACTGATCCTATATGAGGATTGTAAAGGGAAATAGGCAGTACCACCTATTCATAGTACCCCTTGACCGGTACCCAGTGTTGTAAAATGTCATGAACTGGCAAGGTGAATGGATCAGAAAAAGGTGTCTTGATCATGTAACATAAATATCAGTATCCCCGCTGATAAAGGAATTTCGCACTTCGATCTCTACCTTCCATTTGTATCAAATTATTCGCGATAATGCGATTTCGTTCCAGGTGTGAATGTTAAAATGGTTGGACAGTATAAACATAAGTCGGGTGCACAAAAGCGTAAAACAAAGAACATTCAATACCGAGGGGCTGCTCTGGCAAAACTACCCAAACTTTGTTCATTTTTCAGGTAACCTATGAATCTAGAATCGTCTTGCTAATTTTGCAAACTGTTATAAAATGACCCCGATCATATTTGCATTTAATATCTAGCAACGTACGCGTCCACTTAAAGTAGTTCATTTTCACTACTATTTTTGGTACTTTGCAAGCTACGTTCATTTATCGACCGCAAAAAATTAAAACCCCAATTTAAAACTAACTCGGAAAAGTGCAATGTGTATAGTTTCCAGCAAAACGGTAAAGTAAGGTTGTAATTCCAATCCTTCTTTTCCTGATCATTATCTTCCTCGGCCAGCCCACCAGCCGGATCCCGTTTACTAAAAGACCCTCCAGCATCCATCCCTCCTGCGTCGTCCGGGGCTGATCCCGTTGTACCTCCGAAGGAGAGCATCCGCCGTGGACGACGAAGACGGTAAGTAGGCACCTACTTGTCCAATATCCTTACATAGTTTGGCAGCTCGTTCAAAAGATTGGGTCTTCTGACTACTTTTTGGGCTAAATAGTGCAAATCAGGAACAGTGACGAATAGCGCGCTAAAAATTGTTATTTAACCTTTGCAGTCAGTTTTCGACAACAAACGGTCGAAAATACGTTTTTTTTCGGTCACATTTTCATTAAAAAAATACGGGCCCCCCATCATGTACGGGCCCCCATCATGTACGGGCCCCCTTTCGAGCCGGGTGCCCCCAATCGAAAACATAAAGTTGCGCCCCTGGTATGTATTCAGTTTCAGGAACGACAAAGGAAATATTTCGTCTATAGGCAGATCACGGAGACAACAGCATACGGAACGTTTTACCAATGGCGGAAAAGTGTCAGTATTCGAGGGAGAAACATTACATTTTCAAAATATGGCTTCCAGGCCAGTATCACCGCCGCGACTCAATATCGTCGTATATTGAAAATGTGTTTCGAATCACCCCCACCCCCCACGACGAGAGTCCTTGATCCGCCTATGTCACCCCCTTTCCCAGAGCTGCCATGGGAGGGCAAAAATTATCAGAAATAAATTTCAACTAGTCGAGGGACCAATGTACTCATACATACCACTCGTATATTGTTGGTATGTATTTTACCCCACTATTTTACCTTACTGCATCCGCCCCTGATGATTTTTTCGTTTTTTTCATGTATCTATGTGTCAAAGATGCCAATCAGTATATGACGGCTTCTAATCCGCGTAACAAAAACTTTTTAGATTGTATATGTTTCCCCTCATATTCCTTGTCCTGGAACTGCCATTGAATTTCGAATTTTTTGCGTAACTCGATTATATGACAATTTTGAGTCAATTACTTGTAAATCTGAACTAGTTTTGTGAAAATCATACCACAGAGACAAGGGTTATGGACAATCTAAAAAACACAAAAATTGTATATTTTGCACGAGCTTTCCCTTAAAAATCAAAATTTTTAAATTTTCTTTTTTCAAAATAAAGTTCAGCGTCAGGGGAATCTGTAGCACTTCGAATTTTCAAAATCGGCCGGATAGATTACGAGATCTTAGGGGGGCCGATATTACCCCTTGCCGGAAATAGGGGTAGCCGGGAGCCTGACGGAAATAGGGTTAATCTAACTTGATGTCAATTTTTATTGGAAGTTGCCAAATTGATGAGCTTACAGGTCTGCAAAGCGATGTGCGTCTCCATTAACACGTGCACTGGAGGGGGGCCTCGGAGGCCCCCCACCTGTTTTTCCGAGGTGGCCGGAGAACCGCCCGTAGGCGAAAAACAATACGTGGCCACATTTAACAGCATTCAATAGCGCGTCGATTGGTGAAGACTTTTTGAAAATCTGTCGAAAAATTTTTGACTTATAGGCTTTCAAAGTCAGACCTGCATTTTGAGATCGCCGTAGTCGGGTGGTCGGACCAGTTAGCTTGCATTGGAGACCGAGTGGTGACGTCATAATGCCATATAACCTGGATTATATGTCAAGGTCACCTCACATGAAAGTCAAGGTCAAGGTCAAAGGTCACAGGTCAAGGTCATATCTGCAATTTCAAGGTCATTGACCACTGCTTTTCCGGCCAAATGACGGTACCCGGTCTGACATATATTATGCTATGACGTCATTGATAGGGTACCCCAATACCAAGGTCAAGGTCAAAGGTCAAGGTCAAAGGTCATTGGGAAAGGTCAATCCTCATTTCCCGCCAAACAGTGGCTACAGTGTTAGTCAAAGTGTACATTATAAGTAGTATACCATATGGGGACCCTAAAGGTCAATGACCTTGAATGACCTTGACCCAAAAATTGTGAGGGAGCCTCTTCGAGACCTCTTCTCTATGAACTTGGTCCACCTTTAGCTTATTCCCACCATTTCCCGCATAATCACAGCATTTACCAATCGGTACCCAGCATGGCCAAGATTTGACCTTTACGACCTCGTTTGACCTTGAAGATATTGACCTAGGTCAATGAAAATTGGTCATCATGTAGACCACCATAGCCCCCACCCACCTCCTAAGTGGCGTTTTTCTACACCTCTTAGTTTTCGAGATCTTAGGGGGCCTACCAGGCCCCCTCCAGTGCGCGTTAGTGCCGGACCCCCTCCAGTGCGGGTGTTAAATCAGCTCGGAATCATTGCGAAAATCGAGAGGGGCACCGATCGGACCCCCAAGCGGTAAATGATTAATATACGTCATACTGGGTAGCTTTATTTGACCGGAGCCACTGTGGGCAATGACGTTGAGAATCTGGTGGGACCTTGATCTGTGACCTTTGGCCTTGACCTTGACATTCATGTGGAGTGATCACATACAATCTCGTGGCGTCATAACGCCATCAGTCGGTCTTCGGTGCGTGCGAACTGGTGTGGCCGCGAGATTGCGGCGATCTCAAAACTTAGACTCTGGCTTTGAAAGCCTGTAAAAAATACCAGCGTTCAATTTGTTCGCAAATAGGTGCGCCGGTTGAACTCTCGAATGTGGCTAAATGACCTTTTTCGGCTGTTTCGGCAGCGGCCCTAAGTTCTACAGCCTCCTAGGAAAATGGGTGGCAGCCTGCTGCTCCGCCCCCCCCTTCTACCCTATCCTAAAACGGTAGTATCACGGTGGGATTCACCGTCGACAGATGAAAGTGAAGTATTTTCGTAAAAACTTGAAGCCTTCTAATAATTTTACTTTTGTGCGCCAGCTGGAAACATGAGTCTGTGAATCGAGTATATGCGCCGTATTCGCCGTAGTCTCGTAGTCTTCTTCGGATTTCTGTTTGTTTTGTATTTGTATTGGGTCCTCTGCCATAATTTATCGTTACATTATATCGTTTCATTTTTTTCATATATTTTGTTATCATTGGTAGGAGTATTAAATTTCAGGCATACTGGTCCATGATTTATTACTGTTATTAATTTTCGAATTACCGTTTTCGTTCTATCGTGGTGGGAATAGTCTCACAAGTCAGCTCTTGTTTGGGAACGTCACGGGTCATTTGAATTTTTGTACGAGTCGATGGCTTGGATACGTGAAGGTAAGTGCAGTCTCAAATGTATTACATGTATTTTTATTGGAAGTATTAGATCTAGCAGGTTCTTATAAGGCACACCTTGGTGCCTGGCTTACCTACCCCATCTAGTCTGACTCATGCTAAATTTATAACATGTACCGCAACACTATCACAAATTTTTGCTTTCAATGCACAGCATTTTATCTCGGGGCTTTGTATAGGGTGTCAGACCAATATTTATAAAGATGATATTTGAAGGTGTTGATAGAGACAGATTCTATAATTTGGGCTGGAAGGCAGTTCCAGCCTTTTTAGTGCACAAACAGCAAGATAATTTTTCTGTGATCTCCTTATGGCATTAGGTATGAAAACTTTGAATCAATGGCCTCGTGTGGTGGTGAATGGTGGCTCCTGGAACAGCTCTTCTCTCGGGATTCCAGTTTGTCCCTGCATGATCTTGAAGATAATCAGCATGTCCCCTGTTTACAGTGATACACTAGGGATGGAAGATGAAGCTGCTGCAGCCTTTCCTCATAGTCTAGATGTTGAAGTTCTGGGACTAATCTGGTTGCTCTTCTTTGGACTCTCTACTAGTTTTTGGTTGGACTTGTTAGAGGGTCCCCATATCTTGTTTCTATACTCAAGATGGGGCCTAACAAGAGCTTTGTAGAGTAGGGGTAGAGTTACCCGATCAAGATGGATGAAATTCCTTTTAATTGCACCAAGGACTTGGTTAGCACAGCAGTTGCAGCCTGCTTTCAAAATTTGAGTCCCTTGTCCATAAATACACCCAAGTCCTTTTTGACATGCATTTGTGCAAGTTTCACTCCATTCAAAGTGTAAAGTGGGTTCATTAAATCCCTAACTAGAGTGAGGGAACTGGTCAAAGCTTCCAAAAATAACCATATGCCTAATAATGGGAGCAATGACCCATATTGGGAATGCTCCTTCCCTCAAGAGGCCATTCTTTAGGAGCCTCTATCTACACTTCAAGGAAAAATTGTTGGTGGTTGTAGGTCATACTCATCACTATGATGCCTACATTGGTCTGACAAAAGAGTCAGTTCAGTTTGAAATCCAAGAGCAACATCACCTTCTCTTACTAAGGCATACTACCCAATTCCCAAAATTATTGCAATGTCAGTGACATATGTTTAATTTTGTGACATTCTTTGTTTCACATTTAGCTTTTGTGTGATATCATGTCACACTAAACAAACCCCTTCAACTGGCTAACAGCAAATTAGATTAGCTAGCTAGACTGGCTAACAGCAAATTAGCAAATTACTTGCTAGATAACCCTAGTTAAAGAATAGCTGGTGTTTTTGCCCACTATGCACTATTTTGTGTTTAAGTTGATTGCATTTTTTTCACCTATGTGTTTCCAGAGCACACATAATAATCACAAAACATGCAGTAGATACTTGAGTGTGTCAATTGTTTGTGTGCACTTAAGTGCCACTCTCTTAAGCTATTTTGGGAATGCACATTAGGTATGGAATAGGTACCTCATACACTACAAAAAATAAAAACATTATGTCTGAGGGATCAAAAAGACTACATGCCATTTGCAGGTACAAGGCTTGTCTAATAAAAATGATTAATGACAATATCATTATCAGAAGTAACAAAGACAGGTTCAAATTCAGCACACCCTTAGAACTCATTTGAGAGCAATACATGGAATGACTGCAAAATGATCCAAGTTGCTCAAGCACTACAATCCTTGAGTTCACATATATATTCATGATACAAGTACGCATGTAGGAAAGCACTTAAAATACACTCACCATTACAGTGTGAGCTTTGTCAAATTCACCTTCTTTTTCAGCCTACATAGCCTAATTTTAAGTGATTTAACGTCTGAATCCACTCTGTTATGGGAATGGAAATGTACCTTGTAGAAAATGTATTGCAGAAACACATTTTTATATATTCATTACCAAGTACATTACATTACATTACAAGAACCATTACCAGGTATCACATTAGTACAAAACAACTCATTGTTTTGATTAATGATTTGTTTCAGGAAACCATGACAAGGCGTGGAATGATCCACCAGTCTTCTCCTTTGATGCTGCGTCTGCTGCTCAAGCCGCCCACAAGAGGACATCACTTAACAAGAGGGTGGCATTTCCCCTCTCAAGTGCCGGTCAGGCACCTTTGAAGCCTGGACAAGGGCCGCCTCCTATGGTCCCTGGACAGGGACCACCGCCCATACCAGGACAGGGACCACTGCCCATGATGCCAGGACAGGGACCACCGCCCATAATGCCAGGGCAGGGACCACCGCCCATGATGCCAGGACAGGGACCACCTCCCATGGTGTCAAGTCAAGGGCCACCATCCACAATTTCAGCACATGGGCCACCACCCATGGTTCCAGGACAAGGACAGCCAGTCATAACTCAAGAGCAGAAACTATCAGGTGAAGGATCTGGTGTTTGTGAGTCTGCTGGTGAGCTCGGTGTTGAGGCCGAGGATCAGGCCAGTGCAGTGCTTACCTCAGTCCAGGTCCAGTCCAAGCTTCTGGCTGTGCTGAGCCGGCTCCATCAGATTGAGGTAAGCTCGGGTGTGTGACCGTCGCTAAGAGTTCAACTGCGGAACATGTTTTGTAACCTAACTGAAGACGTTAATGGTCTGGTTGCTGATGATCTCTAGAAGTGGATGTTCGGAAATTCAAGTCTAGATGGCATCTTTGAGGATATGGTATGTATAGCAGTAAACAGAATTTCGTGAATATCGTTGAAACTGGAATAGGCGAGAAAAACATCGCAAATGCTGATGGAATTTTTCTGCTGATATATTGCGTTTCCAAATGCAGAGTAAGGTATTTTGCCGGACGATCGACGTTGTCACTCCTACTTATCAGCTCTGAGTCGAAACGTTCGGAATTGAAGACCGACATATCTTATACCCGGGGCAGGCGAGGCTGAAGGACGACATCACACTGCGGGTGGAGGTTCTGGCAAAGCTATGGGACGAAAATAGGCTGAGCAACCCTGTGATGCAGAGAACCACCCTGCTGATCAATGGTGAGTACCCTGGTGACCGACCTTACCACAGCCTCTGAATGTGCCTCCAGTGTTTTGCTGTAGGCTATTGGTATTCAAACTCACGCGAGGAAGTTTTTTTGTGGAAAAAGAAGCAGATTGTTGGAGCGTGCGGCTGTACCGGTGATTTTGTCACATTCGCGGCCCATTCATCCCAGCTGGTGACGCAGGACCGGTATTTGTTCGAGACCTCTGTAATGCCAGTGGCATCGCAGGGAACGTGCCCAGTGTGGCGGGTTAGGCCAAGTGCGTACGTGCATACCAAACTGCGTCGGCATGCACATTCAGTTTGACCAGTTTCACATTGACCAGAAACAACTTCTCTGGGGCATAATCCTAAGTTGTTGTTCCACTGTTTGCTTGATAACTATGGCTCGTAAGCAGGGGCGTCGCCACAGATTTTCGAGCAGGGGTACCCAGTGACGGAACCTATGTCTAGCTGTCCCTATGTTTGGTTGGCTAGATAGAGTAACACCACTGTGACAAGGGTCGTGACAACGACCCTCGAACACGACAGTCGTGTTCAACACCGTTGTAGTCTCGTGAAAACAGCAAAAGGGAACACTTTCGACCCAGAATTAGACAATTGTAACGATACTCCCGAACGAAAGTGGGAGGGGCGGGCCGACCCGTCCACCTTTCGAGAGTGGGAGTCTGGGCCGCTGTATGTCCTTAGGAGGTCGGTATGGCCTAAAGCCCAATCAACTGACTCGAGAGAGGGGGTGTCCCTCTTCCCGCCCCCGGTGGTGACGCCTCTGGTTGTACTTTACCTCAAGGTGCAGCCTTAATTGACGAGTCTTTACTGCGCAGTTTCGAAGAACATTTTGGAACCATATTTTTTACGAAAAGAAAACAGCAGAAACATTTGCAGTCAAACCGGGTTATATGTTTCTGAAACCATTGGTTGGTGATCATAGCTATCAGCGAATCAAATATGCAGCCATGTACCCTCTACAAGATGAAAATAAGAGCCACACTCCGCGAGGCAGGCGATAGCCGGGAGGACAATCCAAACAAAGGACTCGATTTGTGGATCCTACACCGTTTCGGCTAAAATGGCAAGAGGAGTAATAAGGAGATGAAATGAAAACGATGGAATTGTCATGACTGTTGTCGATTTTTCTTTAAATACTGCAAAGTGACTACCAAAAGCTTAAAACACATTGATGGGATCCGAGCCACCTTCGCCTTGGCGGGAGTGGTGGGGGGGGGAGTATCCCCTAAGGTCTCGAAAATCGCGCTGGTTAGCGGATAGCGGTATACAGTACTAGGTATCCTGGCCTAAGCTTTAAAGAAATGATTTGTAAATATTTGTGTCAGGTCAAATCCAAGGTCACCAGAGGCCAAAACATGTCCCCATAGGCATATGATGGAACGTGGTGGAATTTAAGTTGTTTATATTTTAGGATCTGACGTAAAATAGCTATGACAAAACTATTTACACATTTGGGATCCTCTCAGCAAGTTGCGTTTAATGATATATAATCTGACTTTTTCATGTTAACCCAATATTTGACCAGACATAAGGTCACGTCAAGATTAATATTGGGTCAAAACGTTTATAATAAGACATGCAGGGATCGTGATTCGCCCATGTCGGGTGCTGAGTCTGGCGCGTTTTAGGGAAACGGGAGCGACATGGACCAGGTTCATTAACTCGTTTGTGCGTCCGTTGCAGCTCTTGAGGCTGCCTCCCTGTTAAAGGCGGACCGAATTCAGCGTTCGCTGATGGTTGACTACCCTTCGGAGTGCAGCGCTTGGATGCCGAGCATACGACAGCTCATCACGCAGCTGGGCACGGCAGAGTCATCTGCCGAGCAAGTTCAGGAACTCAAGTTGGGGGAGCCGACGGAGGGCGGCGACGCACCAAGTAGCTGATGAAGAATGGCTCTAAATGTGATTTTTTGACGAGCTGTGTTCCACATATTAGTCTCAATTTTTACGAAGGATTCTGAGTGAGTCTGAATGAAACTCAAGCTAACTTTACTCTGAAACATTTTATTTCATTTAACGGATGGACGAGTCGGGGTATTCCGGGTCCCCACCTTCACGTGATATGGAAGTACTACTTTATTTTCATTTGCTTCAACCTGCTGGCCTTAGAACAAGTCCCCGAAATGTCTATGTTTTAGCTACTTCCTGGAATTGTGGTCGGGGGCTCGTGCTTTATTCCCTGTTTTAAGCCAGTGGATTTTAGGAAGTCTATCTTTTTGCATTCCACTTTTATGAGGCAATAATCTAATTTATTTTTCGCTTGGACAATTGGATTATAATTGTGCGCCGCTCTAAAAAGCACCCCTTCTGTGATCAAGGGCCCGCACCGCACCCCGAAGCATTGAATACAGGACAGGTTTCGCGCTGGGTCTGCATCCATGCCCAGCTCATGTTTGTTTAATGAGTGTATTTGGTATGGACCTTCAGCCGTTGGGGCTGGGCGCCCTCTGCGCCAGGTGGCGAACGGGTTTGTGGTGTCTCTGGGACGGTCGGTGTTGGGTAGACTCCGGGGGCCAATTTCTAATGTCCCCGTTTTATGCACTTCTAGCAGATGTATGTAATCCGTTTCATTTGAAGACGTTTTATTTTAAGTTTATACAATACACATGTTGAAATTTGGCGAGTTGAGGAACGCCAAATACAGCGAACGTATATCAAACAATAGCAATTCATTGTATTATTTCACACGACACCCCTGCTTCGTGAGGCGCGATCTCACGAACTAGCCACCACGGCAACGTGGTCTCATCACGGGGGCTCCTACTGGAAGCGGGCACTGCAGTATCCCGACCGTGACTAGAACCTGCCAGGGTATTCTAGCCGCGAGCAGCAGGGACCGGCCACTCCTGTTCCTGACCTGGGAACAGCTGAGCTACGATAGAAGCGGTCCTATATTCTCTTGGCACGCACACACCACAAAACCCACTTGGACCAAACCGAATTGTTGGCTTGTGTCCAGGAAGCTTTCCAGAATCTCACGAAAACATCCACGTTTAGACATATATCAAGAGTTGGTGTTTGTACCTCAGCGATCGGCTAAAAAGGCCGACCAATCACAACCACTCCTCTGGTGTACCAGTCGTGCCCAAACACCCTCAACTGGAAGTGAGCGCGGCGCCAGCACGTACGTTCGCGCACGAAGGGAAAAGGGAGGCGGAAGCCTGAAAACGGATCCAAGCGTCATGCTGAGAAAGCTAACGTGGCATTATTGTCATCATGCTCACCCTCATCGGATGCATTTCTCTCACGCTATCATTCAGCCAGTATTCGCAGACGAAGGCCTTTGTCTCTTTAGCCAGAATTGGGCGGTTCATCCTACCTCAGTTGCAAGCGACGTCCCAGAGAACGTCCCTCTTTGATATTTTGGAGACTTCCGCAGTCATTTGACGCGAAAAAGCAACCTCTATAATAGTGTTTTTGTTCACAAAACGGCATAAAAAGAACAGCCCGCCAGGGCGTGTGGAACTGAAGAGTGGTACTAATGTCCTGGGTGAGGCACGCGCGGAGGTCCGCCTGTAGACGCGCTCGGCAGGGCCTGGAAAGCCCATTCTGGCAAAAGAAAGTCAAAGCAGCCATGGTGATAAACATCGACATGGGGAGAGCACCATTCGTCCCGCGGACGCTCCAACTGCCACTTACTGTGTCACAGAATATACAGATACATATAGAGGTAGCGACGAGGCGTGCCTCTGAACTATAAAATGTGCACTACACATTACACCTTACTAACTGCGTAGAAAACTACGACTAGTGAAACGTCACCGTTGCTACATTGCCAAGCAAGTGACTGCAAGGAGTATTTTTTACGGTCGGCTTATTTCTGCAGCCAACCCAAAAAATAGTCACTATAGCACTAATATATAATTTCACGACGACGCAGCCCTATGCTATGTAACTGCATATATAAATAAACTTTTGGGGAGGATTTACTGAGATATGCTCACTGGGTCGACCTGAGAAGCCGCTTGCAAGCCTACCACTGCAATGGTATAAGTTAAAAAAGCGAATACGAATATGAAAACTTATGTCTTATCGGTTGCGTCGGCAAAAATATTCAAACGAACGTCAGCATTGGCACCCTGCATGATCGATCCAGCACGTGACAACGCACTCACACACAATCTCTCGGAAGAAACGCGGAGCTTAAAAACGCCGTCACACAAGCTGCAGACGCCGCGAGCAAGGCCGCCAGCGATACAAGCACTCATTTACAACGGCGCCGAAAACAATCGTGGTTCAAATCCACCTGCAGCTACACAGAACACTCTACAACTGTTCATAAACACGACTCACACGAGCCCTCCACTTCACACACACACACAGACGGGAGTGCGGCGCCGTCCCTCACCCTCTGCCGCCCTTCGCCGGCGCCGCCTCGGCGCTGATCACGCTGATCACGCTGTTCCCGTTGATGTCGCCGTTGTTGTTCTCCGTGCCGTACTCGGCAGGCGGCTCGTTCAGCGACTCGCGCGAGGCGTAAGGCGGCGGCGGACCAGCCGGCGGAGCGGCGGCAGGAGCGGGGGCGGTCGGCCCAGCCCCCGCCGCTGCCGCCCCCGCCGCATCGGCAGGAGGGCCGCCCGCACCCTGGACCGCCTCTGAGTAGCTGGGCGGGCTCATCAAAGGCATCACCTGGCGCATGGAAGAACGCGAGTTCACAGGAAAGCAATGTCGCCACTACGATATGTACTCAAGACTCAGTATGTTGCAGGAGTGCAGCGCACCATACGGTGTTAAACAGTCCAGAATAGATAATTTTTACAGTCCCGTTCCTCGTTATCATCATCAGGGCTCGAGGACAAAAGAGTGATGATGATGATGATTACATTAATGATTAAGCGTGTAGCTCTCACACCTAAATATGATTAAAATGTTTGAGTTCCAGAACCGCCACTGACACTTATTACACTTCCTTTCCCGGACCTTAACTTTTCCAATAACTTGACATTGACACTTTTATCCAAGCAGGGGAAAACCAAATCATCGTAAAACTCACATAACTACGTTCCTAGAAGTTAGTTCAAAGAGGAGCACCACATTGAGTTATGAATATAAATTATACGAGGGCGCGACAGGAGATAACAGGCTCCTAAAATTGCAGAATAGGCAACGATTTAATATATTTAAGTATCTATATCTGCCACGTATCGCTCGCCATAGTGCGGTCCCCGAATACATATAAGCGAGACGAGTGGCGTTTACCTGCACGCCGTTGTTGATGTTGTATGTGACCATCATGTGTCCCGGGCCGCCGTTGTAGTAGGCCGGGAAATGGCCGCCGCCCGGCATCAGCGGGTGGTCGAAGTCGGCCAGCGGCGGGTGGGAGGCGGTGCGAGCCGCCCGCATGTGCGAGTAGGAGCTGAGCCGCGCCGACTGGCGCAGGTGCACCCGGCAGAAGGCCACGATCATGATGCTGACGATGAGGATGAAGGCCACGGCGCAGCCTGGCGGAGCGCGGCGGCAGGCGTCAAGCGGCGGCAGGTAGACGTTAGATTGAGAGGTCTCTAGTTTTGGACTGCTCAATTCAGCGGCTTGCTATATCACACAGAACTTTTGAGATCAATCGAAGGGATTTGATACGTTTGTACCGTACGGTACATGCGCAGTAACCAAATGCCGATGATATGTGAGAGCACACCCGAGCCGGACGGTACAACCCTGACCATAACCGACGCTCAGCGGATGAAGGCAAATAACGACCAACGGCAAAGGAAACCCATCTCTAGCGGAGACAAGAATACTGAGATGCCGATTAGCGAACGGGTGAGCTGCCAACACAGGGACGGGCGATCCAACTGCACAGCTTATGCGCCAACTAGCCACAGGCATCACGTCAACGACCACTCCGCTCCGGCTGCCTCCGATGGCCGATGTGGAGTCTACTTGGAGCCGTGTTTCCCGGACCTGTCAGCCACAGATGCGCAGACCCGTGAAACCGAGGGTGGTTTCAACAGGTCGGGGCCGCGCGTCCACTTGCCTATGATGGTGTAAATGGCGGTCTCCAGGTACGTCCGGTCGTAGTGGGCCTTGTCCGGCTCATAGGGCCGGTATTCTGTCCGGACACGGAGACACCAATTCAGCGCGCGACAACAGCACATGGAAATTCGGAAGCTTCGACAAAAGTACACACAGGAGGAGAAACGTCACGTCATAGGCGGATCCAGGGGCAAGGGGCTCCCGCCCCCTGATCGACCATCGGCGTTCCCCTGACAGATCGACGAAGCCTCCCTAAAAGGCCGCTTCTTACCCCCTTCCCCCACTCCCTATGGCGTCAGTATTAGTGCCCCCACGATAGGATTTGGCGCTCAACTGATGATTTTCTCTCCGAAAAGTGTCCCCCCCGATCGGAAATCCTGGATCCCCCTATGCACTACGCTGCACATCAAACATCCCGACGAAACGAGAAAACTTTGCTGACAATTGTCCTTGGCATCTAATTACCATCCCCGATACAAGACCTCTATTTACGTGCCCCGACAGTAGAGAAAACCTGGCCAGCGAGCTGGATTTACGGCTGAACGTTCACCTACTGGGCACAGACCCACAGAAATCACACGCGAATGTAATTATTATAATAACGTCTCCTAAACCTGACAAAATATTGTCACAGTAGGCGATTTCCTCCAATCGCATTCCAGGGTACGAGACTCGTCGGCCACTTTCGGTAGCCTCATGGCCCCACAGCACCAGTCACTCACGACTCTAACAGTCCACAGCACCAGTCACGACTCTTCACGGCCCCACAGCACCAGTCACTCACGACTCTAACAGTCCACAGCACCAGTCACTCACGACTCTTACAGCCCCACAGCACCAGTCACTCACGACTCTAACAGTCCACAGCACCAGTCACTCACGACTCTAACAGTCCACAGCACCAGTCACTCACGACTCTCATGGCCCACAGCACCAGTCACTCACGACTCTAACAGTTCACAGCACCAGTCACTCACGACTCTCATGGCCCCACAGCACCAGTCACTCACGACTCTCATGGCCCCACAGCACCAGTCACTCACGACTCTAACAGTCCACAGCACCAGTCACTCACGACTCTAACAGCCCTACAGCACCAGTCACTCACGACTCTCACGGCCCCACAGCACCAGTCACTCACGACTCTCACAGTCCCACAGCACCAGTCACTCACGACTCTAACAGTCCACAGCACCAGTCACTCACGACTCTCATGGCCCCACAGCACCAGTCACTCACGACTCTCATGGCCCCACAGCACCAGTCACTCACGACTATAACGGCCCACAACACCAGTAACTCGTGACTCTCACGGCCCCAAAGCTGCAGAAGTCACTTACGACTCATGGCGAGGTCGATGTAGCGTCTGCAGCAGTGTTGGTCCTCGTTGGTGTAGCGGCCGCTGCTGCAGTTGCCCTGGTAGCAGCAGTAGTTGTAGGGCCTGCAGCGGCGTCCGCACTGGAAGCGCTCGCCGGAGCCGGGCCGCGGCGCCCCGCAAACCACCGGCTCTGCCGCACCGCCGTCGTCAGCAATACACCAAACGGCTGTCAGGATCTATTCCACACAATTCTACACAAAGACCGAGGTCCGGCCCACACAATTGACTCAGCTGTCGATTGCGTACAGAAACCATAACGTTTCGAGTGCTGTTTCGGAAAAGAACAGCTATGGGTGGCTATTATTCCCGGCAAAACAAGCTTTATTGTACCCATGAGTGGCGTCGGCTCTCAAGCTCTGGCCTCGACTACAGCCAAGCATTTCCCCAAACGCCGATAACACCCAGATATGCAACCAATCCGATAATCAGCAACATGTTGGCTACTGCGCCTCTACGACGGAGAGAAGATGCGTGCCTTCATGCTGTCTATGCTAATCAGCACTCACCGCCGCAGGTCTCCAGTTCTTCGTCCTTGGCGTCAGTACAGTCGTTCATACCGTCGCAGACGTAGATCTGCGAGATACAGTTGCCGTTGGGACACTGGAACTGGTTGTCCCTACAGTGCTCTGCGGAAACACAGTGCCACCACGGTAACGCTGGTGTTTGACAACGTTTACGGCGGGCACTTGAGCTTCTCCTAGTCTTCCCTCGTTGTCAACAATGAGCATCGCGTACATTCACGTAACGATAATTACGTAATGAGGCACACGTACAGTATGTCTATTATCTATGTTCCCGCTGCCGGGTCTAGCCGGCCCGAGCGAAGCAGAGTGGGTCGGTCGCCCCTGCTGGGGGGGGGGTGACCCCAGACCCCAGGAGTCGGTACGGGCTGACTGTGCGGCGCAGTTCAGTAGATCCCCGAACAATAGCCGTGTTATTCTGCCGTGCAGAACGCATACTAGTATGCCGCACGCATGCGCAGTGTGGTATCTTGTAGTCCATGATATCGTACTGCGCATGCGTGCGGCATACTATTATGCGTTCTGCCGGCAGAATAACACGCCTAAGGGGAGGGCGCGCAACGGGTGTGCTAGGAGTTTGGATCGCTTCAAGGCATAAGGATATAATGGAAAAGGAAGCGTATATTTGCCAACCTAATACAGCTGATTTGTAGTATGTGATGTTTCATGGTTGATATGAAAGTCCTCAACTGGTTACTTAGTTTCTCAGCGATAACAGCATTCATGCAGGGCGTGCCGCGGTTCAGCCGTTAGTGAGTCGTACACCCACAGCGAAAGTTTGCATCACTATTGCTGGCAGAGCAGCTCACTCCGTGGGGAGGGACTGGCCTTGACCAGTGCGGGTCACAGTGCGCGCCGGCGATATTTACTTCAAAAAAAAAAAACACAAAACCGAGGAAAGGGTGGGCGAGCGGATGGCAGTCGTGTTAACAATCCAGGTTGCTTTACGACATGGAGCTACCTTAAGAACGTAATCGCAGAGTTAAGAATATATATCAGCTAACATGTGTAGTCAAAAATTTCATCTTCAGTATACACACATCTGTCGACAAGCCACTGGCGGATTCAGCGCTCGAAATAGGGGAAGGTAACTGAGCATAGACAGTTGAACTGAGTGGGTGGAGGAGAGGTTTGTGAACAGGGCGATGCTTCCTTTCTTACATGATAAATTTTAACACTAAGACTGTGCGTTGATAGGAAATAAATGGCTGTAACATTGCATTGTGCATCCCTACCCTTTAAGCCTTGATCCCTAAGCGCTCCTTCAACTGAACCGAGATTACAATGGGCGTGGCAACGGGAGGAGAAAAGTGAAGAGCAACACAACCTATGTGACCCTTTGCAATCTTGATGGGGCGCTGGTTGTAACACTTGGCATAATCAAACTCCTGCAGCAGGAAGTAAGAAGAGATTTTGTCCACATGCTCATACTTGGGGATTTGCAGTTCGAAGCCTGCCTACTTTCTTTTTACAGTAATAATATTTAATTTGTACTTAATACCATTATTTCTCCAATATCAAGAACATGCTGAGATAAAGGGATTCAATTTTTACCGTGGTTCCTTTTCGAAAATTGTTTACCAAGAGCTACCGTTAGTTGCTATGCAAAACTCTGTGAACGGCACAGGAAGGTGTTATGTAGTCGTAGAAGGTAAACTAAGGGAAAATATGGTGTAGGCATGCTGACAATTGCCATTCAACTAGCGAAATATGAAAATCCAGCCTCAGCGCAACAGCGGTGCGTCCAACCCCGCGTCCAGCATTCATCTGCAGCGTGCCAACATGTTGGCCCCCGATCGACTTCTCAGCAGGGGTGAACGACCCGGCTAATTCGATCAGGCTGACCAGGCCCGGCGGAGGGAGCAGAGATAACGGAGACTACATTTCTACGTTTATACATTCCCATCACGCGTACGCCTCTTGTCCTCTTGTGCGTCTCTCTCTCTCTCTCTCTCTCTCTCTCTCTCTCTCTCTCTCTCTCTCTCTCTCTCTCTCTCTCTCTCTCTCTCTCTCTCTCTCTAGTTGAGAACCTACTCAGATTTGTGTCTGGCTACGAGCGTGGTTTGTATGTGAGACCTTGGAGTAAGACAGTGTAGTAATGTAATGATCAAATGATCAGACTGAAGGCTGAAGGTATGCTATCCTGTGCTCACTCTGAGCCTTTCTGCCAGGAGATCAAGATGTTCCAGATTACTCATGGAAGTTGTTGAATTACTGTTCATGGTCAGGCGTGGAACTGTGTGTGAAGGAGGTAATGGCCGACTCCGAGGCTGTGTTCGAATACGACGTGAGGGCCGGGTTCATCAGGGCTAGGCTTACTCACAGGCAGATGACCGGCAAAGTGAGGCCCGAGAAAGACCACGCAATGGTCTGCTTATAGAAAAATGGTTAACAAGTAAAGATTATGTCTAATGTACTACGGAGTCGATGTGTATTGTGTCATTTGTGTAGGATATTCGAGTGCCAGGTCATCTGCAAATATATGATGGTGATTAAGACATACCACAGCATTAAGCTTGCGTCAAACAAATAAATACGGCAAACGAATAGAAGTTTAGTCGTCAATCCGGTTTCTTTGAAAACTGTGTGTCTCAAAATGTCCATGTCACAGGATAGCATACCTACAGCCCCCAGTCTGATCATTGATTATTACGTTACTACACTGTCCTGACTCCAATGTCTCACATACAAACCACGCTCGTAGCCACACCCAAATCTGAGTAGGTGCTCAACTAGAGAAAAGCTCAACCAGCTGACCAGCCAAAGTTATTAAGGGTGAGGGGGGTGTTGTTGCACTGGCAGCACATCTGTGTCCTGCACCATAGGTTCCTGGTTCCAATCCCGGCAAGGACAGTGAATGAGGACAGCCTGACTATCCCTCCCAACAGGATGAGAGTTGGCACACCGTATAATCCAAGAGGTTGGTGCGTCGTTAAATGGAATGGGGCACTTTATAACGTGATTTTGACTGACATAGCCAAGTTGTAAAGCATGCCGGGAAACCCGGTACTCAATATCTTATTTGTCTTGAAACTCGAAGCTTCCGTAGATAAAAGCTAAAACCTACCTGAAATGTACCCATGTACCATGAGAAGCAGGCCACAGTTGTCGTTGTTGGTGTGACGACATATGCTGACGTCACGGTGAGTATCAGCCAATCAAGCCCTTGAAGCCTATTGAATATGGTAGTGGTTACCAGATCATGACATCATCCACTGGCAGATATTTATTTTTCCCGTAGAGGTGCATTTTAAAAATCAAAATATTGAGCTTATTGTAATTTTTCAGAGAAATCATGGACAGTTCCATGATTTTCGGCTAAAAGTATCCATAATTACACTAAATTCCAGGATTTGACCAAGGCGCCGCATTCCCTTTAAACGTCAACAATTGCCAAAGTTGTTAAGGTTCAAAACTCGAGAAATCCCCTATCTTCAAAACAAGAGGGGACCAGGAGAGGGCCAGAGGGTGCCTAGGCCTCTCAGCAGCTACCCGGGTATCCAGTGCATCCGCCTGGCTACAAATAGATCCGACGTTTTGATGTTGGTAACCAAGTTACCGTGCTGCGAGGATACTGACAACAATGCATTGTGAAGTCAATGGAGACTTCAACGCCATGCTACTGAAAACATGCTTCAGAAAAGGCCGTTCCGGCCCATTAAACGTAGATTCATCGGATTTGTTTTGCTTGCATCATGTTTACAACATATCATGACATAATATCACCACTCTTAATTCGAAATCGCAAATTATTTTCTGACGACTTGGTCTACTGACCAGGCCCGGCAGGGAGCAGAGATAACGGAGAATACATTTCTACGTTTATACATTCCCATCACGTGTACGCCTCTTGTCCTCTTTGCGACTCCTCTCTCTCTCTCTCTCTCTCTCTCTCTCTCTCTCTCTCTCTCTCTCTCTCTCTCTCTCTCTCTCTCTCTCTCTCTCTCTCTCTCTCTCTCTCTCCTCTCTCTCTCTCTCTCTCTCTGTCTCTGTCTCTGTCTCTGTCTCTGTCTCTGTCTCTGTCTCTGTCTCTGTCTCTGTCTCTGTCTCTGTCTCTGTCTCTGTCTCTGTCTCTGTCTCTGTCTCTGTCTCTGTCTCTGTCTCTGTCTCTCTCTCTGTCTCTGTCTCTGTCTCTGTCTCTCTCTCTCTCTCTCTCTCTGTCTCTGTCTCTCTCTCTCTCTCTCTCTCTCTCTCTCTCTCTCTCTCTCTCTCTCTCTCTCTCTCTCTCTCTCTCTCTCTCTCTCTCTCTCTCTCTCTCTCTCTCTCTCTCTCTCTCTCTCTCTCTCTCTCTCTCTCTCACGTGAGCGCAGGTGCAGCCGAAAGGAGCGGATGACGATGACCTCGTTGCTGAGGTGCACCTCGCACGAGAAGTTGCCACTGTCGTCCATCTGTAGGTCCGTTACCCACAGCTCCATGTAGCCAGGACCGGGCCGCTTCCGCAGTCGATCCGTCTTGCTGAAGCAAACACATGCGCCATTAGGACACCGAGGCCGCCGCACTACAAGGTACAGAAGTCGGAACAAAATATCAACGTCGACTTTGATTGAAGAGGTCTTTATAACTCGCATTGCGTGTGGCAATGGCTTTTGAAATTTGATAGGACACTGATTGTTATCTCAATTTTGGATTTTTGATAAAATAACACATATTTTTCTCTCGAGCAAACAATACTATAATCTGGTGTAATGTAACAGATCACAATTGATCTATCCTATCTTTTTTAAACAACCCAGCTCCTTCGATATTAATCACTTCACTTCTACTTGTCGAATATCTAGAACGCTTCCATGTGCAAATTCACAAGCTGCAACATACACAATATGCTCACAACAAGACACAAGCTCTCGGCTAACAAACGGCAGCTGGAGATTAAGCCACGAACGCCCAGTAGCATTGGACGTGAATATATGAATGACTCTGACCGAAAGGCCACCGTGCGCCCTGTGAGCTTTCATCATGTAATCACAACAAGACACAAACTCTCGACTAACAAACCCCAACAATTATTATAACATCATGTAATCACGACCGGTGTCTAAATAGCATTCCGAGCCGCGCGGCTAGGTGAGCCGCGTGATGCCGTACCTGACTGGGGACGGGATGTACCAGACGATGGTGGGCTGCGCCGACGGCAGCGGCACCGTCGTCTGGTTGACGCTGCAGTTGAGCCGCAGGTCATTGCCCTCGTTTCTCACGATGGTCTTGCCGTCCACCTGTCTGGAGCGTTCGTCCAGTATGCGCACCTGCAGCGCAGGCTCCGCCACCGCCGGCCCCTCAACGTCCTCCGCCTCATCTGCCGGACACAGACCGGTCACCATCGATCGTCCACCTCATCTGCAGGACACAGACCGGTCACCATGACAACGTCCTCCGCCTCATCTGCAGGGCACAGACGGGTCACCATGGCGACGTCCTCCGCCCCATCTGCAGGACACAGACCGGTCACCAAGGCAACGTCCTCCGCCTCATCTGCAGGAAACAGACGGGTCACCAAGGCGACGTCCTCCGCCTCATCTGCAGGACACAGACGGGTCACCATGGCAACGTCCTCCGCCTCATCTGCAGGGCACAGACGGGTCACCAAGGCGACGTCCTCCGCCTCATCTGCAGGACACAGACGGGTCACCAAGGCAACGTCCTCCGCCTCATCTGCAGGAAACAGACGGGTCACCAAGGCGACGTCCTCCGCCTCATCTGCAGGACACAGACGGGTCACCATGGCAACGTCCTCCGCCTCATCTGCAGGAAACAGACGGGTCACCAAGGCGACGTCCTCCGCCTCATCTGCAGGACACAGACGGGTCACCAAGGCGACGTCCTCCGCCTCATCTGCAGGACACAGACGGGTCACCAAGGCGACGTCCTCCGCCTTATCTGCTGGACACAGACGGGTCACCATGGCAACGTCCCCCACCTCATCTGCAGGACACAGACGGGTCACCGTCTGTGTCAACGTGGGTTTTAGATGATCTGGAACTTGATATATTTTAAAAACTGTAGAACACTACGGATGTCTACAGCTGCACTGTCACCGAGTAAGTCATTCAACGGTGTTGGTGGGAAGAACCTGGGGAAGAACCTGGTGCGGAGTCTACGAATCTGTTCGCAGCCAGCGACAGCATTGAGCACATGTTCCATGTTTAGTCGGTTTCCACAGTGAGAGCAGATATTTGGGTCGGCGCCATACAAATAATAAGCATGTGTTGCATATGTGTGGCCTATTCGCAGCCTGGTTACTGAGACTTCCTCTTGTCTGCTCCTCGGATTACTGGACTCCCACTTCCCTATTCTACACAGCAGACGTTTAAGTGTGCAGCTTGGTTCTGCATCGCACCTGGCCTGCCATTCTACCTTCAGGAGCTCGTTAAATTCAGCTTTCAGGTCACTGGCAGGAACTTTAAACCGATGCATCGGAGGCTGCGCGCACGCTACTTTAGCAGCTTGGTCTGCCCTCTCGTTTCCTGGGACCCCGACATATCTTGGAACACAGAGGAATCTGATTGTCATATTTGCGTAAAAGCAGCTGTCAGTAGCCTTCTGATAGCTGGAACAAACCAGCACAGATGTATCACCATAGTAACGTCCCCCACCTCATCAGCAGGACACAAGGACGGGCCATCATGGCAACGTCCCACACCTCATCTGCAAGGCGGGTATCCGCCCCTCCCCCAAACCGTGCCGGCGCATAGTAAACCAGCGTTGCTGGCCGCACGCCGCGCAGCCTCCCCCACAGCGGTTCCAGGTGCAGACGAGCGGGACCGGAGCGACAGGGTGTGACCCAATCCCAACGGGGCGCTTTCACAAACCGGCTGCACAAGTACAAACCAGCTGACGTTTTCAACATTTCAGCACAGGCTTTACACCCTCAGCTCTCAAATGTACTTTTAAATTTGCGCATCGTGTTACCGGCCGACCAGGACACGACTGTCACATTTTTAGACAGCTAGGTGAGACGGTTCAGGAGTTATATCCTCCGACGATTGTACACTTTGCCGCGGAGCAATTTCTTCTACAGCTATCTTCATCCAATTAAGATGACAAGTTGGTACAATTATAGCCAGCAATCCCGGGTCGGCTGAAGTCTGGAAAGGTCTGGGCGTGGTCCGGGGGGTTGTTTCCTCCCCGGTTAAAATCGGGCCGCGTCCGGACCTCTGCCACGTCATTTTCACCAGACCTAGCCAGCCCGCAGCCGACGTTATCTGATTAGGGCGCCGGACCAAACTGTTGGCTGGCAACAGATAGTGGCGATCGTCCTCTTTCTTACAGAGAAAACTCGGGTCCCCTGTACTTAAACCAACGTTTAACGTCTTAGTCCCGTTCAGGGCGCGTCAGAGACAGTGTTCGAAACCTCACGGTGCTGGATGGAGAGTGAAGCCCGGGCAAGCTGAATTTTTCCCTCATGTCTGTGACATTTTTACTCCATTTGCCAAACAATTTCCTAAGCACAATTTAATCTTCCGGTTGTATATGAATCTGTTAAAAGTATAGTAGTAGGGATATCGTGATGACTAATTTCTTGCTAAACTTTAAATAAGGATTTCAATGAAGGTAAATAAGGGTTTTAATCATGGTAAATTTGGGTTTAATTCACTCTCACAATATTGTCCGTCTTGGGATTTACACTCCCCAACTACATTTTCCAATATGAATTCTACGCTCAGCACCCTAGCCTAACACCAGTTTTGCGACACACTTTCAGGCAAGGGTAGAGGCAAGCGTGAGCTACGCACTGCGCAGGGTGCGCCAACGGCGCTTACCTCTGATGTATGCCGCTGGTTTTTCATGCCTAGAAAAAATACCCGAGGTTTTATATTATTGATATTAATAACTTTTTACGCGTTATTTTACCTGTTACTGCCAGTTTTAAAATCAACAGCGAATACATATTTTTAAAACCAGCTAAATTTCTTTAGCATTTACCACTTTTTTCGATACAAATTAAATATCTTTAAACTCTCACCGTTGTGTTTATTGGCTCATTCAAAAAATTTTGCAATACAATTTCGGGGGGGATGGGTGGCTTAGTGGATAGCATCCCTGTCTTTTAAGTCACCAGTCCCGGGTTCAAGTCCTGACAGAGCCTCTGAATAAGTTGATCTGATATCCCGAATCCCTCCCAACAGGGTGAGAGTTGGCAACGCCGTATGACCTTGGCAGTTGGTGCGTCGTTAAACCCTAACAAGTATGATACACAATTTCACCCACTTATCATTACTTTAATTGGATACAATAGTTGACTGAAAATGTCAGGCGTGTTCTGGGCTGCCGATAACCCCATGGACAAACTCTGAAGAAAATAAAACACATGAAACATCGACCATCGCGTGTGCTGGGGTGTCGTGGGATGCCCCAGCTTGTAGCTAATACGCTCCAACTAAGGCGCTTCGAACGCGGGCAAGAGGTTCAGTAAAGGAACCATTGGCATGCCAAATTTAGATGTCTGCCAAATTTACTTATGCAACAATTTTACAATCCCGAACTTATGTACAGCTTCAGGAGGTAAAAACTTACGAAAAACACCGGAGCCCATTAAAATCGAGTGGTGAGTGTTGAGGGGGAAACCGATTTTTCTCATTTCGATCCTGCATACATACATAATTTTAGAGTTCGACTTGCTTCCAAAGCTCTACCGTGTTCGAGTCCGCCCGGATCTACAGCAGCTGCGACCATTATCCAACGGTGCAGAAGCCGCGGGAAGTTGGAGCGGCTGTTCCCTTTCTTACAGAGAAAGCCCGTGTCTCCTACACTTTAATCAACTACTGTGTATTTCATCTTCATTAATAAAAATTAATCACCTTACGGCCAAAAACAATCCGGATTTGGGTTCAATGCCCTACACGATGACCTTCTATTCCCGCCGATGATAACAAGTTTAAACTTCATCCAAACTAAAGTCGTAAAAATCAAATAGGATGTGGGGCCGGGGCGTCCTATCCTTCGCCACGGTAACAGCCGATGCCCCTTCTCCCCAAATGGAAAATGGTTCTTGTGCCTCTGACGTTATCTGACATGTCAAGTATCGATGAATAATACAGAGCGTGAAACGGTCTGCTGATATCAATACGTAAATACGTGCATACATGCAGATATATACACGAGGAATGAGCATCAAGCGCCAGTCAGACCAATTGGGTGGCAACTAAGACAGCCAGGTCTAAGCCCACCTCCTCACCTAGGCAGTCAGGGCTAAGCCCATCCCTTACATGGGCAGCCAGGACTAAGCCCATCCTCATGCATAGGCAGCCAGGGCTAAGTCCACCTTCTCACCTAAGCAGCCAGGGCTAAACTCATTCCCTCACCTATCACCCGACCTTAATTGTGCACCAAAGCCCAGAATTTCCCGCGGTGATGTGACGACTACAGGGCCAACATCCCCGTGAGTTCTCTGAAAGATATCCAATCGACAGTAATCGCCATGGCTGAAGCGCACATCCAGCGACAAGCGTGGGGCCACAGCCAGCCTCCGGCACAGAGTCGCCCGTGATGGTGCCTCGTCATAGGACGTGCTTTGCGAGTCGCCTTACCCCCACAGCCTCACGTTCATCTACACAATGAACCCCAAATCAGTTAGCAAAGAACCAGACCAAAGCTGGCACCGTCACCGTAAAAAATTACAGCAGCAAAAATCTTTAAAAAACTCTTTCTGCTCCCGACGCCGGCTACATTATCGTTTTTATGGTGGTATGTGACTTCTAAGGAGGGAAGGTCGATGACAGAGAGGCACACACGCATACACACAGCACCAGCGTCGTCGGGAAAACCGGTCCCCCCACTGCGCACTTCCCACCCAGCGACGACAGTCCTCCCCGCCACCATGTGAAAACGACGCCGCAGCAGATATGCAAATTAAGACAGTTAAGTTGGAGACCGGCCAAACACATCCCACAGAAGGGATTGATTTGTGGACGCTGACATTCACTGCGGTTTAAGAGGACGTTTGTGAGGCACACACGATGACATATTCGATCTGGCAGTGTTGACTGCAACTCGGCCTACGGCACAATTATCCATGACGGCGGCACTCAGGACTGTGTCGATGAATTTCAGGAATAGATGTTCAACAATTAAATATTAAAACCTTGTATTTTAAAGGAGCAAAATCAATTCAATGCTTGCCTTGCCTATCAATATTTGTTTATTTCATTCATATATTAAATCATATTTCAAGTTTGAAAGTAGCCTTTGAAGCAAATTACGAGCATATATAATAGTAAGTACCAAAGTCACGTTTTGCGAGCACGTTTTCAAGAGGTTCAAACAGGAAAAATTTGTCCGCACAGCACGCCCAGAGGGGCTTGAATAAGACGTTACTTTTCCTAGTTCGACTCATACCACGGTACCACCCGGGGAGGAGGGGCTCGGTAGGCGGTGAATGTTTACTCTCTTTCCTTCGCCGCAAATTGTAAGTTTTGGGGCAACTGAAATTTCGATCCAGTGATTCTCGGTCACATGGCTATCTCAATTCAAATCCCATTATGAAGGTGCTGCATTCCCCTTAATATTTCTGCCTTTTTATAACCTCCTCTCTCATGAGTGTGCAGCACTATATGGTAGATATTGATGGATCTTGTCAACTGTCGAATAACTTAATTCCTTCGGAAGAAATATGTACAAGACATTTTACCCGATGGCGTCACCGCGGACTTTTTGTGGTGAGGGGGATATCTAGCAATGAAAATATTTCGCCAGTTTTCCGCGGGTTTGGCCGGTCGGAAATGGTATCAAAAATATTTTGCGCGATAAAAACTGCACCCACACATAAGTATCATAAATATCACAACATATTTTTAGTTCAGTTTTAGGCTTGTTCCTGCTCCTAGCAGAAAAGAGCCACCCAAATACATATACTTGAGAAGCACGAACAATTCCAATTTTTCCGACAGAACGAGGATATAACATTTGTGTATCAGCTGTCTGTCGATTCATGCGTGTCTTATGAAAACCGTGCATCGGGACTAGGAGTTATGAAGGATTTTGAATAACTGTGTAATTTTCACACCCTGTTTCGATGTCAAAATTCTACATTTATCGTGTTTACGAAATGGGGATCAGTCTAAGGGTAGTCTATCCCCGTTTCAACCTTCAAAGGGAATGTGGCACCCTTATAACGTGATTTTAACTGAGAGAGCCAAGTTGTAAAGCAAGTCCGAAAACCCGGTACTCTATATATCATTTGTCTTGGAACTCGATATTTCCGTAGAAAAAACTAAAACCTACCCGGAATGTACCTCTGATGTACCTCTCGCCAGGCGGCCATTGTTGTGAGCTTCTGGTGTGACGACATACGCTGACGTCAAGATGAGCATCAGCCAATCGAAGCCCTTGAAGCGTTTCGAGTATGGTAGTGGTTGCCAGATCATGACATCATCCACTGGCAGATATTTATTTCTTTTCCCAGAGGGGTATTTTAAAAATAAAAAATATTGAGCTTATTGTACATTTTTCAAAGAAATCATGAGTGGTCTCATTATTTTCGGCTAAAAGTACACCTAATTACACTAAATTCCAGGATTCGATCAAGGGGCCCCATTCCCTTTAAGAATCAAGCCAGTAGAGTTACTTCCGGGAGAGAACTTCCGGGAACGGGATGGTGGGGGGAGGGTCCGTGCTTGAAACAATCTTTACAAAAATATTCGATACAGTTCCTTACAAAAAACAAGCATGACCAACAAACCCCCGTGATCTACCGACCCCAGCGTGCTATATCGGTCACCAGTCTCTCTTGTTTGGGTCCAACGGGAAAGCTATCAGCACATATGTGACAATGAGCTTGCCACCTGAGTGCGGCTCGAACTTACCTGCGCAGCAGAGCGTCACGGCCAGGGAGAACAGCACCCAGACCAGGCGCCCCATCATAGACTGACGCGGCGAACACGACGCTCATTGGCCCTCACTCCTGACCTGACATCTGCCGACACGGGTGGGAATCAAACGCCGTGTCCGAGACGGTCAGAGGCACGCGGATACGTTTCGATCATAAGGCCAGAGAATGCAGCCTAAAACAGAAATGATTTTTTTATTATAGAAATTGTAGTGATTGGTGCGGTCAACGATCACCTGCAACAGCTGTCATTGGGTTCAATTTGGCGTGCGTCAGAGGAGTTCAAGGCTCCGAGTTCGACTGTCAGACATAACAGGCGGTTCCAGCGTTTTCGATTAGATAGAGGCATTTCGGCCAGGGCTCCATTCGGGTCAAGACTAAGAGACGTGGTTTCTTCGCATGCGACCTACTAGGCAGCGCCAAGAAGCGCTGCGTGGGTGCCAATAACTCCATCCTCCGAGAGGGGGGCGTGCGGAAAGTGGCATTTCGGGAGCGAGACTTCAAGAGGGGACGGGCGATTCTGGGTGGCGACAGGTCGCAGTATTGAGGCATTACGTGCGCAATGAAGAGGAGGGAGCACCTGCCTTTCCCTGGATCCGCCTAGGTTCCTAATGTCTCAGCAGTTTCATGTAGTATCTCCGATGTAAGTACCATAGGTATAGAAATACCTCTTATTTGGTTTCGTTCAAGACTCCGCTACAATATCCCGCAGAAATATCACATTTCACAGCATCGTGCTAAAAAGGCTACATGTCACAGTTTTCAGTAAACAGTATGAGAACTCTAAGCAGCAGGCACTAGCTCAGACTCATCTCATCCAAAAATTTATTTAGCTGGTAAGATTTGTTTTGGCCCGTCTCCTCGACTCGGGATGCAGAACTGAGTAAATTCAGAGTGTTTACATATTGAATCCGTACACGTTAATTAACGCACGCATTTAACAAAACACAACGTAATAGGAGCGGGTCTATACTTTTTATATAATATACACTTTTACACTTTTTATATAATAGGACCGGGTTTGACTTTTTACATAGCACAATATGCCGGACCAGATCCCTCATCTGGATGCCGGGCCAGATCACCCATTCACGACGGGCGAAATTCCGTACACCACATTCAAACTACAATGCACCACCAACAAGGAGGCTTATCATCCACCGATCATGAGCCGGAGGTCATCCACACTACGCTACGCCACTCGGTGAGCGGAACCGCCGATAACCTCCGCCGCACACAACCCACTAGGACTTAACTCAGACAGCGGACGCTCGACTCGGCCCCGGGCACAGCCCTTCACTAGAATCTCAATGTAGGAAAAGGATCGATGGAAAAATTATTAGTCATCGTATGAGCCACAATTTCGATTGCATACCTATGCATATTGAGGCTATTAATTTTTCCAGTTAACTGGTATTTGCAATGCTGTTCTGAAGAAGGCCTGCACCAGAACACCAGAATACCAGCACCCTTCTAAATATGCTCCAGTTTATCATTCTAGATTCAAGAAGACAGGCCAAGTAACATCTTATCATCATGCTCCTTGCTGCAGCACTGCGGTATAGGTGGGAGAGGGGTGAATAATGTCACAATTCTGATGTCACCAGGTTACATATATAGTTGATCAGTTGCTCACATCCCTAAAGGATGGGGGGACAAGAGCACAGCAGCAAAGAGCCAAATTTTATTAGGCCTCTCCTGGGCCCTCCATGAAAACTTGTATCTTCTCTTAAAGGCAGTGTTTCACTTTACTGAAGTTCCAAAACGTATTCCAAATGGTGAGCATAAATATGAAGGTCAAGAAACAATTTTTAGTGGCTTTTGGCATGAAAAAACCATTACTTTTCCTTACAATTTCCAATGCCATCAAAAAATAGTTTCCATAGTTTGTAAAATACAAAACCTTGACCTGGGTTAAAACATCTGTATACAAACCCACTATAAAAATGTGCTTTTTAACAGAAAATGTGGCGCTTTCCCAGTAATCAGCGCAATTCATTCAGTAGTTGTTTATTCATCACGAGTTTCCTCTCTTTTCTCTAAATTCGGTCAGTGCTCCACCCTTGCAAAGGAGCGTCAGGCCTTTAGATTTGCATCAAGGCAGCACAATTTGCATCACTCACTCACAGTCTGCAGCTGGCAGGTTTAGATGAGGTCTCGTTCAAGCAGCCTTGGGGCATACCTACTAAATAGTGCCAACTACCTACTAAATAATTTTGCCCATTTTTTGAAGCAGGTAGAGAAACCTTTGGGCAGAAACTAACACTTGAGGCTATACTGACAGACTGAGGCAGATACAGAAGCACAGAGAAGAAACAACACAGGAAAAAATAGAGAAAAGAAACACCAACTTTTATTTATAGTAGCTTTACTAGGACATAAAATGAAAATACATGGCCTGTTGGAAAAATTATGCCCCTGGAAACCAGACTTATGCCCAAATTGGGACAGGTTCTGAACTTCCCCAAACACCTCACTGAGAAACCTGTCATGTTCTGCACACTGAATTCACTCCTATCTTGAAAGGCACTCACACCAGAGATCTCATTCTGTCATACTTACAGAATGAGGGCCCCAAAAATGTCCTTTCCTACTTTGTGATATTGTGATGCAATGAACCTCCCATCATCCTTTACTATTTCAAGCTGATTTAGCTGCTTGAATTTGGTGGTCAATTTATACTTGACATCTCCACCTTAACCCTTTTTGTTTTGAATGCAAAGAGCAGGAGCTGCTTTCTATACTTTAATCGTAAATAATGGCAAAGTGACGGTACTAATAAACATTCATTCAACACAAAAGATAATTATTTGAGGTCACTGTGGCTTCTGCCATGGGCATATCTTTTTAAAAGTGACCACAAATAGAATATGCAAGGAAGCTGAAAGAACAGATGTAGAAGCCAGTGTGCAAAGTATGGGATTTTTGACAAGATCTTGTTGGTGCAAGTGTCCTTGGAGTCCGGAGCGAGTGGGGGCAAATTTTACCAGCCTGGTGCAAATTTTTAGACTGGTGCAAGGAAGGTTACACTGAAAACCAAACAAATAATGGCTATATGGTTATAAAGACACAGGAGGGAACCTTATGAAAAGTCCTCAACTCAGTGACCCAAAATAGGTTTTGCGCTAGGGTGTCTAGTGGAAAATTCAGTGAATGTATGGCGAGTGAGTGGAAAATTCCCCTCAAAATGTATGGCAGAGTAACAAAATTCCAATTTTGGTACTCAGGTGGTAAACTCTCAGAGCCCTTGTTTGAACTGAGTGATGGATATTTCCTTTAATTTTCTCAAAGTAAATATTTTTTAATCGTCCCCAAGCAGCATTGTTTGACCATTACCATGTGAAAAATTTGGGTTACGCAGGTAAATCTTTACCAACTGAAGCCCCCTGATGCAGTCTCCAATTTTCTTTAAGGAATTGGTGAATTTCCACAAATAAAAAACTTTTTGGGGGCCTCTAAGACCAACCTTTGGGGGAAAGAACTCTGGGAGCCAAGAAGACTAAAATTTGTGGGATGAAGATCAACCCTTGGGGGGCTTCCCTAGACCAACTCTTGTGCCCCTCCTCCTCCTCTCCCACACGACCAGCTCTTAAGGGCCCCTGAGACGAATTATCGGGGCCCCCCTTAGACCAACTCTGCAGAGGGGGCCTCCGAGACCGGCAGGTGGTGAAAAATGAAAAGGGATTTTTCATGCAATACCTAGTACCAAAATTAATTATCTAACCATACGCTGTATAGTTTTTCTGTCCGGGACAATGCCCCTCCTACACCTATACCTATATTTTTGGAATTTTGGAGGCCACTCCTGACCTCAATCACTGCACCTCGCATACACCTATGCTAGGGCCCAGTAGAGCCTTGGTGTACACTTAACTAACCCAGACGAAACTACAAACTTTCTATCATGGCGGTAAACTCTTCCAGACTCTTGCTAAAAGTTTCTTTTCTTTACCTGTCAATCCCCCTGCTCCTCTTCACATATCTACTCACCTTCATATGAATATTCTGCTATCTATCAATCTAATCAAAGCTACAGCCTTCTTTCTGTTGTTTATTCCTTTCGTCTACAATCAGCCAGGTGCGGCGGGTTGCGACAGCGTCAGAGCGACTATTACTTTAAATTTCTGATCGCTTGCCGCTTGCTGGTCGCATGAGCTACATAATTTGCATTTCGAAAATTGCTATAAATTAATTTTCTAAATGCTTATAGACTAGAAAATTATACAACTAAAAGCACACCAAGAGGAAGACTAGCAATGTTTTGTCAAAAACGAATAAGAAACTGGCCTTTCAAAAAGGCTAAAGAAGCCGCTTTATTTACTAGATGTTAAGACTGCGATTTGGTAAGTCCACGCCGTAGACCAGCCACACAAAAAAACTCCGATGTTTGAAGGGTAACTGGATGCATTCTTGTTGCCCAAAAAAATAATTTAAAGAAAATGTAGACTTTCAATGTATTCAAGTACCGGACACTTTCATTTCAACTTAAATATCAGCGTGTTTATGCCTAGGGTGTCGTAGGGTGTTGTGAGTGGATTTCGGTGTCACAGGGCGTGGACGCAGCAATGAAGGGCTGATATGGATAAAAATTATTTTCTTCACAATAAATGGTCAATTTTCTACGATACAATGTCAAAAAATATGCTGCATAGCATACAAATTTCAGGATAATTGGTTTTAACATCAAGATGACCAAAAATTGTTTTTTTCACTATTTTCGGTACCAGAAATACAAAAATTACTTTTCAAGGACGTAAGCCTAGAAATCATGTGCACAGATAAACTGTTTTCCAGAAATGTATCTTTCAAAGCTGTCAGCTCATTTTTTTGGCAACACAAGGCTAGGGTGTCTAATTTTCCACTCACCAATTTTGTGAGTGGTGGAATTTACTGGTGGTGTTCACCCATTGGAACTTTCTCCCGGTGGAGCAGGGGCACTGAGCGTCTTGCCCGCTCCAGAACTTCGATTCAGTCGTTCCACTGAAATCAGTGGAGATAAGGATGCCAGGTATAATTGGCCAGAAAAATAGAAATCGCCAGATTTTCTTTCAGAAAAGCGAAAGAAGTAGAGGTGAGACTTTTTGGTCCTGCGGTCCTAGCGCTGGGACCAGGTTTGGTCCCAGTGGGACCAAAGGCTAGATGCCGGGACTGTACTGGGACCAGAGCCAGTCTGGATAAAGAAAAATTCATGATAATGGTTTCCACATATCATCTAAAACTAGGATACGCGATAAAATATAACTGTGACTTTCCAGCACTCCATTGCCTCCTTGATGCAATTTTCCAACTTTATAAGATGAGAAAAGTATCAATTTAACTAGATGAAAGAGAAAATAATGTTGCACACACACAGCACAGAACACAGCTCTCACTAAGTTCCATTCTTTGGAAACAACATTTTCAGATGTAATTCCTATTCCTTCACTTAATTATAAAGCAACTCAGTGACACAACCAAAATAAAGCCCAAAAAATGGCGGGTACTAGGGTCAAAATCACTTTGAATTGAAGAAAAAAACGTTTTTGCATATAGGTACTGGAAGGCATAAAAACAAAAGCTTGATTGAAAAGAGAATTCTGGAATTGGCGATTGGAAATGGCCGTCCCTACCAACCCCACTGTTTCAATTGCCTTCTGTCTCTAAAAAAATACTCAACAGTATTTCAAATTACCAACGTCTGAGCGTTATGTCGTGAATAAAACGTAAATTGCTTCAATTTCTTCAACCACATTCAACCACCGCACCACGCTTCGTTGTCGTAGACAACAACTAGAAGAATAATAAAGATAAAAAACAAGTGTGCGCCACTACTGTCTTTGAAGAAAAATTCAACCAAGCAGAAGCGCAAGCTTTAGTAGCCTCAAGGCTAAAAAGTATTTGAACCATGTGACAGTTCATTAAATTTTCTGTTTATTCTTTTACTAAACGTGATAATATACTATGTTTGTTTAGTGCGCCGTCTTCGGCTACTGTAAAATTTTTTGCCTATTACAGGGGAATATTGTTATTGGTATTGATAATTTTTAAATTTGATTTGTCTAAAATAATAGAAACCCGTTTTGACACGAATCAAAAGAAGACATTTTTTGCTACTAGCTATGCTTTGCCACAGACCTATGCTTGGCCTCCATATTTAGCCAAGCACCCGCAACACCCGCAATGGGGGGGGGTCTGGCACTAACGCGCCCTGGAGAGAGGCCTGGTAGGCCCCCTAAGATCTCGGAAACTAAGAGGCATAGAAAAACGAAATTTGAGAGGTGGGTGGGGGTTATAGTGATCTACATCATGACCAATTTTTATTGACTTAGGTCATTATCTTCAAGGTCAAACGAGGTCAAAACTTGGCCATGCTGGGGACCGACCGAAAAATGCCGTGATTATGCGGGAAAATGGCGGGAATAAGCTAAAGGCGGGGAAGGGCCATATAGAGAAGGTCTCAAAGGCCCTTCCCTTCAATTTTGGGGTCAAGGTCATTCAAGGTCATTGACCTGTAAGGTCACAATATGGTATACTACTTATAATGTACACTTTGACTTACACTTGAGCCACTGTTTGGCGGGAAATGAGGATTGACCTTTGCAAATGACCCTTGACCTTGCCATTTGACCTTGACCTTGGTATTGGGGTACCTTATCGATGACGTCATAGCATAATGTACGTCAGACCGGGTAACGTCATTTGACCGGAAGCACTGTGGTCAGTGACCTTGAAAGCATAAGTGTCGCCACCGGCAAAAAGTGGGGGGCCAGCCAAACTTCAACCTGATGCTGACAGAAAACTTTCAACGTCAGGACCAAAAACTGTTCGAATTTGGGCTCTTTGTTGCCTCCCGCAGCGGCTGGATATAAGAATGTTCGGTTTTCTCTCATTTTGACTGAGATCATGAAATTTTTGGCCAAAAAGTGGGGGCCAGGCCCCCCCTGGCCCCCTTTTCCGACGCGTATGCTTGAAAGTGCAGATATGACCTTGACCTGTGACCTGTGACCTTTGACCTTGACCTTGACCTTCATGTGAGGTGACCTTGACATATAATCCCGGTTATATGGTGTTATGACTTCACCACTCGGTCTCCAATGCAAGCTAACAAGTAATATACGGAAATACTTAGCGTAGGACAGTGTGTATGCGTGTATTATCGACACCAAATGAACCGTTTTAAAACTGCTCATAATTATGGGCCCCTTGGGCTGGGGGCCCCCCTTGAGGTGGGCCCCCTCTGGGGTTGGCCCCCCACCCACTTTTCAACCGGTTCCTACGCCCCTGGACGTACCCACGGCTAAGGCTATAAATTTCTCTAAGAATATAGGTCATATCTATCCTAAACTGTGATGTAGAACTTCGGACCACTACAGAAAAAAATACTTGAGAAAAACAACGTTCCAAAACTCTTTTGAAACAGAAATATAGGGCTTAAAAAGAAATCACAATTAACCAATCAGAAGCCTAGGATTTCTTATACCGGGGTCACGTGACCTATCTGACGCAAAAGTTTCGTCATCCTGGGGCTGAAGCAGAAAATGACTCAAAACCCTAGGTACGAAACGGCTAAAGACTTGAGTAACTATGTTTTTTCCGTTTCTAGGGCAAACTAATTCATTTTGTAGTTTTTAGAGGCTTTGTAGAATTAATTCAAATACAAATAGGGGAAGGTATGCGTTGTAAGAAATTTTAGAAGGAGGAACCAACATCTTTTCATCATATAATGGCACGACGAGGTCTTACCACCAAAACTTAATCACAGCCGAGTGAAACGTTTTCACGACAACCCGGCTCAGCTCAGGGGCGCCCCAGGTTGGCTTAAATAGGGTCTCAGAACAGCTCAAGGGGCCCGTTTAAGCCTACTGATCCCAGCTCAGTGACCTTAGCAGAGCTCAAGGGGGCTAGACCAGCTGGGGACCCCAGTTCAGCACAGGGCTACATATTAGCTGTAGGAGACAAGCTCAGCTCAGGGGCCCAGGTCGGCTGACATAGGGTATCAAACCAGCTCAATGGGCCATTCAAGGCATCGGCCCCCAGCTTAGCTCAGGGACGCTAGAACTGTGCAGGGGCTCCAGACCAGCTCAGAGGCCTCATATAAGCACAGGGGGCCTCAGCTTAGCTTAGGGCTCGAATTAGCTGTGGGGCCCAGCACAGCTCAGTGGCCCCCAAGTTGGCTGATATAGGGTCTCAGAACAGCTCAATGGACCAACTCAAGCTTATGGCCCCCAGCTTAGCTCAGCGGGTCATATAACTGGGCAGGGGGCGCCAGACTAGCTCAGGGGCTGCTCAGTTCAGCAGAGGGGCCTGATATTAATTTAGAGCCCAAAACTAGCTTTGGCGTCCTACTTCAGCTCAGGGACCCCAGGTCGGCTGGTGTAGAGCTCAGAACAGCTCAAGAGGCCCATTCAAGCTCATCGCCCCTAACTCAGCTCAGCGGACTTAATAACACTGCAAGTGCCCCAGACCAGCTCAGGGGCTGTTCAGTTCATCACAGGGCGCCTGAGATTAGCTAAGGGCCCAAATGAGCTTTTAAGGGGTCTAGCTAAGCTCAGGGTCCCAAGTCGGCTGATGTAGAGTCTCAGAATAGCTCAACGGTTCCAGCTCAGTGACTCTAAAGTATTCAGGGATCCCAGACCATCTCGGGGTCTCCAGTTCAGCACAGCGGGCCCCAGATTAGCTCAGATGACCAGATCAGCATAGGAGCCCGGCTCAGCTAAGGGGCCCCAGGTCGGCCTATATAGCGTCTCAGAACAGCTTAAGGAGGCCACTTTAAGCTCATGGCCCCCAGCTCTGCTCAGGGGCCGTATAGGTGAGCCCCAGATAAGCTCAGGATTTCCAGTTTAGCTCTGAGGCCCTCCTAAGACCAACACTTAGCGGCACTCGCGAGGCTAATTTTCGGCCCCTCCCCCGATTAGCTGTCAGGGGCCCCTGAGCCTTATTACCGGGGCCTCTTAGACCAAAACCGAGGGGCCCATGAGTATATCTCGGAGCTCCTAAGATAAATTCTCGGCAGCACCTCTGAGACTACCGATCGGACCCCCCAAATTTGCTCTCGGGTGGCCCCAGACATAGAGTCTTGGGGGCATCCAGGTTAGCTCTTGGGGTCCCCTGAGACTGACTTTCGGGGGCCCCTGGGACTGACTCCCGATAGCAATCTGAGACTAACACTGGGGCGCCGCCTGAGACTAACACTCAGGGGGTGTCCCTGAGACGGAGCAATTTGCGCTTCTGAGACCTACTCTAGGAGGCCCCAGATTAGCCCTCAGAGGTCTAAGGCCAACTTGGAGCCCGTGAGACCAAAACTTGGGAGAACTTCTTGGGATTACTCTCAGAGCCCCAAAATTAGCTCTCGGATGCCCCTGAGACTGACTTCGGGGGAGGGGCCTCTGAGACTAGCTTTTGCGCGCTCCCCGAGGCTGATTCTGGGGGCCCCTTAGACAAAAACTCGGGGGGGGACAGCCTGAGGCCAATTCTCGAGGGCATCCAAGATCACCTCTCCGCGGCCCCCCTGAGACCATCACTCTGCTGCACAAATGAGACTAACTCTCGGGACTCCAGATGATCACTCGGGCCCCCTGAATGTAAATATTGTCTCCTGAGAGAGGCACCCTTGAGACTATGAGGGGCCCCTGAGACCAGCACTTGGCGGCACTCATGACACTAATTCTCGGGCCCCATATTAGCTTTCGGGCCCTTGAGAGAAGGCCCTCTTAGACCAACACTGATGGGGTATCTGATAATAACTTATCCCGAGATTAGTTCCCAGGGACCCCTGAGACCGACACCCACGGGCCCCCTGAGAACAACTCTCGAGGGACACCTTAGATCGATTCTCAGGGGGCAGGGCTTCTGAGGCTGACTCTCGGGGGCCCTGAGACTAACTCTCGGGGCCCCCTGAGATCAACTCTTGGGATCCTCTGAGACTGACTCAGGGGCCCCTGAAACCGACTTCTGGGGGGCCCTGAGATAGACTTTTGGCCCTGAGACTAACTCTCAGGCCCCCCTGAGACTATATCTCGTGGCCCCCTGGGCTCCACTCTCGGAGGCCCCCTGAGACTGACTCTTGGGGTCCCCTGAGACTGACTTCTGACTGACTGACTGACTGAGACTGACTGAGACGGACCCTCTGATACCACCTCTCGGGGGGCCCCTAAGACCAACTCATGGGACCCCTAATTGCTAACTCTCGGGGTGGAGGGCCCTGAGACCGACTCGGGGCCCCTATGAACAAATCTCGGGAAGCCTGAGACTAACTCCGCGAGCCCCTTGAACGGGGTCCGGGAACCCCTTGAACTCTCCTTGGCTACTCTACTGGTCCCAGTTCATCCCTGGGGGGGGTGGGGAAGTTCTGCACGGTGGGTCACAGATTAGCTCAGATGACCAGATCAGCTTAGGAGCCCGGCTCAGCTCAGAGGTCCCAGATCGGCTTATGTAGCGTCTCAGAGCAGCTCAAGGAGGCCACTTCAAGCTCAGCTCAGAGGCCCTATAACTCTGTGTGAGCCCCAGATAAGCTAAGGAGCCCCAGTTTAGCACAGGGTGCATCAGATTAGCTTTGAGGGCCCAGCTCAGCTCAGGGAACCCCAGATCGGCTTGTATAGGGTCTTTGACTAGCTCAAGGAGCCCCATTCAGGCTGATGGCTCCCAGTTCAGCTTAGGGACCATGCAACAGTTTAGAGGGGCATAAATCAGCTCGAGGGACCTTAGATTAGCTCCAGGAGCCTCAGGTTAGCTCATAGGACATCAGAGGTTAATTCAGGGGCCCCTGAACAGCTCAAGGGGCCCAGGCCGACTCATAAGACCTCAGATCAGCTCAGGGGTCCAGGAAACCCTTTATAAGAGGTTTTCCGAGCAAGCTATAGGGTCCGTTTGGGTTTCGTGTTTTATGTTACAGTTGCCGGTATTTTCATATCAATACCACTTTCAGAGCTGCAAAAAGTCGGGCTCTCGGGTCATAAAGTGCCCGACAGATTTTAGGGCACGGTATGGTCTTGCGACAGATCTTACAATCTGTGAAAAAACATCTTGAAAGGAAGCAGAAAATATTTTTTGTTCTAAAAAACTCAATATTAGAATTGTCACCTCTTTCACTCAACAAGTTTTTCATGAATTTGCACCTCTCCCATATCAAGCCAGTGTGCGGCAAGAACCGATGGAAAATCGAGGGACTTATGAATCGAGGGACCTTTGAATAGAGGGCCTTATGCACAGAGGGTCTTTTCGAGGGACTTATGAATCGAGGAACCTTTGAATAGAGGGCCTTATGCACAGAGGGCCTTTTAAACGTCACCCAGAAAATCCTCTGCTGGAAAAATTCCTTCACCGGCCTGTCGGGCCCGATTTGTATTCCATAGCACGCGACAGCTTGGCCCGACAGGCCGCCGTAAAGGTAAAGGCGACAGGCAAAACAGTTTTTTCCTTCGTTTCTTCGTTTGGAAGTACGCTCAACGCTGCCGAAGGGCGCTGTTTGAACAGCGCCCTTGGGGTAAAAGGTATCTGGTTTGAAAGCAGCTGTGCGGTTTGGTGTGTTGCCTTGTGGATATGGCGGAGGCCAAGGCCTAGAATCCCGTGGTGTGGTGGAGGCAATCCGTTGCAAGGTTGTGTTTTTGATTATTTTTTCTTGCATTACTTTGGTATACATCTTGAGTAAACTGGTTGAGCCTGGATTTCATCGTCCATAGTTGAAGGGCTGATAAATGGCTTCGATTAAGCTGAAGCCCCTTCCACCGTCCCGTGTAGCTTAAATGTGGATTTGAGGGATGTGGGTATTTTGGCGAGAAACGTTTTTTAAGGAGCATCAGCGAATCAAGCATTCTGGGCTGCCCTGCAAGTTCAGGAACAGTGGTTTTGGCCAAGGAGGTCGTTTTGAAGCATGGATCAAACAGCGGGCAGATCAGAACAGTGTGGGGAGAAAACAAACAAGTAAGTGATGTGGTGTTCGTTGTAATTTGGCAGCTTACAATTATTTCCATATAGTTTGTTATGCTCACTGTTGATAAATAATTTTAAATGATATTAATAAGGGAAAATGAATTTTACCAGCAGACTGGTCAAATTAGACTAAAACATTTGATTTTCCCTTCCGTCTTCTTTAAATCCAATGCCTGTTTGTCCAGAATTAACCACAAAGTTGCATATCTTCATCAGTGGATTTGTAAATGCCAAAGAAACAAAACTCTTCACCTTTCCACATTAATTTGAGTTTTAAGTACCAAACTATTTCTCCTATTTCATTTTATTCACTTACCTAAATATGCCTATGATCTATGTCAAGGGGACAAAGATATAACAAAAACACAGCCTAGTGCAACCTTTACTCATTCCTTTTACTCTTAACTTCCTTGGAAACATGATATTTATTTGACATTTACTATCTAACTGACTTAAGGTTATTTATTAGCCTTATGAACTTCAGATCCTAAACCACGTACCCTCATGGAAATGAGCACGGCAGTGCATGAAAAACTTTGAGATAGCCAACAGCTTCAAAATTTAGGATTTTTCATGTAAACATGCATTTAAAGTCATGGAAAGCTAATATTACATGTTTGTATTCAACTACAAGTAGCCATGATCCTTAAAAACACTTTCGAATATCAAAAAGTACCCCTCCAATCTTGTTTGTCTGGCCATCAGAGCAAAATCCATATATAAATTTTGGGGGTTCCTTCCAAATTACCCCCTCCCACCTCCAAAAACTGAAATCATGAAAATCTGCAGAAGCTGGCATAAGTAACCGCATGGTATGGGAACCAGGTCAGCTTTCTTCCATTGCAAACTATATTTTTAAGTATTCTGGGCTGGACTATGTAACATAATAACAAAATATCACTTATTCTCATTCTAGTGCAGCATTTTTGTCAATGGCGGCTGCAGAGGACTGAAAAAGGGGGCTGCTTTTCATGTTATTGTATATTTCCACCTGTGACCTAAATCATCTGAATTCAAGACTGAGTCTTATTCAAGACCCAGTCGAGCTGACTTTGACACACACTATTTGTATGCTGTACGTCCACAAATCTCAAATTACATCCAATAATAAATTTCCTTTACCAATGGTGACTCCAGAAAATGAGAATTGGTGGTTCGGTATTCAATTTGTTATAGGTTTCTGCCGATAACCTTAATTTCCTGAGCGTGTCTGATAATTGAAAACCCGAAGAATAGTCTCAGTTCTAGAGTTTTGAAATTAATAGACTTGTGTCATTCCACTTAGATTTTCCATAGGCGGCTTCAGAGCACGAAAAATAAGGATATCACACATATAAGGATCAGAGCACAAAAATAAGGATAATGATATCCATTGGTGCCAAACTTGAAGTTTTTATGCTAATTTTAGTATTTTCTATTAAGAATGTGGAAAAAGAGTAGGAACATTTTACCAATTGAATGGGTTTTAAACAATTTTAATAGTCCTATCCTAACCACCCTACAGATTTGGAGGTTTTTCGAAAGTGCCCGACAGATTTGAGATTTTTGCAGCTCTGACCAAGGCCCTAGAATCCCAGGTTGGTTCAAGTTTTCTACTAGTAAAATTTTGGTTGTTTTCTTGGTATCTTTTAAGAAAGGAAACATCTCCTTATTTTGAGGTTAAAATTTAAGCTTTGTGGATAAATCAAGTTTAAACATTTAAGAAAAGAGCCATGGAATACACTTTTTGCACTTTAATGTCTGTGAAGTGAAATATGTTGACAAACCTAGTAGCATTTGGTATGTTATACTAAAAGTATACTAGTCTGGCATCCTTCTACGGTTTTACTGATCCGCAATACTGTAAAAGAGAAACATGACAGGACCGAGCGAGAATAAAAACCAATAAAACGACATACGGGGTGAAGGATTGGGTTTGGGCAAATCGGAAACAGTAACGATAGTGGAATATCGCACTCAGAGCCCATTATAGCCGCTGCTCAGGCCTAAATGCACACGCGCCGATCGCTCTAACAGTTGCGTCATGGGCGTCGAAAGCAGCATGGACGTGGAATTGCTCCCATTGGCTATTGGAGGACCGTGCCTTCTTGTACCCTACATCCGCCAGTACCAACTCTCCCCCCCTTGTCCTCATTGCCGGACCACTCCTGTCCCCCGTAAAATTCCTGGCTACGCCTCTGACTCACCCCATTGAAACCCGTAAATAGATTAATTTTACCCAAGTTTTGTAATTGGGCTTTTTATATACAGGTCACTAGTATAGGCGGATCCAGGATTACCAGTCGGGGGGCATTCTCCCGGGAGGGGATGTCATCCGACCGGGGCTCTTCGACCGGGGCCCCATTTTTGGTGGCAAACCTTGTGGGCGCCAAATCTATCGGCGGGCGTGCTTTCATCCTGTGAGGGAAGGGGGTGGGGCGATCGGTGGCTCCATCGACCTTTCGAGGCGCTTGACCATTTCGTGTGACCTCAGGGCCATCGGAGACACCCGCCCGGGCTTTGTCACCTGGATCCGCCTTAGTACCGTGGCGGATATAAAGAGGTTTGGGGCTCACGAGCCTCCTAATTTCGAGGGACCCTCCGAGATGTCTACTAATATCTGTATAAGCAAGGCTGTTCGGAGGCTTGGGGGAGTGGCGGGACAGGACTTTTGGGGTTGGGCGGGTTCGCCTCCTGCCATTGCCTCACATCGCATCGGCCTATGCATTTACTAGACACTAACGGGGGGGCTCGAGCCCTGCCTGTTCCGCCACTGGCGTGGGGGGGTTTGGTTTTCTAGCCTCCCCAAATAAGTCCTGGACCCGCGACCGCGCGGTACCCAAACAATTTGTTCCACTCGCTAAAAACCTCCATTGAAAACCCGACTTTGTATTTTCTCTGACGACGACGTGAAGGATGAAATTGCAATGCTATTACACTGATAATGACTCTTGGCATCGAACATCACTGCGAAAGCCCTAGTCCCTAAGGCCGGTCTTAGCGTGGAAACTCTGACTGGCTGAAATATGAGCAAAATTGTCAACTAAACCATTTTTGACGTCTTTCAGTCATTTGCGCTTTACGACCACGTCAATATACCTTTCCGATACTGCCGCAAACGCCTGCGGCATCGCGGCGATGACGTCACCGCCGCAAATGCCGGCAACTGAACGGGCTCTCTGACCACTTTTCTGTGGTGGGCCCCCACAGAAAAGTGGGGCGGGCAGTGGCCCCCCTGGCCCTTCCGGTTTCTACGCCTAAGGGTACGCCATATAAATCGATAAAAGGTGTACCGGTAAAGTCGTCTAGAAATGTTGACTTTGAGAGCAATTTTAAGGCATTTGCAGGCCGAATTCGCAAAAAAGGAGAATACGACTTCTGAAACAACTTTTTGTGACCTTTTGATCTAGCCAATAATTTTTTTCGCGTATCTCCCTTTAAAATTTCTCAAAGTTGCAGCCCCCAAATGGTGCTCCTGTGTCCGCCCCCTGCATGTAGTGGTGGATTTAGCCGGTCGGTTTGGGAGGGGAAACCAAAGTCGAAAAGCAAAAAAAAACATCATGCTACAATATGACTTGCCGGTAGAATTTTGGGTATTGAGGCAAAAAGCAAAAAAAGTCGGGGGTGAAAAATATGGGCTCAAGATCCTTTTTCTTATCCAAGGCCCCATATTTACACGGAAGTCAAGTGGTTCTGTTCCCCCCCCCCCCCCCCGCCCCCGGTTTTGGGGGGGACTATAGGGGGGGGGGGGAAAAGGGGGGCTCCCCCCCCCTCTCCCCCCCGGGGGGGGGGGGGCTAAAAAAAAAAACCTTAAATAAAAAAACCCCCCCCCCTCCCTTCCTTCCTCCCCCCCACTCCCCCCGGGGGGCCCTCTTTTTCCTTTTTTGCTGTGGGGGGTGGTTGGGGGTGTGTATTTATAAAAAAAAAAATGGTTCCAAGTTGGGAATTGAAGCACCAACATCTTGCTTATCTAAAAAGGACTCGGGGGAAAAAGGAGGTTGATCACTTTGAAGCCAAAAAAACAGTTTTACCTCGAGCTTTTCCGTTTGGGGGGCAGATGTCTTTCCCCCTCCCCCTTGGTTCCGCCACTGCCTGCATGACAATTATCTTCAGCCAGCGCTTTACCTGCAACTGCAATAATCGGCCAACATCAGAACGGAGCTAGAGGGATACCCTCCTCTAGTAGCTTTAGAACATGGAGGTAATATAGAGGGTTTATCGTAAATTGTCAGATCAAGCCTGGCAGCAGTGAATGCGGGGAAAACTCGTGAAAATAAATTAATAATAATAAATTGTGCTGCGTACGTGTGTCGTCATCGTAGTTCGTAGTGGTGCATAATCATAATCATTAGCGACGGCAGCAGCAACAACGTGGGAGATCAAATAGCGAGTTTCCGCCTGAACGACAACGACACCAGAAGCGGGACGACAGACAAGAGAAGAGAAAGGCGGCCGACAGATCCAGAGTCATAGGTACACTGAGATTCGAACGGCTCTCTGGAGACTGCATTCACCCTCAGACAGACAGTCACACGGGTGAGTGAAGGAAGGGTGGTATTAAAGTAAATATTTTATCGTTTTACTAGGCAGTACAAGCTGCAGTATTATGCCTAGGTCTTTCCCAGCGGTCTCCATTAAAGGGAATGTGGCACCTTCATAACGTGGTTTTAACTGAGATAGCCAAGTTGTAAAGCAAGTCAGAAAACCTGGTACTCCATATATCATTTGTCTTGGAACTCGATATTTCCATAGAATAAAACTAAAAACCTACCTGACACCAACCCCTCATCAACCCCTCGCCAGGCAGCCATTGTTGTGAGCTGCTGGTGTGATGACATGCTGACGTCACAATGAGCATCAGCCAATCGAAGCCCTTTAAACATTTGAAGTATGGTAGTGGTTGCCAGATCATGACATCATCCACAGGCAGATATTTATTTATTTTCCTAGAGGAGGATTTAAAAAAAATATTGAGCTTATTGACCATTTTTCAGATAAATCATGAGTGGTTTCATTATTTTTGGCTAAAAGTACACCTAATTTTGCTAAATTCCAGGATTCGACCAAGGTGCCACATTCCCGTTAAATTTAGTGAAGGTAAGGATGCCAGGTATTCCTGGTTGTAGGGGACTTAGTAGATGTGCCTGTGCTTGTTGTTCTGCGCCCGTCATCTCAGGGGCTCCTCTCACACGGCCGCCCTCCCGCTCATCCCATTACACCTGTGTGGAAATAATCCTCCACTGCTTTTTACGTCTTATTTCATGAATCCTCATGTATTTCTCACTCCCCATGTTCATATTCCAACGTTCCTCATTTTCTTTTAATCCTGTTAAGTATTTTCTCTCTGGTATGTGTTGTGTAGGGGATATGTGGCAAACCTCGTTCAATATTCCATCCAACCATATTCCAATGTTCCTCATTTTCTTTTAATCCTGTCAAGTATTTTCCTTTGGTATGTGTTGTGTAGGGGATATGTGGCAAACTTGAATATATGTTTGGAAGTATAGATTCTGAAAAGGTAATAAAGAGCCGAGATAGTTTGAATTTGGCATTGGAATGAAGGGTCAAGTTGTGAGTGCAGGAGCACCTGCATGCCTGCATGCAGAGACATGCACCCAGTACACTCACCTGGTAGGTTTCCTCATCAGTCCCTCTTCTGTTCATTCCCTCATAAGGACAGGGAATGAGCAGGAGAGGAAACCAGCATTGCAAAGGGATGTGCCAACCCTTGCATGGTTGATATTGTTGGAAGCTGGGGCATGAGGAATTGAGTACTGATAAGGGGTTAGTAATGAATATATTTTTACTTAAATGTATGTTCAAGAGGGATTTCTCCATGCCTGAGTGACATCACACAGGAGTGAAGGAATTCCTTCAGCTTTTGGCCATGTTTCAAACTGCTGCTAATGGTGCTGCTCACTTAGAAACTTGTGAGAATATACTGCAATCAATTTATGCCCAATGCAACAAATAAGTATTTCATCTTTGAGTAGGGTTGTTTTCCCCCAAAAACTTGGACAAATGTAAATAGTCATTTAATTGTCCCATGTTATATCCTATCTGGTTTAAATTCACATCTGGTGATCTGTGCTCACTGTTGAATGGGGCTTGGTTAGAAATGGCGTGTCTGCAAGGGTGCAGTATCATTATGTATGTCAATGGTACAGGGATGCATAGCTTGTGTGATCTTTTGATAAGAAACAAGAAATGTGGAAGAGACATTTTAAAAAGTGAAAAAGTGACCCTCTTTATCATGTGTAAAGAAAAGTGACAGGATACATAGACTAGGGGGTACCATGTAGTGGAACAGACTAGGGGGTACCATGTAGTGGAAAGTAATCATGATCAAGGTTGAAAGGGAATTCAAATGGAAGAGGAGCACATGGCTCTTATGACCCACTTAGCTTGGAAGCAATGGGCACATACCACAAGCAGGCAGGAAAGTGAGGAACAGGATTTAGTTTCAATGAGTTTTTGTCTTTAAGGTCAGTACCCAAACAGCCTTTTGTTAAAGGGAATGTGGCACCTTCACAATGGGATTTTAACTGAGATAGCCAAGTTGTAAAGCAAGTCGGAAAACCCGGCACTCAATATTTCATTTGTCTTGGAACTCGATATTTCCGTAGAAAAAAGCTAGAACCTACCTGACACCAGCCCCCCATCAGTCTGTCGCCGGGCGGCCATTGTTGTGAGCAGCTGGTGTGACAACATATGCTGACGTCACGATGAGCATCAGCCAATCCAAGCCCTTGAAGCATTTCAAGTATGGTAGTGGTTGCCAGATCGTGACATCATCCACAAGCTGATATTTATTTCTTTTTCTAGATGAGTATTTTTAAAAACAAAATATTGAGATTATTGTACTTTTTCAGAGAAATCATGAGTGGTTTCATTATTTTTGGCTAAAAGTATGCCTAATTTCACTAAATTCCAGGATTCGACCAAGGTGCCACATTCCCTTAAGAACCTGTGCCAGTGTGGCTTTGAAATCAGTGAGCAAGAGTGTACCTACTACAGGGTCTGGTAAATAATTCCAGTCATTTACAACTCATCTGGATAAGTATCTGGCTTGCATATCAAGGTAGGCAATTCTACCTGAAACAGAGTGTACCAGGAACTTAGTCCCGACTTTTTGTACCCTTGTCACAATTTTTCCTTACACAATTACAGCCAGATCAAGATGAAGAATAGACCAAATTTAGAGCAGATGGCAGAGCAGATGGCAGTGATGAATCCAAATGGGATGCATTTTTGTATGTGAGGGAAATTCTCTTGTCAGCAACAGGTTAGAGCATGACTGGCCCCATAGGTGCACATCTGTCAAGCATGACAACTGACCAGATGAGCCTCACCAGCCATCTATATTTTTCTCACCAACCTGCACCACCAGCCACATACAATTTGCACCCATACACAAGAAACACATGAGAAAAAGCACATCCATTCCTACCTACAGGTCACATTGCCACCTCTCTCATGTCCTCAACCATTCATCCCCATACATTGGATGCTTTCCAGCTCTTATCAATTGTTCAACCACAGATGCAAACTTCAGTGTAATGTCATATCAGTTTTGCTTGAGCAACCATTATCAATAATTATCTCGCTCATCAACATCTGTTGCTCCCTACACTTAGCCTGCCGCCGGTCCGTGACTAAGCACGGACACCACAGTGCAGCATGTTTGAATATGTCTGTATTTTAGAACGATAAGGCTAATATTGTGAATACATGAATAGGCTTTCTAAGATAGGGTTGTACATAATATTGGAAACTGATTGCTGAAACATATTTTAACCATCCATGCCTCGAAACATAGTGAGCCAGCTCCACGGGCTGCACCCCCTGCCCATCCCCTCCTGCTGATCGGAATGTTGCCCAGTTCGCCTACCGTATTCCCATGCTTAAGCACCACAGGTTTTAGTACACCAAACATTTTGTGTAGTGGGTTTACTTACATAAACAGAACTGGTGTAAGGTAGTCCTCTTTCCAGTGAATGTTGTCCGTTTTTTATATATGTTTTATGAATTTATTTTACCTCCGCAGGTTAGCACTGTACGCGGAGCCATGGTGCTGTCAACCGAGGCCAAAGAAGCTAAGGCAAAGGTGGACGATTTCAAGAAATCTGTCACAGAAGAGGGCGAACGTCTCGTCAAAGAAGTCTTCCCTCAGCGAATCCTTTATCTCAATGAGCTGCTCTCTAAGGATCCGTTTTCCTGCAAGGATTTGACACGATTTCACAGTGCGCTCAACATTCCAGTTCCGCCACCCCAGGAGGCGGCGGACGGCGATGCACAGCCGGCAAAGAAACGGCGAATCAGCGACGCCGACGACGGCGCCGTGCCCGTCGTCGACGGTACAAAGGTCATGGCTCTGCCCTGCGGCCCGGTGCCCTGCAACAAAGCCATCTCAGAAATCATCGACACACTGAAATCGGTGAGTGTCGAGTGAAGTATGTGCAATTGATTGCTTAAACTACGCTGGCATGTCCTGAGGCAAGGATAAGAGAAGCCTGCGATGGGGCTTATTGCGTCGGCTACGGCTCTCCATGCTCTATTTGATTCGGTTAAATGTAGAACCTTTGCGATAAGAGGGTATAAGATATAGCAGTACTATTAGTGCCGCGTTTCCAAAGGCAAAGTGTGAATACGCCAAAACGCTTGTAAGGTTCTGCGTATTACCTTTTTTGTGTAATTGGCTGCCTGCCACTGCGATGTGATAGACATCAGAATCCTGAAAATGGGTACTTGGGGACGGGGGTATTTGTTCAAACGTAGAAGATGGGTCACACCTGCCAGCGGAGGCAGTGCCCGTATTTCTGCTGTTCATTTCTAACAAGGAGCAGCTCGATACACGGGCACCGACGGCAGCAGGCGCCAACGTCGCACCGCCATGAGAGGCCTGCGGGAACTCCCCACTGACGGCTAACGGCGCAACTCCCAACTTCCCACTTAATAATGAACTGAGAAATGAAAAGAACGTCATAGGTAGCCTGTAGGAAGCACACGTGGTTTTATTGAGGGTGATGTTATGGCCGGGGTCAGGGTCAGACCAAGCCGCAAAACATTGTCTTTTACATATAAAAATGTGTTAGTATAGGAGATGGACTTGTGAATAAGCTAGAACGAAAATTATAACTCAGTTCTTAGACAGAGGACTGAGTCTGGCGCCAACAATATCTGACCAAATTAAATTTGGGTCTGTATGACTCCGGAAATTTGGAGTGCCGTTTTTTCACACACGTTTCAAATAGATTCTGACATTTTCTCATGGTGGACAAACAGATATGTAATTTTGCCTGTTCAGATGCAAAATTTGACGTACGTTCAGGGTTCAGGGTTACCGTTTTACTCAACATATTCATGTCGCAACCATTGGGCTGGTAGTAGCGCGAGAAATGAAAACCCATATACCTCAGAAGTGTTTTATATCAGACCAGGTTGCTTATATGAAAAATAGACCTAGATATTGACGGCTTCGGATAACCAAAATATTCGGTGGCACGTTTTTAGACGTTGCTTGAAGGAGTCATGCCTTAAAGGAAATGGACCACTTTGTCACTATATTTTGGCGAAATAGCTATGAAAAGCAAAAAACACGTGTCAGGGACGGCGGATTCCAGGGTGCAAGTGGTGCAGTTGCACCACTCGATTTTTTTCAAGTGGTGCAAAAGTATGTTTTTGCACCACTTGTTTTGGCTTTGTCCAGGAGGCGCCCCCCCAGGCCTCAGCCGGCGCCCCCGGCCGGTCAGAGAAAATCAAGCCTAATTACCGCCTACCTGAAGAGGTAGGATCCTCTATGAAAAAGACATTTTCATACATGAATGACGCACCTTGACATCAAAACTGTACCCTGGAAAGCAAAAGGCGCCCCCTTGAGTAAAGGCGCCCTTCTGGATAGCATAGGCGCCCTTGAAAAGCGTAGGCGCCTCCTGGACAGCTGAGGCGCCTCCGAAGAAGAGAAACGGCGCCCCTAGATATCACATGCGCCCCCTGGTTAGCACAGGCACCCCTTGACAGCAAAAGGCGCCCCCCCGCAGAGAAAAAGGCGCCCCCTGGGCAACATAGGCGCCCTTTGATAAGAAAGGCGCCCCCTGGAGAGATAAGAGAGAAACCCCCTCCCGAGAACAACGGCGGCAGGGACGGCGGATTCCGCAGGACAGGGTGTGCAGTTGCACACCTTGAAAAAATGATGGTGTACAATAGTATATTTTTGCACACCTGGTTTTGACCTCGTACGGGGAGGCCCTCACGGATTTGGGTGGCACTCCCGGATTTTGCCGCCGCCCCCGGCCGGTCAAGAGAAAATCAGACACATCGCCTGTCTGAAGGGGTAGTACCCTCTGTGTAAAATAAAATACACTTTCAAATATGAATGGCGCCCCTGACATCAAAGCTGCACTCTGGACAGCAAAAGGTGCCCAGCCCCTTGAGTAAAAGCGCCCCTCTTGATAGCAAAGGCGACCTCTAGACAGCAGAGGCGCCTCTAGACAGAAAAAGGCACCCCCAATTGAGGAGTAACGACGCCCTGAATAGCATAGGCGCCCTCTGATTAGCACAGGCACTCCTGTACACCAAGAGGCGCCCCTCCCCCATAGAGCAAAGGCACCCCTCTGGATATAATAAGCTCCCCTTTAATAGCAATCGCGCTCCCTGGACAGCAGGGGCGCCCTCTGGATAGGATAGGCGCCCCCAAAACAGCAAATACGCCCTTTGGTACCAAAAAGCGCCCCATGGACAGAACACACCCTCTGGATAACATGGCACCCCTGGACGGCAGAGACGCCCCTAAAGAAGAGCAACGGCACCCCGGGATAGCATATGCGCCCATGGTTAGCACAGGCACCCCTGGACAGCAAAAGGCGGCCCCCGCCCCCTGAGTAAAGGATCCGGGTCTCTGGATAGCATAGGTGCCCCCTGGATAGCGCAGGCGCCTTCTGGACAGCAGAGACGCCTCCGAAGAAGATCAACGGCGCCCCTTGATATCATATGCACCCCTGGTTAGCACAGGCATCCCTGGATAGCAAAAAGGCGCCCCCCCGAGAGCAAAGGCGCCCCCTCTGGAAAGAATAAGCACCCATGGATAGGAAAGGCGCCCCCTGGAAAGGACAGCAGAACATTTTTTAAGGAAAACTCAGTGGAGGGGGGCGGTGGAGATTTTCTTGTGCTGGCCATTATAATGTCTTCGGGGGATCAAACCCCCATTTGGAGGGGGCGTTAATAAAATTTAGACGTGCTAGTGTTAAAAAATGTCTCCTAATTTTTGTTATTCCATATTCTAAAGATTAGAGATGCTGCCCAGGACTGCGGGTTTTTTTCAACGGAAAAAGGCCAAACCGGGTTTGCGAAAAGGCCAAAAGGTTCAAATTGTATTTGCACTAAAAAATCTTGTTTTTTTATAAATTTCGTCCAAGTTCTTCCCAGTACGGCTGTTGGAGTCTGAGTCTCATTAAAGTCCTCAAGGGACTTGTCACGGAGACCCCGACCCCACCACCCGAACGAGTAACGCCCACAATGAAGGGTTGATTTAGAAGCCAAAGTTTAACCTCCCACAAAGCACAGAGATGGCCGCCTCGCTCAGGTCACCCTCTCATCAGTCAGTTGCCAGCCGACCTACGTCGGGCAAACGATTGAGCGCCGGAGCGTCTCAGGGGAACCGATCTCAAGCCTGGACATGCACTGCCACTGCATGCTTCTCAGCAGCGGGCCGGAGCCCGACGCTCTATCAACCGAGCAACCGGGACGGCCAAATGGCCAAATAAATACCACAAAAGCCATATTTGAGGCTAAAACGAACCCTAGCGGGTGTCATAAACCCACAGAAAAAGGACAGAGCACTCTTGTATCACTGCAGTGAACAGTGCACTGTATAAAACTAAATGTTGATAATTTGATATTGACTTGACGATATATTTTTAGCACACTGCCCATCTCATAAGAAGGCAGGAGTCCCCTTCCAATCCCGTGTGGCGACCCAATTATTTTATCCACATAACTAAACAATTTGTTAGCATCATCAATTATCTTGGCCGCACCACTCCCCGCTAACATTTGATATCTTCCTGCTTTTTCTGTGAATTGTTTGCTTTTGAACAGTGACGGATCCATAGGCAGATCCAGGATTGCCAATCGGAGGGGAGCACCTTCCCGGGGGCGCCATCCGGAGCAGGGGGCGCCACTTTTGACCGGAAAAACCTACCAGGTGGGCGTAAAATCCTATCGGTGAGCACCGATTTTCGCATCCTGGGGGAGAGTGGGAAGCGCCACTTCAGGCGAGTGCCATCGACCTTTCAGGGGGCGCCGTGACCATTTCAGGGGGCGCCGAGGATCGATCGGGGGCTGCATCTGCCCCTCCCCTTTGCCCCTGGATCCGCGTATGGGCGGATCTAGAATTTTAGTAAGGTGGGGGGAAACGCAGAGCCTCAAAGTGGGCACTTTACCATCAACTTTTCACCCAAAGGGTGCCTATGGTATTCGGTTTTCGGTTGCCGTCATTTTGGTGGATCGTATTTTTAACAACGTCCTATCCCACCCTCTCCCAGCTATAACAGTTTGTACCAGCCAAGCAAGATGCCTATTTGGCGTGATATTTGAAACAATGAATTGCTTAACAGTTCAGTCCACACTTTTTTCGGCACCTCTTGAAAAATCTGTAACTGCCACTAGGTCATGGAGAAATTCAAGACACTTGGGAAGATGCAACAGCTGAACATAAAGGTATATATCTGAGCATTTTTCTATTAGTGAAGAGGGGTTAAGTTTATTTTAATATCAAATATGATAAGCATCATTTTGCCTTTCCACGTGGCCAAGATTCGTAAGATAATGGTGAGAGGACATTGAAAATAATCGCAGCGAGTGTGAACCTGGCCTGTGCGCTGTCCAAGAAAATTATCTCAGCGGAAAAGCTTTTAAGTTGTAGGAAACACAAACCGGACTTTAACCCACATTATTAATTGCTCCTAAAAAATAATGTTTGAACCAGATGGCAGACTCAAGGAGATATAAGGGAAGTTGAAACGTTACGATAAACACAAAATGAAGTATGTGGGCATTTTCCATCGACGTTTATCTATATTCTTCAATTCATCAGCATGGGAGAATTGCTCTTGTGCGTGAAATTTCGGAGGTGTTAAGAGAATTTCGGTAGCCATGTGATTGAATGCTGAAATAGATCATGCCATAGGCATGTGTGATTTGTGACATAAATGCGCCCTACTAGAATAAAAAGAAAACAGTTTCAACGTGTCCAAGTACTCTCTTGATAAATTGATAACTTTTTTCGTTTATTGGCTGTAATTTGCGCGTTTAATGATCATGTGCAGTGTTCAGATCGAAGTGAAAAGACCATTCAGATTGATAAAACGAGTATATTTTGTCACTGACCATCCACTTATACCATCAACCATCGCCTTCAGGTCGAGTTCAGGACTCATTTAAGAGAAGAGGTGAGCGTGCACTGTGCATGCCCAAATCGAGACACAGCCGCCTTCCCGATGGACAGACCGCGCAGAAATACGTCCTCGTCGCGTTTGATTTCGCGCACGCGTACGACGTAGTGGACCACCACCTGCTACGCGTTCGCCTGCTGTAGATGGGGCTGTCAAATTGCACGGTGGCCTGGATTTGGCAGTGACTCCGGGACCGAAGAGTCCAGGTGGAACTAAATGGTGTGCTTTCCAGTGAGCGCATTTTCCGAACTGGCCTGCCGTAAGGAAGTGTCTTATCGCCAGTTTTATTTTGTATGGGCGGCTCGGCTGGTAGACGCACTCTGCGCGGTTCTCGGATGCTCCCCTACATGTACGCCGATGATACGGCGGCTCTCTGCACGGGCAACAACATCCAAGTCGCCAAGGACCGGGCGCAATAAAGCTGCTGCTGGCACCCTCATGAAGTGGACCCGACAGCACAAAATGGTGGTATCAGGAGCCAAGATCCAAGTACTGGTGATGTCCCAGTGGGCCAGAGACGCCGATCCCTTCAATTTTAAGGTCGACGGGAAGTCTGTCACTGCTGGAGACACCCTACAGCTACTTGACGTCACCATCGATCGGCTCCTCCATTTCGGTCCACACTGTAAGAGACTGTGGGAGAAGGTCCACCCCCGCATCTCCCACCTACGTCAACTGTCCGGCTGCAACTGGGGGCTGCACGAACAGCACCTCCGAACCGTCGCTACTGGCTACGTGAGAGGAGCGATGGAGTAAGCGGCCGCAGCGTGGCTCCACGCCACACCGCCATTTCATATCGAGCTGCTGGAACGCAAAATGAGAGCGTCGGCGCGTATCATCACAGGATGCACCCACTCCACTCCCAGCCGAGTTAAGACTCCCCGCGTAGCGGCCAGAAGGAGGGTACTCGCGACCCGACTGCTGGTGAAATTCCATACCCTGCCGCCAGAAGACCCTCTGTGAAGACGTGCGGAGGCGACAGCGCCCTCTCGACTCTCCTCCGTGACCGGGTGGCGGCAGGTGGGCAAAGACATGTGGGATCAGGCAGGCATCTCCTCCCCATCGAGTCTTTCCTTCCTCGACGTCTTCCACTGTGGGTATCAGGAGAGTGAGTCACATTTCAACTAGACGTGGGCCCACTGACATCAGGAGCGCCACCTGTCCGGAAGAAGCGAGTAGCTCTCCCCCACCTCGCTTCCCTGACTCAATGTGCCACATGGGTGTGGACCGACGGGTCAGTGCACGGAGGGGTCACGAGCGGGGGAGCTGGGTCTTCATCGAGTCACCAGACAGAAACCAGCATGAGCTCAGGCGACCAGCAGGCTCGCTCTGCTCGAGTTTTCAGGCTGAGATGGTAGCCATCCAAACTGTCTGTGTCTTCCTACTGGACTAATCAGTGCACACAGAAGATCCAGTCATCTTCAGCATGGCCTGCCAAGGTGACGACGCATTATAGAAATAAAATGGCTTCAATGTCTGCAGATAAGACAGCGAATCGGTAAAAATCGCAAACTTCTTCACCATGAGCTTAGACACTTGGTCCAAACAGCAAAAAAAATGGAGTACAGCTCTGAAGTAAAAATGGATCCTTCGTAAGGCAAACTAGAAAACTTCTCAACATCGTCACCAACAAATGCACGCCCTGTGCCATTGTCACTTTCTTTTGCAACCGTCTATATAGAAACAGACATGGTTTTCGAACGGCTCCGCAAGCAAGTTCATAAATTACTGGCGCGTCGGTTCAGGAGGCAAATTTTTGCTTTGTTGGCGTAGGTTGTGTTCGTGTTAACTGTCGAGATGAGCTATGGTTCAATAACAGCTGCTTCATGTGGTTCGACGAGATTGCTGTCGATACCAGCCTGTGCCAGCCAGGCACAGACTCTCTCTCCCTGGTGACGGGTTGCAAAACGCGAGCCACTGTCTATCTGACTGAGGTAGGCGTCGCCAAAAAAATGTTTGGTATGTGGGGCGTGTTGGTGGCTTATTTTAAAGGGAACGTGGCACCCTGGTAAAATCCTGGAATTTTGTGTAATTAGGCGTACTTTTAGCCCAAAATAATGAAACCACTCATGATTTCTCTGAAAAATGTACAACAAGCTCCAATGCTTTTATTTTTAAAATACTCCTCTAGAAAAATGAATAAATACCTACCTCTGGATGATGTCATGATCTGGCAACCACTACCATACTCGAAACACTTCAAGGGCTTCGATTGGCTGATGCTCATCGTGATGTCAGCATATGTCGTCACACCAGCAGCTCACAACAATGGCCGCCTGGCGAGAGGTACATGAGAGGTACATTTCGGGTAGGTTTTAGTTCTTTTCTACGGAAAAATCGAGTTCCAAGACAAATGATATATAGAGCACCTGGTTTTCCGATTTGCTTTACAACTTGGCTATATCAGTTAAAATCACGTTCTAAAGGTGCCACATTCCTTTTAATGGCTTAATGCAAAGCGAGTATCTTACTGCGCATTTGTAGCGGTATTTCATTAATTTCCACTGGCATGCTTATTATGGGTGAAGCTTGGAACGCTCCTGTTACTATTCTGATAGCGAGATGACGGACATATCAATAATCTTTTTCGCGGACTAAGGAGTGGCCTCATACGCAACCCCGGTCTGCGACCTGGGATAACCCCCACCGGCGCAGGAGAGCCGCATGACAATGTGCTGAAATCAACCATATTTCATTCTCAATTTATCTCTTCATAAGCCTGTAGGTCAGTGCCATCATTCTTTTCTTTGAAATAAATAGTAAATATCCCGCAGTCAACCCAGGATTCGACCCGCGCACCCCTCATCACGAGACAGGACCTCTAACCACTAGACCACTGCGCCACACTGTACCGACTCCCACTAACCCTACACCTGTGACCCGTCAGGAGGTCACTGGCCGGTATCACGCAATCAAAACGATGCCGTGATCGTGGCGCCGGGTGTTGTGTTCGTACAGAAAAGGCATGGTATAAAACTGCTTCTAGAAGACGAACCAAACATTAGATTCGCCTAGGATCACTTGTATCGGCGACCCAGGACCCTAAGCTAGCTTTATGCCAAATTGCATCCACTTCCATTCATTTTGAGGACTTGAAACCATGGTGAGAAGCAAACATGTTCCGAGAAATTCAGCTCCTTGAAATACCCTTTCGGACGAATTACTCGAAAGCCGTTGGAGATAAGTGGGTAGTGTAAATGAATTGAATGACTGCAATTAATTTTCCTATTCAGCCATGTCAATTCTGAGCTTGTGAATGACATGTGCTCTGAACCGAAAAGCTGCAAATAAAAGGTTTTCTACTAAAAGTATATTTATACATATAAGACAATGAATTTTATTATCACGATATCCATCTCCGAATATTATCAGGCGGAAGCAATGTTCTTTCATTATTTAAAATGAAAAGTCAAATCGTCGCATTAGGTCGCGAGAGATTAAGATTTAAATGAAATGAGCAAAAATGTAGTCCTCCGGCAAAATGGCAAAAACTAGGTCAGAATTTTACGTTTTCCACTGGAAACTATGCCTAAGCACAAGAAAATTGACGTAGCTGCCTCCACGTGGCTGTCTTTAAACTAACTGAAGCGTGCCTTCTGACATTTCGAGCTTACAAGTCGGCTGTCAAATTTCAATATCTTTTTGCTTGTACTAGAAATACTGCGTTTTGGCGTAATAAATATTGTCGGACCAGTTCGAACTTTTTTCTTAGGTGGCCTTGTTGCTTATTCAAAAGGAGGCAAATTTCAAGTTCGTCGCTTAAGAAATAAAATTATAAAAATGCAAAATTGAAAACATTTGTTCCAAAATTTCTCAAAAACTATTTTGAATTTAAATTTGGGGCCCTTAGTTTGGGCGTCTAGCGTAAAAGGGCAATCACCCTACACAATTGCAGAGCCCTGGTATCAACTGTCAGAACCGCCAAACGGCCAGAATAGAGCCTCTTGAGAAATCTCAATCCGCTTCGCTCCATGGATTTCGTCATGCGGCTCTGACACAGCCGTACTCGATCTTCGGACGAATAAGTGATCTATACAGCATAAGAAGCTTATAACGTAGCGTATAACAATGAGCGTATGACGTGCGCATAACGTATATATAGGCGATAAGCGTATAACGTGTATAGCATGAGAAACATTTCTCTATCTGCACGGTATCTCATCCTCGTCAACACCTTCAGTATTTTCAGCGTATCGAAACATTTTTTTGCGGAAATCCTTCAGGTGTGGCACATATGAAAGCTTATCGAGTGTGAGCCTGATAAATCTGGTTTCTGCTACAACGTCGCTCGGATTTCCGCGAATTTACAAAATCGGGTATTCAGTCTCAATGTCTATTATAAAAGTGCATGCACTATGTCTTTGAACTTGAAAATTTCAGTCCATTGCATATGATCCATTGCTGCAATGTGTCAAGGTCAAGCTGCAGCCGCCTCTGCGCAGCTGCTGTAGTGGACGCTGTCACCCATATTGTGAACTCTTCAACGAAAAGCACATGCCGTATGTTTGCGGGAAGTGTCTGCAATATCATTGGTCATAACTGCAAACAAGGCTATGAATATCGCAGAATCCTGGGCTATGCTACTCTGTTGCTGATGCCAATCCGATACGACTGAGTTTACGCGAAATGTAAAATACCTATTTTTCGGAATATTAGAAGTAAACCACCCCAAGTGGCCTCGCACGCCGAGTCCAAAGAGTTTCTGCAGAACGCCATTGGATAGCAAAGGCGCCCCCCAAGAGATGATGGCGCCCCCTGGGGAGGAAGGCGCCCCCTCCAGAAAATCTTGCACCACTTCTCGAAAATGGAATCCGCTGTCTCTGGTTTGTGTCCACCTTCAATCGCTTAAAACGAAAATCTTGCCTCTTTTTACAACATACCTGCACCATCTTTTCTTTGCAACATACCTGCGATATGTTGCAAAGGCGTCTTTGTGCTAACGTTAATTACGGGACATCCTCTGCCAGATGGGAAATTATTCCTTTATTGATTGAAAGTTAGGAATAGCGCCGTTTATTTGTAACCTTTAAGAATATATAAACATAATACAGAGCTTTGGGTGAAATGAAATGTGCCAATAATGTTTTCCCGGCACCGTCCTAAAAACTGTTATTTCAATTCAAATCCCACTATAAAAGTGACACGCACCCTTCAGGAATGGTTCGTATGACTTCAAAACCCGGCTCTGACTTCTTCCATCACATTTGCAACATTGGCCATTTGCGTTTCAATTCTGCCGTTTGTGTTCTCTTTTTTCTAATTTAAACCGGAATATTTTTTTGTAATTCCAGACTGATTGGTCTTGTTTCGTAGCTTTGCTTTCAACGCGTAAATATACTGTTGAAGGGCGCGAGGTGAGGGGTAACGGTCGGAGGGCGCGAGGTAGGGGGGTAACAGTGGGAGGGTGCGAGGTGGGGGTTGCCGTTGGGGGTGCGAGGTGGGGGTTACGGTCGGAGGGCGCGAGGCGATGGGTTGCGGTCTGGGGGGCACGAGGTGGGGGTTGCAGTCGGAGGGCACGAGGTGAGGGTTGCGTTGTCCGTTGGTATGAATCGGCTGCTGAGCGATGTGGGGAGCCTCCGCCTTGGCGTTGCGCCCAGCGGGGTAGGGAGGGGAGTATCTGCGTCATTCGCTGAGTCCGCGCCTGCCCGTGACGTTCTCCATCAGCGATATTTAAAAATCGTAATGGATATTTGGTTGAAAGATAGACGACGCCAATATTGATAAATGTCTGGCTCCGACCAGATATTTGAATTGTTGTTCGCTTTGTAATGTTTGGTTGTGTTCTTGTCCGCTCGGATTTCTTACCGGCCCAGGATGGGATTTCCACCGGGGCAAAGGAGGAACATTCACGTCAAAATGTACAATGTGTGAGGGGACATTCCTCCTTTCACGTTGCTGGAGAGATATTAGTGTCAGCAATGTGCTGTAGGCCAGAAGTAAATTTTGGGTTCGAGTTAACGATTTGTGCTACTTGTCCTCAGAGCTTGGGCTGAGGTTGACGTTTTTCACTTTTACTGGCGTGTGACTGTGTTACAGGCTGAAAGCACGGCTTGTATATCCTTAGAAGAATTCGTGTTTTTTAAGCGTATTTAAAATGTATTCCCTGATTAAACTTCATGCCCTTCTTTAATAAACAATGTACTATCTCAGTTTTTGTGTTCTCAGGGAATATCTTGCTCTGACCAAAAACAGTACTGGTAATTGCCATTCCTTCTCCTGAGGGCGTGAATTCACTAGTCTTACATCTTTATTTCGTCTTGAAGGCTTCAGAATGGCCTCTTTTGTGAGCCGTCACCCTGGTAGCTTTACCTCAGATGCTTGACATGTTCAGTTCCTTACCTGATTTGATTTCGAAATGTCCTTGATGAAGTTTTGGGGCTTTAACGACGCACCAGCTGCTGAGGCCGTATGACGTCGGAGGGGGAAGGGGAATGAGCTGGGCTGGAGCTAGGGCAGGACTCCAGATCCTGCCCCTGGGTGGGCCCGAACCCGCGACACTGCACATATGAAAATACCTCTGTTCTTACTGGCAGTTAATTTAGCATTGTGTGTCGAGCTCATAGACACTGCCATTTATTTACTGAAAGAACAGGAGAAATAATGCGGACATTTCCCATCTCGCATCCCACGCGCAGCCACCACGTGTGGCGTTTGGTTGAATCATTAGTTTGTGGACTGAACACCAGGGAACGGTTACCGAATCTCGCTGTGGGGTCGTTCCTTTACCGAATTTCACATACCATCGATAGCAGCATTTTTATATGGGCACGCCTGGCTGTTTCGATTTTAGCTTTTGTCTGTTGCATGCATGAAATAATCAGGGACTCTTCCTAAACATGAAATTGTCTTCCCTTGCCGTTTTTTATTACGCACCAACGCCAATGTTACATGCAGTTGAAGAGGGTGGAAGGGAGGGTTTGGGCTAGGGCAGGGCGCGAAATACGGCCTATGATTGACCTCTATCCTGCGATCCGTTTTCCGAGCGCAAAGGGCCGAGTGATGAGGCAAACGCTCTCGCCAGCCTACTGCCTCATGTAAGCCTCGTAATATTTTTAGGTACAGGAGTTGTTGAATTTTTTTTATAGATATATTAACCGAGGGAAGATATGGAACGGCATTGACTGCAGACATAAAGCACGGTGTTAATTCGGGCAGTGGAGAGGGGCCTGGCGTCAACGCGCAGTGGAGGGAGAGGGGGTCTTAAAGTGCCCCTGATATATCAAAAACAAGGAGGGCTGGAAAAACGCTCGTTTTGGGGGTGTATGGGAGTGATAGTGACCTACATTATAACCAGGTTTCATTGACCTAGGTAAATATCTTCCAAGGTCAAACGAGGCCGTAAAGGTTAAATCTGGGCCGTGATTGATACCTATTGGGAAATGCCTTGATTATGCGGGAAAAAACGGGAATGCACTGAAAGCGGACTGCGGTGATAGAGGTCATGTCCCACTCAATGTTCCCTGAAAGTTTGAAGTCTAAGTCATTCAATATCACTGACCTATGATGTGGCAATATGACATATTTCCAATAATGTACCATATGTCTGGCACTACTCAAGCGTTTGCATGAGGGGTTGACCTTGAACTGTGACCTTGACCTTGAGTGGCCCCAACCATAAATTCAAAGCATAGCATACGTCTTTAGCAAACGTCTTACTGAATAATGTCATCTGACCGGAACACGTCCTTGACCTTCTTGGGCGACCTAGACATATAATCCCGATTATATGACGTGCCACCGGGGGGCACTTTATGACATCTCGAAATATAGGTCTGACTTTGAAAGCCTATAAGTAAATACATTATTGACCGATTTAAAAAAGACCAATCGACGCGCCTATTGATTTTTTTCTCCAGTTGTAGCCAAGTAGCGTTTACCGACTGCGAACGGTTCTCCGGCCACAATGGAAAAAACAGGTGGGGGCACAGGACCCCCGTTACTGCACAGATGTTAATAATAGCCAATTTCTGCCTTGGGTAAACTCGAATCGAAAAAAGGCTTATAAACTCATAATCAAGATATAAATCTGGGATGCTGATTTGCTATTTTGGGCTCTTCCTATAAAGCCAGCTATTCCTTTGCATTGTTTGATATCTATCTGGTTTTGGTTTTGTTTGATATCTACATATGCACCTCTGTAGGATTTTTTCTGTGCATTTCTCCGTGTCTCAAGTTCTATTGGGCTGGTGGGCTTCGGGTGGAGGTCCGTGTTTTGTTGCTGTTTAGTCTGAACTTTGAGGTAATTTTTTACTTGAACACTGTAGCCTGGGTATATGTAGGTGACGCACATACCAGGTAGTTTCAAACGATTTGTGAGGAACGACCGAAGCCACGGACATTTTGAAGAGAGTGGGGGGATATTGGCCGGATTAATTCATTTTCCTTGGTCACGGATTTGTTGGGTTCCTTGTTTACTTCTGGCTGAAGCTTAGTCGCTTTCTTTCGGGGAATGGGAGTCGTGTTTTGAAATAGTCCTGGGATATTTTGGTAGAAAAGTACGATGCTTTTCCGGTCCTTGAATTTTGATTCATTATTGGATGAGCTCCCAGTCATATATGCAGAAAGCCCATCTTGATGGTATGATTTACGGACCGACTTAAAGCTAGAAATGGTTTCTTGTGAAACAAGTTTACTTTGATCTAGATGCTTTGATTCCGACCATGAGTACCTAACGAGTGTTCTGTAACTCCCTGAGACCATGTGAATGGCCCATCGGGCTCGTAACAATTATCCCTCATATAAATTAAATTTCATATGGAATTAAATGTTGGTACGAATAATGGTTTATACAAAAACATTAGATATCCCAAGCCTCACTTTGGCAGTGTGCCTATCTGGTAACGGTCACAAAGTGATAATATTCGTGCAAGTGGTCTTAAGCTCCAACGATATTGATAAAACCTTGTCTTGATAGATAATCCGACAAGTAATGGAGGAGGCGAACCTGCTCAAGATGTGGGTGACATACATGATTCCCAAGATCGAAGACGGCAACAACTTCGGCGTGTCGATCCAAGAGGACACACTGGGGGAGGTGAGCTCTGCGGAGTCGGAAGCGGCGACGTACTTCCACGAGATATCCACCTACTTCAGCGTTCGCGCCAGACTGGTGTCCAAAGTGGCCAAGTACCCGCACCTGGAGGATTACCGGCGCGCCGTGCGGGAGATGGATGAGAAAGAGTTCATCTCGCTGCGACTGACACTGGTGGAGATCCGGAACCGCTACGCCACTCTGCACGATGTCATCAGCAAAAACCTGGAGAAAATCAAGAAGCCACGCACCATAAACTCACATGAATCGATGTACTAGGAACTTGCGAAAGAGGCGTGCGTGTGTGTCCATGGGTATTAGTGGCGCTGTTTTGATGAGGCAGTAAACGTGTGGGGGCCGGGATCTTTTGTTTTGCCGTTTGACGGGATGTCCAGGATTCACTTCTATTTAGTTTCAGTCGTGTTGAAATTTATCCGTGAGGTCATGCAGCACTGGTGTACATGTTCTTTGGATAATAATCGGTCGTCAATGGGTGTTCTGTTATGGCTACGGACCCGCTACCCTCCGTAAATGGGATTATTGGTTCTGGTTGTTATTTTAGTCGCATCTCCAGTTCTGTTCAACGTCGCCCTGACGGTGCCTGTATGTCAGCCATACCATGTTCGTCCGTGTCTGTTAGCGCGCTGTGTTCACGTAGCTGGCAGTTACGTGTGTACCGTTCCTCCTCCGGGAGATTCCACTATCGCCGTGATAAATCCATTTTGTTCTCAGTGAGAATAAATTTTCGATACAATCATGGTCTCATACAATGTGAGTTCTCTCAGCGATATGTCGCCACACGAGCACAAAAAGAAACTTGAGGCTCGAATGTAGTCCAAAAATCAAATGAATCAAATCCACATGAGTTTGCCTCCAAGCTTTACGTTAACATCTGCCCGAAGTTGTGATGTTCTAAAGATAATGTATTGGGAACAGCGCTGGGAATGTGAAACCTTTACAATGGGTTTGTAACAGAAAGGTGTATAATAGAGCATGCCAGACAGAAACCCCTGAATGACATTAGTCGATTCCGACCGTTGCCGCTTCGGAGTAATATTCGCTCCTCCGAGGCACGCAACACAGGCAAGAAGGGAGGCGACGGAGTCAAAGTGGTACGATCTGGAAACGCCTACTTTTGCCCCAATGTGAATTTTCTAACAAACTAAGCACAGTACCAGGAGTGCTTTGATATGCCCTGATATGTTCTACTAAATTGACACATCAATCGAAATTTCATTAAGGTGTCACGTTTCCTACGGGAAATTACCTAATTCTAGACATGATATTTATATGTGTGACATTGCACTGCACTCGAAAAAACTATCAAATCCGGCGCAGTATTTTGCAGTGGTGGCGCTGCCATAGTGGCACATTAGGCACTGCCTAGCCACTTCTCAATGTACTCGAAGTAGGTATGAATTTTATGTGGAATAGATATAATTCGACTCATAGACATAGGAACGTCAAGAATATTGGGGGGGGCAGCGGGCATTTTGAAGTCATTTCTTTCCAGTCAACGCCATAGGGTTAATGGTTAGAATCATGAATATTGGGGGGCATGGCCCCTGGCCCACCCCGTTCCTACGCCTATTATTCGACTCGATGTTTAAGTTACAGAGAATATTCCTTTTTCGGATTACTGGGTCAAAGAGCCGATGATTTGCATCTCTGACAATGCACGTTCGCAGCTCTTACCGTCAACAGATGTGATATTAGGCACTTCGCGATTTCGCTGAATCCGCCTAACCCCGTGGCAAACCAACGTGTGTTTTTTATTGACTTCTCTAATACCTCGTTCATTCGTTAAATCAGCGAACTAGGCTTGCATTGGCTGCTAGCATGTGCGATGCCGCGTCTTAGGACCTTGATTACAGCGGATTCGTTTATTGACATTCTTGTATTCGCGGATTTCCAGCCTTCTCTAGTGCGGGACAGTTGTTTGGAAATTATTAGCAAGATATTTAATGCGGGAAACCCTTATGAAGAACGTGAGTTATGGCACAAAATCTGGTGAATGAAATAAAAAAAGATCCGTTCACAAATCGATCGTACAGCGCTGTAGAAATTGGACGCTCGAGAAAAAGTCTCGAGAAAAAATAGTCTCGCTCGAGAAATTCGACGTCATAAAAAATGAAGTGCCCAAGCTGTCCTTGAAATGGGAAGTTCTCGTGAGTACCTTGTCCTTCCCGATTTACTTACTTACCTTCTTGAGCTTTGCCTTGTATGTACCTTCATATACGGCCGCATAACCGTTTCCACAATCCACCGACATATGCTTTTTTCTTATATTAAACATTTAAAAATAAGTATCATTTTACTCATCGACTTCAGCGTGCCCCCTTCTCCAGCCGACCTGCTGGATCCGGCCCTGTTCAATATCAGGTAAAAAGCCTGGGCGACGCCCTTACCTCTAAGCCAATCGTGCCCCACTACCCTGATCGTGCATTGGCTCTCATAATGTTCAAGCGCCGCCACTGGTATTTTGGGTCTTGAACTTATGTTGGAGCGGATCAATAAACGCGCAAGTAAAGGCTAAATTATGCTAGAATCGTAAGGTTACTCGAAACTGGATGGCTAAAGAATCTAGCAAATTTAACGTAATTTGGCCTTCAGTCACGCATGCATCATTTAGATCCATAGCATGTATTCGTACATACATTCATACACAAAGATATGCACGCTACAACAACAGGAGAGAACTGATATGTAGAGGATGGCACCGGGGTTAAGGAGCGATGAGTGCGGAGGGGGGGACGCGAACGAACCAGCACGGACGCGCACGCACGCGGGACTACGAGTTCGATACGAGTACGAGTTCGAGTCGACGAAATGGATCGGCGTCGGTGTAGTGACGGAGGGTATTAAATACGGGATTTTTTTTATTTTGCATGTTCCATGGCGTAGCAGGCGTGGTGCTCATGTAAGTCCACTGCAGTATCGCTGATCACTTCTCTCTTTATGTTTAAAATATAGTGTTAACACGCGTCCCGCTGGGGGCGAAATTCGCCCCCCTGGTTTTCCCCAGATAACTAAAAAACGAAGCAACGCAGAGCAACGAAACTTACAGTACTTTATCCCTGATCAATTTTACTCATCTGACTAAACTTTTTAGGTCAGGTCATGTCAGGTCAAGGAGCTATTAAGGTCAAGCGACCCGACCTCAAAACCTATAATCACGAGTTTGAAGCGGCGCGTAAGGAACATCTGCCAGCCGATCAGTTTGAAACTTGCACAACATAACAAGGTCATTAGGGTCTACAAACCTGGTATCTCAGAATTTTGATGTAGTTGACGAAAGGTGGGGTCAATTTTTTTGGTCACCTCACTATAAGTCTGTTGTGAAAAATTGAAAGAGCTTGTTTTCAGTAAATACCGGATAGATAAAGCTGAAAATCCTCACACCGTCTATTCTTACCACGATCTTTACTATAAAGTTGAGTTTTTGGCCATCTGACCTCTCCAAGTTTATGTCAGGTCACAGGAGCATACAGTGATTCTTTTGCCGAAAACTTATCACTGAATTGAGATAAAGTTCTTATTTTGCTTGCATTGTGCTTATATTGTCACGGGGAGTCGATTGATATGCAACATGACCACAGCAGGCCACCCTGTGACCCTGACCTAGCTCTAGGTCAGGTCATTTTCACGATTTGACCTAGCAAGATCATATTGTACATCATTCGATTTGTCGCAATGAGGGGAATCCAATGATGTATAAATATTTGCCCTAGCTTTGCTGAGTGAGGTGGAAACGTACACTGCCCTGTTGTAAGCCTATGGAACATTCTTTAACCTATGCTGACGTCAATATTGGCCTGAAATGAAAATGCTTCTTATAATTTCTATTTATCTCATCAAGGGCTTTCGAACGCCGTCCGTAATTTTCCTTTAGCTTTCCTGGAAAATGAGATACGAAGGGGGTGAAATTCGCCCCCAGGGAGCGCGTCATGCCAGGGCCCCAGCGGGGTGCATGTTAATATTACCACGAGTGATAGATGCCATCAGCCCCCTCCCCAGCGAAAATGACTTTAATTAATCCTCGCCCCGTGGGGGGTGTTTGAACACCCCCTCGGGTTTTTTCTAGCGGCACCAAAAGACGGCGTAGGTACTTGGTACACCTTCTCCCTGATCAATTCCGCCACTTTCCCAACATTTTTAATTTAGGTCATCTCAGGTCACGCCACCAGTGTAGGTTAAGTGACCTCACCTCCAAAAATGTTTAATGTGCACCGAGTACTACGAAATATATTCCGGGATTTTTCATATCGATGACCTAGGCTCAGGTACGGATCATGACCTCTCCATTGGAAATGCATAGAGAAACAGGAATTGGGCTGTATTTGTGTAGATACAGCTGCGAATACCTTCATATTCTCCAAAACATAGTATCCTGGGCCCCTGTCCAGGTTCATGTTGCAAATTTTGACCTGTAACCTCTGAGAGGTCATGTGGGACTACTTAAGCAGGTTTTGGGTCAATAACTTTGCAGCAAATGATGATAAAGCTTTTATTTTGATGTCATTACGTTTGCATTGTTATTGCGAATCCATTGGTATGCATATTGAATATGCCAGGTCAGATGGTTGCCTTGACCTGACCAATTTTCGCCACGCCAGTTGGCTATCGCCGTCTGGCGTGGCGATGGCCACCCGGGGTGAGTGTTAAAAGCGGCAAATTAATGATTCTACAGCAGTGTTGAAGAGTTCAGGATAGTATATTTTTTAGATTTCATGTCCAATAATTATTGGCGATTTAAAGCGCCCGAGTGATGATGATTACGGTGATTGATTAGGCCCACAGGTCGCCCAAGCGTCCTATACTGGACAGCATAGTACCTACCCAAGGGATTGGGAGATACTTAATAGATAGTATGTTCATAGGAAGGGAATGGTCTCTTATTTGGCAGGAGGACTGGTGAAATGCACCAATGCAGCCAGCTATGCACCAATATCCTCCGACTCAGTATCGTTGCCACGGATGCTTTTCTGGGATCCGGGGGAGGGCAGACTCGTATATCGGTGACCCCGAGGCGGGAATGGAATGCAGCTTATAGCTGACTAGAAGAGTGTTACCGGCAAGGTAATTCAATTTAACTATCATTGATATTTACGAAAGTCTACGCGCTACTGGGTGAAGTAAAAAAACTGACATCGAGTCCCAAATTTGAGAGAGATGTCTTCTGTAGGGGCAGCAGTTGGGAAAGCTTCCCTCTCTCTATTTGGACGTCCATGCCCTGGCCTCTATACTGCAGTAAGCCGGTCTGGGCCGTGCCGGTCTGGGGCGTTTCCGATGGCGCACTAAGCACCCGATCGGAACGGAGACTAACGGGCGCGTGATCGCCGCGCGCGCCGCGATAGCCTCCTTATGTCACAGAAGCCTCGGACAATCACCCGCCGTAAGTAATGGGTTGACGATGGAGCGCTGTTCCCGGCTGCAGAGTCAGATCTGCTCCAATATCCGGGAGTTAGTGGTGGAAGACAGCCACCGGCGAAACCATGACCCTAGTCTTTTAAGGGAGAGGGCAACTGGGTCAAGATTCTGGTAAGCGGGGGAGGGGAGGTTGGAGCGCATCATGATTTTCCTGAAGTGCTGGTGACGGGTGGGGGGGAGTGAAAGGAGAAGTGATGCTATTCGCTTAACTTTTTCCAGCTTTGGCTCATCGGCTCTACCGGACTATTCGAACAATTGTGAAAAATCCTTCACTTGTTTTGTTTTGTAGCGTGCTCCGTCCATTATATTGACTGGTGAATTGCATGGGTACAGAAGGAACATTATAAAGAGCGTTTTTGGAATCAGAGCCGTCTCTAACATTCATGGTTCAAATTTTCAGACCCTCCTGAACCCTGCACAAGTGCTCCGTGACCCCAAATGGGGTCATGACCCTACGTTTGGGAACCACTGGTTTGTAAAACATAGCCTTAGCAGAACAGCTGGTTCATGGAAAGCAGGACGTGTCTGGAAACATACCTACTGCTTTTTTCTTATCCTGCTTTACTCTGAGAAACTCCTTTGGCAGTGGCGGGCGGATCAATGGCCGGTGATGGAGCCGTCTTTCTCATCTTTCTTGGTGCGAGGAGGTGTGAGTCTCGCCGCGTTAGTGGTCGCCGCGCTAAATCGGCGCGTGCTCTCATTTCGCGGCGGTGACAATGTCGGCGCCACCTGCCGCGCCTCCATGACAAGCACGGCCAGTTTCGCCCGCCGGACGTGCCCGCGAGCTCATCAGAGACAACACCAACTGCCTTCGTCTGTTGCGCGGCTGTCAATGCGCTGGCCGTGTTAGATGTTCAACGGTTCGAATGATCCAGAGTGCTTAACAGTGCTGATTCTGGAGTGGTCCGGTACCAGGTTCCCACAAGTGCCTGCAATTGAATGTATACAAGTGTACACATGTACACTACGCTCGACAGGTTTTGGTTCACTGCCAATTATGTATTGCCTGCCTGGTTATGATTAAACTTGGAGCATGTATTTTACCCGTCTTCCAACGGCGTTTATACCCAGGGCGGAAAGAGCCAGAGTCGAAGAAGGTAAGCCGCTTCCAGCCCCGTCTCAATTTTTCCCTATCACATCCGGTTCCTGAGATCGCAGGGGGTCCGATCGGACCCCAGGCGGCGCTGTATACGAAAAGAGTTCAGGTGGAGCCGGGTTTAAGTATCTGCGTAAACCCATACCAAGTGAGAAAGTAACACCAGAGTGTGGTTTCGAGCGCGGTTTCAGTGTTTCCTGTACGTATCCAGTAGGGAACGTAAATCAAGAAAGTGTTCCTGTATTCTGAGCCATTGGTCCCGGGTTCAAGTCCCGGCTGGGCCTCGGAATAAGCTGATCTGATCCCCCATATCCCTCCCAACAGGGTGTGAACTGGGGACCCTATAGCTATACCCTTTGCAGTTGGTGTGGCGTGAGATGGGAACGATTATCACTACAGGTTTTCCCGGTGGAAAAATCACGATTGTCTAACGAAATTTAGGGAGAGGGGGTAAATTAAATTTTGGCCCTCCCATAGCAGCTTTTGGAGAGAGACACGGCTGGTCCGGAATATCCTCCATGCCTTGGAGCCGTGTCTGGGTGTTTAGGAGTTGTAGGGGTCCGTTTATTACATTAATTTCTATCAAGAATTTGTTCACCCGAGAGTGTTATTTTAATGCCTTTTCAACGATTAAACACGTATTGAAATACTTTAGACCGCCAGCATTCTATATTGGGTACAACGAATCCCTATATTATGTCATGTTTAACAGCGCAGGCGTAATTTTACGATAACAAGTGTAAGTGCGTGTTTTCCGTACAAGCGTCATGCCTGTTTGCATCTCCGAAATAGGTTGAGTTTCTGTGTCGAGCCTTAATGGGGCGGGGAAAATATATGGCACCCATTTGGCCACCCTTCCAAGAACCTTGGCGCGGGCTGGTCTCCATTCGAGAACAAGCTTAGCTCTAAAAGGCCCTCATCAACGTAATTTTCAGATGCTTTTTGACAATACAAATGTTTACCTTTCAACTTTCTATTACGCCTGGTGTACACAACAAAGAATATCTATTGTATTAGAAAACGTTCAATTAGGCAGTTAGTCCAAAAACCTATATTAATTTGAATGTTTGAAAGAAATTAGAGAAGCCGACGCTTATAGAGGAATGCTCATAGCTTGCAGTCAAAGGTAACGCCAGGTTTCACCGGCAGAAATGTCATGTTTTTTTAACGGGCTTTAGGGTGGGAGGGGAGCAAATTATGTGAAGCTTTTGTATGTTTCGGGCCAGAACCCTACTCTTACGGCTGTAGGTAAACTACATGAAAATCATGAACGAATATTCTGGCATGCATGACAGCCTTCCACCGCCAGGTCATCAAGAAAGTATTGCAATGTGTCGTAATGTCTTTACCAGATTCTATAATTGAACCAATAGGCGTACCGGCTCACAAATGACTGAATGAAATAGCCGAACATGAGCACTACCATGCTCTTCCTTCTGATCCTTGCTCGCAGTCCTCTGAGACAAGAGGAGCATTATAATACTCTAGTGAACCTAAAAAATATGTACTTTATATCCTATGGTTATCTATGCAAAAGTGTAGCCGATGAGCTAAATTGCTTACATATATTAACTGTCCTTTGGAGGGAAAAGAAAAAATAGGGTGGCCCCCTCCGGCACGTTTGGGGGCCATGGGCGAAATAACCCACCCCCTGCGTCTGCCAGTGTACCTACCCACAAACACTAGGTAGCGTAATTCCAGAGAAATGCTTAGAAAGAACTTGTTTGCCACGGGGAATCAGTAGAAAATGGTGATTTCCTAACTTTCTTCATAAGATGAGAGTGCCAAGCGTAGTTAGGTCCGCAACCAAAAGCTACACATGAAGTGGGTCAACCAAGACCATGTGAGCGAAAGTTCGCTAGCAATGAGCCGAGCACCGCCGATTCTATAGACTATAGATACACCCTCCCATAGGCGTGCCACTGAATTGCATACATATCTGGAGGTCCAGAAGCAGGGGGTTTCAGCCTAGAAACTTGGCAAGTGAAGTGGATTCTCTGCTGCTGGGCCAGACTGAACACAGCGTGAAATTGAACCACGTGGGGTGATCATAAGCGTCGCCACTGGCAAAAACGTGAGGCGGCCAGTCAGTCTTCAACCCGCTGCTGACAATAAACTGTCCACTTCAGAGCCAAAAACTCATCGGGTCTGGACTCATTGCTGCCTTCCGCACTGGCTGGTTACACACATTTTAAATGTTTTCCTAATTTGACTGAAATCGGGGCATTGTCGGCTGCAATTTGGGGAGGGCAAGGGGGGTCAGGCACCAAATCGGTACAGTGTTCCGACGCGTAAGCACCCTGTGGCCATAGCACGGATGGACTTCAACAAAGTGGATCTGGTTTACAGACACTGGTCAACGCGGTAGGGCTGCTGACCAATATGACGCCCTCATAAAAGAAATTAAAGTGTTAAGCTGTAGTACTACTCTGGTTTTTTCAGGATTATTTCACGCTGCCGTTCTTAACGCCACGGGGTGATACGGGCAGCTCCAGATCCCACATATTTATGTACTCCCGTGCCTTCGTGTCAATCACATGTTGTGCCGACATCAGAACAGGGGACACTCTATTTGGCTCTTGTAACAGAACACACTTCATCCCTCTGAATCACCCTTCATATATATCCGTGAAACGTTGAACACTGATTTTGTGACCCCCATAGAACGAAGGACAAAGGTTTGAGTGCGCATATTGAGGCCATTGGAAGTGAACCGTCATTGACACAGTGTGAGACGAAACTTCTTCGCACCAGCGACTGCGTGAAAATAATCCACTATTGTGTCACTGTCACTCTCGAGCTTGGGGCCGTGGGGATCTTCCGCCTGTCTATCAAGCTACCCAGCCTCATCGTGCCCGGGATCTTCTGCCAACAGAATCAAACTGTGGCATCAGATCTGAACGCCAATCAATCACAGCTCGGTAAAACCGTCCAGAAAGCTGCTGATATTTTCCTCACTGTTGACGTGACGTGGAGTTTTCTGCAAGTATCTCTCTTCACGGGGTATTTTTTTATTGTGGTTAGTAACAGCTGGGATAATCACAAGCTAACGTGCCTTAGAGACTCAGTCAAAGATCGAATATCGGTTAACCTACTGGCAAACCCATCAAAGACGATGAAGAATCAACTTCTGCCATGGATTCCGGAAATTAATCACATTTACAACCACTTATTTTACGGCTACTTGATTTAAGTGGCTCCTCGTGGTTGCATGTTCACTGATGCCTGTTCAGTGGCTCGGAACATAGCACCAGTGGGAGTGCAGGCATAGAATCGTCTGTGGAAGGAAAAACTACATAACCAAGAGAATTTCAAATCAAATCATACGTCAAATCAAGGAACGTCCAGTTTGACGGCACATATGCTTCGATTCACACATATTTTGTCAGGAACATGTGGTTCAGCTTAAACTTTCACCAATCGAAATACGATGATCTTGCGACAGTATCGCGATTACTCTGTGATGCAAAACCAAGTGTAGGTACGTGCCTACCTGAAACCCGGTTCCAGCCGCGCAGCCCTGGTATTAATAGGCATATTTTCACTCATGTACTTCTTATACAGGGGCCACTTCCGACAGGCACAGTTGTCCGGTTGCAGGTGCTATTGGCGTTATATGCATGTGATCAGTTGCCCGATTACATAATATCGTTTTCTAGGAATTACTTTTTAGTTGACTTTCATCGATAGTATCGCTAAAGCTGCATAATTGATTCAGTGCGTAACTTCAGTCCCATTCGATGACCACAGATCCGATTCCGTTACGAATTTTGGATTAAAAAAGAACTGCGAAGAGCGGGTTCATGGCCGCCTAATGACCAACAAGATCCAGGGTAAAACATGGCTGCGCTTATTTCCGTTCCCATGCATTCCATGTCTACTCCCTTCATTCATTTCAAATACGTGTCTACTTATGCCTCATAGCATGACTACGGTGGCAACGAGACCAATATTATTGGTGACAGAGAAAAACAGGGGTGAAATTGGAGTGGACCTAGTCATCAAATGATTATATCGGCGTGATGCATCTGATGATGGTAAAACCCGATTTAACAATGGAGGCTACACATAATTTTTAGCCGAGATTTTAGAATGACGAAAATAAGGACGAGGCTTTCACCAGTATATGTTTCGAGAGTGATTTTATACAATTGCGCATGTTAGCCTTAATTCGAGGTCATCCAATTGCGTGACAAAAATCACCCATCGTCATGTCGATGACAGACATAGTCTTTGCGGTCAATCATTCAGGCTTCTTGCGTATATATCAGTTGATACTATTTTAAAATTTCTCTAACGCCTTGAAATGTCAGCCGGCTCGGAGTAAGTGACGCGAGAGTTCTCCGATCACCGGATACATCGGCTATACACTTTAACCACAGCTGTTGTCAGCTGAGACAGCCATGTGTAGAATTTGACGTCAGCTTGTCCACCACCCAGTAATTTTTGGCCAAACTTTCTTAACCTGGGATATAATATGCCGACAGTGCTGAGGTATGTACATCAGTCTCTTTTCCATGTCCAGTGGTTTAGAGACAAGTTCCCATTCTTACGGTATGATTGAATCAACCCCTTTTATTACTCATTTGGCTAATAACTGCTTACTTGCTCATCAATGGATTGTTTTTTCCTGACGTTTCTCGATCCTTACTCTTTTTTCTGGACAATTTTAAGCAAATTTCTCCTCCATACGCCTCTCAGTAAGGGGGGAAGGGTCATGCCCCTTCCATTTTTCATTAAACAATTTCCCTATTTTATCCAAATTCTTAAGAAATGAGAAAATTTGTAATCAGCTAGTGCAAAAGACAGCAGTGAGTCTAAATCCGATAAGATTTTTGGTTCTAGAGGGGAATGTTTACTGTCAGAAACGGGTTGAAGATTGAGTGGCCCGCTCGCATTTTGTAGGTGCCGACGCTTGTGCCCTCTTCTTTCTCCTACTGTCTCAACGCCATTTCTCACTCTTCCTATCAACAGCACCTTTGCAAAATATCTTTGGTCAGCTTTTTGACCTTCGTGAATGAATTCTTCAACTTCAGTCACTTTACAGCTATAGAACGTATCGCGTGTCTCCAGACATTTTATCTTCGTTGGTCGCCTCAGTGTCGTATTTACCCTTTCGCTGAATAGTTTTGCACGCTTCTCCCGGCATGCCTCAGTTCGTCCCACCATTCTGCTATAAAGCGGGCTAGAAAATGCGGTGAAAGGCTTGATGATCAAATTTTGAACTTGTTTTTGTCTTAGTGTAGGTGTTGCACCAAAGCTATCAGCCCATCTGCTACAGTGCCGAAGCCTCGTCTCAACCAACTGGTGATGGTCAGCACCATGGGGACGGATGCGGGAAAGCATAACCTCTGGATTTTCTTCTCCGTTGGGAGATGAACCAAGGGAACTTATCACGCGCCCCGCTGGGGGGTCGAAATTCGCCCCCCCTCCTGGTTTTTCTACGATAATGCAAAAACCAAAAACGCAGAGCAACGAAACTTACAGTACCTTATTCCAGATCAATTTTATGCATCTGACCAATTCTTTAAGTTCAGGTCATGTCAGGTCAAGGAGCTATTCAAGGTCAAGTGACCCGACCTCAAAGCCCTAAATCACGAGTTTGAAGCGGTGCCTAAAGAACATCTGCCAACTGATCTGGTTGAAACTTTCACAATATGATAAGGTCATTAGGGTCTACAAACCTGCTGTCTCGGAATTTTTATATTGTTGACCTAAGGTGGGGTCAATTTTTTGGTCACCTCATTATACGTCTATAGTGAAAAATTTAAAGGGCTTGTTTTTAGTAAATACTGGATAGATAAAGCTGAAAATCCTCACACCGTGTATTCTTACCACGATCTTAACATACAGTTGCGTTTTTGACCATCTGACCTCTTAAAGGTCATGTCAGGTCACAGGAGCATACAGTGATTGTTCTGCCGATAACTTCTCACTGAATTGAGATAAAGCTCTTATTTTGCTTGCATTGTGCTTGTATTGTCACGGGGAGTCGATTGATATGCAATATGACCATACCAGGTCACCCTGTGACCCTGACCTTGCTCGAGGTCAGGTCATTTTCACAGTTTGTCCTAGCAAGGTCATATTATACATCATTCGATTCGTCACGGTCAGGGGAATCCAATGATGTATAAATATTTGCTCTAGATTTTCTGAGTAAATATCTAGAGGTGGAAACGTACACTGACCTGTTGTAAGCCTATGGAACCCTCAAGAAAGCCTGAAGGAACCCTCAAATTGTAAGCCTGACCTCAATATTGACCTGACATAAAAATGCTCCTTATAATTTCTCTTCGTCTCGTCAAGAGCTTTCGGGCGACGTCCGTAATTTTCCTTTAGCTTTCCTGGAAAAGGAGATACGGAGGGGGGCGAAATTCGCCCCCCAGCGGGGCGCGTCGTGCCAGGGACCCCAGCGGGGCGCGTGTTATGGCCCCGTCATAGGTTTCACTGTCTAAAATCTTTCGGGAAGGGGATGGATGGTTTAGTGGATAGCATCGGCTCTATCATGAGACTTTGATCAAGATTCAGGATCATGATCAGGAGACAGCATTAGCATAAGGACTCAGGTAGCATCAGAGGCAGCATCAGGACTAAGGACTATGATTATGACTTATGATAAGCTTTAGGAGTTCACCTTAACTAGACGTACCTGACCTGTGTTGATCTTGTCTTCTCACTTTTTGTTTCACTAGGTAGGCTTTAAGATATTCTTGTCAATATGGTATACAATATCAAACTCTAGCTCTTGTGTCTGATCTTTTGGAAGGCGCACACTTCCAGTCCTCTAATCGGACGAAAGTCGTACCAATGATCTCTTGGACTGGCGCCTAAAATTTTGTTTTTTTTTCTCCCGTCACTCCTTTATAATGTCTTTCTCTGTGCCAGAAGGAAAACCATTTAGGTAAGAAATCAAGTAAGAAATCAAAATCTCTAAGCCTGAGTTCAAGTCCCGGCAGAACCTCTGAATAATTGGATATGATCCCCCAAATACCTCCTAAGAGGGTAAGGGCTGGCAACGCTGTATAACCTTGGCATTTAGTGCCTCGTTACTAAGCCCCAACAATTATTAATCGTTCTCGAAAGTGACCTAAATTTTATTATTAGAACAAATTGACGAGCCGACGAGCAAAACCCCCCAGTCTTCTTGTCTATGTCTGCTTTGTTTCATCGCTTCCAAAAAGAGTAAGACGAGTGCTGTTATATATATATATATATATATATATATATATATGTATATATATATATATATATATATATATATATATATGAGTAATTTTCTGTTTAAAGCAGCTTGTTCCACAACTCAAAAAATAATTTAAGAAACTCGATTTATGTTCTAGCCAAGGCCTTTTTCGGGTGAACAGAAACCTACCAGAGAATGAACTTTCGAATGGTTAGCTTCTGGTCGAAAGGATGCCCCTTTCCTCATACCACCGACATGCGCTGAAGTCGCCGGAGGGCTGTCGCTCTTCCTCCCTCTTCACTCATGGTCCCATGCGACTGAAAGTGGCGGAGTCAGGAATTCGCGAAAGTAGAATTGACACGGCGACCCAACTTAGCTGTCAGGGATCCGTGTATTTGATACATACAAAATGTTGACTAAGGTAGGTCAGAACTTAGCATACCACCCCCCATCCTGACGACGCCATTGATACTTGATGCGTATCCTGTGAAGGACTGCCTAAAATATATAGTCTCCATAAAAACACCACAAGACATTCTGCCTAAGTTTTTTATGCATAGATGTGCCGGTTATGCTTACATATATGAATCAAAACAACTTCCCTGAGGTGCATTATTGAAGTCTCCGCAATGTTCTCCATAATAGGACACTAAACCTTTCGAGCGCCATTCTTAGCAAAATTATATATTGCTTCCACCTCATTTCGCATCCGGGCACCTTTTCAGATACGGAGGTCATAGACAGATCCAGGATTTCCGATCGGGAGGAAGGGGCATGGGTGGGGAACGCCATCCAGACCAGGCGTGGACGCCACTTTTGGACGGCAAAATTTATGAGGTGGGCTTCAAATCCTATCGCAGGAGCGCGGATATTCAAATACCGGGGAGGTGGGAAGCGAAACTTCAGGGAGGCGCCATCGACCTTTCAATTAGGCGCCGTGACTATTTCAGTGGGCGTCGGGGGGCCGATTGGGGGCCAGTGCTCCTTGCTCCCCTCTGGATCCGCCTATGGTGGAGGTATAGTAATTTTACCCACTTTCTTTTAATGATAATTTTAAAGTCTGGATTTGTATCAGATTCACCTCCCCTGTCGTCATGATTGCCGCCCAACCGGAGTCCGTCCTAAGTGGAAAATTGATGGAAACGCACCTGCATATGCGTGTATATTACGTCTTCTCTTAATCATTGACATACTTGAGAGCCGGACTAAGAAGGGGCTTTCTAAGTTTTAGGAACACTTTTTGACGAATTCTGGCGTCAAACGTCCGAATTTTCTTCCTTAATGGGTACTCACCCACCCCCGAAGTATCTAGGTATGCGAATACAATTACATACATCTTGAAGTTGGTGCCGTGTAAGGAATTGAGGATGCCGTGCTCGTTTGTTAGTGACGTCACCAGGTATACAGTGGTGGTCAGTAGTGACGTCACCAGGTACACAGTGGTGGTCAGTAGTGACGTCATCAGGTGTACGGTGGTGGTGGTCAGTAGTGACGTCACCAGGTATACAGTGGTGGTCAGCAGTGACGTGAGCAGGTATACAGTGGTGGTCAGCAGTGACGTCACCAGGTGGGCAGTGGTGGTCAGCGTAAAACAGGCAAGCAGAGCGGCGGCTGGTCAGTCGGGCCCGGGTGTCGTCGCAGCAATGGCGAGATCACGGCCAGCGCTGGCTGCAATTCTGTACTTGGCTTCCATTGGAACCGCGATAGCCACGACAGATCCAGGTGAGAATATACCAAATTCAAAAGACACGTTTGAATAGTTCATGGGATTCATAGATGTACGTAACTTATGATATGGGTACATTAGTTTTTTCCATCTTCATATTTACTTAATGATATAAAAGCAAGGAGAGTGTCCGTTTACCATTGCACCGACCTTAGCACTGAAATGCCTTGCTCCGAGCAGCCTGCTGCTAGCTTGAGAGGGACCCCTAAGAAGAAAGAAAACTTTCTTGATTGGTCGCAGTGCTGATTGATTGGTCGGAACTGATGGCGCAACTAGCCCTGAAGTACTTAAGGTGTAAGTAAAGCCGCTAAAAATCTAATACATTTAAATGATAAAACAATATGTTCGGTTTTTCCTTAAACTGATTTCAGATTAAAGTTTGACTGCTTCAATTGATAAGTTGAATTTCATTGGTGCTCTTGAACTTCTTTCTCCATTGGTACAATGGCCGTTAAGCCGATGGCTTGGGGTACATTTAGGTACTCCAACAACATGTAGTTTGTTACTTGTAGCCTTCCGAGGACCGGTACAGATCAGGCCACTAAATTTTAACTGAATGTTAGAGCACGTCCCAGTTATGACATAGGGGAGAGACTACTCTGACACTCGTATTAACCCTCGCCCCAGTGGGGGGGGCGGGGGTGTTTGAACACACCCTCAAGTAATTCCGACGGGACCAGAAAACGGCAGCGCGAAAGTGCCTCCGTACTTGACATTCCTTATTTTTGGTTGATTTTGGAACTTTTTATTTTCTTTTTAATTTTGGGACATCTGAGGTCAGGTCACCAGACCAGGTCAAGTAACCTCACTTCGAACAATGGTCCAAGTGGCTCCAGTGGAAGCAGCTTTAATCTAGTGATCTAATATCCATATCACTCAATGGGGCCATTATGTACCACCCGTTGTAGAAACAATATTTGTTATGTCAGTGACCTAGGGCCAATTACTGGTCATGGCCTCTTCATTGCAAATGCATAGAAAAACGGGAACCGGGCAAAATGACTCTATTTCTGTGGCAACATTTCAGAATATCTTCTTATTCTGCAACTCGTATTATCTTAGGCCATTATTCAGGGTAGTGTTGCACGTTGTGACCTGTGACCCCTAAGAGGTCATCTGGGACTACTTAAGCAGGTTTTCAGACTTGGGTCAAAAACTTCACTGGAAATGAGTATAGAGCCTTTATTTTGGAACAATTACGGCTGTATTCTCATTGCGAACGATTGTTACGCATATTGAGTATGCTGGAGATCGGAATTATTATTGTGTTTCTTGCTATTTAAAATCCTGATATCGTAATATCATTTTTTTACATCTTCGGAAAATTTGGAGGCCACTTACTTATTATGGAAATAGGTTACGTTTCGATAAATGCTATCCTTACCCATGCCCATACCCATTACTTACTTTCGAAAACTATTTGAAGTTGAAAGTATGTTTTTATAATAAAATGTCTGTTCTCCGTATTTGTATTTGAATTGATTTAAAGTTTTAAAAACTAAATGAATTAGTTTTCCTAAACGAAAACATAATTACTGTCTTGGGTTTGTACCTGGTTTAGTTTTTGCTTGCCAGGTTGACAAAACTTTTGGTAGATGGTCCGACCCGTTTGAATTCCTGGTTGATTGTTAATTGTGATTTTTTAAGCCCTTATTTCTGTTTAAGAATTTTAATGTTGTTTTTAAGTATTTTTTTTGTGTGTTTTCATCACTTTTGTGATATGACCTACTTAATTTACTTAGCGTGTTTTTTAATATATGGTACCGGAAGTCGTCTAAATTATTTAGAGTTTGATTTGGCGAAGTCGAAAATAGAATACTCAACACTTTAGCTTTATAGCAAAATTTCCTTTAAGTCAGATTTTGACCTTGGCTTGATCTTAGTTCAAGTCATGTTTGGTCTTGACCTAGTGTAGTTATATAATACATCATTGGATTTGCCGTAACGAGGGAAAGCGAATGGCGCATACAAATTTATTCTTGCCCAATCCAATCAGACGCTAGAGCTAAGAAACGATTATCTAGCCTGTCACCTTCTTTGACCTGCTATGACCTCAATATTGACCAGAGCCAAAAAGTGGCCGATATAGTTTTGTAATTATTTGTTATCGGCTATCCACCACTCTTTCCGTTTTTTCCAATATCCCGCAGAGGAGCCGAGATCAAGGGGGTGTTTGTAAACCCCCCACCGGGACGAAGGTGTCTCGGAGGCCGACTGAAGCTGGCGTTAAAACACGTTTGGTGAAGAGAAAATGATGATCCTGACTCTTGCTCGGGGTTCTCGCTGTGTGAGGGCAGTTGTTCATCATAAAGCTCCAAATAATGTTGATCGTGATTTGTCAAACCTGAATTGGTGAGCAATCACTTATTCACTACCAACCTCATTATTATTACTGACAACGCTGAGAATGGCACCTACCTACTACAGTTGGTAGGACTAGATCGCTCAGTCTCATTCAAAACACAGGTGAACACACTTGTTGTCTATTTCTCTAAAAAAACTTGTTGCGTCATGGGTCCTCGATTTAACGACCCCGTCTGCCACTCACTTTATGTCGGTAGAAGTCACTCTACGCCACTCTATCCACTCTACCCTCACCATCTGCCATGGCTCCCATGTGTTCATATTGCTGGCAGCTACGGTCGCCTTGGCAAAGTAAGCGAGCTCTGATAAAGCATGCTGTATTGCCTAGAAGGTTTTGTTGCAATAAATTGTCCCCGGGAAACGATATATAGAAAAAGATACCCTCTATGGAACACGTTGGCTCCGTCTCGCTAAACATCTGGTGGAATAAAAATTCTCAGTTCAGTGATATCGAGATTTTACATCACATTTTCCTACACAGAACTTCTCACCAGATCAAAACTTTTCAGCAGCAGTCAGGCGGCATCATTGCCGCATGCCTAAACATTGATACCGATGCATCAAAACGTCTGACGTGCTTATACCTGCCAGTGCACTAGGCGCACTTGTTCGCACACTTCCTTTGAGGCGTCGCGGCTCACCAGGAAAAGAAAGACTGAGAGCGTTTGCTAAGCTCTCATTCCTATCATTATTCATTGATTTCTCAAGTGTAGGCTTCGTAGTTGAAAAGGTGCTCCAAGAAACAAACAAATAAATAAATTCAATAAATGGCTCGTTTTCAATAAAGACGGGATAGGTAAAGCTGAAAATCATCACATCATGTATTCTTACCACGATTTTGGCCATAAAGTTGAGTTTTTGACCATCTGACCTCTTAAAGGTCATGTTAGGGCACAGGAGCATACCGTCATTTTTTTGCCAATAATGTCTCACTGCATTGAGATAAAGCTCCCATTTTGCTTGCATTGTGCTTAATTGTCACGGGGAGTCAATTGATATGTAACATGACCATATCAGGTCACCCTGTGGCCTTGACCTAGCTCGATGTCAGGTCATTTTCAAAATTTGACCTAAACAGGTCAAATTATACATTATTCGATTTGCCGCGATAAGAGAAATCCAATGGTGCATAAATATTTGTTACAGCTCTACTGAGTAAACATCTAAAGAAGGAAACATACACTGCCCTGTTGTAAGCCAATGAAACCTTCTTTGACCTGTGCTAACCTACTGACATAGCAATACTCCTCATAGTTTCTCTTTGTCTTGTCAAAAGCTTTCGAATCCCGTCCGTAATTTTCCTTTAGCTTTCCTGGGAAATGAGATACGGAGGGGGCGAAATTCCCCCCAGCGGGGTGCGTCATGCCAGGGATCTCAGCGGGGCGCGTGTAAAGTAAATCCTTGCCTGGATTCGAACACGAGTGTCTGATTGCATCAGCATTGCCACCGACAAACAACTGAGGGTGAAACTTTTCCTTCAACCTTCTTCTGACTAGAAGTTTTCCCCTCTAGAACTAAATTTCGTTTATCTGGGCTCTTTGCTTTCTTTTCCATGTAGGGGAAAGTGTGTGTATTGCGCCCCCCCTAACTAATTGCGCCCCCCTTATAACAGAGAAAGGTACAAGTGGCAGTTTGTTTTGGGCAGCTGAATCCAGTTCTCACCTTCAATCCATACATTTTCCCAAAGTTTCAATGAATTCGTGCATAAGAATGTATTTTAGTTAGCTGGCGAAATAAATTCAGTACTTCCTTAAATCTGCACGGGTTTATGAACCCGAAAAATAAGAATACGGCTGTCACATTCCAGAATCAATGGTTTTAATTTGAAAGCCAGAAATGTATTGCATATTCTGAAAGCAACAATTATGGATTCCCCCTGGTGGTAAATTTTTAGCCAGATATCTCTGACTTAGATGCAAAAAAGTAATTGCGCCCTGATCAAATGCGCCCTATCCAAATATATGTTGAAAAATCAAATCCAAGGTCTTTCCGTATGAGTATGATTTTATTATTACAAGTCATTTTGAATGCAAGAATACCACACTAAAATGACTTCCAGGCCCTCCACATGAAAAACTTAGGAGGTAGCCGAGCCCCATTTGCTCTTATACTAATGCCTATTTCTGTCGTGCCATTGACTTAACATGGTATGAGGGAAGGGCGCAATTAAATCTAAATGCGCCCTCCCCGGGCGCATACTTGTTACCCTCACACTTTGGCAAATGCTCCCTTTGCATAGTTTCACTCAAATCGGAATTCACACTTAGAACACGCTATTTTCAGGTCAGGGATTTTTTCTCAATAACAAAAAAATGATCAAATATTGAAATTTAATCCACGGTAGCAAGATTAGATAGGAGACGTTCGTCTAGCAAGTGATTTCCCTTAGAGAGGTGTAATACACATACTTTTCCCTACATGTTGTAAATCTATCTGGTTTTTGCTGTTTGGCTGAAAATGGAATATTCTATGAAATCTGAGGGGGCAGCATCCTTCCCCCCCTTTCTGCGACATATGTCTCCTTGCACCAAGGACTCCAAATTTTGATTTATTGCCCATACGTGTCGGGGTAGGGGGCCTGACGTCCGCTTTTTATCAATATTTCCCGCATTTCTGTCAAATTGGGAAGAAATCTGCAAATATTTGGACCAGCCACTGATAAATGCAGCAATGAGCGCAAGCCCGATGGGTTTTTAATTCTATGTAAAGGCGAAAATGTATTATTGGCAGCAGGATAAATAATGGCCTGCCTCACTTTTTTGCCGATGGTGACGCTTTTGTCATTACCATCTTTTATTTGTGCTCCCAGCTAAACCTCGCAAATTTTTGCGCTTTAGTTAAGGCCGAAAAATGTCATACTAAACGCTGGGGCCTCATATCGCCCCCCCCGCTCTGCCCAAACTGGTGGTGGCGCCTTTATCACTAAAGTATGCATACGGACTTGGTCATAAAACGAAAAGAGGATGAGACCCTGTTGAGGTATGTAGGAAGTTCCCTTGAAATTTACGCATTTAAACAAAAACCTACAAATTAACCCGAAAACTTAGCACCTCGCCCGTGATCTCCCCTTTTAAGTTAACAATTTATTTGTATATGTTTCTTGTACGTTTCACCTATTGCTACGTAAGCAGTCTATGAAAATATATCTACTCACAGACTAATATAACTCCATCATGCGTTCTGACTCTGCCTGAACTCACATCTTCACACCTTCTCTACGAATTGTGTGGGGAGTGTTTAGCAGCTTTCTGCCATGCTGTTTGTTTGCAGAAACCGCGAAGCTGCTGGCCGAGGTGAACGACGTGGCGGGCACACCGAGCAGGGCGGCAAAGTCGGAGCGAAGCATATATCGCAATGGTAAGTGTACCAACCGCACCAGCTGTGAAATGGCTTCGTCCTCCACTCACCGTGAATACACTGTCGTTTATGTTTTGATGGATGTTTGGTTAGCCTCAAAGCACCTCAGAATTGGGAGCTTTTGTAATACCATTCATATTTTTCAAAATTGTATAGATCTCGTTGGTCCGTCAAGTTGGTAGTTACCTTTTCATGTGACGTAATAATCATGCTAAATTGCTGGGGCCTGACAGCCCTATATTTTTGTTTGAGACTGAGACGACTCTCCCATATCTAACAGAGACAGGTAGTTGTGGGAACATGTGAGAAATTGTCTTGGCAAAAAATGTTAACCATTTCCCCATTCTCTCACAAGCTATCGCTGCGTGTGCTTATTTTTGGCAAGTTTTTGTCAATGAACAGTTTGAGGCAGCCACCGCATCTGTTCTGGCTAATATACGCGAAGGAATCGATACCACGTCACAATTAACAATGGCAACCTGCAACCGCCTCCATTCAGATCACCTATTTTCTTCCTAACGCCGAAATGCTGTTGGATACTGTGCAAATATCGGATCAGTCGACGGCGATTTTTGATCAAACAGAAAATTGATACGTCCTATACAAATAATGAATTGCTGCGCCTATATTTGTTTAATACTATCGTTCAGTTCATTGACATTCACGCTCTCGCCTTTGCAGGAGAGCGTGAGTATTTCTAATGCTTAAAGGGAATGTGGCACCTTCATAACATGATTTTAACTGAGATAGCCAAGTTGTAAAGCAAGTCGGAAAACCCGGTGCTCAATATATCATCTGTCTTGGAACTTGAGATTTCCGTAGAGAAAAGCTAAAACCTACCTGAAATGTACCCCCCATGTACCCTTAACAGCAGGCCACAGTTGTTATGGCTGTTGGTGTGACGACATATGCTGACGTCACGGTGAGTATCAGCCAATCGAAGCCCTTGAAGCGTATTGAATATGGTAGTGGTTGCCAGATCATGGCACCATCCACAGGCATATATTTTATTCTTTCCCTAGAGAAGCATTTTAAAAATAAAAATATTGAGCTTATTGTACATTTTTCAGAGAAATCATGGACGCTTCCATGATTTTCGGCTAAAAGTACCCAGTGTCCCAAAACCTGGGGTGCTGGGTGCTGAACGACACCCAGTCAAGCAGAATTTTCCACTCACTTTTATATATTTTTTGCTGAATTTTCCTCTCACTTCCAACAATACTTACTACTATTTAATTTTACTCAACAATACTTACTACAAAGGCCAGTTCCATTGCCTCCTTAACCAACGTCCACTGGAAAAGAGAGCAGCAGAATCGACTAAAAGATCGCCAGATTAACTCGGCTCTTATGCGCTTCTTTGGCTTTTCTGCAAGAAAATCTGCCGATTTCTATTTTTCTAGCCAATTATACCTGGCATCCTTATATCCACCGATTTCAGTGGAACAACTAAATCGAAATTCTGGCGCGGGCAAGACGCTCATTGCCCCCTGCCCCACCGGAGAAAGTTCCAATGGGTGAATACCGCCACTAAATTCCATCACTCACAAAATTGATGAGTGGAAAATTAGACACCCTAGCCTTGTGCTGCCAAAAAATGAGCTGACCGCTTTGAAAGATACATTTCTGGAAAGTAGTTTATCTGTGCACATGACTTCTAGGCTTACGTCCTTGAAAAGTTGTTTTTGTATTTCTGGTACCGAGAATAGTGAAAAACCATTTTTGGTCATCTTGTTGTTAAAAGCAATTATCTTGAAATTTGTATGCTAAGCAGCATATTTTTTGACATTATATGGTAGAAAATTGACCATTTATTTCAAAGAAAATACTTTTTATCCATATCAGCCCTTCATTCCTGCGTCCACGCCCTGTGACACCCAAATCCACTCACGACACCCTACGACACCCTAGGCATAAATACGCTGATATTTAAGTCCAACTGAAAGTGTCCGGTACTTAAATACATTGAAACTCTACATTTTCATTAAATGATTTTTTTGGGCAACAAGAATGCATCCAGTTACCCTACAAGCATCGGCACTTTTTTGTATGGCTGGTCAACGGCGTGGACTTACCAAAACCCCGTCTTTACATCTAGTAAATAAAAGCGGCATCTTTAGGCTTTTTGAAAGGCAGGTTTCGTATTCGTTATTGACAAAACATTGTTAGCCTTCCTCTTGGTGTGCTTTTAGTTGTATAATTTTCTAGTCTATCAGGATTTAGAAAATTAATTTAGAGCAATTTTCGAAATTCAAATTATGTTGCTCATGCGACCGGCAAGCGGATTGCGATCAGAAATTTAAATTAGTAGTTGCTCTGACGCTGTCGCAACCCGCCACGCCTGGCTGATTGTAGACGAAAGGAAGAAACAACAGAAATAAAAGGAGGCTGTAGTAGCTTTGATATTGATAGAAAGCAGTATACTCATATGAAGGTGGGTATATATGTGAAGAGAAGCAGGGGAATTGACAGGTAAAGAAAATAAACTTTTAGCAAGAGTCTGGAAGAGTTTATTGCCATGATAGAAAGTTTGTAGTTTCGTCTGGGTTAGTTAAGTGTAAACCAAGGCTCTACTGGGCCCTAGCATAGGTGTACACGAGGTGCAGTGGTTGAGGTCAGGAGTGGCCTCCAAAATTCCGATAGCTATAGGTATAGGTATAGGAGGGGCGTTGTCCCGGACAGGAAAACCATACAGTGTATGCTTAGATAATTAATTTTGGAACTAGGTATTGCATGAAAAAATCCCTTTTCATTTTTCACCACCTGCCGATCTCGGAGGTCCCTCTGCAGAGTTGGTCTAAGGAGGCCCCGATATTTCGTCTCAGGGGCCCTTTAAAGCTGGTCGTGTGGGAGAGGAGAGAAGGGGCACAAGAGTTGGTCTAGGGAAGCCCCCCAACAGTCTTGGTGGCTACCAGAAGTCTTTCCCCGAAGGTTGGTCTCAGAGGCCCCCAAAAAGTTTTTTTTTATTTGTGGAAATTCACCAACTCCTTATAAAAATTGGAGACTGCATCAGGAGGTTTCAGCTGGTAAGGATTTACCTGCTTAACCCAAATTTTTCACATGGGAATGGTCAAACAATGCTGTTTGGGGACGATTTAAAAATATTTACTTTGGGAAAATTAAAGGAAATATCCATCCTTAGGGGGGCGGGAGGGGAGGGGTCACCACTGCTGGCCCCCCCCCCCCCCCCCCCGGGTTAAGCCCCGGCCCCCCCCCCAAAAAAGAAAAAAACCCCCCCCAAAAAAACCCCCAAAAAAGAAAAAAAGGGGGACCCACAAAAAAACACCCAGTTGGGGGGGGGAAAAAAAAAAAAAATTTTTTTATCCATCCTTCAGTTCAAACAAGGGCTCTGAGAGTTTACCACCTGAGTACCCAAATTGGAAATTTTTACTCCGCCATACATTTTGAGGGGAATTTTCCACTCACTCGCCATAATTCCGGGCTGAACTTTCCACTCGACACCTTAGCGCAAAACCTATTTTGGGTCACTGAAAGTACCCCTAATTACACTAAATTCCAGGATTCGACCAAGGTGCCACATTCCCTTTAAGTCCTATTATCTTCTCGCTATGCATGCTGGCATCTGCCCAGGTAAACAAGAAGTAATGTTCTGTGTTTCGAGCAGAATAATAATCTTCTCTTTACATAGATATCCTTGTTTATGCCGACAGAATACGGAGGACGGTACGCACCCGGCTTCAGCCACAATAACCACCAAAGTCTGTACCAACCTCCGTTCGGAGCGCGGGTCAAGGCGGTGACCGAGCACCCACTCAACGAGCATTTCCGCAAAGTCGCCAAAAACAACGCCGTCAAGTATGCTCCAATTTACGACAAGGCCAACAAGCTACAGTATAAGCCAAAGTATTATGTATACCCTCAGTACGTTGATGAAGATAAACCTGTGTACGCCAGTAAGTACTCCAAGTATGCTGATAAGTATACATATAAGCACAAATATCCAAAGTATACGGATGGGTATCCCAAGTACGAAGATGTCTTCCATGATTCCAAGCCAGAACATATTGAATATAAGCCCAGCTTGCCCAAGGAAGCTCCAAAATATCCCAGCCATCTACCGCAACAACCGAAACACGAGGTGAAATACCCAGCCCGTGAAGAGTTTTATCCGAAACGGGAACAGGTGTATCGCAAATATAAAATCCAGTACCACAAGCCTGAAGAAAAGTATCCAGTCTATAAACAACATTTTTTGAAGCCCAGCTATCCGGAAAACGAGCTCAAATTCAGGGAGATTTATCCCGCTCGTGACCCGGCTCCGTTCCCGGCCCGTGAGCCACATCCGACACCTGCACCTTACGAGCACGTCCCCCCGCCGCAGCAATACAACGTCCCTGAGCCCGTGCACCATCTGCCTCCGCCTCCTCCACCGCCTGCTGCCCCCCACCACACCATCCCCCCTCCACCTGCCCCCAAGACCGTGTACCACACCTACGCCGTCGTACCAGACTCATACCACGTCACTGAGGAGTACCACGTGCGCGGTACATACCCACCGCCGGAGCCGTACCATCCTCCCCCACCGCCTCCTCCTCCGCAGGATTACCCTGAGTACCAGCTGGTGCCTGAACCGGGCCGCGGCCATCGGGCTGGCAAGTCCCTGGGGCGATTTACCTTCGATCCTGAGCCGTTCATTGAAACTATAGCTGTTGCCTATCATGAGAATGAGAAGAACTTCGGGAAGCCGGGCGTTCACCGGCAGCCGAGGTTTTTCGCTCCGGAGGTACCGATACATCAAGCGTACCCAGTTGCTGAGTACCACGAGCCCAAGCCGGCGCCTGCCGATTACCCTCCTCCCCCGCCCCCAGTAGCCGAGTACCACCACGAGACACACGTCACCGAGTACACACCACCGCACGTCTCCCAGTACCACGAGCAAAAGCACGTGCAGGAGTTCGCAACACCAGAGCATGTGACAGAGTATGTACCAAGGCCGCCACCTGTGGCCCAGTACGGGTACAAGAACGTACAGCCCGTGCGAGGTCACCACCGGACCCCTGAAAGGACAGTGACCCTGACCCCGTACCGGGTACACGTGGGGTCTCTGTACGGTTTGCAGCCGGCGGCGTCACGAACCTCCTCGGTGGTGAAGAAGGCTCCAGCCGGCCTGTCAGCCACTACCACTGAGGAGAACACTGGCGCAAGTGATGCGGAAAACAAACAGTCATAGGAGCTGAGCAGGTCTCCTGTTAACAAGTAAGTTTCTATCGGAAGACGGGATTGGCTTAGAACCTCACTCCTGGGCTTCCAGGCGCTCTGAGACTTGATTTTGATGGTTATTGGAGTTTTAGGGCACTGCAGCTGCAGAGGCTATATGTGCCCGGCTCAAAGATGTTTTCGATCAAGCTCTAGGGCTTGAACAAAATAAACAAAATTGGGGAAATCGAGTAATATCGATCAGCTTCGTTTGCCTTCTTTATTTAACAAAAACATATGAATTCCCTCATTGTTTAAGTACCACAAACCCCTTTATATGGGCGAAAAATATATTTCGTAGCGTCTTCTGCCATAGTGCCCAATTGAGCCTGGACCTAACCCAGCAAACTTAAATCCTGTGACTTATTAGTCTGCAATAATCGTTTCAATCCTGAAAAATTAGACCATTAGTTAACAATTCATATAAGTTTCGTATTGAAGGAATTTCTCTAGAAAAATACAGAAATACCCCGATTGCAACGACGAGGTTCTTTTTTCGTCATCGGCCGCCTCTGCAACACACTCCTGTTCCGTCGCATTATATCGATGCAATTTGCTCGGCTCCAGGCACAAAAGCTTTTCAAAGGTGTGTTTCTAGTGATATGAGCGTGCATGCAAATTTTGTCTTTCGGAAATTATTTTTGGGAAGTTTGAAATAAAATTGAACATTAAGTCGGCAGACATAAGTTAAACTTAAAGATCAATAACGCATAATTCGACCTATGTTAGGTAGCCATTGCGTTGATAACCGAATAACGATTGATTTGTGGCATTAGTTAACCTCAAACCGACGGTGGCATTGTTCACAGGCTGGTATCGCTTTTTTGGCTCACATTTCAGATTTTACATTAATATAAATATTAACTTAAAAATCCAAGTATACCAGAGGAACGGATGTGCCTTCCAATATATAGATTAAACGTGAATATTTATATTAGCCTAAAAGTATTTTTCTATCAGTCTTCTATCTGTGCCAAATCATTGATGAGACATTAAGTTTAGCAATGCTAAGCAATGTTTCCCAGAACAGTTTAACGGCTTTCTTGACAGTCAAAGCGAGTCTTCAGTATTTTCCACGTGAACGCCGTTGACGACGCTATACCACGCGGAAAAATGACAATTTTCCGCCCCAGTGTTTGTTCCAATCTTCTATTATCGGCCCATTAACGGTTTTCGCTCCTTCCAGGCCATCTGGGCAAAGGCGCGACAACCAAGTGCGTGGCACCTGTACTCGTCCCTTCTACCTCGTCGCATCTGCCTGGTGAAGAATCTCCTCGGCCAGAGACACACCTGGTGTATCCAATATTTTAGACACCTGGCCATTGAATCTTGAGCAGAGGTGAAAAATGAAGACTGCCACGTGCTAATCCGACCTCTTAAAAAAGGCCGGCGTCGGCATCAGAACAGTCTAGTTGAACGTGCAACAAGAGATGTCAGACGCCCTTGATCCATAGCGTGACACCAAAGCGATAACTCTGCACCTCTTCCTCGGCCGCTGGACACTGACCGTGGGCGTGCTGGACACCCCGCGGCCGCGTCCACTCCGACACCCGTTGTTCTCGTTACTGGGACAGTTTCTCCTGCTGCGCCCAACAGACGGACCGTAATGAGACCGTCGCCGCGGCGTCTTCCACGCGCTTTCGACGCGTCATCTCTCGTCGTCGAAGTCGACGACAACGGACGGGCGGAGTGCGGGGCGTGACGCCTGACGGCCCTGGCATCTGCGGTCCGCGGACGACGCTATAATACTTCACGCCACACAATCGTGTCGCGCTTTCGTGCGCCTCCGAACGTCCGACAGGTGGTAGCATCATTAGTTGGCCAGCGCGGCTGTGTTTGACCACTTTTCGACAGGACTGGGTGAAACGGAAAGCGTGCCGATTTCACTCTTGGGTGGGCCAGACCGGGCGGCAGGACTGAAATACGCGGCGAAGGCGTGAGCTGTTCTAATTGGTGATGGCCACTCAGTTAAGAGGAAGTTAGCACGCAGCTGGTGGGTACCGTGTGAGTATAGGTGGATTTTCAACCCTGCTTTAGCTATCCTGTCAGGGAGGGCAGTTTTGGTCATCTGTTTGTTACTGATTTGTTTTGTTGTGAATAGGCGTTGCCGTTGTTACTGTTATTTTTTGTTTTGATTCGGCACTCGTCTATATTTATTGGAGAGGCTCTTGACACGTCCGGCTCTCTGACCTCCAATGCAGCAATGCAAGAGGGATGTGATCGCTCGAAAATACACTGGGTGCCGTATACTAACGCAGTTTTTTTCCTCTGGCGGAAAATCCAGGAAAAATGAATGCGAAATTTCAGGCTTTAGTTAAGCTTTAAAAAATAATAGATGACGTTCTAACTATGCAGCGAGTCTTGCATTCCAAGTTCATGTCTACCCTCCGATTCTAACATGAGATGTATCGAATCTCCTAAAATATTTCATACTGACGTGACGCATTCTCAGGGAAGGTGCTCACCATGTCGAGCAGAGCCACAAACGCGCCACAGCTTAAACCAAAATGTTGAAAATTGGTCAAGAGGAATCTCTGGGCAAACCTGATGTGCAATTATTTATGTCTACACCGAGAAACTGATGACCTTCGATCTTTTTAAAAGAACATAGTGCATACGAAAAACTGGCCGTGACGGTTATGGGGACATGCTCTCATATGCTTATGATCACATTAACCTTCCAGATGTTCCAGCTTTCTACACGTATAAGTGTACGTATTGATGCATCAATCGCGTCGAAAGCTTTTACGAACAGCTGTCGGAAATGAGGGATCGCGAAACCTTATCATATGCTGGATATGGCTGAATTTGGAAAGCAGACTCGGCAGCACTGTTCCCTGATATTAAAATAAAATCAATCACGGAAGGCACCGAGGCGAAGGCAGTCAAAATGCCAACATGAACATAGGAGGGGCTTTGCTCTGCTGACCGGCTCTGCTGGGAACGATCTTTTCATTCAGGTGGTCAGGGGTGCTTTCAATGTTGTGCATACAAATTTTTCCTACGTTTGCCAAATTCCTATGCTTTGGCCAAAGATGTACCAATATAATTATCATATCAGACCCGCGTAACCCCAAATCATAATATAATTTAATATGGAATAAAACTAACTATGCTGGTTTGGCCGCCACCGGATCACGGAAAAGACGCCGGTGACATCTAGCAGATCACAACTCACCAATGGCTACAAATGTATCTCACACCTCAAAACATCAGCAGGGAAACTCATGCCACGGCTAGTGAAACTACGCATATTACTAAATGTCCATGCTTCAAGAAAAGTTTGGAGGTTGCTGAATTTTACGAGAAGAATACACGACTTGGGTTCTTGTTAAAACACTGGAGCAACTCATTCTTGACAAACTGCACAGGTTCTCGATGGGCAACAAGCCAATTTCTGAGATTTGAAAGAATGCCTGCCATTGTTGGCGTGAAGGTTACAAAAATGAGCAGAGCCACGTTCTTGCAAAGATGGTTTGATTATTCCCAACAATGGTTCGGATTTCCTGTCTTGAAACCAAGAAGGCGTTATGTCTCTATAACGTTTGTTTTCCAAACTGTGGCAAAAAATAATATGTGTTGTCTACATGATCAGAAGACGACTACGCCACCATATTTATTTCCTGTGAAAGTGATAGCGCCAGAAGAAATGCTTCAGCAAATTCCAGGTCTAGTTGCTACTCTTCAATATTGTATAAAAAAGTTAGAAGTAATTTGAAATGTTCATTCTCATGCTCGATTCCATGTGGGATCATCAAGAACTCGCCATTCTTTTCCCTTCAAGTTGTGTTGCAACATTACGAGATAAGCCCTTCTCGTGAAGCACACCGCAGCATCAAACGCAAGACTGAGGAAAACACATCCACTTCAGGAGCTGCATTTAGGTGCTCTCGTTACATTTACCAGACACACATACACACATGTATGTACGTATGTTCCAACGCTACCAGCTACATACAAAGTTAAGTCTAAGCAGTGGAGATGTGTACAAACGGTAGAAAACATGGCTGCAATTGCAGCGACAACGTTGCATTTCACATGAAACAAGCCACCAACTAGCAATAGGTATGACCAGGTTCGTACCTATCCTCTCACGACACGCCAACTCTCACGACCTGTTCCAGGTCAGTGGTCTCGCCATTCACAAAGGTCGCACAAATAAGGTTGCAAACGATTCAAGACCACATAAAAACGGACGTTTTCTCGAACCTGATCACTATTATACAGCGGCGATGTGTTACCTCGAATTAGTGTGCAGTTGCATGATTTAGGACATTCTTTTATTCGGATGAGTATAGTCCTCAGGCTACAGCTTATCATCAAATGACTGACACAATTCAACTAACAAATAAGCAAGATTCAGATAAAAACAGACGTTCGCATCCATGCATTTGGAGCTTTAGAAGTCAGAGTCAACTGTAGGAACCTATGAATCTCCATGACATATAAAGCGCAACCTTCAAATCCCTCCACTCTTCTCAGCCAACCAACATCTTCAGTAACATATATACTATAGGATTGAAAAACACCCACGTATTCAGGAGCTTTCTGATCACCATACCCTATAAGCCTTGGTTATAATGGGATGAATGATCTGACAGTCTGCAATTGTTGGTCCACGAGATAAAGCCATTAAACGATACGGAGTTTTGAAAATGGCAAGCTCGCAGATGCAGGTTTTCCCCTGCTTGGTCATTTTGTGATATTTCGGGCGTGGACCCCACCCGCGGCAGGGACTGCGTTGTGGAGAAGCAGCAAAGGACACTTCTGACTAGATCACTAACAGCTAAACATTTCCGTGAACTTCAAAATGAATCGTAGATAGTTAGCAGGCGGAGCAATGCTGGCAGCAGCATGATTATAAGCTTTGAATTGGTGTTAAAGTTGACCGTTATCTGCCAAGTTATTTATTTTACTTCTGAATTGATATAGTAAGACTACACGAAAACAGATTGATAGAAGCTCTCGACCTCAGCTATCCTAGCTGAAGATGACCTGAGGTCAAAAGCTTCAATCAATTTGTTTTCTGTATTCTTACTACATCAATTCAGGACTAAAATAAAAACCTGACAGGTAGTGTTGTTTCAACACCAAGTCAAGGCTTAGGTGTTTTCACCTATTGTTGTCACAAATGAATGTTTTCGCCAACTCCAAGCAAATGTTTGATCACACAACTGAGAGCACTCTTGTCCTTGAAACTATAGCACAAGCATTCATGAAAATGAAATGAAAACGCACCAGCCCTCGCCTAAAAGTTCAACAGCAACAACTCAGTATCAAAAGTTATTCCCATTGGCTTAAGTCTTGAATGCATTCGTATAGCATTTGGGCCCTGGCTTCAGGTAGTGAAACTTTCTGCTCTCGAAGGACCTCGCCTTAGTTTGGTTTGTAAGACTACACAATTCCTGTGGCAGTGATAAAACAGTCACAGACGCATATCATGGCCATCCTTTAAAATGGCAGTGACAATGCTCCTCCTAACACCAACCCCTCCATCAAACTTCCCAACCTGATGTCTGGTTATCATGCAATAGGGTAACATGTATGTACATGACAATATTCAGACATATCTACAAAACGAGAGTCTAATATTCATCTCCTTGCATCGGACACCACATTCGTAGTTAGCCGCAGTCGTCGATTCTTCTAAACGCAAGCCACTCAGGTGTGAATCCAGTCACCCATTCCAAGGAATTAAAACATTGTGCGGGAGGTCCAAAATCAGCTACTGCTTCCTGAATGTGTTTTTGCCCTTCGCAAAGCAACATTTCCGAAACAACCTCACGATTTCGGAATGATAGACTGCCACGTAAATATCAGATTCAGAGCATCCTCAAAACGGAAATACCACTGCAATGCGCTGTCTTCAGAACACTGTTTTCTGTTCGTCAAATCTTATACCACAAGTAGCAGGTGTATCGGCTTCTTCAGCCCATGAGAGATTCTTCGTGGAGCGCGTTGAGTAATGCCATTTTATAGCATATCTTCTAGTGTAGTGAACCTGCAATAACAGCAAAAAGGCGCAAAGTCTTGTGGCAAGCCTGCCAACTTTCAAGCCTCTTAAAGACGAAACAGACCTTGTCCCATTTTTCAGCACTTTCTCGCCATTGATATCTCCCGGTCGCCTTCTCGTACTACGTACTCCTACACAACAGCACCATTGTGCCTATAATCGACTTCGATACTACTCGTAAAACTCGCTTGTTCCGCATCATCCTGTCAAGGTTTTCGATGCCTGAACTGCAGGGAGATATAACGCAGACTCCGCAGCTCAGCATTTGTTTAGATCTTCTCGTTCTTTGAGATGTGTTCACGCCTAAAGCGCAGGTGAGGCAGTCACTCATGCCCCCTGTAGCTGGACTTCCACACATCGGCGAGGACCACCGCCGAGTGAAACCGGTGGAAGATGGCCAGGGGCAACGTCACGCGCAGGATCACCGCCCAGTGAAGGTGGCCGTAGAAGTTCAGCTGTCGGCCGCACCAAGAGACCAGGGGTTACACACAAGTGAGGTTGCCATGTACGATAGATTGAGCAATACAAAGGCTCAGTGGCGGATGCAGGGGGGGCTAGTGGACTCAAGGCCCTGTCCAAATATCTAAGTGCCTATAGAAAATACATAGGCGAAGGCTGATCCTAGGCAATGGCAGGGAGGCTCGAGCCCCTTAGCCCCCTAAATAAAGTCCTGGATCCGCCACTGCAGAGGCTTGCAAGTCGCGCAAATATACACGCTTCAAGGGGAAATAAAATGGTGGCTCTCAGGGAACAAAAATTATCATAACAAGAGCATCTTACTAGCCATCATCACTGGAGTTTCGAAACATGTGCACCATATTTGCCGTATCTTTGCATACTTTGAGATCATCTTGCAAATGTTTTGCGCTGACCTCTTTTTAAAAATATGTCAAGTTTATGAGATAAAAATGACTTCTACACCCTATTTTTACAGCTGCTATGAGAATGAACGCGCTCTGTTGCCGCTGACTTTGGGTCCATGCGTGCATTATTAATGTCGGATAAATCGCCGTGGCTCGTTACAAAAACTCTACCAAGAACATCTACAGTAAAATTAAGAACAGATATAGGCTGGAACAGTCTAGAAGATAAACACAAAATCCACAAGCTTCGCTTTTTTACAAGTTTATTCCTCAGTGCATAGCAATTACTCTCCCTAGCAATCGGTCAGAACTTTCTGGTCAATAGAGGGTTACGCAACCCAAATCAAAGAACTGAACTAGTGGCCAGAACACCAATTTTAAAAGTTATTTGATGCTAAGTGCAATAAAGCTATACAATGAGCTGCTGGAAATACTTATAAACGTCCGATCGTACACATTATCTAAAATACACTTATCTGAACATGTATGTATCAAACAACCTCCAAAATGCGACAGGTATGGTAACATAATCCTTAGCTCTCTTTTGACGCAACTCAGAGTTGATATGTCCAAATCAAATGGCCACGTCCAACATATTATCAGATATGTAACTGCGTCTTCCACCTGCGGTTACCAAAACGAAAACGCTGAAAATCTCATCGTTCAGTGCCCTAAATACGCAGTACAGAGAAACGTTTCAATTATAATCATGGGAAAAATTTCATAATTCTTTACTAATAAAAAAGGAAAACTGTGTTGCATGGAGGAATCGAAATCGACGACATAGATCGAGCAACAGCTAAATAAACTTTGGAAACGATTTCAAGTACTAAAATATTTTTACTTTAGAAATCTAACGCTTAATCGAAGGTCACTTAAGGTCCTGTAGGTGCCTGTGCTTGTGTTTGTGAGCCGATATACAGTGCTGCCGTTGCAGTTTAGTGAGGCACGTTGCCGAGAGGCGCCAACAATTAAGCGACGGACGCTTTTACATCAATCGATACAATTTTTTTCGTAAATTATACCTGCCCGTCAAAAATTATACGTATGTGTGTATGTGTGTCGTATTACCTATTGTCAAACACCCAATGGTTAGCTAGTTCTATAATGTGTGATTCCTTAGAGTTCACATAAAATACCAGATACAATGTTTTCCAAATTGCCCGCATAATAACTGCATGCAACGATATGTAAAATTTCACACAAACATTTTGACTTCTATTTCGACGGAATTGTCCGAAGTCTGGGGTCGCCTTTGAATTGGCAAAGGTAGTTGTTGACAGTGGTAAACCAAGGTAAGAAGACGTGATGTTTAGTCGCTTATATGAGACACGCAAAAAATCTCAAAAACGTCTAAAGTAATTTAAAACGCAGTAGTCCCAGACTCATCCATATTAAAGGGATAATTTAAAAACGTTGTACATACCTTCGGAATTGGTGTACACGCTTTCCTACCTTTCATTAGCGGAAAATTAAACAAAATTGTCTGGCAGATCAGCAAACATGCTACATGTATTGGCTGAGCTCTTAGAAGGGGAGCATCGCCCTCCACCCACCTGCACTGGGTTAGCGTCCACCTTGTCGATCTCGAACGTGTAAACCACCCACAGCGCGAGGTTGCATAGAAGCAGAAACGTGACCACCTGGCGTCCGGGCTTAGTTCGATCGTGCTCCGCCAGGTGCACCGAGCGCTTCGAAACGTCCGAGATGTAGATAATCTGCACCAGCACCTGCAACCAGAGGTAGCACAGTGCAATCGCCGGTAAAACAGCGGGCGTTGATAGGGAGTGTAGAAAGATGCAAGTCTGGCGGCCAGTGCAAGGATCCAGTCTACGAACGAAGGCCCTGTCTCCACATTTCACAAGTAATACCTAAACTTGCACCCGTCCGAGCTCGTCTCCGAAATCACTAAACCAGTTGCTGTGTCGGAGCTTTTGTGATCCATTTACAAGATAACGAAAGAGCAAATCTGAAATTGGTTCAAATATTGTACCTGGAATGCGGTCTTGTCATAAAGCCCTACCTAGCGCCGGGTCTGGACGAGTTTTAAAAAATCCCATGATTCTTAGCTCTTTCTCATCTTTGCGCTTCACACTACACACGGGATCAACGACTGAACCATCTCCACCAGCACAGGAGTGTTCACTGAGAAGCAGTAGCATGCAGTTATACCAACATCCTCCTTTTGAAAATCAAATTTCTGCCATACATGCCATAAAAAACGGTTAGAACACCTTGCACAGAAGCAAGGATAGGTATTACAATTTCCTAGAGTAACAGGTCAAGCATTTCACGCTCCACTAGACTAAGCTTTTCTGTCTTTCAGTTCAAAAAGCTATATGTGTAATCTACTCCTGTACCTTTCACTGTTATCTCGACAGTTTGATACACTATTAGAGCTATTAGAGCTTCTTCTAAGATAACACAATATTTAGCATCTGACCTGAACGATGGCCAATGCCGATGTGACGAGCACCAGGATGTTGGAGACTTGCGTCAGGGGAGAGAGTGCTCCAGCCAGCATGCAGAACACTGAGTAGAGGAACAGGCCGAACCCAGAGATCCGCAGCAAGATGGCGTCCAAATCATCCGGCTTTTCAAAGGAAAATTTCAGCTTCCGGCTCCTGAAAGTTTCCATGAGCCAGATCTAGAAGAGATATCTTTTCTTCACCCGTCAGATTGTGTAAATTGCATTTGAACGTTCTCAAACATTCTTCCATTTTCCTGCTTAGCTTCTCCATTTTCAAACTCCAACGAGGGGCAATTGCTAGAGTTCAATTGGGATGCATCAGCAAATACACTATGTTTAGGTGGCAAACACCTTGCACCCTGGACTCCTTCATTTACACCAGCGAGTCTGACCTACATCTCTGAGCCGCTGACACTTCTTGCCATGCACTTAGAGCCCCAAACAGTTCAAGTCAGCTTTTCGGAAAAGGTGATAGTACACGTTAACACCTCCCTCGCCTCTCTCCCTCTCCCCCCCCCCCCCCTCCTCCTCTCTCTCTATCTCCCTTTCCTATCCCTCCTTCCACCTCTTTACCGAACGAAGCCGATAATGGAGGCCAGTAGCATGACCACCAGGATGCCGGCGTGGCTGGTGTCGGCGAGGAAGATGGCAAGCCGATGGTGATCCGGCTGTTGGACCAGCACAAAGAAAGACACCAGACAGACGGTGACGGTGACCACCACCAGAAGGCCGAAGAACAGGCCCTTCGAGATGCCGATGCAGTCAACCTGCGATATCGAGAGTCATTCTTAGAACCGAGGTCTTTTATTTGCTACTGAAACATTTGCAATACTTCGTATCAGAGGTGCGTAATAAAAATAGGGAAGCGCACGAAAATATATGACATCCACGAACCTTGTTTGGCGATTTCTTTGAAGCCACACTGAACCGGTCGTTTCCAACATCTTCGTCAACGTAACGAGGACATCTTCCGATGTTCTTCCACATGACGAAGAGAACGACCGCTCCGATAAGAGAGTATTCGATGATGAGCGGGAACAGATAGGGAGATGCGTCCTTCACGATTGTGCCCATGACGTCCTCCCGGTCGCAGGTGAAGTTGTTCTCGAATCGAGTCACTGTGCGAGAAAAAACGGTAGCCTGCAACGGTTTGGAGTTGGACGGGAAACTCGGGAACACAGTTTGTCGACAGATCCAGGACAAAAATACAGACACGAAAATAGCGAAGCTTTCATAAATATTGAGAATTCCACTGGAAAATTAAACATTGCGTCACACATACTAAGGGGCAGTCGGGCACAGGCAGGGGTAACAGAACTCAATCTGATGTGGAAATGCCCAATTGGAAGCCAGCCCATGATAGTGCCATTCAAAGCTACACCGTCGACCACATTTAAAACTGCAGGTGCATGGGATGGCCAATTTACGCCGTGTCGGCAGCGTCTGCACTCAGGATTGGCAAATTCAATATTTAAACATATAAAGCAGAAGTACTGCATGTTGAAGCGTACGTCTAAAGTTGGACGGAAGGCGATTCGCAGTGTTCACACTTTCAACTCCAATAAAGGCCAATAGAGGAAAGAATGGGACCTGGAACCAAACAGGACGAAACCTCAGTGATCCGCACTTGGAGGAACATGACAACGTAAAAAGCAAAAGTAATCGCCCAACAACAGCCTTGCGCAAAAATGAGTTTGTTTTTGGAAAAAGGTCTGTCCTTCTTACTCTTGTATCCCGTTTTGAGTTTTTCCGTGTGAAAGCCATATCTTGTCCAGGTGTGTCAGAAAATGGCTGAGGTTTTCAGTTGTTTTATGCATTCTCAGCCAGGTTCTATATCATTAACCAAAAGAAATAACTATGGAAACCTGCAATTTTTCCGAACCCTCTCACCAAATCTAATCCTTCTAATAAACAAGTTAGAAAAAGTTAGCTTATTTTAAATATCGAAGCCATCTGATATCCTGCATCTACTAAAGATTTCGGTATTGTATGTTCTATCCGACTTATGACTATGTTCTATCCGACTATGTGATTTCAACTGAAATCCCTTACATTCACATTATTGCTCGTAGGCACGTGTGGTGCCTCAGACTATGACCGTTAACCGTGTCGGGATTGAGCGGGAATGGTCTGATTTGGCTTTACGACCTGGTATAGCACGGAGTGGGATGTTTTACGACACTGAAAACGAGACAAAATCGAATCACATCTTTCCGTTCAATCATTTCCGAAGTTTGATTGCCTCTGCACTGCGTCGTCACATGGTAGTCGGCGTTATACAACTGCTAGACTTATATTAACTCTGTTTGTTCAGGTAAATACTATGCGCTTGTGTTTCCGGACTATAGCCTTCCCCACGATCAGGGAAGGAGTAGGCAATTATGCATCCTTTCTATTTAATCCTAAGCTTGCATTTAGGGCAAGAACGATAGCGATACAAGATTCATTGTCGAGAAGCTATGACGGAAAGTACCTTGCACCGACGAAGCTCAAGCGGAACCAAATACAAACCTAGTTTCGATCAAAGAGAGCACCATCAAATAGTATATTTGTATACCAAGCCAAACGAGGTCTGCAAAACAAGGCATACCGGCAGCGCTTGTTCTCCAGCATGCAGAATGATACGTAAAATAGCACAAGAGCTGCAGCCAGAAGCTTTCCTGAAATCAAAAGCAGCTGAAGCCCTTCTGAAAACAAAACCAGCTAAAGCCCTCCCGAAACCAAAATCGGCTGAAGCGATCCTGAAAGCACAGATCCGCAAACGCAACTACCGTAGATAGACTCAGTGGGTGCCAGCGTAGACATCATTTGTGTTGTTGCCGGATTCTTGAGCCAAACGTTCTCGGCCAGATCGAAGTTTGCAGAGCTTGTACTGGCCACCAGGCCGCGCTGCAGAATACCACGGCCGCCGGCCGGGGTAGTGGTAGCACTGGGCACGGTGGAGGAGAAGAGAGAGGAGGCAGCCTGGCCGGTAGCTACACCTTCACCGGTGCCGAATTCGCCGCCGCCACTGGTCTGACGCCGAAGCCGTGACAACGGATCTGCACATGGCCCACAGTACGTGACTGGGACACAAGGCGATGCCAGTGGAGTCCTCCAAGGCATAGGTGGATCCAGGACTTCCGATGGGGGAGGGCACATGGTCGTAAGGGGACGCTATCCGGACCAGGTGAGGGCGCCAAAAACCTATCGCGGGGGTGCCAATTCCCGCATCCTGGGGGAGTGGTGGGGCTTGGGAAGTGACATTTCTGTGGGGCGCCATTGGCCTTTCAGGGGATTCCGAAGGGTCGAAAGGGGGGGGGGTACAAGTCCTCCCACCTGCCCCCTGGATCCGCCTATGCTCCAAGGCCTTAACGGATAGACCAGACAGATATTGTCATGGAACACCAGAATGGATGGGCTGATATGTGGATTGATGATTCTAGGTCACAAAACGACGGCTGGTCTCTGCCAATGGGAGGGCTGGCCCGTTAGCACTACCAAAATAAGACAATCACACAAATACCATCTCTGTAGTTCTGCCTAAAGATGCTGGCAAACCTTGGTCACGTCTAATTCCTCTTTCTTAGAAGTGACACAGGAACAGAGTTCGGTAAGCACTACAGAGCCGAAATCCTGATGCCTGCGCCCTAACATCCAATGATCTAACACATACAACGATGGAGGTTGAGTTTTGAGGACAGTTCAGGTGCTAGTGACTACCTGTTGAACACACAACACATACTAAAAACATGAGCGGAATACAACATCTCAAATACAGATTCAACAACTGTCAACACATTCGCCAATAAAACACCAAATATCTCACCCAGACTTACCCAGTATCATGAAGTCCTCGGTCCTGCCCGTGCCGGTCGCCTCGCTGTATTCGTTGAACACTCGCAGGCTCTCCCGTGTGAGTGTGCGGATCCACACGCAGATGTTGGTCCCTATGATGTGCATCAGACCGAAACGGGCCACCACCTTAAACTTGTGGATATTCAACTGTGAAACAGGCAGCAAAGGGTTAAGCATATCAAAATTGTAATCGAGGGAATACAGTTGAGTTATGTTGGAATTTTGAAAACTTCTAATCTATAGCTTATTAGGAACATGATTGAAAGTGTATCACGAAAAACAGGCCTACTCTTATTACCGGCACCTTCTGAACAAAACTCAAGACACCAGTCTGTTTCAGTACATCCAACCCTCCTTTTTTTAGAAATGTGCCACATAGTCAGGGGCACCGCCATCGATCTTTTGCTGGGGGAGCGAATCTGACCTAGCAACGACTAGGGGTGGGAGCCGAAGCAAAACTGAAAAGTCCTGGCGCGCACTATGGAGGCAGCTTTTACAAAAAACTTATTCGGAGGCGTTTGCAGACATTCATGTTAATAAGCATAAGGTGCTTTCAACGCCCATGCGTACAGTTTTTTTCGAAGTGATACCTGACATTGAGATACAGACAAACTGAAAATGGTCGATACAAGCATCGGTAATGTATGATGATATACCGAACAAACGGCTGCCAAAAACGCAAATGCGTTTTAATGTTATCTAAAAAAATGTTATCTCTAATAATGTTATCTCATATGTAAGGAAACCACTCTGTCGGTCTTCCTACACGCAAATGGTAAAGTCTCTCACCCACCCGCGAGTTCATGAATATGAAGTACATCTGCATGAACGTGAAGGTGGCCTGGAGGCAAGGGTTGACCGCCAGCATGATGTTCCAGCAGGGCGAGTCCGGTGAGATCTCGAAGAACGAGCCCAACTTCAAACCGTTGTACACCATGGTACCCAGTCCGAAGGCTGAAGCAATAAAAAAGATGGCACACATGAGCGATGGAGCATTTGTGTGTCAGATGGTAACACATCAAATATGCAACATCTGAGGCGAACGAGGCTGCTGCAGCCCTGGTGCTGTAAGGTGACCCAAAGTCAGCTTGATGCTGCAATAAGTAGACTAATTTTAAGGTTTATTTGGCATACCTTGTTTCCTACCTCTTCTGGGTGTGATTTGCTGCACCCCAGGCTGATATTATCTACTCTGCAGCAACCCCAAATAACCTGTCGTGATATTCTCTCCATTTGATGCTGGCAAGATTAAACGTTCAAACATCACGATGATCGTCAGATATGGTTTAGAACGAACTTCTACCCACAGCTCATTTGCATAAATCCGTTTCTAAACGTTTGAAGGCCCCCAAAATGGCGGCTAGGCTCCAGACCGAGCCGTGTGCCAACAGACTTCAAGCAGAAACAAACAAACAACAGCAAAGCAAACACTTCCATACGATGAACTTTTTATCTAAATATGACGATGGCTGACGAAAATAAGTTTTCTGTACAGGCATACAGTTTATTGGAAGATGAACCTCAACCTTGCATGAATTTAACCAAGCCTGATTAATACCCATCATTGAATTTCGAGATCGCTCCGCTGCAGTTTTGCGTCAATCCAGACCTTACTTGGATTTCGATTACTTTTACTCTGGCTCCATTACTATAGATATAGTCCTATTCATTTTCAGCTGACATCTCAACTGAATACTACGTTACTGCGTTAGCGCCTACCTGGTTTATTAAAATAATTGTTTCCATGCGCGATAGGGCGGACGACAGCCCGGTGTTTGAATACCTATGGCGCCTATCCGAAGGAAGAAGCCCCCGTGACTGTGGTCGTTATCGCTGGTTTTCATCTTCAGCGGTCGTCCCTCCTTGGAGAGGTGCTGCGGGGACCCGTTCCCGTTTAGGTTGATCTCCACAGCCGAGTCGCCACCCTGAAAAAAATGTCGCCGGCTATTTCCAGACCACACAATGGCCACAAGTTCGATTGGAAGCGTTATTGGAAACCTGTCGCTCGGAGTGGTTGTTCCATAAGGGACCTCCAATGAGGTAGCTGTGTGAGATAAGGTCTGTCTACCCCCAGCTGGTTGGCCCAGCCGACGTTGTTACAAATTTGAACCAGTAAGTTACAAAAGCTACAAAGAAAACAAAATTAACCCTAATCTGCTATTTTTTCCACGTAAAGCTAGTGAAGGCAATAAACCTCGGGGAACTAATGAAAAAAATCAACAAGATAACGTGTGGTAGACTACCACACGCCTGTATCACTGATGGTAGTGCCAAAAGTGGTTAATAGAAAAATGGCACAAGAAGGAATACTCGCATGCGGAGTAATAATTATTCCTTAGTCTAACTTTTTCAAGTCAGTGGCTAATTATTGCCTAGCACGGTCAATATTTTGGTATATGCTGTGTCCGTTTTCTATTGAGAGGAGGATGAAGGATTTCCTAACGGGATTTACTAAATTTTGATGATCCCACCCCGGGGCCTTTTTGTGAACCTCGATATCATTTTTGATTTACAATACATATTTTGGTTTACCATGTTAGAAGCCTAAATTTATTCTAGCACGATTCGGGTACAAGTTGAACAAAAATAAAACCATACATTTAACGCTTGGCATACATCTACACCCGGCGAACTCCGCTCAGATCACCCGGGAAGCATTTGCAGTGTTTACGGCCGACCCTTAGGGGAGAGGTCACCCCCACTGGCCCACCTGAATCGACCTCTGTCTCACTGAACGATATTACATGACAGGTCAGCACAACTGTACCGATAAACAAATCGAATCTTAATTCCTCCCTGGTACATAGAAAAAAGACAATTTGAGCTCGTTTGAGAAGGGGTCTAAACAGTGAAAAGTAGTGTTACGAAACGAAACTTGGCTTGAGGTTTAATGCCGTTCTCAGCCCAATTAAGCCCAACTAATTAATGAGCCCAATTAATGCCCCGTTCTAGCAAGTGGTTGTCTTGACTGATATTTACGTTCTTCCCTCCTGGCCCCCCCTTGACGAATCGCGCAGGAGCCTCACCTTGCGGCCGCAGCAGCCTCCATCATCTTCATGGTCCTGGCCTCGTGCATTATTGCCCCGCAGCAAGTACAGGAACACATACAGAAGAAACAGAATACTTCCGCCGTAGAGGTACGAGAAGTATACCTGCAGCAAAATGTAACCACTGATCAGCGCTTCGACGATAGACATTGCATCAGCAAGAGTAATAACAGTTGAAGTTCACCATTTTGATTTATCCATTTTATCCAACATTTGAATCTTCAGATTGTACCATCTAAGCCATAGTCAGTACCACTGCGCAGGCCCCTTTTACCGGATAAATCCTTAGCTCTATCCCGATACATACCAGCTTTTTTAAACGGGGCACAAATTGGGGCATTAAACAATAAAAATACCGCTTAATTTGTGCACCAGTGAATGTCTTTCCCTGAAAACTTTGGCCGTCCACCAACGGACTCTCTAACAGTAGCAAGGGCTAATAATTTGTCTGTGTTGGCCATAAGGCTTGCGCGTGCTGGCAATACACTACATCATCCAATTATTAGGTTGAGTGGTGCTGAATTTGTAATGCCACAGCGCCGCGTCCCTGCGTATTATTCAGCCACAGACTGCGCTGGCGCGGCCATGGACTCGAGCTGAGCGCTTGAACACGGCTTGTTTGCTTCTCCTTTAAAACTGACGGTTTGCCTTAATCATTTCACAATTGAAATGTTCTTATGAAGTTCTCAGAACTGTTCTGTTCATCGCCTTAAGGCATAAATGTGGTGTGCATGCAACGTGAGGTGCAATGCGAGGCGAGTTGCACAATAGCCTATGTACTACAGACATGCACATAACAAAACTAACATGAAAAATTCGTGATGCATCCTCCGTGACTACCTTAAGTTTACCAGGGCACAGTGCAAATTTTACAGCGATAGCACCAAACCCTGCGACGGAAACCAACGACCGCGTGAGTTTTCAGTGCTGGAGCATGTAACGATTTCCATTGCTGAAAACCTATGTGCAAGCAGTCGGCCAGAAATGATAGTGCAAGAATTTCGATGAATCTGTTGCATATATGTAACTGAAACCATATGACAACCTCACGGGTGAACATTTATCTTCCTTCAGCGCACATTTTACGTATGTAATCAATGTTGCTTGAGGACTATTCAAGCGGTTTAAACGGCTAAAGTGGTTCAAGTTAAGCGGTTCAGGTGGCTGTGGTATCCACTTCTGTTAATGAACACTTCATTCATGAATTATTTTCAATTTCTACAACTGAATTGCTCTGAGCTCGTTCTGGGTTCGCGACTCTGCCATGTCTCCATTTCTCATCACGTACTTCCTTTCTGTTGCTCCTATCACAAATTATTTATCAATGTTCAAACGCAGTCAGTTTGGCAACATCCATCATCTCCTATTTTGCAATACGAGGCTATACATTTTTGCAACCGTGCCAATTCATCACAGCATCTACAGATTAAAGTGGCCTTCCAACACACACGATGTTTGATCCAGACATCAAGCCCAGTTGGACGGTTAAAGTGTCAGGGTCCTGTGTGATGTATGACGCGCTGGCATCACATTGCTAGCGATGACAGGCTCCCGAGTTGCTACCAGAGAGCTCATCCCAATGAAGATAAAAGAGGGTCATACATTGTTCATGGCTCATCTAGTGCAATGAAGCCGGAACAGGGAGCTTCCGCTGTACCGGGTTTAACACCACGCCGTTTTGATACACTGGTGAAGCAGTAATGTTTGATTACGATTTAAACATAATTGCTATCAAGAAGACGAGAACAGAGACCGTTTGGGGAGGGCTGTTTCATGTAAAAGCAGCTTAGCAAAAATTTAGAAGCTCTCAAATAGAAATTTAGATGATTTCTGGACAGCACAAAGTTCCTTTGTCGAGCGCAGTCAAAGACACTGTTTCAGAAACGTTTTCAGATGCATTCTGGAGTGCAGATTTGGAAAATTACATTGCCTTGATTCCAACCTTTCATGAACATTCAGAACACACCAAGACAGATGAAACGTGCCATGTACACGCGATTAATTTTTGATGCAACAAAAGTATTTTCTCTTTAAGGGCACGAACCGAATATCATGACTTTGACGCAACAGAACATTACAAATGGCTTCTGGATTTTGCTTTGGGTTGGGATGCCGAGATAAAATCATCAAAAGATATACCGACATTGTCTAAATTATACGGAAGAGGCTAGCTTAGTTTACTTTACTTGAGTGTATTATTTTTCTGACTTGCCATGGCTTCAGCTGCTGGAGTGAAAATATATACGTAAAAAATATGATTATAGATACTTTCTGCTTCCTATAAAGTGGCTCCTTCATAATGGTATCATTGTTATTAATAATTCTGATATGACATTACTAATGACGTTGAGGATGCTTCTTTTATTACTTTATTAGTTTTCAATTTTTTAATACTGCACACAAGGTTAAAAACACGTCCTACGTTTTCAATATTGTATACAAGACTCAATGAATAAATATAAAGCAATTAAAGTAGCCTCTTCATATCATTCATATGTTCAGAACATACCAACAATACACTGGCATTTCCTCATTTTCACGCCCTGCCGTATCTACGGGCCGCATCTCGTGGCTGGTGCCGCCGGCAGCGCAGGATAGCGTGGCCCCGACATGCAGGGCCTGGGCGAAGAGCAGGGTGTCGCCTGCCTAAAGACAATGCGGCACCTTCACAATGGAATTCGAACTGAGGCAGCCATATGGTAGAGTATTTCGAGAAAAACCCCGGGCTAGCATTTCAAGTGCCTAAATAAGTGTGCCACCGGCAAAAGTGGGGGCAACTTACCTGATGCTGACAAAAACTTTAATCAGGACCAAAATGTTATTTTTTGATTAGGGCTATATAGAATGTCCGGTTTTTATTTTGACTGAGACAAATTTTTCCTTTTGGTATGCCTCATAACTCACCGTAAGCGGAAAAACATGATGAGCCAAGAGCGTGTTCCGTCCCCGTGCCGACCGCGGTTGCCAACGAATAGTTGCGTGCGGCCGTCAGACTCGGTAAGCTCGCAGGAGGTAGGTAAGGTGCGAAGCCAATGCGCTCGGAAAAAATACGCTCATGAAGCGTTGTTTCTCCGTATAGGTGCGTTTTGAAACAAACCAAGGTACTTGGAATTTCTCTATATGCTCTGCGGACCTGATGTCTCAGTTAAAACCCCACTATATCACATTCGCTTTAAATACTTTTGACGCGTTTTCCCCTGGATGCGGCTTTTGAGCTGTCCTCAGCGCCATCGGATTCTAGGTGAGGCAATGACCAACTAAATTCTCCATTAGCGCCGTCTAAAAGTCATTGCATTAATAGCATAACATTGTCGCAAACCGTGCAGTAATAGCGAGTGCTCTTCTTAACGGTTTTACCAGGTTTTTCAGGCGGTTGGTGTGGGTTTCAAAATCCAAGTGGCTCTGTTCCGAGCATATCGATCGTGCAGCAACAAATATTAACGAGAGAAAGCCTAGCAAATATCGGTTAACCCAGCATATTGAATGGTTGCTGCCATGGAACAAGGGATAAATAGAGCAGATAAAGATAAGAACATTATTGCGTACACAGTAGAGGCTAGCTTTCGTTCCTCACACTAAAACCCACAAATATAATTAATCGCGATGGAGCAAAGTTGTCACACCGAATGAAAGGTATCTGTTGGTTCTTGTGAAAGTTTTGGGAAGGATACAAGTAAACAGAATAGGCATCGTCATATCTTTGGGCCGAATATTGTTCGAATCTACACCAGCATTTCCGCAGTAAACCCTGCACCGGTGAGCTGCGATGTAATCAAAGAACTTTTGGCCCCCTCCAAAAGTTGCTCCTGGATCCGCCAATGTGTAATAATACTGGGATCCTTTTTCAACTCACCATCGCAGCAAGGAGTGGTATTCGCGACTCTAAATCATATTGACAAGTGTGGAAAGGTATCCAAAGTTTCCATTTTGATCCGATAGGTAGATGTTGTATGTATGTACATGTATCAAACGTCACACCTCAGAACATTCATTCCACGCCACAGAAAGGGGGGGCGGGTAGCTTAGTGACGTTAGCTTGGTGAAGCAGGTGTCCTGGATTCAAGCCACGGCTAGTTCACGCGCCCTAAATATATATCATGATGATCTGGTACTCTCAAACCCTTCCTTCCTATCGTGTGCAAGTTAGCGACATGATACAATCGTAGCAGCTGATGTGTCGTAGGCACTCAGAAATGACATAACTACACCTCAGAAGGGCGATTGCGCACTGTTTATGTAGAATTAAATTAAAAATTTAAAACAAAATATTTTTTAAAAGTGTTTTTTTAATAACAAAATATAAAGGTCCTTTTTATGTGCTATTGACCTCGTAGAAGTAGAGGGGAACAATTACATAATTATAGAAGTGAATAATTACACCTCAGAGGGGCGACAGACCACGTGCTACTGACCTCGTAGAAGTAGAGAAGAACAATTACAGAATTATTGAAGTGAATAATTACACCTCAGAAGGGTGACAGTCCACGTGCTACTGACCTCGTAGAAGTAGAGGGGAACAATTACAGAATTATTGAAGTGAATAATTACACCTCAGAAGGGCGACAGTCCACGTGCTACTGACCTCGTAGAAGTAGAGGGGGACATTGTCGGTGATGATCTCCGAGATGAGGAACGCTATGCAGATCACTACCAGCAGTTTGGCGTACACCAAAGAGAGAACGCGGAAGCAGGCGGTCCTGAAACACAGGCAGAGCGACATGACTACAACAGAGGGCGAGCTGTCGGGGGCCGCGTGAACCAAGGTCAATGATTTATGTATGGCTGCTGCTTCCAACGGCCACCTCCAGTGGTGAAAGGCCTTCGCTGGAAAGAGCCGTGACTAGCACTAACAGGAGAGACACGGAACAAAAGATGGGGAAGCCCAAGAGCCAGGAGTTGATGGAGAGGGAGCCGTTCGAAACGTTTCCTGCGTCACGGCAGAAAACTATTGAAGATAAAACTGAAGGACCAAGACACAGCAGCGACGCACGCGGTACATCGCGTCAGCGGCAAAGTACTTACGGAAACATATGTTCACTTAAAACATTTAGGACATTCGAGCGATCTTATTGTGAAGCCAAACCAAAAAATCCAGAAAGTACGAATACTAGGGTGTGAGCGCCATTTTAAGCCAAGTTGTAGGTGTGCATAGGCGAGGTCCACAAATTATATTACTGTGTTTTTTTAATTGTGTGACCAGAAGCTACATATTGGCATTTTTAGTTAAATTTACAATGTAAGATGCATCAGTTTTATCAATTTTAGCATCTTTTCTGGTTGCAGAAACTCAGCTAAATCACAACCATGGACGTTCAAACGTTAGCCCGACTAGTTTCTGACGAAGTGGGCGCGAGTGGAGTGCAAATCTCCTTCCTCGCGGCGCTGAAGGGCTGCCAAACACTCATGGACCATTGTACACCCGCCGACCACAAGCGTCCACCCAGCCCGGCTGGAGCATGTGCTGCGGTCGATAACGTCTGACCGGTCCCAGTCCAGGCCTGGACTCGTCGCCTCCTGTTTAATAGGGCAGCACATCACCAGCAGAAACACTGTTGCCAAAACAGAAACATTGATTCTTTGCACGAATCATGATCCAACCAAAGCCTTCATCCTGGTTTTGGTGAAAACCGACAACACTTCTGCAAAACAACCATTTTTTCGAAAACCGACAACACTTCTGCAAAACAACCATTTTTTCGACAGCACAACCATACACATACTTGAGGTCAAAACGGTAAAACCGTTTGCCTTCTACGGGCGGGACTGTGCAGGCACGGTGCCTAATTAAGTCTTACTGGGCGGACCAGCTTTAACGGACTCAGGGTCCCGTTTTCCCGCCACGTCCCCCATGACTGATTTCTGATTAACACCGGCCCTCGGCATGAGGTATACTGTTTTATAAGGCAGACTCAGTTGAACTCATTGTGACTGATAGGCTAGTTTTTCCCCGCCAGCTGCTGCTGCCGTTTACACGGCACTAAGCGCCTCGACATTAAGCGGTACAAGTGTAGCAATCGTCTCTGTTCGGCTGATGGAGAGTGCCTATCTGGGACGTGAGCGGGGCGGGAAGCGACCAGATGCCACCGGGCGATGGAGTTTCAGGGGAGGGCAGATGTGCTGAATGCCCGTCAGCAGGGACCGGTAATGAAGAGGGGATGAGGGTGATTGAATTGCTGGCAGCCGGGCAATAGCTGCTGGCACTCGGCCCGGCACCCCGCCGGCTGTCCACACCTCCACAGCTGAGGCGACACAACTGGGCAGCTACACGTTATTAATCCGCGAACACAGAACAATGGCGACGGCGTGACCGGTGGCGGGCACTGGACCATGCGTCCGTTTTGCCGTTTTTATATTTTCCTATACATTCCTATAGATTGGAACCCTCAGTATCCGACCTCGGTTGTCCTGTCCTGGAAAATGTCTGGTTACACAGCTGCAGGGGCGGATACATAACCCAGGAGAATGGTGGGGTGGTTGCTCTCCTTCCGCGCAGTCTCCCCATGCCCCGTCCACATGGTTTGCCCTAAATGGACAGCCGAATGGCAGTAAAATTCCAGAACTGTGCGGTACAGACAGCTCAGAGTGGCCCGTAGAGGTCAGCCCAGGCCCAGGCGCCCCGTTTTCTGGCATCCTCCATGGTTGATTGTCCCTCCGCAGTCGTCCGCAGATCCCCATTCGACAACTGGCTGCCGCTCTCCAGAGACACTCGCTTCTCTGGCAAAAATCGACCCTTTACTTCCAGGGATGCGAGTAAATAGCGAGGCTGGATATTTTTCTCGACCCAGGATGGGGGAGCCCTGGATGAATTGACGCTGGCACGGCAGTACAAACCCTATACAAAACCTATGGGAGACCCAAAATCCAGGGGGTCCTGACCCCCACCCCTCCCTTCGGATCTCCACTCATGGTAAATAACATTGGTAAATGGAGTTACAGAACCCGGGGCGGTCATGCTTACGCAGGCAAGAGCCAGTGCGGTTACGAACTCAACTCTGGGACACCACAGCCTAGCCAGCCACAGCCACAGCCATCACCTTCTAGGGGTGGAGTAGAGGCGGCCGGAGGGTTAGCAATGTCCCTCGAGGTGGCAATGTCTTGTCAGAACTAGCACATGAAAGCATCCGCAATGAAATGAAAACAAAGAGTGGGACAGCAAGTTATTTTAGATTTCACGCCATGACTTCATGTAGTTCAATGTTCATTAATGGTGTCAGGCTGATAATTTTTACTTTTCAATGCCATGTCACCCGAATTTACAACTGCGCAGCCGTAACATAGCTTCTCTGGTGTTGATACGGGCATGTATTTTTTAGGGAATATCGCACCTTTATAACGTGATTTTAACTGTGATAGCCAAGTTGTAAATCATGCCGGAAAACCCAGTACTCAATATACCATTTGTCTTGAAACTCAAATTTTCGGTAGAGAAAAGCTAAAAAAATACCTGAAATGTACCGCACATGTACAGCAGGCCACAGCCGTCAGCTGTTGGTGTGACGACATATGTTGACGTCACGGTGAGTATCAGCCAATTGAAGCCCTTGAAGCCTATTGAATATGGTAGTGGTTGCCAGATCATGACATCATCCACAAGAATATATTCATTTATTTCCCTAGATGAGCATTTTAAAAAATCAAAATATTGAGCTTATTGTACATTTTTCAGAAATATAACGGACGCTTCCATGATTTTCGGCTAAAAATGCCTCTAATTACTCTACATTCCAGGATTCGACCAAGGTGCCACATTTCCTTTGATGATTGGGGGTGATTGGGAATGATTGGGGGTGTGACGACATATGTTGACGTCACGGTGAGTATCTGCCAATTGAAGCCCTTAAAGCCTATTGAATATGGTGGTGGTTGCCAGATCATGACATCATCCACAAGCATATATTCATTTATTTCCCTAGATGAGCATTTTAAAAAATCAAAATATTGAGCTTATTGTACATTTTTCAGAAATATAACGGACGCTTCCATGGTTTTCGGCTCAAAATGCCTCTAATTACTCTACATTTAAGGATTCGACCAAGGTGCCACATTTCCTTTAATGATTGGGAGTGCCCAAATTTGAAAGAACATCAATAACCGCCATATAAAAAGAGATATCATAACATAAAGCATGTTGTGTTGAAGCCTTCCCTCAGGCCTGTTGTACTGCATGAAACCAATTCAAAGTCACTAAAATGAAAATCAAGAAAATTTGAAGGAACTTTTCAGACTAATTGGAAGTTTGATTGGCGTGCCTGGACACCCCCAAAGAGATGCAAACCCAAACCCCTGGCCGTTGACCGTACCAGCAGATGGTACACTACCGCCGCCAGTAGCAGGTATGTACCTCCCAGCTTCTGTCGAGAGAAGCAGATGACCTTCAGCTTTGCCGAGAGTAGCAGGTGACCTCCACAACAACAGGTGACCTTCATCTGCTGCCGAGAGCAGCAGGTGACCTCCACCTGCTGCTGAGAGCAGCAGGTGACCTCCACCTGCTACCGAGAGTAGCAGGTCATCTCCACCTGCCGCCAAGAGTAGCAGGTCACCTCTACCTGCCGGCAACAATAACAGGCGACCTCCACAACAACAGGTGACCTTCAGCTTTGCCGAGAGTAGGAGGTCACCTCCACCTGCTGACAACTATAACAGGCGACCTCCACAACAACAGGTGACCTTCAGCTTTGCCGAGAGTAGGAGGTCACCTCCACCTGCTGACAACTATAACAGGCGACCTCCACAACAACAGGTGACCTTCAGCTTTGCCGAGAGTAGGAGGTCACCTCCACCTGCTGACAACTATAACAGGCGACCTCCATAGCAGCAGGTGACCTCCGACTGTTCCAGACAGTGTTTAGCAGGTACGCTGCACCTGCTGCTGAGGACTGCAGGGTACGGTCCACAGCTGTGAGCTGGGCCGCAGTCGATACCGGCGGGTGCTGCACACCACCTGGGACCAGCAGGGCGCCGACGGCTGCAGCTCAGCTGCCCCGCCGCCTGGCTGCCGCTGCTCCCAGCCAGCCCATACTGAAGCTCACTTTTAACCCCGGGACTTATACCACCGGACTCTTGATGAGCTAATTATCCTGTAAAATTATGGCTGAAGTGAACGTTATGAGTTTAGCAGCTTTCCTGCGAGATCGATTGTGTTTCTGCACGCATATTTCCATTGTATCTGCGGCGACGGGGCGCAGGCGGTACGATTGCATTTCGGATGTTGTTCATCAGCGTTGCTGGCTCACTGCCAAACCACTAGACCACTGTGCCCGCTGTGAACCGAGTTACAGCGACGGGACTGCCCGCATTTATCAAACAGACAACCGGTCCGCGAGCGAGCGAGGTGCACAGCTACGACACACGGAATGCCAACATGTGGACGCTCTCGCCGCCCATACGCTCTGATGTCGGCTGCCGCCTTTTGTGCCACAGACAGAGGAGCACCGATTTTGAACCAGATGGGAATACGACCTAGTGCACCCCACTTTCGGAAAAAGTGAGACCGACGCTGACGTGTATCATGGTGCCGGAAAAGGGCAGACGTTTACACAGTTCTGGTATGTTGAACAAATACATTAGTCGGTATATTTTAAGTGTGCGAGTATTTTAGATTGGTTGCTTATTTGGGCTAAGGGAGTGCTAGCCTGCGAGGCCACATGGCGAACGTCGTGTATTTTAGACCATGGAACTTTTTAGTATGTATCTACAGTTTGACGCGTGCACGTGAAAAGCCATCTCAAGTGGATCTTGTTCGCATATATTTGAATATGAATCCAGTGGCGGATCCAGGGGAAGGCATTTGCACCCCCAGCGGAAAAGTTCGGAGAAAAACTGTTTCTACCCAAAACTGTTTCTCAATCAGGTTTCAACACAAGTGGTTGGGGGTAATAGTCAAGTTCAGTAATAATGAGGCAAGTGAAGTCTCAGACACGCTTCGAAGGTGAAAGATAAGGTATTCAACTCTAGGCGGCCGGTTGACCTGTTGGCTTTGTTACCAGGCTTCAGCGTGAAATATCCCGAAACAAGGTCGGTTTAATCGCCCATGGTATGGAACCACCTTCGTGTCTATCCGGTGGGATGGTCATAAGCCGTTGAAATTCACCAAGTTTGTAATGTGGCCGCTTTCAGCGCTTGGGATTTAATCAGTAATATGTTTAAGCCTTTTAATCCTTGAAAATAACAAATCGAGATTGACAATAGTAAGAATAACAATAGTAAGCACAAGAGATGAGATATCGTGCACAAAGGTCGTCCAAAAATCTATCATCTAAATATTTTTAAGCGAGACGGTTGAGGGAAATGCTATGCATTACGGGCGTCTCAGTTTATACGGTCAAGCTCATACAGCTGTTGCAGTTTAGGTACTTCTGCATGTTGTACCTGTATGAATCACAGGATATTGAAATGTTATTTCTCCTGTATCTATCAGTAATTGACAAATGCCTGTGACACCCACACAGACTCAGAAGATGAAAAAGTCACGCGTTATCTGGCACTCAGATAACATTCTGCAATCAATATGAGATCCTAGATATGGCACAGGAGGCCGTAATGACGATACTGGGGGCCCTGACGACAGTGCAGGAGGTAGGCGAGCTATTCAGAAATGCGCGAACTGCACTACAACTCCAAAATCTAGATCTGTAGGTCAAATAGATGGTCAATCATGGACACCCCTCAAAAAGGATAAGAAGACCCCGACACCAAAGGTGTGTAGGCACTGAGTGTTTTGCAGGAGGAACTCCTCTACAACGCCAAAGAGCCTCACAGTATAGAGGTCCTCCAAAAAAATTCACTTAAAAAAGCCCTGGCGACAGAGTATTCATCATGCAGGCCACCGCAAGTGGGTATAGGTACTGAGTTGTTCTGGGAGGCCCATAACGAAACTGTTGCAACAGGTCCAGACGTCCAAAAAAGAAGTCACTAGAAGAGCCACAGAGGCCACTGAAATAAGAGCTCGGTCTGCCACTGAAAGGAAATGTGGCAACTTGGTCAAATCCTGGAATTTAGTGTTATTAGGCGTACTTTTAGCCGAAAATAATGAAGCCACTCATGATTTTTCTAAAAATGTACAATAAGCTCAATATTTTGAGTTTTAAAATACTCTTCTAGAAAAGAAATAAATACCCTGTGGATGATGTCATGATCTGGCAACCACTGCCATACTCGAAACGCTTCAAGGACTTCGATTGGCTGATACTCACCGTGACGTCAGCATATGTCGTCACACCAACGGCCATGACAACTGTGGCCTGCTGCTATGGCTACATGAGGGGTACATTGCAGGTAGGTTTCAGTTTTTTCTACGGAAATCTCGAGTTCCAAGACAAATGATATATTGAGTACCAGGTTTTCCGACTTGCTTTACAACTTGGCCATCTCAGTTAAAATCACGTTATGGAAGTGCCACATTCCCTTGAAGAGAATACCCCAAAAGTCAAACATGGACTGTTCCCAACTGAAATCTCTTGGCGGAGCCCGTATCTTTTATTTGATGGCAACCCGTGCAACTCCACTTATTACTGAAACGATGTGCGAAACACCCTGATATTGTTTTAAGCTCAGGTTTGATGAAATGCCTTAATTTCGTCTTAACCCGCGCCCCACCGGGGTCCGGCGCCACCTTCGCCCCACCGGGGCCATCATGGCCCCCTCTAACTCCGAAAATATGGGCGTTAGCGCAAATCTGCAAAGTGCAATGAAAGCTCCGTGAATTCGTAAGAAATTACTTCGCATGTTTTAGTGCTCAGGTCAATGGTTTGACCTCGAGGTCAAATTAGGTCAGATCGGCTATTTTCACTCAAATATGCAATGATTAAGCAAACTGGGCATAACTCTTATGTCATTAGAGCTATTGAGGCCTGGTAAAGTACATTTGATAGCAAATTGCCAGTACTTTTCCCGCCATGTGGAACGTAAAGACCTCCCGCCAGTGGTTTGACCGCCAGAGGTCACCTCGTGACCTAATATGACCTGAGGTCACGAAGGTCAAAAGGACTTGCTGTATATCAAATAAAGCCAGCGAACGACAAACACGATGGTGCTTGTTTCACCGCTCTAGCTCAATTAGGTAAAGTTATTGTCAAAATACTGTTTTGACCTCTGGTGACTTGATGACCTTGGAAAGTCAAAGGGCAAATATGACCCTGGGATCCGTGAAAGGGTGTCCAAAACGTTGTTCTAGCAGTCTGAGTATTTGCAATCATTTTTGTGGCTTTTATATCATGAAATAGCTTTTCCCATGCTTTTCCAATGGAGAGGTCGCCCGTGACCTGACCTCAGCACGAAATCGAAAATCCCATATACACCTTACCCTAAGGGTCATAAGTGGGAAGTTTCAATCGATCGACTTTGAAATGTAGCTCTTACAGAGCTCTAAGGTGAAGGAGGTGACCTTGTTACTCGTCTGGTCACCTGACCTTGTGACCCGGGTAAAAATTTGGGATGATGGGAAAATGATGGGAGGGTAAGCCCTCAACCGCGGTGCTGCGCCTCGTCGTTTTTCTGCTATCCCAAACCTGGGTCATCCCGGTTAACCCCATCTTGGACTAAGCACTAAAATTAAAATATAATGTAGAAATCCTACTCAAATTCAGGCTTTTTGTGACTGAAGCTAGGCAGTGTAATGAGCTAGCTGAATATGGCTAAGGATGCTAAAACGGTCAAAATAGTTGAATAAACCTATGGTTACGGAAAATCAACCAGCTTAGTGGTGGAGGAGAAAAAGGCCCGCTCTGCCAGAAATGAGCCTTGGGCGAGTTCACTCCTCAGGTCACGCGAGGGAAGCATGAAGAAGTTTCTTTCGAAGCGAGCGTCGAAGCCCGTTTAAGTGTAAGAGCCATTATCCCCGGAGACACATTTGAATTTGACATTTCAATTAGGGACTCGATTTTCTGTTTGGCCTGGCTTTCCGCTTTCCAAGGAACGCCCTGACCTCAGTTCTCTATGCCGCAATCATGAAACAACACCTACCAAACGGAAGTGGAGACAAAGAACGCTATTTGCTAATGACAGAATAGCCGATCATCCAATGAAAATTCATATTCATTCCGACAGCGACACGGAAAACATTCGATCCACGCTAGAGCTAATTTCTGAGACTGAATAGAGCGGACGTGCCGATGAAATCTGCCCTCCCCAGTTCAGAAGCGGCTGCCATTTGGAAACGTGGCGCACTTAAACAATGTCTGAAGCACTTAACAGAACAAAGCCCAGTAGGCGGTTCCTTGGTTTCCGAAACCGTTACAACCCTGAAACCAAATGCACCCCCATCCGAATTCAAATGCACCTGTATCTGCCCGAAGTAAGTAGTACGGAGTTAATATAATCAGGCCGTGTGAATATGGAAGAGACATCTGTGCACACACAAATAAAATAATAAAATGACACGAAACAAATGAGGGAAATTATACAATATAATAATACAAATTGTGATATAATCGTTTTGTATACAATAATATCGCTTAAAACGACGGACCATTCCACTACATAATATAAGCGGGAAAATAGGATGTTGGGACAGCTTTGCCTGGCTCTCAATACATGAGGATTGGCACGAGGAATGCATGAGGAATTAATGATTTGGAATTAAGTCTTGGAGTTTAATTTAGTTTTGGAATTCATTAAGTCATGATCAAGTCATGTCAAGGTCATTAGGTCATGATTTTGAACGATGAGGAATGCATGCATGATTTGCATGAGCAATGCATGAGGATTGAATACTCTCAATGTTTGTGCCAGTTGGCTAAGACTGAATCGTGCTCCTAAAGGTTCACGATAACGCTGGGCAAGACGCGCAGCCATAGGTAAGCGCGTGCAAGCACAACTTCTTTTGATAGGCCTCAAGGTACTGACCTTCTTTCTCGAAAAAAGGGAAGATAAAAATGATTCGAAACTATCAAATTTTCACCGCGAAAGTAGATAAAATGTTTTGACCATCAGCATATTTAATTGCTCATATGGCTTAGAAACCTAACCCTACCGTAATGTAGTTAGTTGGTTTACTTTAATCATGTGCTACACAAGTCAGGCGCCTGAGCAAAGTTGGTCGAAGACTGTTGCCAAAGGTTCTGGTTCTGCACCAAAAACTTCACTTGTGCAACTGTTCCACATTGTTCTATCCTAAAAGAATCTAGGAATGCTCTTCCTAGAAAAATGGGCAATTACTCTCTCGTTAAATGTCGGAAATGGTCATGGAATAGTTTCTGTTAAAGTTTTTAGCTGCCATCTTAACAACATTTCCGAGTGCAAAGTTCAAACACATCACAGATAAGCTAAGACCGCCACCATCATACGTTTGCGCTTACATATGGAGGTTTTGGAGGGTCTGATCTAATCACAGTTTTTCTTTTCGCCAGCGGTAGCAAGATATTTTAGAAAGTGACTGATATGAATAGGGTGACGGAAAAAGAGGGATATTGTAAAGTCTGGCTAAAGAATGCGTACAGGGCTTATGCCTGGCAGCTGCAAGCAGCTGTATTGATGGAAACGTTTTCCAACACACCTGGGAATAGGCGCGTAGGCAAACACTAATTGTGCAGGGCCGATGGCACCACAGCTCCCTACGGCAAGAAAGCCCCATCAGCTCTAATGGTCGCTGCAGCAGCTGCCCCCCCTCTCCCATTGGTTATTACGACTTCGTATGTCCTTAGTAAGACGAGTGTCCTGTGATGTCAGCGGTCGCCTCAAAAATTATTTCTGGCTACGTTCCTGTTCGAAAAGGTGTTCAAAAATTAGTTCTCATCACGGAAAACTTGATGGCCGCAAAGTGGTTAATTCACGATTACCTACCAGCGGACACATTCTACCCAAGAACGACAAGATAGTTTTTGAAGTGAATGGACAACTTTGTCAGAATTCTGGAAAATACTACTCATGGACAACATAAATCTGGAAATCAGTAAACCATATTTTGTTTCCACCTCCAATCACTTACAATAATGTCACGTTTTTTCTTTCTACCTTGGGCTGATCTAAGCATCGGGTTTAATTACAAGGTTGTTCGCTCGGAGCATGTGACTTTGCGACAGCAATGCCATTTTTTTAAACATTTATCACGTGGGCCAGGTGGAAATGGATTTCTTCATGGTTTTGATTAGGGATATTAAGGGTGTTAGGCCGTAATTTTTAACTTTGAACTGTGTGGAAATTTAATACAGAACTCTTTTGGTGTAATTAAAGGGAATGTGGCACCTTGCTCGAGTCCTGGAATTTAGTGTAATAAGGGGTGGGGTAAGGGCGGGTAAGAGTACGCAGGAGGTAAGAGTACGCAGCAGCTGTTTTGGTTACTTAGCAACCACTGAGATGGTGGATACCCTGGGATAAGAAAGCAAGGTCAGTGCCTAGGCTGCACACCAAAATTCAACGTGCTCCTGTTCTTTCCGCGGGAATACAGAGCAAAATAAGTTTCTGGGCACCCTTGAAGTAATATTTCTTAACTGGGTAAACTTGTAGACCATGCTTCTATTATCAAAAGTATTGTATTACGGTCTATCATCAGTAAGAAAGCTGAGCTAGGAGTGTGCTCCAGGACCGGAGTTCACGCTAAAACACCTGACAACATTTTTATGAAGACTTTCTTCCAAAGGGAGTATGTCCGGCAAGAGTATACAGTCGACCTTTCGGCAAGAGTGCGCATGCTTAAGATATAGGAAAATTTAATTTTCGCTCGGAACAGAGTCCGTAATTCATATTTGGAAACCCAATCGTTGCAACATAGTTCTTGTATGTTCAGAACGATATAAAATTATACAATCGCCTAGTTTGGCGACAAAAAAACTTCGCGACATGGCCTATGCACCTAAAGCACAGCGGGGCATCAACGCGTACTCCAGCCTCCTCTCTTGCGTACTCTTACCGACCCACTCCGGTAAGAGGACGCTCGTGACTTTTTATTTATGATGGGCTCGTGGCGAGTTCCTTTCAGAGACATCGAGTTGAAACATGGACCATACATAGACAATTCGTCAGGCTAAACAACCACATACAAATTTTAGCTGTTAGACTTATAGGAGAAAAGTGAAAGTCTTTAGAAAGTTAAGTGCGTACTCTTGCACGGACTTCACCTACTGTTAGCCAAAAATCATGGAAGCGTCCATGATTTCTCTGAAAAAATGTACAATAATCTCAATATTTTTTATTTTAAAAAGCGCCTATAGGGTAAAAATATATATATGCCTGTGGATGGCCATGATCTGGCAGCCACTACCATGTTCAATAGGCTTCAAGGGCTTCGATTGGCTGCTACTCACTGTGACGTCAGGGTATGTCGTTACACCAACAACTGACAACTGTGGCCTACTGCTTAGGGTACATGAGAGGTGCATTTCAGGTAGGTTTTTAGCTTTTATCTACGGAAACTTTGAGTTTCAAGACAAATAATCTATTGAGTACTGGGTTTTCCGTCGTGCATTACAACTTGGCTATCTCAGTTAAAATCACATTCTAAAGGTGCCACATTCCCTTTAAATATGCCAGTAGTCGTTTCTCGACACGTTCTACAGAGCTAATATTTCAGTTCAAAAGCCATTATAAAGGTGGGACACTACCTTTCAGCGAGCATGGTAAAATTCAGGATCATATTCTCATAAACCCAGTGTCATGTAACAGATATCCAACCTAGCTGTGAGCCCGCACTACGATCCTAGTGGACCCCAACAGGTTTCAAGGCTTCCGCAGGAGTGTTGAGGAGTCCCGTCCCCTCTGCTGGTATGGTGGGTTTCCGAGTAGAACAGCTGGAAACCAACTTCACAGGTTCGTTGTTGTTTGTGTTTACGTGGAGCGCCATCCACTATGGGAGGCCCTATGAATCCTCTTTGGCTACACTACTGCCTGGAAGAGAGCTGCTTCAAAGAGTTGTTTAAGCAGATACATGAAAACGAAAAACTATCCTAGAGTACTGAACTTGTTCAGCACACAACGTCCTAGTATGGTTTCCAGCGTACGTAAGGCCTTTTCAAACGCGTTTCGAACGGGGGTGGCAGAATCTACCGAAACTTCTGCCAGGAGACGTTATAAAAGCACGAGCGACCATAGTCAGCCGGAAAAAACTTCCAACATATTTGTTCAGCCTTTGTTACGTGTGAATGGGCTCTAACTCAATCTTTTGACGTAGCTACTTGAAACAATAATCCAGTATACTTTGTTTCGACACCCAGTTGTACACAAAATTTACATCGTGATGACTTACTTTCCATTGATTTCCGTTCGGCTGCGGAGTCTAACGACACTGCCATGCTCCAGCTGAGGCGTCACCGGCCTGGGCACGGGACACAATGGCACCTCCGGCCCTGCCGGCTCTATGTAAGGGTCCGCCATCTCAGCCGGTTCAACTGAGGAGCTCAACAGGTCGGCGGCCCGGGCCATCTCAGGAGCCGACGACACCGGGAGACGGTCCAACTCTCCGTCTGTGGGATCGCTGTCAATGTACTCCACCGAGGAGAGCGGCACACTCGCCACCGTGCCCTCCATGGTAGGCTCTGGACGTGGATGCTGAAGTAGGTGTTGAGGTAGATGTAGATGTGCTGTAGATGTTGTTTCACAACGCTGCTGATGCAAAACTCGGCGTCACAGTGTCACGACATTCCGCTTATCTTTACTTGACTGCCTGAGTCTTTCAACCACATTGTAACGCCGTCGCCAAGACGCTTGTACAGTGTAGTTTCACCTCTGGTTATACGTCAGCAATACACCAAAAGCCTCAATGGCTCCCGCTGGGCTCGCTAGGTCACTCGGTGAGTCGGCCTCTCCGTCGATTATCTCGAGAGGAGTGCGTCGTTGGAAACGTCGGCAGCGACAGGCCCGCACGCGCAGACGGTGGCCACGCGGCGCACGGGCCGCCGCAGCGCCAAATCGATAGTCTTCACCGGCACAGGCGTCGGGTGCAGCCAGCCCGAGCGCCGTTGTTGCTGCCAGGTTCAGTCCGCGGAAGGCGGTAGGCACTGCCGCCGGCGGCGAAGCAGCGGCGATCAAACAAGCCCGCACTGCCGCTGACAGCGGGCCGCTGCTCGGACCGCGCGACACGCACTGCTGAATGGCGGTCTGGCGCCGCGCCGCCGCGCCGGACCACCCCCCATCCCCGCTGCCCTGCCATCCCCCTCCCCGCTGAAGTGGACCGGTAGGGCGTCATCCGCGAGGGCAGTGGCAGCTGCCACCCGGCGTGGCTGTCAGCCGCCGCCCGCTGAGGACGAGGCGGCCGATACTGGTGGTATCGCCGCAGTGGACTGCTAATGAGAGTCCTGCGTTTACGCAGCATTGGTGAGTGCCTGCTTAGGCTTAGGAAGGGTCGGCAATGCTTCAGTGGAAAGGACAGGCCGCCAAAAAAGGAAATGGGGGATGCTTATCGTGCAATCCAGGAAAATGGACAGGAGTGAAAAGGTCATTCGCGGGCAGCCTTGGCAAGACAAACAGTGCAGGGACCTGCATAATCTTGCAGGTGCATAGTGTTCAACCATGACTTTCAAATCACTTGTTCAGATATCTCAGCTGAAGGCTTTGGCGGCCCGGACAGGGACGGACCCAATGGCTGGCGGATGGGGGCGCCCTCTCCCCCATAGGGAAAGGAAGAGTGGTGACCCCGTGCTGAAGGTGTTGTAATAACCAGTTTTGTTACAAGCCCAAATGACAAGGTAATTGTTGGGCAAACAACACCCAATGAGCGATCACATGGACAACTGCAATACACCAGGATAAATGCGGTGCATGCAAAGTGTTAGTTGAGACGTTGCTGGATACAAAGATTGTTTCAACCATAAGTGTCGGAGTACTGGGTGGGAATGGGTGGTAAGGTGACCAGGCCCCTATTTTCCTTATCTCCCGATTCGAGCTAAATTTGGATTAAATCGGACAAGTTTGTAATCAGCCAGTGTGCAAAGCAGCATTGAGCCCACATTCGATCAATTTTGCCTGAAAACACGAAACCCTACATTGGTTTCAAAGGTAAGGCGTCACCGTTCGTCTAAACTGCATCCCTGATGACAGTCCATCCCCTCCTTCGTAGAGTCCCCGGGCCCAAAACACTACGAAATAGGAGCCCGGGTACACTGATGAGCCGTGACCACGGATGACGCCTCGTGTACCGATGCTGGAGGGAGCACGTGGGTGAGGCTACCTCGGCAGGGCAGCACATATCCTGAAGCATAAAGGGCATCAGGACGTACCAACACGCGCTACACGGTTGCCAGACGCCCGACCTACGCACAACGCAGGTTCCACATTCGCGCCATGAGCAGACTGCCAGCTGGGTGCGGCCAAGGCCGCAGAGTGGAATTGGGCAAAGCTAGGCTCAGAGGTTAACAGGACTGACACACCAAACGCAGGCTTCTTACAGTCTCGGCTACGGAAGAAGGTGACATCGCCATCCGTAAAGTGCATTGGGAATCGGGTAAAAATCAATGTCCGTCTTCGAAAGGGTTAAAATTTGAGCATACCCATCTCAGTTTCCGTCCTTCAGATTCAACCACACTTAAATTGAGAAGCAAATTCGACCATCGATTCTTTTGTTCGAGAGAAAAATAACGACTCAGAGCTAGGACCCTGGGCCTGTAACTGAGCGGTATATAACGCCATAATAACAGGTGCCTCAAATATGAATGCTAACCAATGCACATTGTTAGCGAGTGGCGGATCTTGAAGAAGAGCGCATGAAGGAAGAATCGCGAGGCAGATCCTTAGGTATACTGGGTAAATTCAACCGGAAATGTCGATTTTCATCTCTTTAGGCGTTTGGTTCACCTCCTTTTCATGTTTTTTTTTTCTCTCTCTCTCTCTCTCTCTCTCTCTCTCGTTCATGTCCTTCTGCAGAACCTATTATATGTGCACGGGAAAAGGGAGGTCACACGGGCTCCAAGTCTCCTTGGCTCTGACTATAAATACAGCAAAATTTCGCTACAAAGCATATGGCATCTTCTATAACACTTACACTGATACTCACTTTGAGTTTTTAGGTAAGAAGTCATTGGCCGGAGAAGAGTCAGTGTCTGTGTCCTCCGCATCCATCTGTAATCAGAGAGATCGATCACTACCGTGTGAAACAAACGCAGCCACACCTTGACGGACTGAAATACGCAGCCTCTACATATCACCTTGCGGACTGAAATACGCAGCCTCTACATATCACGTATATAACACAAGGCTTCAGTGTGAGAACATATTGGACTAGTAGAGCCATGACCCCCGCCAACATTTTGTCATCGCATTCGCTTCACGTAAATTAGCTAGATTTGTCCCAATCAGAAAGGTCACCAGATGGAAGAACTCGAGGTAGCGGGATTTTTCATGTCGGCATTTTCGGGCAGAGACGGATCTACGCCTTCACTGACCTCGCGAAGCTCGAGGTGCCTCTGCCAGGATCATCTTCTAAAGGCCATACCACCTGAGGTGTTTTATTATTGTTCGTTTTTTTGTTCCGAGCCCCCCCCCTCCTTCCTTCCCCGAACAAATAATTTAAAAATTTTAAGAGCTGTGTTTGGAAAGTCTTAACAGGACGAAGTGGACGATATCGAGTTCGAGCAATGGGGTACCGCTGCCTGGGATCGGCGGCTAACCAGCCGAAGGAAAATCTGCAGGCGGCGCTGGATGGCGACAAATAACAGATTCTAGAAAACAGGGCACCTCTGCCAGACCCGTCTTCTACAATCAGTTTTACGTTGCTAGTACCTCTCAGTTTTCACATTTTTAAGGCGCCTCCATTGGAAAAATAAAAAATCCCCTATCCTAGAGAATATGGATTCGAATAATGTGAATACCTTCACGCCACGTTGTTTTGAGAAGTTCTCAAGGATGAGCTTGAAGATTTGGACTAGTCACTTATGAAGTCATCTTTAGCTACGAATGTGTACACTAGGCGGTTTTTAGATCAAATATTATATGCGGTGATTAGATATTTTATACTATGCAATGATTAACCAATTATTTCACATGATCCTAATATTAAAAAATACTCACTGAATCAACAATTTTCATTGCATAAATAATACTCTGGTTTTTATCGCATACTATTGTTCTTGTCCACTACAATCAAGCCGGTGTGTAGCATCGGTTAACGCACGAGGACGGGAAAAGGGAAGGCCTAGGAACCTAGGCTTGCAAGCCTCGGACATGCTTGGTTTAACACGCGCATTGACGGGGGCCTGAGCCACCTTCGCTTTGACGGGGGGACTCCTCCCCCAAGATCTCGAGAACCACGCTACGTAGCGAAAATGGAAAAACGGCGTTGGGCGGCCCATCTGCTTCTCCATCGAAAATATTAGAACCATTTTTGGTCAGGTCACATCTAAGGTCACTAGAGGTCAAAACATGCCGTCATAGGGATAATATGTAAATGAAGGTTTTCGGTCATTTCATCTGAACAAGTAATGATCAAGTAATGGACAAGTTATTCAGTTAAAACCATTTTCCCATGTATTTCCAATGGAGAGGTCATGGCTCGTACCTGACCTTAGGTCGTCGATATAAAAATACCGGAACATATTATAGAGAACTTGGTTGGCCCGTTATGTGACATAAGCTTCGATCGGATAAGTTCACCCTGTTCCGGCTTATGTTATCTTAAACTTTTTTTAGGTCAGGTCACTTGACCTGTACTAGAGACCTGGCCTGAAATGACCTGACCTTAAAAATTCGACAAAAGCTGTAAAAAGGATGAGAGAAAAGGTTTACTAAGTACGACGGCGCTACGTGCCGCCGTTTTTATTATATCTCCGAAAACCCGAGGGGGGGCGGGTACCCGTCCCCTGTCAATGCGCGTGTTAAAGATAGTTTAGTTTAGATATCAAAAGACAGATTTGGGAACCATGATTCACAAATCTGTATTTTAATCTCACATTCTATTGATCGTAAATGTATGAGGGCTACTCCCAGTAGGCACACTGGTCCATTAACAGGAAGTTGGCGTGGGTATTTGATGAGTTTTGTATTGAGCCAGATGGGACATAAAAAGCAGGCTCATACCGAGAGAGCTGAATCTACGTTAATATGTATGTTTTTCCAGCTGTATTTTGGTAACCAAACCAATCAGCCACCTGGCACCGTAATCATGTGATACACCATTCGATGAGAAATAATAGAAGGCCCATACAGGCATAAGCCTTCTGCTGGAATTATTAAACAACATTAGGTCTAATTGCAGCAGCTCTGTTTGGAACATTTATTGACGGATTGAGCTCATAAAAGCGAAAATCAGATCTATATTATTCTTAGAAAATGATTGGATGCAATGAACCAATTATGGAACTTCCGAATCTTTGTTTGTATTTTCGCCGTGCTATTAATTTTGTCGAATGCCATGAAACAGCGGTTAAGTGGAACTTATAGCATATTCCTATTCGTATGGGATTGTATTCCTGTGGCATCAACTTCTAGTGGTATCAATTTGCAGAGGTATCGATTTCCAGTGGCTTCAGAAAAATAACGTTTTAAGCAGCACCCAGTCCCAGGGCATTTCCACCAGAACGAAAGATTCGTGAGATTCGAAAGACACGTGCTTGGAGAACCTTATCGACACTATCTTAATATTCTATATTTTAGAAGCTTCAGCTTGGTTTGCATTATGACACCCGTTTTCCGGGCCGGTAAAAACATGTAAACTTAGGCAAAGGCAATTGCTGCATAATTTTAGAAACACAGGCGTTATTACCGAAGCACGTAGTATATAGCATCAGTGACAGTTTTAGCCGGTAGGTTTGAATGGTCAAACCAAAGTGAAAAACAAAAAAAGTCAGGCAGTGCAAGAATCGGCCACAATTTAACTAGACGGTAGGTTTGGGGGATAAGCTCTAGCCGGAAGGCAAACAAAAACGCCACAGGCTGAAAAATGTGGCCTGAAGATGCTTTTGCTATCCAAGGATCATGCACTCAAAAATGATTTTAAATATCAAGATGACCAAGGTCCAATGTTTTAACCCTCGCCCCACGGGGCATCGATGGCCCCTAAGGTTTTTCTGGGATAGCAGAAAACGACGAGGCGCAGCACCGCGGTTGAGGGCTCTACCTCTCTGCATCATTTTCCCATCATCCCTGAAATTTTTACCCCGGGTCACCCAAGGTCAGGTCACCAGACGAGGTCAACCAAGGTCACCTCACTTCAACTTTAGAGCTCTGTAAGAGCTACATTTCAAAGTCGATCGATTTGAAACTTCCTACACTTCATGACCCCTCCAGGGTCTACAAGGTGTATATCCGGAATTTTTCGATTTCGTGCCCTGAGGTCAGGTCACGAGGCGACCTCTCCCATTGGAAAAGCATGGGGAAAAGCTGTTTCATGATATAAAAGCCAAAAAAATGATTGCAAACACTCAGACTGCTCAGAACAACGTTTTTGGACACCCTTTCACGGATTCCAGGGGTCTATTTCTCCTTTAACTTTTCCAAGGTCATCCAGGTCACCAGGGTCACAAACAGTATTTTGACAATAACTTTTGACCTCATTAAGCTAGAGCAGTGAAACAAACACCATCGTGTTTGTCTTGTCACTGGCTTTCATTTGATATACGGAAAGGTCACTTTTGACCTTTCGTGACCTCAGGGCATATTAGGTCACGAGGTGACCTCTAGAGGTCAAACCCCTGGCGGGAGGTCTTTACGTTCCACATAGCGGAAACGTACTGGCAATTTTCTATCAAATGTACTTTACCAGGCCTCAATAGCTCTAATGACGTAAGAGTTATGCCCAGTTTGCTTAATCATTGTATATTTGAGTGAAAATAGCCGATCTTGACCTATTTGACCTCTGGAGGTCAACCATTGACCTGAGCACTAAAACGTGTGAAGTAATTTCTTACTGAATTCAGCGAGCTTTCTATGCACTTTGCGATTTGCGCTAATGCTCATATTTTCGAGTTAGAGGGGGCCATCATGGCCCCCGGTGAGGTGGCGCCGACCCCTGCGGTTAACTGAAGTTGACTAGTTCAGTTTGAAGATGACTGCTTCAGTTGAAATTCAAAAAAATGCTTATAAAGTTAATAGGAACAGGGGCAAAAAGGAGGCAGACAGCTTTGAAGGGGGTGGGGTGGGCAAAAAATAGTTTTTCCCCGAGCTTTTCCGTGTTTTGGGGGCACATACCTTTCGCCCTGGATTAGCTAGTGTATGGTATACCGTAACCCGGTCCCATTAGCTGCTCTGGAGTGCTACATTAGCTCCACCCTCAAGAACCACAGCCAAGGTGAGAGACACCTAGCGGTCATACCTTAACCAGATGGCAGTCAGTGCCGGGGTAGAGCAGCATGCGACGGCTAAGTGGTCTTTCGTCCTTTAAGGCTAATCGTGATATGTTAATATCCCTTTAATGCCCTTTTCGATCCACCCAAAAGACCGCAGGGCACTCTGTAACCGAGCTCCCACTGCTACAGCGGTGGGGATAACTTCCCGACTTTAACACGCGCATTGATGGAGGTCTGAACCACCTTCGCTTTGACAGGGGGAGCAGGTACCCCCTAAAATCTCGAGAACTACACTACATAGAGAAAAACGGTAAACGGCGTTGGGTAGCCCATCTACCCCTCTATCAAAAATATTTAAATCATTTTTCGTCAGGTCACATTTGAGGCCACTAGGGGTCAAGACATACCATCATAAGGATAACATGTAAATGAAGGTTTTTGGTCACTACATCTGAAACAGTAAAAATAAGTAGTAAATCAATTTCAACCATTGGAATCCTCGTAGCAAGCCGAATCAAATGATATATAGTATGAGCTTGCTCGGTCAAATCAGGTGAAGAATGGGATTTGACCTGACCTGAAGTCTGGTCAAGATCAAATTAGATTAAAATGCATATAATCAGAACCACAAAGACAAGGCCAATCTAATGAAGTTAAAATAAATCTTCGATCACCATACATTACTAAGTTATTTAGCTAAAACCATTTTTCCACTGTCTTTCCAACGGAGAAGTCATGGCTCATACCTGACCTTAGGTCATCGATATGAAAGGACCGGAACATATTTGAGAGAACTCGGTGGGCCCATTATGTGATGAGTCTCAATCGGATGAATTCATTTTTTTCTTACTTATGCTATCTTAAACTTTTTTAGCTCAGGTCACTTGACCTGTACTGGTGGCCTGTCCTGAGATGACCTGACCTTAAAGTTTGACAACATTTATACAGATTATCAGAGAAAAGGTATGCCAAGAACGGCGGCGTTATGTGCCACCGTTTTTACGCTATCTCCGAAAACTCGAGCGGGCGGGTACCCCCTGTCAATGCGCGTGTTAAGGTCTGCAAGTGTACCCCACACTTGCTACTTGTAGCAAGTGTGTTAAACATATCCGGCAGTCAAACGACGCCATCAAATCCTAGGAATCCTCAAACGGGGAAACCATATGGTGAACTTGGTTTTAGAGACATTGTTTTAAGAGTGTAGGGACTTCATAAATATTATGAAGAACTAGTGAATCTCACTCAGCTTGGGGGAGCAGCTATCTACAGTGTGACGGCCAAATGGCCGGACGAGGGTCTACAGTCGAAACTGAAGGGGTTGGCAGCAATGCAAGGCACCTCTGCCAGGGTCATCCCGAAAGCTAACTTTAAGACAGCTTCAAGCACAGTTTACAACACAGTTTGGAATCTCACAGGCGTTGAGTTGCTCACGAAGGGCGCCTCCGTTAATGAAACAGGGAATTTTCGACAGACAATTCGCCCTTCTGCTCTTTAGATTCACCCCTGCAGAATTTTGGGGATACTGTTATAGTTTGGGTCCGTATATGGCTTACATTGTTGATGTAGCTAACCTAAAAAAGAAACAACCCTCCTTTGTTTCCAGGCTGCTCGCTCGCATTTGACATGGTCCCAACAGGCAGGTTTAAGTCAATGTTTAATTCGAGCCAAGAATCCAGTGAGGCCGACCACACAAAAATACAACAAAAACGCTCCCCACCAGATAATAAGCGGTGCATGAAGACAATCCGACCAGAAGATGCTAGATTTTGCACCGTTGACGGATACAAGAGGGTTAAGGGCTCAACCCCCCTCCAAATTGCAGAGTGCATATAGTAACGTCATAGCGGGAAGCTATTCCGAGGCAATGGCGAAGGAGGCTCCAGTCCCCATCCCCCCAAATGAAGTCCAGGATTCGCTTCTGCTTTGTACCCTTGGAGGGAAGGAGAACTATATTATAGGCTAGTCATCCGCCCCAGTGGGCCTCGGAGCCACCTTTATCCCATGCGGGAGAGGGTTTTTAAACACCTCTCTTCGATTTCGGCTCCTAGGCCGGACAACGAAAAAAACGTGAAGGCTTCTAAATAGCCCATGATAAATAAATAATAAACTATTTCAATCACTTTTTGGCTCAGGTCAATATTGAAGTCAGCAATGTATTAGGTTCATAAAGTATTGAGGTCATTCAGTGTTGAGTTGATGAAGGTAATAGGTTAGAGAAGTATTTCTTGGCTCTAGCGTTTGACTGGGTTGAGTTAGAGTAAATGTTTGGGCGTCATTCGCTGCCTCTCGTAACGGCAGATAGAATGATCTATGATATGATCATACTAGATTAAAACTTAAAAATTACCTGACCTGAGGTCAGGTCAAGGTCACTATCTGACACTACAACTGTAGTTACATCAGAATCTGTCATTTTTTCGAAGATATTGACCCAAGTCTGAAAACCTACCTAACTTGTCCCAGATGACCATCCAGAGATCACAGAGTTTGAATTTACAACACGACTCTGGAGAGTGGCCTAAGATACTACGATTTGGAGAATAGAAAGGTATTATAAGCCGTATCTTCAGAAATAAAGCTATGTTCGGCCTATTTCCGTGTTTCCCATGCATTTCCAACGGAGGGGTCAAATCTGTACCTAGGCCAACGATATCAAAAATTAATTCTCCGTTACTCGTGCTAATCGGTCAGTTCATTATATTATATGAACACAAGTTCAACAGGTATATTAAACCGATTTTACCGGTGTATGCTTAAACATTTTTGGAGGTGAAGTAACTTGACCTGGCCTGGTGTTCTAACCCAAGATGAATAAAACTTAAAAGTTTCTAAAAAAAGCTACGGAATAGATCAGGAACAAGGTGTGCCAAGTACGGCGGCGCTTAGCACTGCCGTTTCCTGGTGCCGTCGGAAAAAAAACCGGAGAGGCTGTTCAAACACGCCCCCTCAATGCGGCGAGTTTTAATTTATCTGTGGATCGATGGTTAGACTGCCAGATGACCAGTTTGGTGGCCATTCGCTCCCGGCTCTGGTCGAATATTCCTGATCAAATAATTCAGCCGTGCAAGCATCACAATTTTTACGAGAGACATGATGTCTGTATGACAAAACAACCACGTAATATTGTTGGGGAGCCAAAACTTTATATATGCAGACGACTTGGATTTGGACCTTCCTGAGGTAGGCGTTGTGGAAAAATCACAAATCGCCGGTGGCCAAAGGAACTCATCAGTCTGCAACTATTAATCCCAAAAGGATTCCGCTGATGGTAGATACTGGACACGGGACAAATCGCTACATGTTTCAATTTCCAACAATCTTCTCGCAAGCTAACTCAATCGAATCTCGTACCTGCACGCAGCCTTCCCTGTTCTTTTTAATTCGACCGTGCCATACAACCATAAACGAATCCAGGATGGGCGATGGGCGGGGGCCGTACATGGTCGGGGGCGCCATTTTTGGACAGCAAATACTATCAAGTGGGCCCAGAATTCTATCGTGGGGACGCCGATACTCGCATCCTGGGGAAGCGAGGCATCATCGAGCTTTCGAGGGAGCGCCGTGACCATTTCAGGAAGCGTCGGGGTCGATCAGGGGGCAAGTGCCCCCCTTACCCTCTGGATCCACCTATACATACAATTTTTGAGGGACGGCATGCTCTTGAATGGAGGAGTAAAAAGTTGGCGCAGGTGATGTTTCTCGAAGGAAAAATGTTAAAGGAAAGAGACAATTTCAAGTATATATTCTATCGTGAGAAAGACATCAAACTGTCTTGACCTTGTCTCGTCGACATTTGCTAAGTCGTGTCGGCAATAATTTTGTCGTTCTAGAAGCTGACTAAGAAGCGAGGCTCAAATGCCCACCTCCACCGCCGCGCTGCCCCTCTCCGAGTTGGAGACTGGCGGCCGGCCTAACTGGTCAGGATTTGTTTAGAAGCATTTTCATGGATAATTTTGGTTACATTCAAGCTCATAGCTTTACTTTTCTTTTATATCGTCTGATATTCTTGGGTCTCAAAATTGGTCGTCTTACTGAAAAACAGCATATGAATGCATACCTATTATTTATGACACAAACAATAGGAACCATTTATTTTTTAGACCAGGCGTTCCGCTACTCTGTAATAATACATTCTCTTCCGGAACAATATATTCCCTGGTTTGACCATTTATTTCGTTTTTCAGGAGAACCTTTCTGAGCGTACGAGATAGGGATGCATGAATAATGCATTAGTGAATTAACACCAGGTGGTGCAACAGGTCCGATCCAGTCCGTGATAGGGTGTTAGTTCTACACCCGGGCCACATCTCACTCACATGCCTGCACTCCCACTTTGTGGGTGTCATATACCACGGTATGTTATGTGCCATATCTTCCCTTTCACCATTTTGGAACACTGGGCATGGCCCCTGCAGGATGTAATTTACGACATAGGTACCATCAGCGACGACACCGACTCACACGGGCGCTATGTGACCGCGAAGGTTGGCGCGCCCTTAACACGCGCAGTGGAGAGGGGTCTGACGTAAACGCGCAGTGGAGCGGGGGAGTCCTAAACTGCCCCCCCCTGAGATCTAAAAAACAAAGAGGGTTAGAAAAACGCCCGTTGGGGTGTGTGTGGGAGCGATGGCGATCTACCTTATGTCAAAGTTGCATTGAGCTAGGGTAATATATTCAAGGTCAAACGAGGCCAGGAAGGTTAAATCTCAAATATAATGAAATAAAATATGCGCCGTGCTGGATACCTATTGGGATATGCCGTGATTAGGCGGAAAAGGCCGGAAATACACCAAGAACAGATCAAATTCGAAGAGGGGAGGGTCCCACATAATGTTTTCTGAAATTTTAAGGTCATGGTCATTCAAGGTAAATTACCTATGACGTAACAAAATATGGCATATTCCCAATAATACACAATATAACTGACACTTTAGCAGCCTTTGGGAAGGAAATGAGGGTTTGACCTTGAAAAAATACCTTTGACTTTGGCATGTGACCTTGACCTTGAGTAATCTACGTCATACTAAATAAAGCCATCTGACGGAATACTGGAGTCAATGAACTTGACCTGTGCCCTTTGGCCATGACTTCGACCTTCATACGTGCTGAACTTGACGTATAACCATATTGTATAACGTTATGACGTCACTACTCGGTTTACAGTGCATGCGAACTGGTGCGCAGAGCTGCAAAAGTCGGGCTCTCGGGTCATAAAGTGCCCGACAGATTTTAGGGCACGGTATGGTCCTGCGACAGATCTTACAATCTGTGAGAAAAAAATATTGAAAGGAAACAGAAAATATTTTGTTCTAAAAATCTCAATATTAGAATTGTCACCTCTTTCACTCAACAAGTTTTTCATGAATTTGCACCTCTCCCATATCAAGCCAGTGTGCGGCAAGAACCGATGGAAAATCAGGGACTTATGAAACAGGGACCTTTGAATAGAGGGCCTTATGTACAGAGGGTCTTTTCGAGGGACTTATGAATCGAGGGACCTTTGAATAGAGGGCCTTATGCACAGAGGGCCTTTTAAACGTCACCCAGAAAATCCTCTGCTGAAAAATTCCTTCACCGGCCTGTCGGGCCCGATTTGTATTCCATAGCACGCGACAGCTTGGCCCGACAGGCCGCCGTAAAGGCCTTCAGACAGGCAAAACAGTTTTTTTCCTTCGTTTCCTTCGTTTGGAAGTACGCTCAACGCTGCCGCAAGGGCGCTGTTTGAACAGCGCCCTTGCGGCAAAGCCGGTGTAAAAGGTATCTTTGGTTTGAAAAGCAGCCATGCGGTTTGGTGAGTTGCGTTATGGATATGGCGGAGGCCAAGGCCTAGAATCCCGTGGTGTGGTGGAGGGAATACGTTGCAAGGTTGTGTTTTTGATTATTTTTCTCTTGCATTACTTTGGTATACATCTTGAGTAAACTGGTTGAGCCTGGATTTCATCGTCCATAGTTGAAGGGCTGATAAATGGCTCGATTAAGCTGAGCCTCTTCACCGTCCGTGTCAGCTTAAATTGGATTTGAGGGATGTAGGTATTTTGGCGAAAAACGTTTTTAGGAGCATCAGCGAATCACATTCTGCTGCCCTGAAGTTCGGAACGTTTTTGGCCAGGAGGTCGTTTTGAAGCATGGGTCAAACAGCGGGCAGATCAGAACGTGAAAACAAACAAGTAAGTGATGTGTGTTCGTTGTAATTTCGGCAGCTTACATTTATTTCCACACAGTATGTTATGCTCACTGTTGATCAATAATTTTAAATGATATTGATAAGGAAAATTAATTTTACCAGCAACTGGTCAAATTAGACTAAAACATTTGATTTTCCTTCCTCTTCTTTTAAATCAATGCCTGTTTGTCCAGTTAACCACAAAAGTTGCATACCTCATCAGTGGATTTGTAGATGCCAAAGAAACAAAACTCTTCACCTTTCCACATTAATTTGAGTTTTAAGTACCAAAATATTTCTCCATTTCATTTTATTCACTTACCTAAATGATGCCTTGATCTATGTCAGGGGACAAGATATAACAAAACACAGCCTAGTGCAACATTTACTCATTCTTTTACTCATTACTTCTTGGAAACATGATATTTATTTGACATTTACTATCTAACTGACTTAAGGTTATTTATTAGCCTCATGAACTTCGATCCTAAACTACGTACCCTCATGGAAATGAGCACGGCAATGCATAAAAACTTTGAAATAGCCAACAGCTTCAAAATTTAGAATTTTCATGTAAACATGTATTTATAAGTCATGAAGCTAATATTACATGTTTGTATTCAACTACAGTAGCCATGATCCTTAAAAACACTTTCAAATATAAAAGTACCTCAATCTTGTTTGTCTGGCCATCAAGCAAAATCCATATATAAATTTTGGGGTTCCTTCCAATTACCCTCCACCTCCAAAAACTGAAATCATGAAAATCTGCAGAAGCTGGCATAAGTAACAGCATGGTATGGGAACCAGGTCACTTTCTTCCATTGCAAACTATATTTTTAAGTTTTCTGGGCTGGACTATGTAACCTAATAACAAAATATCACTTATTCTCATTCTATCGCATTTTTTGTCAATGCAGCTGCAAGGACTGAAAAGGGGCTGCTTTTCATGTTATTGTATATTTCCACCTTGACCTAAATCATCTGATTCAAGACTGAGTCTTATTCAAGACCCAGTAGAGCTACTTTGACACACACTATTTATATGCTGTACTCCACAAATCTCAAATTACATCCAATAATAAATTTCTTTACCAATGGTGACTCCAGAAATGATTGGTGGTTCGTATTAATTTGTTTAGGTTTCTGCGATAACCTTAATTTCTGGTCTGATAATTAAGCCAGTAGAACAGTCTCTTCTAAGTTTTGAAAATTAATAGACTTGTGTCATTCCACTTAGATTTGCCATGCGGCTTCCACGAAAATAGATATCATATAAGATCAAGCAAAAATAAGATAATGATATCATTTCAAACTAAAGTTTTATGCTAATTTTAGTATTTTCTATTAAGAATTGGAAATGTGGAACATTTTACCAATTGAATGGTTTTAGACAATTTTAATAGTCTATCCTAAACCAATTAGTTTTTAAAGTGCCGCATTTAGTTTTTGCATTGCTGGTGCGAACGCGCGATTGTGACGGTCTCAAGACATAGGTATGATTTTGAAACCCTATAGGTAAAAACATTACAAACCGATTTTCAAAATTTCGTCACCAATCGACGCGCTCCTACATTCACCCAATTGTGGCTAAGTAACTTTTTCCGGCAGCGAACGGTTCTCCGGCCACCGTGAAAAAATATTTGGGGGCACTTTGGGACCCACTCCACCGCGCGTGTTAAGCCCCAACAATCATCAGCCTCCGAATCACAGTCATAGCTAGGAGCGTGGATTTCTATCTCTTTGGGGGTACCTGGGCACTCCCAATGATAAACTGGGCACCCCCTATGGTGATTTGGGCACCCCCACCAAAAGGTGAAGCAAAGTCCTTATAAAGTGCGTAAATAGAGGAAATTATCAACAAATACCTGTTCCACAGCGTTATAGTGGCATTCTGCATATAACCTCCAACTTCATATTTATTAAACAAGGGGAAGCCTCATCCATAATGGACAATAAACATTGATGACGTTTCGAGTCCCGAAACAGATTTTGTGTTTTTCATCATCCAACACGGAGCAAAGCAGCACGTGTTTCCCTCTTTTGGTATATTGTCTGGTTGTTTTCGGCACCTCTCTCTCTCTCTCTCTCTCTCTCTCTCTCTCTCTATTGGTTCTCACTCTCTATAACTCGTCTGACGGTTCAGTTTTGGATTTATGAACGTCCCTCTCCTCCTTTTCACTCGGTTACCTTGGAGCCGGGCCCCAATCCTCTCCACCCGACAGAAACCCATCACGACACGTGTGACTTCAGCGAACTCGGCCTCCGGCTAGCCTGTGCTGACTGCCGCCGTTTCGCCTGTCACCAAGGGGCAGCCTCGGATGGTGTGGCAAATAATCAAGCAAATAGAGAGCAAGGTATGGCTAAAAATGTTTGAAAAACATAATGTTTGTACATCGCCTGGTTCATGGCTTAAAGCTCTATCATTTCATTGGAGAAATGTCCGTTGAATTTTTTCGCGATACATGTGAACCGCTTCCACCAATCAGCGGCCGCCATCCGCCGGCAGCCGCGATTGCCTGCGGGCACAGAGGTTACAGAGGTCAGGCTGGGCGCCACTGACACAAGTTCAAGCCTCGGTGGGGAGGGGTCGCGGGCGGATTGTAATACCCAGGGCAGTTAATAACGTAATACCTACCTATGCGGTGTTGAAAGTGGTGGTCGTTGTGCCTGGTGTCAGTCTGAGGGAGAGGGACCGGTGCAGGAGACATTCTGTGCAGGTGGGTGGATAGAAGGATTCGGTGTTTGTGCAATGTGCAGTCCCGATAACACTGTAAAAGCACGAGTGCTAGTTCATGAAATGAGTTCGTTATATGAGCGTACTTGGCGGACAAAATTGCATGCACCAATTTCGGGTCCATAGCAGTTTTCGGTATCAGGATAGATAAAGCAGCTTTTCATGACTTTTTTAATTGGCAAACACTTATTAGTGATACAACACACACGGTGTATGTGACATACACGCCTTTCTGACATTGCATGCGTATGCAACACAAGAAGTTTAAAGTGCTAAAATGACCATTTGAGGCGTGGAGATAAATGATTCTGATCGTGAAAACAAGGAGGGTCCAAGGCGGGGCGCGGTGTGGAGTGGTCCGGGCTGCTGCCACGCAGCCGACCTGGTTCGGCCCGGGCTTCCTGAACAGGAGCAAGCTGGCTCCCGAAAACCCTTCCAACAGGGAAGAGTTGGCGACGCCATATGAGCATGCGTCGTCATAGCCCAATAATTATTATGGGTCCAAGGCAAAACACAAAATTCCCGAAGGAATTAACGAATAAGTATGTATATTTTAAAGGGAATGTGGCACCTTGGTCGAGTCCTGGAATTTAGTGTAATTAGGGCTACTTTTAGCCGAAAATCATGGAATCGTCCATGATTTATCTTGAAAATGTTCAAGAAACTCAATATTCTGATTTCTAAAATTCTCCTCTGGGGAAAAAATAATTATCTGCCTCTGGATGATGTCATGATCTGGCAACCACTACCATATTCCATACGCTTCAAGGGCTTCGATTGGCTGATGCTCACTGTGATGTCAGCATATGTCGTCACACCAACAGCCATGACAACTGTGGCTTGCTGCGTAGGGTGAATGAGGGGTAAATTTCAGGTAGGTTTTTAGCTCTTCTCTACGGAAATTTTGAGTTTCAATACAAATGATATATCGAGTACTGGTTTTTCCGGCATGTTTTATAACTTAGCTATCGCAGTTAAAATCACGTTATAAAGGTGCCACATTCCCTTTAATGGCATTAACATCACTGTTTTCCTTTAGCATACGCCATTACCCTACCAGGTACCACATCATTTCGATGTCGCCGCCATTCGGCCTCCAGGCAGCCAGAAGCCACTGTGCACGGCCGTCTATCCGTGATTGTCCGACCTCCTATCTTAAGGCCTATAAAAATCTGTTTGCATTCTATAATGCTCCGTTATTAACCTCCCAGGTGACGTCAGCGTCCTTGGGTTAGTTATTTCTATTATTATCATTAGTTGTGAAAAGTGATGTACCGTTGTTAGATCAAGACGTTCAATTCTCAGCATTCGCATTATACCTAATTTTCTGGAATTGAGGCAGTGGGTGACAGTAGCGTCAATCAGTGAAAGGGCAAATCCTAGCGACAGACATTCTTTTGCTGGAAGAAGCTGCTTTTTTAGGCCAAAATTTCCGTACCAACCGAAACATTGCAGTGTACTATAATTTTGATACGATAATGGGAGAGGGCAATAATGAAACATCTAGCAAGGTTGATTAAATTCTTTCGAGCAGCGACCGTTTTTTTAACGGCTGGTTTTTTGCTATGTTAAAAATGTTTGAAATATAAATTTGAAATATTTATAACACGGCACATGACAGTAGAAACGGTAGCTGAACGGTCTCTAAATAAAGCAGTGGTGGGTTGTTGCGTGGATTTTAATGAGCGGTACCATGCAGGACTGCAAACTTATCTCTCTTTGGGGCTGTCCGGGCACCCGGGATGAAATATCGAGTTAGTGTTGAAATACAGCTTAAGTTTTATTGATCATAACTTTAGAATTCAAAAGGACTGTGTGATAGCTAAAACAAAGATAATATTATGCCATCTCCTTTCATATGGTGGTCATTAAAATTTTCCCTCCTCAACTTTGGGCACCCCCAATGATGTTCAAAAATCTACACCCCTGGTAATAGCGAAGCGAAGTGCCATGGCGACTGTGCTGTCAGAATAAGTGTAATGATAATCTCTGATATTAAAAAAATGAACTCAATTCTTAATAATTGTGGTGCTGACATCAAGAATAGCACCACTTCACCGAAAGACGCTCGTCAGGATTTTTCATCAGTTGTGGAGTGAATCACTCTTCACTAGTCGCGTTTCCTGTTCGTCTTTACTCACATCCCCATGGGCCATCCCTCTGAAGGTGCGATTCCAGATTTATTCCTGGAAACCCCATGACTGAATCAGACCACGTACATACATTTCGTGACCATTATTCTTTGCAGAGTCAAGCATGGAAATAGGCGCTTCGCGGCTGCGCTGAGGCTGCACGTCATTTCCTTCCACAGTCACCCTGTTTAGCCAACGCAACGCTTCCACACTCGACGTGATTTCCAGAAATCGAGTAGGCTGACAATAAGAATCTGCTCTGAATCCATGCATTTCAACTCAATTTGATTTAACTTATGTTCATAGCTTAAAGGGAATGTGGCACCTTGGTCGAATCCTGGAATTTAGTGTAATTAGGCGTACTTTTAGCCGAAAGTAATGAATTCACTCATGATTTCTCTGACAAATGTACAATAAGCTCAATATTTTGATTTTTAAAATACTCCTCTAGGAAAAGAAACAAATATCAGCCTGTGGATGATGTCATGATCTGGCAACCACTACCATACTTGAAATACTTCCAGGGCTTCAATTGGCTGATGCTCATCGTGACTTCAGCATATGTCGTCACACCAACTGCCATGACAACTGTGGCCTGCTGCTAGGGGTACAAGAGGGGTACATTGCAGGCAAGATTACTTTACTTACAAGGTTGATCCACGAGGAATACTTTGTCGCCAACGTGACGTCACACAATTTGGCACCAATATGGTACCAGTAGCTGATACATAAGTGGCGCGTTTAGTTCAACAATCGAAAACAACAAACAAAACTAAACTGACGGGGGTTTAGACACTCGCGGCTGGGGAGGGATTGATTATTATTAGCATGTATTCTTCTTTCATGCCAGGACGAGCTAGGACGTGGGCAGTCTGCAAAATAACGGTTTCTGCCGATGTTTCGTCTAACGTGAAGTGCTCGTTTAGACCGATTGAAGTTGCGTTAATTTTCTACAAACCAAACGGTCCCTGATGCTGCGAGAACATTTAAAATGAATATATAAAATGAATGAATAAATATGTTTGCGCCCACCACATGCTAATATTTGTACATTTCCGTCAAGCGCATTATTATTTTTCAACACCAGATGGATCTTATAACTCCGGCTGCTTTGCTTCTATCCATTACTTTGACTTTGCCGCATTGTTTGTGTGGCTAGGTGATATGGCACCAATATGGTATCAAGGTATCGAAAAGTATCCTGTGCCATGGGAGAGGGAGCCCTCCAAACCGCGCCCCACCGGGATCCGGCGCCACCTTCGTACCACCAGGGGCATCGATGCCCCTGTAAATCCGAAAATATGGGGGTTACCGCAAATCTGAAAAGTGCATTAGAAAGCTGACGTGAATTCAGTAAGAAATCATTTTGTATTTCTAAGTGCTCAAGTCAATGGACCTCCAGAGGTCAAGTTAGGTCAAGACAGGCTATTTCCACTCAGATATTTCATGTTTAAGCAAACTGGACATAGCTCTTATGCCATTAGAGCAATTGAGATCGGTTAAGTAGATTTGATAGGAAGATGCTAGGACTTTTTCTGCCATGTGGAACGTAATGACTTCCCACCAGTGGTTTGACCTCCAGGGGTCACATCGTGACCTATTTTGACCTGAGGTCACGAAAGGTCAGAAAGTGACCTTTCCGTAAATCAAATGAAAGCCAGTGACGAGACATACGCGATGGTATTTGATTCGGCGCTCTAGCTTAATTAGGTCAAAAGTTATTGTAAAAAATACTTTTTTGACCCTGTTGACATTTGATGACCTCGGAGAGGTCAAAGGGAACATATAGCCCCTGGAATCCGTGAAAGGGTGTCCACGAACGCTTTTCTGAGCAAGCTGAGCATTTGCAGTCATTTTTGTGACTTTTAGATCATAAGACAGCTTTTTCCCATCCTTTTTCAATGGGAGAGGTCACCTCATGACTTGACCTCAGGTCACGAAATATAAAAATCCCGGATGTACATCTTGTAGGCCCTGGAGGGTTCATGAAGAGTAGGAAGTTATAAATTGATCGACTCAGAAATGTAGCTCTTACAGAGCTTAAAAGTTGAAGTGAGGTGACCTTGGTTGACCTCGCCTGGTGCCCTGACCTTGGGTGACCCGTTGTAAAAAATTTCAGGGATGGTGGAAAAATGATGGAGTGAGAGGTAGAAACCGTGGTGCTGCGTCTTGTTGTTATTCTGCTATCCCGAAGAAACCTTAGGGGGCGGGCCATCGATAGACCCGGTGGGGCAAGGGTTAAGCGGCTTTGCAGAGCCAACTGTGATTGCCCTTATTTTTAAGAAAAATTGCCAATATCGCCTTCAAATGGTCAATTTCGAAAACAAATTCGAAGTAGAATTGTGGAGAAAGAATAATGTTTCCCTTCGATTCATACTGTTCTTGTGAGAGCCGGCTGCAATCGACGAATTTTAACATGGGACCTATTGGGTGAAGGAAAGCTTTGTCGCCAGCGTGACGTCACAGTAAAGGCGGCTCCTGATTCGTGGTTGGGGGCTGCATTGCAGGTAGGTTTTAGCTTTTTTCTACGGAAATCTCGAGTTCCAAGACAAATGATATATTGAGTACCGGGTTTTCCGACTTGCATTACAACTTGGCTATCTCAGTTAGAACCACGTTATGAAGGTGCCACATTCCCTTTTTACAATTGGAACCATTGGTAAAGTGATGGTGTGGAGCAAATGCCAGTGGTTTATGTCATGGTGCCTTTTAAACACGACACCGCAAATTACTACCGATAACATATTGTTCAGCCATCTTAAAAAAAACAATTAGACCCACTAAGAAAAAATAAAAAAACTTAGAAAAATTAACCCACGGCGCAAGTATTTTGTTGTAAATCGTATTTGACAGTGACATATTGAGTTCGTTGAGTATTTTTCGAGACACCAGTCGGATTTCGGGTGTATTTTCCGACATTTCCACGTCATGCGACTGCCTTGGTCAGGGAGTCCAGCCCTGGGTCCAGCTAGCGCTTATCATAAAGTTTCACAGATTTGAAAGAATATAGGTACCAACATTCCCACTAGAATTGAAAACTCGCTTGTTTTTACGAAAATAATACGAGACAATGGTTTCAGTGGTTCACAACAGACTGAACAATTAAAATAAGGGAATTCAATATCACAAAGTAATAAACATTCAAAAGAAGCACACGTGGTTAGGCCTTATGACCGCAATATCATACAACATATGCAATCATACGCATACACCATCATACACATACACCAGGTACAGAGAAGCAAGGTGAGGCCGGATACGACATGTGAATTGATATCAAATTAATATTCCTACGATATCTATGTTACACTATAAGATGTAATAATATTTGTTTTCTTCTAAGCCACTGGTCCCGGGCTCAAGTCCTGGCGGAGCCTCTGAATAAAATAAATTGATAAGTCTCTGTATAGATAAGTTGATCTGATCCCCCAAAGCCCTTCCAACAGGGTGAAAGTTGGTGACGCCGTATAACCTTGGCACTTTGTGCATCGTTAATCCCCAATGATTATTAATAATATTAATTTGCTGTCGAGTGCACTTCGCAAATGTAATTTCGGTAGACTTTTGCATGAAATGAATAACGATAGCCATAGCTTTAGGTCATCAACTGGCATGGACTTAGACGACGTGATAGGAATCTTAAGGGCTTATCATACCCTCACTTACTTCGAAGTAAGAGGACAATCCTACAGATAAGCCAGCAGAGCTGCCTTGAGCAGCCCAGTTTGCTCAATAGTAACGGAACTAGTCATGGGGCAGCTATAGACACCCAAGCAGCTTACACATCAGCGCCTGGTGTAGAGTTATGAAGAATAAATGGGGATGGTCCCTACATCAACATTTGGACACCCTCTCGGACAACACCAAGTTTACATCAGAAAACAACACAAGGGATGTTACTGCCCCCTGGAATGTCTCAAACACATTTTGGAAACCGGTCACACCATAAAATGGGATGAGGTTAAGATTCTGGTGCATGAAGGTCATTGGAAGAAAGCAATAAAATAGGAGAAGGCATAGTCATCGCTAAAATACGTAAGGACCTACTACTGAATGCAATCTCTAGTATACCCATGACCAGCGGCTTTTACTGGGGGACAGACCCCGGACTGGTGATGGCCTGGGGGATGGCAGGCAAATTTTGCGAATTGTGGCTGCATATTAAACACTAACGACGATGGACTTCATTCACATGTTTAGGCAGGTTTACGAGATTTCACGACATGGCGAAGATTTCATTGCTCGTCAGACCTAGTGTAAATACCTTTTTTTTAAAAATGTACCCGGCCTTGGGGGGGGCAAAAGATAGTTTGACCCCCTTCCAGCGCTTTGGGGGCCATGGCCGGAATGGCCTCCCCCTGCGTCCGCCAATGAGTAAGAAAAGGGTAAAGGAATCGATTTGAAACTTATACCACATAATGGGCCCACCGAGTGCTACAAAATGTGTTCCAGGATTTTCATATCGATGACCTAGGTTCAGGTACGGATCATGACCTCTCCATTATAAATGCATGGGGAAAATTGGCAAAAATTGCTCTATTTCTGTAGGTATCACTTGGAATATCTTTGAATTATTCAAACCGCAATAACGGCCAGAGATGAAAGGGTGCACTATGGTACAATAAGCAGATGGCGTTTTGTTAGTGCCCTAGGGTATAGGTATGTATTTAATAGCTATTTTCTATATAAATGAAAAATTATATCTCTAGGTCCGAGAAGTTAAAATATATTACAGAAAACATTAAGACAGTTATTAATGCCGTATAACCCTGAAAGTTGGTGTGTCGTTAAACCCAAACATTTACGAATGAGTCAAATATACGTTGCGGACCGCCCTCGGAGTACAGTGTTTTGCTTTCATAATCGAGATGACCACGCGAGCGGACCATTTTCATCCCCATTTCATGTTCCATCTGCTACAGCTTCGACTATTCCAATTTGTTATTTGAATTGAATGCTTTTAGAAGCTGGCATTATAATCATACTGAAAGGCAGCATAGTGGGCTGATCATTTACCACGCCTGGATAGTGAGAGGTGATCCATGCACGAGCTCAGGCTATGAAGCCAAATTTCATTTTGGGAACAGAAATTCCTGCCACAGGTACATACATACCATGGCATACCATGGCAGTACATATTCACAGTCACTTCACTTTACACATACACACACACACACACTATGAGATAACTTGCCTAACGGCCACAAACCGCATATACCTGTGAAATACTCTTTTCAGTTCACTACTAGAGCAAGAATCGAGATCGCAATTTAGAATTGCATATTCATTTCTGAGCTCCAAACGCTCCTTGGCAAACGGTCCAGTTAGGAAAACATCACTTTGCTTCAAGGCATGAATGATACTATCGGTACATATATTGATAGTGTTACCCCTCTCCCTTGAAAATAACCAATCTTCCTATTTCAGATCACACGAGCTTGTGTTCTCTGGACCGACACCACCTCGGCATTCAGGGGAACATTAACAAGAGATAGCAAAACTCCTTGTGGTGTTCGGACAAGCCTCAGCCAAATTGCTTCGCAGTTCCCATGATCTGATCTAAAGAGATTCACTCTCGATGAAAGCGCGACTCGAGCAACTGGCTCGGGGCAAAGGGATAAGCCGCGCCAAACCAGCACCTTTGATGTCGCCTGATGTCAAAGAAGTCTTTCCCGCCACGCAGCCCCGTCAAGAATCCACAGAAACGTCCTGGGCTTAAGTAGGCACTGAGCACTTTCTCTTGCAATTTACAACTTCACTGACTTATATCGACTCTGGATCGTGGTTCAGATATGCTCGCCATTAACGCACCACTGGTAGAACACCACTCCAACAATTGCACGCGAGTCTGTGGTATACGGGATGAGAAGTTGGCCCCCAGCACTGAGCACCGTCACCGCCTGCGTCATCGGCGGTAATGAGTCCAGCTGGCGACACAGAGCGCAGGCCACGACGGCCCCTGCGGCGTCGTGTCGTGCATGCTGGCGCTGGGCGACGGACAGTACGGTCAGATTTGCAGGTCATATCACCGCCCGGCCGCCAAGACTGGAGAAAGGTAGTTTCGGAGGTGAGAAAAAGCCCAAGCCTTTGGACTACCTGGACAAGTGTAATTCTTCCAAACATCGCCAGCTGTTTAAACAGCAATTAACATCGGCTTTCCATTTCGTCATAAATCAATACTTACGAACAAAACAAAAAAGCCCTAGATCCCATGGCCAGTTGTAAGCATTACTGAAATTTGTAACCTTACATCAACGGGGCCAGCAGGTTATATTCCCCCACACCGAACCGTACCAGGCACCATGGAGGGTCATGCCTAGTGCCGGATTTCACTGCGTTAGTTGACAAAGCCTCACATCCGGGACGAAGTGCACATGTCAGCACCGGAAGTAAAGAGCTTGAAATGCTCTGTAGTCCGAGGACTGAAGGGTGGCTAATACACCGAGGCCGTCCGGAACAAATACGCTTTTAGCGGTTGTCTCTGCCGTCCAGGATCGTCGAAAATTAATTGATTGTTAAAGGGAATGTGGCACCTTCATAACGTGATTTTAACTGAGATAGCCAAGCTGTAAAGCAAGTCGGAAAACCCGTTACTCCATATATCATTTGTCTTGGAACTCGATATTTCCGTAGAAAAAGCTAAAACCTACCTGACACCAACCCCCTCATCAACCCCTAGCCGGGCGGTCATTGTTGGGAGCTGCTAGTGTGACGACATATGCTGACGTCACGATGAGCATCAGCCAATCGAAGCCCTTGAAGCGTTTCAAGTATGGTAGGGGTTGCCAGATCGTGACATCATCCTCAGGTTGATATTTATTTCTTTTTCTAGGCGAGTATTTTAAAAATCAAAATATTGAGTTTATTGTATATTTTTCAGAGAAATCATGAGTGGTTTCATTATTTTCGGCTAAAAGTACGCCTAACTGCACTAAATTCCAGGATTCGACCAAGGTGCCACATTCCCTTTAATACCTGATGTGTTCTTTGGGAAGTCTGACATGTTGCAAGGATCGTTATCTGATCGAATTGCATGGAAACAGACGGCTCTGGGCTGATGTTGCCGTTAGTCGCCTAATAACGTCATTCCTTGGGCAATAACATGAACATATAATAATAATCATAATAATTGCTTATTTCGTACATACCATGGCAGTACATATCCACAGTCACTTGACTTCACACACACACACACACACACACACACACACACACACACACACACACACACACACACACACACACACACACACACACACACACACACACACACACACACACACACACACACACACACACACACACACACACACACACACACACACACACACACACACACACACACACACACACACACCACACCCCCCCCCCCACACACACACACACACACACACACACACACACACACACACACACACACACACACACACACACACACACACACACACACACACACACACACACACACACACACACACACACACACACACACACACACACACACACACACACACACACTATGAGATAACTTGCCTAACGGCCACAAGCCGCATATACCTGTGAAATACTCTTTTCATTCCACTCCTAGAACGAGAATCGAGATCGCAATTTAGAATTGCATATTCATTTCTGAGCTCCAAACACTCCTTGGCAAACGGTCCAGTTAGGAAAACATCACTTTGTTTCAAGGCATGAATGATACTATTGGTACATATATTGATAGGGTTACCCCTTTCGTGCTTCTAGATGCCTGAGGGCAATATCACACATGATCTGTGCCTTGAAAAAGAACCACGTACCCCACCTGGCTCAGGGCGTTATTTCACACAGGTCTCACGGCCACCAGCTGACTCCCACCACAGGGGGGGGACGAATGTGACGTCTCAGACCGTGTGCTTTGGAAGGGCGTGGAAAACGAGACGCAACCAGCGTACACAATGCACCATCAATGCGGATAGCCGTGCCTCCTTTATGCTCGTTAGCAGCCACACAGTGAAAGGAGGTGGCTGGAGCAGTTCCAAATGAAGGCCCGCGGTTTTGTTACTTCAGCTGCTGCGCAAAGTGCACACAGAGCTCCCTCGCCGCTGTGGGCGAATGGTCAAAACGCTCAGGGCCGCGCTGCCTTTTAATGCCGGCCGGCTGAATTTTTTCTGAAAATATAGAGGAGCCAAAAAAACATTCCGGACGACTGTTGGTCATTTGACATTTTCAACGGCCCGATGACAGAGGCCCAATTTTTCTTTACATGCACAATTTTACAAGGGCCATGTTGTGGCATTAGTTTGGCGGCTAAGAGAAAGTGGATGGAACTAATTAAAAATCCTGGTAACCTAATAAAATAAAACAGAAAGGCTATTTTAGTACTAACTCAGCCTTTTATTGGTGGCGCCCGGGCACCCTCAAAGAGATATGAATCCACATCCCTGATGTATAGTGTAAACTTCAGCCCTTCTGACGAGTGTCTATGGCCTACAATACCCTTGAACTTTACTTTCTAATACTCCCCCCCCAGTCCAGGCTGATCGCTAGCGACAGGTCACGCTGGTCCAGGTGTGAGCCACAAAACCCCTGCACCAGGCGCCCAGGCTTACCTGTATGATGGCAATGGAGGGTGGACGGCGTTGCGTCGATTTCGACAGTGTCGGTCCGCGCCGCCTCCAGCCGCCCGGCGGCGGACGGCGGTACGGGTACCGTGCCTGGTACGGAGGAGGTACCGCGCGCCGGTACCCCGCCTGCCCTGACCACACGCACGCCCTCAGACATAGCCATGGGGACATACTGCGTCATACAGATCCCACGTCAAAGAGATAATCTCCAGCGTGCATTGGGGCTCTTCAGGCCGGATGATTGTACTGACTTCGGCAACGGCAGGCACCACACTCGGCCCCTGGCTGGATACGAACCGGGGTCTCTCTCACGCATTGAACTTAAATCTTATTGGGTGCATGTTCAAAATTGAAAGTGCTCGCGCCGCCATGGAAATGAGTGTTAAGTAATTTATCACTGGAAATTAAGCTTTATGTTCTCACTGGTAAAACCAAATTTATGCCAGAAAGTGTTTGAATTACTTTTATACACGTACAATTTCATATATTTGCAATCAGAAGTTGTAATGCTATTTTATAATGTATGGCACAATCAAGCCACGAGTACAGTAGGCGAGTGAAAGTATTTTTTCCATCGGTTGTTTTCAACTTAGCACGTTAAATCCCAAAGCAGAAATTGTTTAATGGAAACGTATTCCAAAAATAGCTTCCCGAAGCTGCAGTGCGCCTCGGAATAAATTGGTTACTAACGTTGATATTCATCTAAAAATTGCAATGATGCGTGACATCAAACAGCTATGATAACCTTCCAACACACTGGTGCTGGTCAGCAAAACATTTCTTTGGCTGTATCATAGTACGGTGTGATGACAAAATTAAACCATGCATATTTTTCAAAGCAATTAAAATTAATACTACAGTAGATTCGACCTAAAGCACGGTTCTTTCTCCACGGGTTCGTCAGCAGAGGCCAGTTTTCGCCAGGTTAAGTAGGTGCCCTTCATATCATGTGGTTTAGACGAAAATAGCGAATCGAAATGCAATGGAACAGGGATGACGACTTTTCAGCTAAAAAGGTCTGCTTAAATGACGATGCAAGTATATTGAGTTACGTGTGCTTTCCGCACCATCTTTAGATTCTCCATTGTCAGGGGGACACACTTCTCACTATTTTTTTTTGAAAAGCACAGGTACGAATGGCGTCGCGCAGTCGAAATATAGCTATTTTCTTCAAACACGTACAGCTTCTTTATTTGATTACCTGAGAAAAATTAAGAAACAACAAACTTTAAGTGCGATCTCAGGGCGAATATGATTAAGCCGACAAGCATACAAGAAGTGGACGCCCAGTTTGGGCCGTTTCCATGCGCTGGAAAGTACACTTGATTTCCTAGTATGCACGGGCCTGACTCATGCCTTTAATCGCTGTGAAAATCGACTCGTCATGAGGTCTTCATTTGCACAATGACTTCGCTTTCCAAAGCAAACGAGTCTACCTGATGTGCATGCCGTGAAGGAGCTTCTGACTAGGTGAACTTATAACGGTTACGGTAAGCACCATTCTTCTGCTAACAGACCTGGATGGGAGAATATCCTTGACGAGAAGGCCGGGACGAAACCGACATGCAATTCGGTGCCATTGTCAAGTTACACAGATAGGTAAGCATTTCACGGCATGTAAATATCATAAATATTCTGTTAGGTAAACCTGGATTTTCATGAGTATGAAGTGAAGCAACATCTAAGCCCTGTTCCAGCTGTCAGCAGAGTTTTGTCAGCACCAATCAGCGGGCCGCTTTGCGCCTACGTCACAGGACTGTAGCCTCTCCCCGGGAACTAGTTCTAGAGGTTTTACGGGCTGACGGCCTGCTGTCTGCGCTGATGAAAAATAGTAAGTGCACGAAGTCTAATATTTTTTAATGTTGTAAAGGTTTGAGTTTCCATTGCTTAGCACAAACAAGAGGCGATTATGGCGCTGATGTTACTTTTCTGGAGGAGAGGTTAGAGGTCCTGCTGACAAAACTGTGCTGACAGCTGGAACGGGGCTCTAGATAGACTGCATTGATTCCCACCTCGGTAGTTGGCGAGCGGCGGCGGCCCCTCCAGTGGCGCCACCAGCGGTCAACCACGGCGCGCCGGCGCTGTCTATCCAGGCTCTGAAGCTGTCGCACCTGTGCTAGAAGCTCCCGACTCTCGACGCTGCCCTCATTCGACTCAGGCTGCAGCGACAGCTGCCGCGCCGCCGCTGGCTCCTCCGATCGGTGAACGGGCAGTAGCGCTGAGTCACGCGTCAACCGGCCTGTTCCCAACGCCTCCATCGTGACGGTGTCAGGTTTATAACGAGCAATCTCTTGGGTTCACTATGGCTATGGCTGGTGGGTTCACTATTGGTATCTCCGAATGACCAGTATTGGTCAGTGATATGGATAATTCGTTTGATCGGAGGCGAGGGACGTCGATGAGATGGCGGATGGGTGGTATTCACAGTTACGTTTCAATCTAGATAATATCCGGAAATCACCCTAACCACGTTTCACACGCTCAGCTACAAGCACTTCTATTGTTCCAACTACCTACCTGTCCAGTAATGTTTTTTCGTTGACTTTTCCTGGACAACCACGACATATCAGCAAGTCGGTTAATACAATGTTAACCTTCAAAATAGCAAATCAGCAAATATTTCACATCAGTCAGGCTTTCACCCGCACTAGTCCGCAGTCAACACCGATAGAGTTTCACAGCACACGGTCCCGCCACCGGATGGTGCTTCGACTGTCCCGCGGCACTACGCCGGCAGCGAACAGAAGTGTGGCATCGGAAATAATGCACACCCGATGAAAACGGGGGAGGGTACCTCCAGGTACCATGCTCCATCGGTCCAATCGATCCCGCTCGTAGAGACCTGCACGGCTTACCATTCACCGATCCGTTTCCGCCATTCTGTACTTGTTTTGATGAACAGTAAACCACAATCTTTACACGCAGGCATAACGTTGTTTAGACTTGAGGTTGTACACCTGAAGAATGGAGCTGAACCAGGGCCATTGCGTATATGTTATCGACCACATAGCTAGATTTCACGAAAGACCGTGTATGTGTATGGTCTGAGGTGAAATATTACCCGTTTGAAGCTTAAAAGAGCCCCTGGGGTTCTTAGACGCTTCAGCGATTTAGGCTACTGCATAAAGAGCACTTTTCCGTTCCGTAGTTCAAGTGGATACTGTAAAAATATACTGAGAACCAATAAGTGATAATTCAATTTTTAAAGTTATAAGTGTGTGTGTGTGTGTGTGTGTGTGTGTGTGTGTGTGTGTGTGTGTGTGTGTGTGTGTGTGTGTGTGTGTGTGTGTGTGTGTGTGTGTGTGTGTGTGTGTGTGTGTGTGTGTGTGTGTGTGTGTGTGTGTGTGTGTGTGTGTGACACAACTATAAAGATTATGTGTAATTAGGCATTAAAGCGGTGCCACTGAGGAGGCTTAGCCGTGTGCCGGTAAATTCTTTTCAGAACATATTTAATCAGGTGACAACTGCGCATTTTACGGCGAGGCTGGAGGTCACCAAATATGAATAATCAAAGCCAGCTTCATAGGTACGTAACTGCATTTGACATTATTTGAAGTCGATGGAAACAAAGTATTGTATAAATGTCTTAATATGGCATATACGTCTGACATTTCCACGCCTCCCACATGCCCGTTTATTTTGGTAGAGCTATTTGAGTAAAAGTGAAAATTATCTTGCTCGGCGTATCACAAGGAGAACGGAGTACGATTAGTACAAAATTTGTTGATGCAAAAAGCCTTGTCTCAGTGTAAAACCCGACCGGTTTCGGGAGCATCCTGCACCCGTTTTCAAGGAAGATAACACTATTACATGAGCCTAACCATGCGAAAACACGGAGACACTTTGAGTAAAGTGTAATGTCTTTGTGTTTCCGCGTGGCTAGGCTCATGTAATACTGTTATCTTCCTTGAAAACGGGGGCGGGATGCTCCCGAAACCGGTCGGGTTTTACACTGAGACGAGGCATTGTGCAATAAAAAATGTACTTATCTTATTAATAACCAAAGCCATGAACAGTAACAATAGAACGGCGTACCTTTGTTTCCTGATGAAAGTGATACCCTTGTCACAAAAACTATCATGGCGAGAAAGGGTACAAGTAAGCTTGCCTTTCGTCAGGTTGTGGAAAGTTGAAAATAAAAGAGGCACCAGAAAGAATGAATGGAAGAGGCACCAGATAATAGGTAGATATTACAAAAACAAAATCAAACAATAACGCACTGTCTAGGCATATCTTCCTTCTGACAAGATTTCCAATTCTGGAAGTTGTTTCCTTTAACAGTAAAAAAACACCTATACACCTACCTTACACCTACCTTACATACCTACCTTACACCAGAGCTAGCAGTCTTTAGTGCCACTCAACAAGCAAACACCTCGTCCTCGCATGTTTCACTACAATTGCCAAGACCTAGCACAAATAGCGCAGCAGGAGTTATTCTCAGATTAACACCCACAACCTCAAAGTAAGCAGGGGTGCCAAACCTAGCCAGCCGCCCAGTCTTCTGTGATCCGGTGTGTCCTGCCAAGTCGACGCGGGCACGCTCGGGCTAGAGCCTATCCTGGGAATGGAATCGAGAAGACTGGATGGCTTAGGTTAAGATCAAATGGTAAGGACATACTCTTAGAAGTAAATCTGCTTATTTAAGCCTCCAAAGCCTGCTGATTTTGAAATGATAATTGTACTCACGATTGACTTGAATCCATACGCATCTATTGTCAGAAACAGGTGGAGAAGAAGGGACAGCATGCATGGAGAATGGAATACATGCTGCTTTTACTTTTTAAAGTTTGTCATACTGAGCTGAAGTCGCAATGTTTTATAACTCTACCTGAATGGGATAGTCTTGCATAGAATAACTGAGCGTGGAATGGGTTTTTTGATAAATGGGCTGCTATCGTTAACTTTTGAGCCTCACACGCATTCACTGACTGCGGAAGCACATAAGCTAAAATTATTTCACAAACACCAAACAAGAAATCAAGCTACACACATGGAACATTAGAAAATTGGTAACATCAATCTGAAAGAACAAATATCAGACAAAAACATGGCACAAATTAAAAATGGCTGTGGACACATAACCTAATCGTGTCATCATGTAAAGCAAATGTGGCACCTTAGTCGAATCCCGGAATTTAGTGTAATTAGGGGTATTTTAGCCGAAAATCATGAAATGTTCATAATTTTCTGAAAATGTAAAATAGTTCAATATTTGTATATTCAAATGCTCCTCAACGGTATGAAATAAACCTCTCCCTGCGCATGACGTCAGATCTGGCACACCACAGCTGATAACTGCGACCGGTCCTTGGTACATTTTGGCTTCATTTCAGAGGTTTTACTTTTCTCTACTGAATTTCGAGTTACAAGACAATGATTTGTTGAGTACCGGTTTTCCGGCATGCTTACAACTTGGCTATCACAGTCAAAATAACGTTATAAGGTGCCACATTCCCTTTGACCCTCGCCGTGGTGGTGGAGTTTGAACAATCCGGGTTTTCCGGCGGCACGAATAAACGGTGGCGCGAAGCACCGCCGCACTTGATACACCTTTTCCTTGACCAATTCCGTAACTTTTTCCCAAAATTTTAGGTTGTCATATCAGTCAGTCACCAGTGCAGTTCTGGTACCTCACCTCAAAAATGTTTAACATGCCATAAGTGAGAAATGGGTGAATCTATCGGATTGAAACTTATACCCACAATGCGCCTACCAAGCGCTACAACATATTTTCCGGGATTTTTATATCAATGACCTAAGAACAAGTACGGACCATGGCCTCTCCATTGAAATACATGGAAAACAAAATTGGGCTGTATTATGTAAATACAGCAGAAAATACCTTCACATTCTCTAAATCGCAGTATCCTGCACTTTCCAGATTTATGTTGCCATTTTTATCTGTAACCTCTGATATGTCATTTGGGGCTATTTAAGAGTTTTCAGACTTAGGTCAATAACTTTGTATAAAACGATGATGCAGCCATTATTTTGATATATTCGTTAGATTGCTATTGGAGTCGATTGATAGGCATATTGACTATGCTAGTTTAAAATAACCTTGACCTGACCTGAGGTCGGCATTTTTTTGTTTTGACCTTATATGGTTATATTATACATCATTAGATTTGCCGTGACAGAGGAAGCAATGGTCCCAATAAATGATTTAACTTAACTCTGTCAGACACTAGATCCTAGGAACTCTACCAAAATCCCACTTTCTTTGACCTGCCTTGCCTCAATATTGACCTGAGCAAAAGTGACTGAAATAGTTTATTCATAAACTCTTATGGCTATCCACCAGCGTCTGTTTTTTGCTATCGCATAGGGACCGAGTTCGGAGGTGTTAACACCCACCGCGAAGATGGCTCGGAGGCCCACGGCGGGTTAGCACAGCATATGGTTGATCATAGAATTGCAATAAATGTCATCTGTACTTCGAAGACATCAATAGGACTGAGCTAACCAAGAACAACAGCAAAACAGAATTGGTTGTATAAGAGTTAGGGAGGAGGCAGGCCTTTTTTCAGTCTTTGAGCACGACCCCGTTCAACATGTAGCTAACGTGAAAGAGTTTACCAGAAGAATGAATAGACAGAAAGTGCTGCATCCACGTCCTTAAAAATGAAATACTTCCCAAATAGTATTTTCGCTTATTATAATGCATCACGTGTTGCCGCACCTCCCCATATTATCGAGAAAGAAGCAGCAACTGAACTTGGCGGGGGTAAGCAGTACAGTAAGAGGGGTATTGCACGGGGGAACCGTGATTCACCTCATCTGAGGCCTCGGTAGGTTATGTGTATTGTATTTTTTCCATGTTTTAACTGTGGTTCATGACTTTTTGAATATTGTCTTCGAGTCATCAATCGAGTCTTGAGTCATTATATAAAAATGCAGAAGCATAAAATGCTAACAATGATAGTGCCTTGACCTTCAACCGGATGGGGGTCTTTTTAGACCCCCTCGGGTTTTTCCAAAGTGAACGAAAAACGGCGGCGCGCAGCGCCTGCCAAACTTAGCCTAGCTGTTCCTCCATCACTTTTACATCTTCCCTGAGCATTTTAGCTGAAAATTTTAGCTCAAGGTCATATCAGGTGGTCCCGGCCAGGTGAAGTGACCTCACCTCAAAAATGCTTAGGACTGCCTAAATAAAAGGAGGCTTAATCGATGAAGTTGAAACTCATACCACATATTGGGCCTACCAGGGGCTACAACATATATTCCGGGATTTTTATATTGGTGAACTAAGGTCATATACAGAGCATGACCTCACCATTGCAAATGCATGGGGAAAATCACAAAATGAGCTTTTCTCAGCAAATATTGATGGGATGAAATTCAAAGATCGGTTACGGCTTGGTCTTAGCCAATTTCTGAAGTTTATGCCATACATTTTGACCTGTGACCTTTGGAAGGTCACCTTAGGTCAAATAATTATTTTTCGGTGTTTTACTCTATAAATTTTGAATAAACAAATATATAACTTTTACTCTGTCACAAAAGTCTTCGCATGGTTACTGCAAGTCAAATAATATACATCATCACCATACCAGGTCAAGTTGGGTCAAACCGTTGACCTGGGTCAGGTCAAATTTTACATTGGACCTGAAATAACAATATCAAATATCATTCGATTTGTATTGACGAGAGCATTTTAATGGTGCATCAACTATGGCTGTACCTTGTATGGTTTGGAAGTTATTAGCGAAAAAGGAAACGTCCTTATGCATGGGTGGCTATGGACATTCCCAAGAATATGCCCAATATTCAGTGACCTGTAGCTCCCTAGGCTTTAACCTGACACAAAAATGAATGCTACTTAATGAAAGAGCAGCTAAAGAGCTTTCGAATGGTGTTGGAAAAAATGTTTCTTGCTATCATAGTTTCTGAGATATTTGAGGATTTCTTAGTACACCCCATATTAGCGATTTTGACCTATTTGACCTCTGGTGACCTTTAAATTGACCCGACAAGAAAAATGATCAAAGTATTTTTGATATCATTTTTTAAGAGTTTTCGATTGCCGTTTTCCGCTTTTTTCTATCTCTCTTAGTTTTTATTCGATCGTGGGGGTCTTTTTTAACCCTCCCCCACCAGGGCGAAGGTGGCTCGTACCCGCCACCGGGGCAAGGGTTAAACACAGCCAACGTCGTCCTAACATGTACCCGGAATTAACGCATTGCATATCTCTAAGCCTTTCATACTTCTGAAAACTGACCCAAAAGTACACTGCAATCAAGCTACGATTGCGCACGTAATGAATCTATTAGGAAGAACAAAGAGCAAGGTAGTGAACAATGAAAGTATTCATGTACTACACAAATCTAACAATTGATAACCATTTTAGGGAAAGCGTCTTTGGTAATCAGTTATTCAAAACATAAAAAAATTAGGAGTACAGTTTCAAATTATTCATATTTTTCCGTGGGGAGGCTGCTTGGATATCCATGATAGATGGGTTGTCATATCTGCACTACTACGTTTAGTGTTTTCCAAAAAAGCACAGCAAACCCGTTTTCTCCCGAAAGGTAAACGGGCAGAAAACGAGAATGCCTTAAAATGTGCCATCCTTGATAAACTCAAGATCCAATAGTAGCGACTGGAAAAATGTACCACCTCTGACACCTGAGTTGGCGTCGGCGCAAACTAGGTTCCGCCGTCGCCGCCGGCGACGCCTCGCCTTCGGAGCCGCCACAGAAATAATCGGCAGGCCGGCGCGGTGACTGGTGTCAACTGTTCATTCCCTCCCTGCTCCTGTGCCGGAACGTGCAAACATGGGGGACAAAGCGGACTCGAAGGGGAGCATGGAGACCATGGAGCTTCTAGGGACCTACGGTATCCTGGTGGCCTTCCTTCTCTTCATCTACGTCATGTACACAATCATCTACTGATGGAGGAAAAGTGTGCTGCCCCAGAAAGAATGGCGGAGTTCCGACCACAATGTGAGCGATGATGCTTAGTCCCTGCGCAGATAGGGTAGTTTGAACTCAGTAGCTATGTTTAAAAACTTATAGCTGTCGTAAATTCCATGCAGCATCCACGATGTTTGATTTATAATTGCAGGTACGCGTTGTTTGTTTAGAAGTGCAGTTTGCACACTCTTCGTTGTGCTTGTTCGTGTCGCCAATGCTTCGTATTTACTTTTCATAATGAGTTTCGACAAGCGCCATGGGAAGTTCAAGCGTAACGAGAGTCATGCAGTATTTCCAGCCAAAAAAACATCAGAGAACACCTGCTAAGTTACGTGCCATGCTATTTCTTATTAAAACACCACCCCCCCGCCGCAGATCTCATGTCCCCCCCCAGCAATGGTCTAGGCTACGGATAAGCTTGCGGTGTTTCGATTTCGACAATATCTATGCTGCAACATTAAACTACGATATTTCCCATGGTCCTCAGACTTACGGAATGATAGCTAATGCTACGATATTTAGTTACCGTGCTATTATACTTTGATATTTTTCCTTAAAAAGAATATTGATAGTCCAAAATATAAACATGGCGGCAGGGAACATAGGCATATCCTTGCCGCTATTAACGGCTGAGGGTGATCGCTTGGCACATTCTGCCGGGGACAAAAACGATCAGCGCTGGAGCATTCCTGAGACCAGTAGAGTGGAGCTATTCAAGTGAATGTCTACTTTCTTCTTAATTTGTTTCCGAATTAAAGTTAATGATCACCGCGTTAAGCAGCCACTTGTAGAAAATCAGCCATTGGCTACCCCATGCTATATGTCATGACACGTTACTCTTCATTTGGTAGTGAGCCGAAATATACCACGATTTGCGTCATGGTATCACTTCCAAGGCGAAATGATACCGTGATGTGTGAAAATTTATATTTATCAGTCTTGTAAGCCATCTCTGGCCACCGCCTAGAACCCATGGCCGTTCCTGAGGTCAGTGGGAAAACCATTATTCAAGGATTTAATTTCAAAGGCTTTATATAGGAATGACATGATGGCGTAAGCAGTGAAACAGAGAGGGCCAGGGTAGGGCCGAGGCGGTCACTGGAGCACGATGCTCCCTGACATTAGGAATCTTAACACCCACCCCATTGTGTTGACTGCAAAGAATTTGGCTGTGGAGTTGACGTTGCAACGCACACCAAACTAGCTTCAGACTTCCTACCACCGCTGGCTGCTAGTCATGAAGAATATGGAATGTGAATAACCCTCACAGTTTCTTGATAGACTTAGCTGTGCTCAGCGAGCAGCATGATTATAAGACGATGATATGTTACTTAGGCTAAATACGAAAAATGGAATACCGTTGTCGATGCAGCACATGCACAATCGTACGGCCACCAGACCACTGGGTGGTCCAGTAGCTATTAGCATGGATAAGAACGGATTCGATGCTTACCGCGGAGGACCGCCTTCCGTGTTCCGTTCGGCCCAGCTCAGACGTTCTTTAACTCCCGCCCCGGTGGGGGTGTTTGAACACCACCCTTGGGTTTTTTCGGTGGTACCAGAAAGCACCGTACTTGGTATACCTTATCCTTGATCAATTACGCAACATTTTTTTACAAATTTTAAGGTTAAGTCATCTCAGGTTAGGTCACCAGAGTAGAGCAAGTTACCTCACCTCCAAAAACGTTTCAGATAACCTAGCACTATTAAATATGTTCCGGATTTTTGTTTTTGTATTGATAACCAAGGGCTCGATACAGATAATGTGTTATTGGAAGCACTCCATTGGAAGAAATGCACGGGGAAAACAGAACTTGTGCTATATTTGTGTAGATACAGCTGAGAATGCTTCAATATTATTCAAATCATAGTTTCCTGGCCCCTGTTCCAGACTCATGTTGTAATTTTTGACCCGTGACCTCTGAGAGATCATCTGAGGCAGTAAGCAGGCTTTCTGACTTAGGTCAAAAACTTTGTAGGAAAAATGACGATAAAGCTTTTATTTTGATACTATTATGTTTGGATTATATTGGAAATCGATTGATGTGCATATTAGCTATGCTAGATTGGATAGTGACCTTGACCTAACCTTACTTACTTACTTACTTATGGCTTTTTATTAGGCGTTCCGTGCATAGCACCTTTGCCCGCCTCTAAAGGAGTGTGTGGGAGAATTTTAGAATTTTGTGTGAGGGCAAGCTACGTTAGTCTGTTAAAGCAATGGGAGTTATTTAAGTAATGGGTTGCAAGATGTTTTAGCTTGCAAATGGATGGTCGTGGCAATGGCATAGCCATGCCAAGGGAGGTCTTTTAATAAGTTTAGACCCGCAGAGTGCGAAGGTTATTTCTGTGGTTGAAGACCTTAAATTTAGAATTTGAAATTTAGAATTTGGAATTTAGAATTTAGAATTTTGTGTGTCAGCTATTGATGTCCGCTTGTATACGTTACTCGAAAACCTCCGTTAACTCAATAATTTCGTATTTTAGAAAGTGCGCTAAACACCTGGCCAGGGTGCCGCGAATTTACCCTGCAACCCGGAGGTGAAGTTGCAGCTCCCTCTCCGGCTGGGCAGCCGCCGCGCAGAGAAAGAAGTGTGAGAGGATAGTTAGATTGTTAGTAAGAGTATAGGTGTGGTTAGTATAGACCCGCAGTGAAAGGTATCACTGCGGTGAAGAAATCTAACCTATCTAACCTAACCTGATTTCAAAGTTAGCCTAACATAACCTATCCTTAGCCTACAATGAACCATTTAAAGGTTACAAAACTATTGCTTAAATTTCGCAGTGGATCATCTATGATTGGGAAATAGGCAATTCCTACTTTGGGGTGCACCATGCACCCTCCATCATATATACTGGGAGTGGTGATTTATAGAAACTTCTCTAGCCCAGAGTCCTTTAGGAATGTAAAGACTTTTTCGAGTAGCTCAGGATGGTCGTTACCGAGCAGAGTTTTTAGGTCTACAGGGATGTTTTGGATTCGGCAGTAATCTAGCATGGGTTGCCGATGGGTATTGTGCTGGGGACAATCGATGAGAATGTGATAGGGATTCTCCATTGCGTCGCAGGTACCACAGGTACCCGCGTTCCAATAGGCATTTAATTTTGTGTGTCCATTTCTGAGTCTGGTTAGAATAACCTCGCGCCGGCGACTCTTTGGTTGGAACTGGGCCAGTAGCCGATGTTAGGCTTGATATAGAATAGGTGGGCGCTGTGGTTTGTAGTCCAGTTATTTTGAATTTGCTTCGGATGGTGTCCTGGAGGAGAGCTTTGCTATCGTCTCCAGACCACGTTAAGGGTGCGATCTCTAAGTTCTGGGACTTTTTGCCTGCTCATCGGCCTTTTCATTTCCTTGAATTTTGCAGTGGCCCGGGATCCAAAGAAGAGACATCGTATCATCGATACCTTTCTGAATATCTGCTATAACGTGGTGGCTGGGGTTGACTACGTTACTGACGGCCTGCAGGACAGATTTAGAGTTTGAACAGATGACGGCTGAGTTGATATTTTGGGTTCTGATTATGGCTAATGCATTTAGATGGCAACAGCCTCGGCTGTAAGATAGAGCGTTGTCCGAAGTTTTTCTGAAGGCAAATATTTTGCCCCCAGATGCCGAGGCCTACTTTTTCGCCTATTTTGGAGCCGTCTGTAAATATAAAGGTCTTGTCCGCGTTACAAGTACGGAACTCTAGGAATTTCTGGGAGACTTCTTCCTCTGAGAAGTCCGTTTTACGGGAAGTGAAAGAAATTCCACTTGGGCTCTTTCCAGTCCGAAGCGGGGAGTGGGGTTTGCCTATTGTTGCTCGTCAAGATTGAGGCTTTCCAGGTTTTCGCTACTCTTGCTTAAATGGGGGCCACTTCTGTAGAGTGGCTTTTTTGCTCGTCTGGGGTGGGCAAAACATTGTTTTGCGTGGTTTTGTGGATTGACTTTAATGTAGTAAGAAATAAGCTGGGCGTCGCGTCTTGTCGAATGGGCACAGCCCGCTATCTTGGCTGACCTAACCTCTGATCAGGCCATTTTTATGTTTTGACCTAGTATAGTCATATAATACATCATCCGATTTACTGTAACGAGAGGAAGCGAATGGGGCCTAAGAATTGATTGTAACCAAATCTATCAGCCACTAAAGCCCAGAAACTCTTCTCTAACATGTCACCTCATTTGACCTGTCATGACCTCAATACCGACCTGAGCCAAAAAGTGACTGAGGTAGTTTCGTGATGAATGTGTGTGAGCTATCCACCAGCGTTTGCGTTTTTTTCACTATCCCGCACAGGTGTGGAGTTGGAGGGCGAAGGTAACTCGGAGGCCCACCGGGGCGAGCGTTTAACTCTAACGCTTGCACTTCCTGCAACCAGGCAAGTCTTCTAACTTCTTCGGAATAAACGTAGTGAAAATAGATAAGAAAATAGACAATAGATATATTAAGCAGCATTTCTTAGGTATCGATTACGAGCCAACATGTTAAAAGTAGTTCTGGTTCTACACCGCATAGGCGGGTCCAGGGGAAGGGGGCAGTGGTAAAGGGGGGCAGGCTTCCCGCCCCCGATCGACCCTTGGTGCCTCTGAAATGGTGACGGAGACCCCCTCTGAAAGGTTGATGGCACCCCCTCCCATGAAGATTAAGGTCAAAGTTAAAGGTCACAGGACAAGGTCATACCGGCAGTTTCAAGGTCATTGGACCCAGTACTTCTGGTCAAAGGATGTTAATAATTGTTGGGGTTTAACGACACAACAACTGCCCAGCTCATACGGCGTCGCCAACTCTCACCCTGTTGGGAGTTGGCTTGAACACTTGAACCCGTGACCGGTGGCTTAGAAGACAGCAATGATATCCATTAAGCCACCCATCTCCCTAAAATGACGTTAACCGGTCTGACGTATATCATGCTATGGCGTCATAGTTAATGTAACTCAATGTAGAGGTTAATGTCCAACGGCAATGCCAAAGGTCAAGGTCAAAGGTCAAGTCCAAAGGTCAGGATCAGAGGTTAAGTTCAATTTCGACATAAGTAATATCATTTTTACCTCACCATTTGTATTTCCTTTTTTATAAATTCTGTCCACGTTGTTCTCAGTACGGCTGTTGGAGTCGGAGCCTCACTAAAGTAATCAAGGGACTTGTCACGGAGAGCCCGATCCCACCACCCGAACGAGCAACTCCCACAATTAAAGGCTAATTCATAAGCCAAAGTTTAACGTTCCTACAAAGCACAGGGACGGCCGCCCCGCTCAGGTCGTCCTCTCACCAGTCAGTTGCCACTTGACCTACGTTGGATAAACTAAGGAGCGCCGGAGCGTCTCAATGGGAACCGATCCCAAGCCTGGACATGCACTGTCACTGCATGCTTTTTGAGCAGCGGGCCGGAGCCAAACGCTCTACCAACTGAGCTACTGGGGCGACATCCTGCGTCCAATGTTGACATTTTTGGCTATATATCATTCATTTTGATGTCAACGATGATCTGCCGTCTGCTAAGATATGCAACAGAAAACTGGCAAAATGTACATATTTCATCGTATATTTTGGACCTTGGAACTGGAATTGAATTGTGAATTTTTACGTATAACAGGCAAATATGACAATTCTCTGTCAATGCGTTCTAGTTTAGTAAACATGAGACTATGGGGTCAAGAGTTAGTGAAAACCCATAAAACAGTAAAGGGGGCATGTTTTGTACCTCATTCCACAATTGCCAAAAATTGGATTTATGTGTTCTTCAAAGTGGAGGGCAGTTTAAAACAAATGATATCACCACGATTTTTGTAATCAGACGGATAAATTTTGAGATTTTAAGGTACCGTATTCATCTCCCACCCTGAGAGGAAAATGGTAATCAGGAGCCTGACAGAGATAGAGTTAACGGACCCCTGAGATAAAAACAAGATAATGCTAGCTTAATTTGTATTTTGTTTCATTTATACGTCCTTAACACGCGTATTGACGGGGTTCTGAGCCACCTTCGCTTTGACGGGGGTGAGGCCCCCTCTATGATCTCGAGAACCACGCTAGATAGAAAAAACAGTAAAAGGTGTTGGATAGCACATCCAATTTTCTATAGAATATAATTGAACCATTTTTTGTCAGGTCTCATTTAAGATAATTAAAGTTCAAGGCATGCCACCAAAGGGATAACAAGTAGATAAAGGTCTTCAATCACTAGATCTGACATATTAAAGATAGAGATAAAATAGACCATTGCAGTCCTCGCAGCAGGCCAAACCGAATGATATATAATACGACATTGTCAGGTCAAATCAGGTTTAATATAGGATTTGATATAACCTGAGGTCAGGTCACTGTTAAATTAGGTAAACATGCATATGGTTAGAGCTGCAAAGATGAGGCAAAGCAAATGCCGTTAAAATAAATGTTCTACCACTTTCCATTACTAATTTATTCAGTTTAAGCCATTTTACCATGCTTTTTCAATGGATAGGTCATGGCTGATACCTGACCTTTGGTCATGGATATAAAAACACCGGAGTATTTTTGGTATAACTTGGTGGGCCCATTATGTGATATGAGTTGCAATCGAATAGGTTCACCCTGTTCTGACTTATGCTGTCCTAAAGTTTCGAGGTTAGGTCACTTGATTTGCACTGGTGACCTGACCTGAGATGACTCAACCTTAAAATATTCCCAACGTTGTAAAAACGTTCAGAAGAAATGTGCAATGAGTACGGTGGCCCTAAGCGCCGACTTTTTATTCGATCCTCGAAAAACCAAAGGGGAGCGGATACCTGCCCCCGTCAATGCGTGTGTTAGTCTAGTAGTGATGAGTCGCTGACTACCGCAAATTGCACTTACATTGCTTAGAACTTTGGACCATAATTACATTGATTTGCCTGTCGGAACACGCATCTACTACCAAAACGCTGAATTAGCTGAACAAATTCTACCACAAGGCCATGTAAGAGACGCATGAGCTATTGCGAGTCGGTATCTGGGGAAGTGCCTTTTGAAAACCACGTGAGACCTGATAGGTGACGTACTTTCTTTACCTCATCGTGAAACTACAACTGACATGACGAGACACAAAAGAATAAATACGAAGTAAAAAGTGCAGCACCGTAATGTACTGGATTGTCTTCGATTTGGAGGCAGTACGTGATGAGAGTACCATGTGTTTCTTCTACAAGATTTTCTCTAAAAAAGTCCTAAACGTATTTTTGCCTTTGTTGGTTGAAATACACAGGTGATAGCAGACGGCGAATCCATATTGACATTAACATTAAACATTTTCATCAAAACGCTTAACATTAAATATGCCCATCCTATTCAAGTTTATTTGTCTCATCAGACATAACATCTGACCATCAGCTAGTACTTTCAGTGATACTATCAGTTAGTACTTTCAGTGATGATATGATCATCATTAAGTACTTTCAGTGATAATATTATCATCAGTAAGTACTTTCAGTGATAATATAAACATCAGTAAGTACTTTCAGTGATAATAGGATCATCAGTAGGTAAGTACTATCAGTGATCATCTGATCCAGGGGTGTAGCCAAGGGGGAGGGGCGGTAGGGACAGCCGGCCCCCCTGAGGGCCCAAAGGGCCCCCTGAGGACACGATTCTGTAACAAGCAGGGCCTTTTTACCCATCAGGGCCCTTTTGACGCTGTCGCAGGGGCCCTTTTCGGAGCACCGCCCCCTCTTCCCCTCTCTCCCGAGCGAAATCCTGGCTACTCCCCTGTTCTAATCATCAGTAAGAACTTTCAGTAATAATATGATCATGATGTCTTGGAGAGCTATTTTGAGCATGATGATAAATATGTAAATGAGGAATAACAGCCTGATGCTCATATTATATAAAACTTGTTCGAAAGTTAACAGTCAATATATTTCACCCATGGGGCATGGTCACGACAGCGAATGGACAGGTGGCAGAATTTTTACAAGATTTGAAAATTTAGAATTATGATACACACGCGTGGTTGCCTAATACACTTTCAATTCTTACTATAACTTGTACATACATTTCCATTCCGAGCTTATATATATATATATATATATAAAGTAGCATTCAATTATTCTCACATTCTCCGTACATTCATTTCTAGATATAAACAGCTCACATACATTTCAACTTATAGTTACAAATTTATACAACTTGCCTATTATGATGATGACTATTGGTATTGCATGGGCTTCAGGAGGGTCCAGGAGGATGACATTATGTTTAGCTGGGGTTTATTTTTCCGAATTTCAATAGATTCGCTGATTTTAACCTCTGCAACATCTTTGCAGAGCCTAAGAATTTTAATGTTTAGTTTAGTGTGGTCTATATTAGTAATTTGAGGATGCTCGTTTTTGAAATGTTCGCCGAAGGGTGTATTTTTAGTTTTGTTTTTTGCGTCTCTGAGATGTTCCATGTATCTTTCTCTGATCATACGCTTACTTTCACCAATGTAAATTTTGGAGCAGAGTTGACAAGTAATTTCATAAACGGAGTTCCGTTGGTGGCATCCACCTTTTAGAAACTTTATCTGAGGCCGTAAATATAATTGCTGGGCAGGACAAAGTAGGGGATGACCAGATGGTAGACGAAGGCATAGGAATAGTAGAAGAGAGCTGGCAGGATTCTATGATGTGTGTTTGTGATTCTTGTGACAAAATGCCTGGACAGGATCTAGATCCCTGGACAGAGGGTATTGAACGATGGGAGATCGCTAATACCTGTGTTTGCGGTAATTGTATTACTGGGCACTCGTTACCTCCTCGGATCCAAAACCTATCTAAACAAGCCATTTCTGCAACACTAACTAACCTCTTAAGCCTTGGTCCTAACTTTGCCTTGACGACGAAAATCACCAAGTCTACTATTCAGCAAGCAGAAACGGGTTTTGAAAGGGGTGCTTTTGCTCTTAGATGGAAGCACTGCATTGAGGACAAAAAATCTCAAGGCAATGTGAATCTAGACCAGGTATCACAGCCCATTAGAGATGACAACCAGGACGAACAGGCCCTCATTAGTAAAATACCCACACCCCGATTTGGGGACACAGATACAAAGATGGCACCAACTTCTGACCCGACAACAGAGGGAAAACTAAGTAAACTCAAACAGAAAATAATATCTTTGTTCAAAAACCATCGTTCTAAATTAACTCCTAACCACAGCCAAGAGGACTTAAATCAATTGAAACAGCTTCGGTCAAACGAGGATTTGATAGTGAAAAGATCCGACAAATGTAAAGGCTTTGTCATTATGGATAGGAGCGACTATGTAGAAAAAGCGTCCCAAATAACAACAGATTATGTGAAAGTAAAAAAGAACCCCACTAAAAAGTTAGATATCAAGACCAGGAGCATAATTAATGATACTATGGTAGACAAAATTCCAGATAAGATCATTCGAGCCATCAAACCTTCAGGATCACGCACAGCTGAACTTTATGGCTTACCCAAGACACACAAAAAAGATATACCACTGCGACCCATCGTATCAGCCTGCGGAGATCCGCTGGACAAATTGAGTTGGCTCCTAGAACAGATCATATCACAACTGCTAGTTTTTGTTCCGGCGCACATAGAAAACACATACACCTACCTTTCGAAAATCAAAGCCAAATTTCCACATGGAATGCCCAAAGGCACTATTGCTTTCACTGTCGATGTAACCAATCTTTACGGAAACATACCCATTCAAGAGGCGATCTCAGCAACAATGAACCTAATGAAAAAACACCAAAACCAAATAAACTTATTTGGACTAGAACTACATGACATTGATAAACTTCTGCACCATTGCTTACAGAACAACTATCTCAGATTTGGCCAACAGTTCTACCGACAAAAGACAGGTATAGCAATGGGAAGTAGAATAGCCCCACCGATCGCCATTGTTTTTATGGACGCAGTAGAATCTCTTTTCCTTGCCTCACTCGACCATCAACCCCTTATCTACATAAGATATATTGATGATATACTTGGAATTTGGTGTCATGGCTCTAAGCTTCTAGATTCATTTTATCAGTCCATTAACAGCTTTCATCCATCCCTAAAATTTTCCATCGAACGAACGGACCAATCGGAGAGTAATAGCTTAGCATTCCTTGATACAACACTCACTATTCATCCTAATGGCAAATATTGTACGGAGTTATATATCAAGCCGATGGCAGCTCCAATAATCCTCCCCTACAATTCGGCTCATTCCATTCAAACAAAAAAAGTCAATTCTGTATTCCCAGCTACTCCGAGCTAAAAGGGTTGGATCAGACAAAGAAGCTCAAAAACGTGGTCTGCTCAAAATTGAAAATATCTTTAAAATGAACGGGTATCCTAACAATTTGATCCAGCGAACTAAAACTAGACTGTTCCGAGAGAACATTACGAAGCTAACCCGTCCTAAAACAGATGAACGCACTTACATTAGGCTACCCTTCATAGACGATGAGCTTTCCCATAAAGTATCCCATGCCGTAAAAACTTCAAAACTACCGTTCCAGATCACATGGTTAAGCGGGAAAACCTTAACTAACAAAATTACTAGATCGGCCCTAGACCCACCTCCATGTCCCGCCGGCAACAGACGCTGCTTCTGCTGCATGGCGGGACTGGAAGGTGGATGCCACCAACGGAACTCCGTTTATGAAATTACTTGTCAACTCTGCTCCAAAATTTACATTGGTGAAAGTAAGCGTATGATCAGAGAAAGATACATGGAACATCTCAGAGACGCAAAAACAAAACTAAAAATACACCCTTCGGCGAACATTTCAAAAACGAGCATCCTCAAATTACTAATATAGACCACACTAAACTAAACATTAAAATTCTTAGGCTCTGCAAAGATGTTGCAGAGGTTAAAATCAACGAATCTATTGAAATTCGGAAAAATAAACCCCAGCTAAACATAATGTCATCCTCCTGGACCCTCCTGAAGCCCATGCAATACCAATAGTCATCATCATAATAGGCAAGTTGTATAAATTTGTAACTATAAGTTGAAATGTATGTGAGCTGTTTATATCTAGAAATGAATGTACGGAGAATGTGAGAATAATTGAATGCTACTTTTATATATATATATATATATATATATAAGCTCGGAATGGAAATGTATGTACAAGTTATAGTAAGAATTGAAAGTGTATTAGGCAACCACGCGTGTGTATCATAATTCTAAATTTTCAAATCTTGTAAAATTCTGCCACCTGTCCATTCGCTGTCGTGACCATGCCCCATGGGTGAAATATATTGACTGTTAACTTTCGAACAAGTTTTATATAATATGAGCATCAGGCTGTTATTCCTCATTTACATAATATGATCATCAGTAAGTACTTTCAGTGATAATTTGATTATCAGTAAGAACTTTCAGTGGTCATCTGATCATCAGTAAGTACATTCAGTTAACACGAAACTATGGGGATCCTCAATACGGATCATCACATTTGTTTTGCTGAGATGGTCGGATCAGATTTAAACGTGAGTGGGTGAGTGGGGTGAGGGCGGAGCCAAAACGTAACCCGGACAAGTGTTCGTAAGCGCTAATGTTCTCAGCAGGTAGCGGATGTTAGTGCGCAAATGTTTGTATGCGCTAATGTTCGTAGCCACTGATGTTCGAACATTAGCACTTGCAAACTACTAGCGCATGCGAAAACTGGTATCTGCCTTTACAAACGCTTGACCTGGAGTCAGCCAAAACGTAATAACTGTTCAGCAGCATGTTACCCGGGAATTTATCTTAAACACTTATCTGGGTAGCTTGTCATCTACACTTAAACAAAGCAAGTTAACATAACAATGGAGTCTGCCCTAACGGGAGCCTGATTTACCCATGCCAACCGCACATGCATAAAAGAGTTGAATATGTACAATGTTAAACCGCCAAAAGATGTTCCAACATCAGGGGATCTCCACCATGGAGCCTACGGGAGCCAAAACCCCGCCGGCAAACAGCGGAGGTGGCCCCCATATTTAGCTGCTTGGAACATTTTTGGTTCTAGAATGGAGGGAATTTGCCTCACTAAAGGAATGAAACTATTTCTTTGGATACTTCTATCTAGTTGCAATCATGTTTAAAACCATGCAGCATCGCACCACCTGCACTAGCCACCTGAGCCAATTAAGGAGTGAGCAAAGTTTTTCATTACAGGATCTACCCAGTGCCCACCCCCCGACCAGATGGCTACAAACAGGGAAAGAAGTCATGAGGAACGCGTTGCAGGGGAAAGCCCCATTCTATTATTTTTGTTTTAAAAAGCTAGATAGGGGAGGCAGCCTGTACCCAAGAAGCCTGCGGTCAGATTCAGCCCCGGTGAGAATCGATTTACTCTGAACTAGGGCTTTGCATCTGGGAGAAATATAGGATCACCTCATGACATAACAGAGCAATCGTTATTCCACTGGTACAAATATCATCTCGTAAGAGCAAGAAAAATACTTCACCGAGAGAATATTGCCCAATATTATTTTGTTATCTCTTTCAACTTCACTTGTAATTTGATTCCTATAGCATGTTGGTGATGCAATAAATATACCTAGAAGTACTCAAGTAATAATCGGTGAAACGCTTGCCAGATATTCTAATAAGCCACAGCCACCCCCTCCCAGCTAGCATAGTTCATAGACGTAAAATGCCAGTTTTTTTAGTAACGATGGTAGCGATTAAGTGTAGGCTTTAAGTAGCATAATGTTTGAACAGTGTGTCTACAAAATACAAATAATTGAATTTTTCTTAACATAATAAAGTAATTCTAGCATAACTGTTTTTAAAAACCTAGAACATATGTTGAGTTCTTACGAGACCTCTGCCTTTCCCCAGAGTGCCGACAGAGTGGAGTGCCAGAGTGACAGAGTGTAGACTTGCAAACGCTGGCAGAAGCTTAAAGTACCCGAGGACTTAAAGTCACCTGTTTCTGGTACAGAACAAACCCTAGATTTTAAAGCCGCTTTGGCCTCTGCCAGATGATAAACTCAAATGGCAGTCATCGCGGGCTGGCAAGAAAATGTTGACGCGGGAGTAATTCGCTCACGCTTAGCAAATTTTGCTCTTTACGACCACGAGTTACGAGCGATAAAAACACCTAGCGGCGAGGAACGCGAGGCGTTGGGCGACCGAACGGCGACTCACCCACTTTATGATGTGCCAGGAACGAGAGACGAAAGCGTCCTCGTCTTCGGCAGGTATGCCGCAGCCCTTCCTCTGACTGTCGAGCTGTTGTTTGATTTGGCACCGTCGCCACTGCTCAGGCTTTACCTTGGGGATAGAAATCATGAATGTCCGTCAGTTCTGTCACACTTTAAATCACGCTGATGAAGGATGTTGATACGTTTGTAAGCCTCCTGCGCGGGATCATCAAATCGGCGAAGCCTGCCTCCGGTTCACATCTCCAGCATAGTGACTTGTCTTGAGCATTGACTTCGCTCTAATGCTCGCCTGCATAGCATTAGCGGACCCAGGGGGGCACTCCGGCCATGGCCCCTCAAAGCGCTGGAGGGGGAGCAAACTATCTTTTACCCCTCCCCAAACACCGGAGAAATTTTTGAAAAAAGGTGTTTACACTAGGTCTGTAGAGCAAACAATTTTTCACCCTTACCCCCCACCGAGAGCGATCATGTACTTGGAGAGGTAGCTAGGTAGCTTATACTAGGTCCGTCGAGCATTGAAAAAAGGTGTTTACACTAGGTCTGTAGAGCAAAAAATCTTCGCTCCCACCCCCTCCCCTCCCAGGAGGAGAGGCAGACATGGGTTTGGCCCTCCCAAACTCGGGTCTGCGTCCGCCCTTGCTGCATAGTTCTACATTTGATGGAGATTGCTTAGTGGCTTGCTTCCATTGTTCGTTCCCTCACTTTCTGAAAGAGTTTTCCACGGATCGTTTAACCTGGACTTTGTGTTGTTGTTGGTTTCTTATTTCCTGCTTCTTTCTTAATTTTGCTCTGCTCTGTATCTGATGCTGTTTAGATATGTACATGTTGTACCCACCAAGAAAAGCAGAGATAAAACTATCACGAGCATGATATGACCCTGGAAGTCGGTACGCCCTTAAGCCCCTACAATCTTAATGATGCTGGTCTTTATTAAGTAATCTCGCAGCAATATTGGTGTACTTGGTGTAAGAAAACCGCCGGATAAACTTTGCAGAAATGTGACAGTACATCAGGCTTGATAACCGCTGAACAGTTTTAAGGTTTCAGAAAATAATTTATGAACAGGGCAAACCAATTTAAGTGAAATCTGACAACATATGTCTTATAAGGCAAATGTATCGAATAGTTTTTGTCGCCAGCATTTCTTCCTATGTATTGGAACACTGTTAACTTCTGATTTCCGTCCATATAAATATTCAGCAGACGTAGAAAATCCAACCAGAATACTAAAGCACTCTTTAAAGGCAGAGAACACCAAGCATTTGTAAAATTCCAGAGTTTTGAGGGAGCTCTGACCGCGCATAGCCATTCATGTATGAACAATATAATAATGGACAAACATTAAGCTGTTGTGAGTGTTGGTCTACCCCAACGGCCGTGATGTCCGCCCGTTCCTCCCTGGTCTGGTTAGTACAAGACCGTCTCTTCACTGCTTTGACACCGTTGGGTGGCAAACTACATATCGATTTGTAAAAAAGAGGTAATAAAGAAACATATTCAGAGCATATTTAGATGATCCTAAAGGGGAGTGTATGTCTTGGACTGCATTGTCGTGTGAATAGCCATAACCAGCGCATATTTTTTCAGGCATGAAGGCTCACAATTGGCACCCGAGGACATAGTCAAAGGGCACCCAACTATGAGCTGCTTCGCCATCTGCATGAAGACAAGGACAAGCTGACCATAAAGGCGAAGCTGTTTGATTCCTTCACAAACTGCTGGCGGTGGTGAGCCATGAACTAGAGATCTGTGGTGGTACCAAGTGGCATCGAAGTTTAAGATCAAGACAAACATTTTCCGTGGAAGAGGGCCTTGTCGAAACCTGCTTGTCTGTTGTTTGCATTATTCTGGTGGAACTATTCCGATTATGATGGTGCCGCCAGCTACGGAACCTCATGGTCATATCACCTGTTGTTCACCTTTCATATGCACCTGGAGCATGTGCGATGAAAAAGTATCCTGCAGGTCTCGTAGTAGTGATAAACACTACTATGAAAAATTACCAATTTCTACTACCATTGTCAGTTTGGCTTGCCTCAGTAGCTGAAATTCATCCGGGAATCGTTCTGCCAAAAACCAAAATAGTTCTACATTGCCAGTTTTACCAGAACGCAAAGACCGAATACCATAGCTCCATAAACTTGCAACAGACATGCACCACGTGATGGGCAAGAGAGGTGGACAAATTTCCGATATTTTTGCCAGTATTCAATGATTAAGTGCGTTGTCTTTGTGACGTGCCTTTTTCATCTTGTGCATTTACAAGACAAGTGAAGTCCGACAGCTTGATTCATCAAATGAGACCAAGGTGTTCCGAGAGCAGGCAAAGCTAAACTTGCGTTGGAAAAAATTGCTCGTTTCAGACTAAACACCAATTTGATACGAGAAATATTTATATCATTCACGATATTTTCTACTTTTGATAGTGTATATTTGGACTGTTGCCATGTACCTTGATAATGTCATCCATCAAGAAGCTCGAGGCACCGATCTGTTTTGATTTACAGCCATCACCTGTCACATGTTTTCTTGTCACGGTGTGCTGACATTGAAATAAAGCAGGACGAATATAGTGGAAAGCGTGTGAGTGCATTTTTTTAATTCATAAATTGGAAGTTGACAGGTTCAACATTGCATGCAGCAGCTAATAACCCAGGTCCTGTTTTGAAGCATGCGCTTAGACATGTCCGCGTATATTTGTCATCATTAGAGTTGTAATTCATCAGCCAGGTCTCAACTCTGACCCTGTATACTTGGCTCCGTTGCTGCAGCGACCACCTAGGTAAATCGTCACACCTAGACATTAATATGCTGTGACGTCAGATGCTGTCATAGCATGTTGGAATTCGGAAAATTATTAGCTGCTTTAAAGTGCTTGATGTAACAAATTACGGTGAATGCTGCACTCGATTGTTTCTTCTGAGTTCCTTGGTCTGAAGTGTCTAATAGCTTAAACATTTGTAAACTCTCAAAACTTAATCTTATCGCCAGTTTTCAACTGATAGCGTATGTGCTGAATCACAGGTTCTCGTGATTAAACCACGATATGAACACAGCTGGGAGTTTCATTAAATAACAAAAATTCAGGTCCTCTCAGTCAAGACTTTATTCTACAAAACCGTGAGCTATTCTCTCGAAATCATCCCACATGCCTAAACAGTGGCCAACCAGCAAGGCATACAGAGCGTGCAGGCGTTTTTATTTTTATTTTCCCAGCTCCTGCATAGGCCAAAGCTCGGATAAATCCGGCAGAAAACAGCTGCAGTCCAGTTCACCTGTCACACACGGAGAGCAAACTCTTCTGATCTGGGTGTTGGCTGGCGTGTGTCACGCGCCGTCATCAATCCCTGTGAAGTCTGGAACAGCATCGTCGGAAAAACGGCGTCTGCCAGTGTCAACACCAGCATCCCACCACTGGCAGCCTCGGATAGGACATAAATACGCGACCCCGATAATGGTGACGCGCGCCTCCTCTTCCACTGCCAAGAAGCTCACCTCGGAAGCCACGCGGTGGATGCTGTTCCACGCAGTGATGCGGGACCAGGCTTATATCGATTATGTGTGTCACGCATAAAGGGACGGGAATACTGCCATAACCACGCCTGAATTAGAGCGGCCCTGAAACGCTCCGAAATATCTTCAACCAAAAGTAATAGGAGCCATTACTATCGATTTAACCCGCGCCCCACCGCCCCACCGGGGGTCCGGCACCACCTTCGCCCCACGGGTGGCATAAATGGCCCCCTCTCTAACTCTGAAAGTATGGGGTTAGCGCAAATATATCTATCGTAGCTTATCGATGAGCTTTCGTCCCCTCTCTGACTCCGAAAATATTGGGGTTAGCGCAAATATATCTACCATAGCTTAGAGATGAGCTTTCATCCTCAACCGTAGTTTATCGTTGCAGCATTGGGGAAAATGTGTTAGGCTTCATCGTAAAATATTTACTGATGTTGTGGCTTACTCGTGGTAGGTTCACCGTGACCCGTAGTACGTCGTGGGGACATCGTACATCAATTTGACAATAATTGGGTACTGATGATAATGTTATAAAAATTAACCGGCAATCGCTCATAGTATAATGAAATTGAAAATGCCAAATAGTATATTGATATTTCGACGGCGTGTTTCTCGGAGCAGTTTTGAATTTGAAGTCATTGATAGCAATGATTTTAATTCATTAGATAGCCTGGAGAGTGGTGAACACTCTCAGACATCCTCTAGATCATCACTAAACCCACCACCATGCCCTAAGGACACGGAAATCATGCGCACATGCGACGCCGGGTTACGGGGAGGTGCCACATAAAAATACAGTATACCTTTCTGCCTCTTTGCAACATGTTTTATATAGGAAACAACTCGCCAAATCCGTACCCGCTTCATGGACATTTAGGACACGCTAGGAAAGAAAGGGTGTATCTAGGAGACCATACCATATTACATCCCCCACTACACGCATCCCAGACAAGGACTTCGCAATAAAATTATTCATGTTTGTAAAGACTCGGCGAATGCAAAATTAAAGAATCAATAGAAATCCGAAACCGCAGACCACAAATAATAAGATTCTCGTCGTGGCGCCTCCACAACCAGTACCATACACACTATACCACTTAAGACCAGCCCCACGCATAAACACTGCCACACCCCCTCCATGCTAAATTGTTTTATACTGTTACTCCATGTTTTGTTGTACTGTGCTTTTTGTGTGTTTGTTTCTGTTCCTGTGTTTGTAATGTTTTTTTGGTACTCATCCACTGTTCCTTCGCGGATGTTGATTGTTCGTGTACCTGCTTGCTGTTCGCCCTAATTAATTGAATTTAAAATCATTGCTTCATGACTTTCAATTCAAACTTGCTCCTAAGAAGACACGCCGTCGAAATATATATACTATTTGGTTTTCATTTTTATACTATGAGCGATTGCCGGTTAATTTTTATAACACCATCATCTGCTTTCGTCTTACAACACTTCAAACCTTAAAAATAATTGGGTACGATACGCTACTGACATCCCGATTTACCACGATTGGCCCTAAGAAAGCAGTACGGTTATCCCGATTTCCCTACAATAGAGTTGTGATCCGACAAACCGACCACAATTGGCTACGAGAGTTTTGAACTGTTGAAAACTGTCGTGGCGCATCCCGATTGACTACCAGTACCTATAAGGGACTACGAATGAGCACAAAGTCCCCACGATTGAACACGATGATAATTACGATTTCGTGACGATAGTTCACGAATGATTGAATCGTAGGTTAGAGTGGGGTAAGACGCATACGTTAAGGAAGAATGTGTCTGTACCAATCCTGAGTGGATGGAATTGCCTCATGTTTTCTTCGTTAAGTGCTGTGATCTTCTGTCTACACTCGGATAGAAATTTGGGACTCTAGCACTATGCGAAGTGTGCGAAATTTGTTTTTTTCTTGAGACCATGTAAAAAGGCGTTTTACCCCGATAGCGGGGTAAAACGCCATAGCCCGGGGTAAAACGCTGTCATATAACACCCAGCGCATACTGTATCTCGTTACATGAACAAGTGGGAACATTGTTGTGATTACGCTTTACGATAATGTTGTGACAAAGTGGGCAAGTTATTCAAGGCATTAAAGCCCAACACAGCAAAAATAAGCAGGTAGGCTTTTTACCTATTAACGGAAAAGGCGAAAGCATAGAGATAGAGCCCCAACATGTTTTAGGGGCGCAAAGCACCTTAAAGCGCCTCCAGTTTATTCTGCCCGCAAGTGGTTCTTCTTCGGTGTGTCCTCCCATATTCTGGGACAGGATGTCAAGGTAGGATGAGGATGGGCATGTATGATATGGAAAATGTAGTTAACGACGACGATGGTTCGGGATTACTATATGGAAATAGTGCTACGAGCAGATCCATGACGAAGGTAGGTATTTAATACATCAGCAAATCCAGGAGCCATTTTTGTGGGGGCCAATCCAACCTTTGGGGAGGGGGGGTAAATCAAGAAGAAATCTCGAAAACGTAGTATCTTTTTAGAAAAAACGGCCAAAATTTGGCCTTGAGGGGGAAAATATACTTCTTTAGACTTTGTGGGGGGCCTCGGCCCCTTTAGCCTCCTTTGGATCCGTCAGTGATTTAAGACCACCCCTCAAGATGACCAAATGAGAACAAACGCGAAACTTCCCTGTGTGCTATAGGAACTAATATTTGAAACTCAATGTCTTCTGTTACGGGGATTTTTTTCTAACCCAGCGTACTTCGCCATCACGACCAGTAGTGCTCGTGATGGTGGTAATAGCGATAGCAGCCCTACCTCCATGTCCTACCTATCCGAAGGACACACTTATCCATTGGGGTAAAATGCCTACCAAATATTGGGGTAAGGCGCCTGGGGCATCTTACCCCGCACTACACATGGGCGTCTTACCCACGTAGCAACGGCAGCGTCGCAACAAATATCACTCAACTCTGCGGCGTTTCCATGCCGCATAGTGGCTGTCAAAATGTCGCACAAACTCGCTGTTTCAACCTCACAAATTGCCGTGAGTGCATCTAAATCGTATACAGTACAATCGCAACTTTACGATAGCTTGTTTTTATATCCGGAGTGGCAAAAAACAACAAATGTTTGCTGAAAATTACCGGAGCAGACCAGGCGCATCCAAACAAGCTCAGAACCCGATCAGAAAGATCGCGACCAGAAAAAATAATAGATTTAGGCTCCAGTTCCTTTATCAGTCTGTAGATGCTAGTAGGCGTCTTACCCAGGTGGGCGCGTTACCCTACTCTGCCCTATTCAATTGTAGCCCAAGTCGTGATAGTGAGACAGGGGCTTATATCGTGGCTTACTCGTGTCAGGTTCGCTGTGCCTCGGAGCATGTCGTGGGATATTGAACATAATTTTGACAATAATTGGCTACCATAAGCTACAAGTCATCCCGATTCACCACGACTGGCCCTAAGAAAGCCGTACAATGTTCCCCAATTGCCCTACGATAGAGTTATAGAGTTGGATCATTCCACCATAAATCGACCACAAATATCGTAAATAAAAACCCTTCTATATTTTATTCTTTCCAAAATTAGTACCAATGGGGTTTCAGAGGTGTGGAGTTTAACCATGGCGTCAAAAAAATATTGAACAATTTGGTATGACAGATATAGCCTCCGGCATTTTTAGGGGACATAATACAGGCATTCTTTTGAAAGCCTATAGTTTTGCCATTTGTTTAATGATAATAACGATATTTTACGTTTCGTTTAACGCTTAGCAAATTTCAATTTAGCTTCCTTCTATTTTTATATTTCTGCAAAACTGACCTAATGACCTCGTGACCTAGTTTTTTAACGGTGACCTTGACCCGCAGTACAGATAAATTTATAAATTTGTGTGATAAGATTTTTACATTTGGGAATTATCTTTTAGGTAAAATAATAAAAATATGGCTTTTGAACTAAATATACTACTTTTTTCTTTTGAAACATGGTACTATGTGTCACTATGGAGCTGAACCATCGTAACTCACGGTATGGTTAAAGGGAATGTGGCACCTGGGTCATTCCACCATAAATCGACCAAAAATTCGTAAAATAGAACCCTTCTATTTTTTACTCTCTCCTATTTTTGACCAGACCGTAATCAGCTGGTCAGACATCTTTAAATCTTTAGCATGGATGAATCGCTTCAATTATATTATTAAAAATTCTTATTATTATCTACTGACCAGTACACCTAGACGATATGTCGCGAGTAGTAAAGCATTGATAGTCAAAGTCACATGGGAATCCAGGAAGTTGTCTGTCGGTGCATCGCTGCGGGAGCCCCATGATTTCCGGTTCCTCTTCTGCGCAGTACTGCCCTAGAGGGCACTCATTGCCGGATATGTCGCCGACCGTGTTGCACCTATTGCCAGTTGGTGGCTCGGCTGTGGGGTCGGACACGTTTCAGGAGCCACTGTCGTACAGACGGGACAGGCAACAGCCTCTGGCTCATTCAGTGCGGACATCACGCCAGCCAGCCCACCGAGTGTTTTCGTAGCGCCGCCGAATAGCCTGTTCAGTAAAAACAGTCGACGGCTTCTCTGTGGTGAGTCGTCGGCGTCTTTACCGTCGCCGGTGGCGACTGAGTCATAAACCAGCGCCAAAACGGACAAACCCAGCACGATATTCTTCATTGTGCAAACGCTTCGGCGGAGTTGCAGAGGCCCAATAAAGAAGTTGCTGATAGTACCGGAGTACCGAAGCCACCTGGAGAGCGAACGCCAGAAAACTGGCTGGAAACGCTGCAGTCCGGGCTAGAATGGGGTTGGTGCAAAATACAGCCGCGTTATATACTCACTGTAGCCTGCAGTTCTGTTCAATGCTTGCTCACGCCATATTGCAACAGGTCCACATTAAGCAGCCGGCTGGTCCTCCAGAACAGCTCCGGAGGTCAGTATCCAGAATTTACTTTAGTGTAGTGTCATAATAGGAATGAAAGCAAAATGTCAAAGTCTGTTAGAAGAAATTTAAGAAACAAAAGCATCTGCGGATTAAAAATAAGTTTATAAAAACAACTAGCAATTTTCATTGGTGGACCCGACAGGGGGAAGGGAGTGGGCAAGAGGGAAATTGTTTCTCCCAAAGACTTAGGAAAGTAAAATTTCCCTCCCTAAACACTTCGCCAATAAATACAAACTCAAGCTGTCAACGGAAATATGCGTACCACCGAAAACTCTCACTAAAAGACGAACTGACATGCACGGTAAAGGTAAAACTGACACGCAGAATGAGACGAATTGTGACGTTGTATTACCCAATGCTGCAGTCAGCACGTCCTTCCTGCCTCTTCCCACCTGTCATTTGACCTCTTCCAAAGTAAAATAATGAATTTGCTAATGCCGAATATTATGATTTAATATGCAGTAAAAGCAATGCCAGAAGCAGTGGCGGACCCAGGACTTTATTTGGGAGGAGGGGAGCTAAAGGTTGAACCTCCCCGCTAATGCCTTGGAACATCCTCCGGCTATTCATTAACTATAGGCACTCGAACATTTCGGAGGGGAGGCTTGGCCTCTTAGCCCACTTGTAGCCGCCATTAGCATTGACAGATTATAAGTTTCTGATCGGGGTAAGGGGCACATAGCCGGGGGAGGGAGGTCAGGGTGGTGCCACTTTTGGGCGGAAAAAACTAGCACATTGGCACTAAACCTTATGGAACGGGGAGTGGTGGGTCAAACTTTTTATTTATTTATTTATTTGCTTTCTCAGAGATACCCAGGTTGTCGTGGCGATTACATCTCCGTTTACACTTCACTCAGTGATACTGATCATGGTTTGTATCCTGGGGGTTGGGAAGCAACTTTTCAGGCGGGCTATTATATTTATATTATCTAAAGCATTATTATTACATACCAATATGTGTCAAAAGCTGAAATAAAATATGTGGTTATGAAAGTGAACTCCTCCAGCTACCACACACATTTACGACATCCATGTATATGCTGTTTTAACTGCATATAAACCAGATCTCGGTGGCTACTTGCATCGACCAAGCCGTTAGAGTGTCCTTCCCAGGCCCATCGCACCGCAAGGGATGCGTCTGCAGCAGAACTAGCAGAACGCACCTGTATCCGCCTTCCCCTCGGGCTGGGGCCGAGTGCGGTCGGTAATGGCATTAAGGTGGGAGCTTAACAGGTAGCAAAACACCCGAGGATACGAAGTGGCATACCGGTTCGTTCCTTTCACCATGAAATTGTGTTTTACTCATTCGCCATTTGTTCGGATAGTTTGAAACCATAACATGTTCATCCATTCATTCATGCATACGAAGACAAATATATAAAACACGCTACAGCAAATGGAAAGAAGAGATATACAGATAGAAGAACCTGTAGAAGATGAAACGATGAATGCGGAGGGGGAAGCGGCTCAAAACCCACCAGAGTCGAATTGTCCTGTTCGTACCTGCTCAAAAACCTGCTCAAGTCACCATGTCGAATACAATATGATTTCAGGACAACTTTTTTCTAAGTAGAATTTTGGGTATTTGGGGTGGAAAGCAAAAGCAAAAAAAACGTCACGGGGTGAACAATATGGGCTAGAGATACTTTTTCCCTATCCAAGACCCAATATTTACACTGAACTGGTTCTATTTCAAGTTGAAAGTTGAAGCACCACAATCTCGCTCATAAACTAAAAAGGAGTCGGGGAAAACGGAGGTCGATCGCTTTGGGGGGGACGGGCAAAAACATAGTTTCTTCCCGAGCTTTTCTGTTTGGGGAATGCCTTCCTCCCCCTGGATCCGCCAATGCCTACGAAACAAGGGGTCACTTTCCTATCACTTTTAATGACTGTTTTATTTCTTTTTTATCAATTTTGTCCAAGTTGTTCTCAGTTCGGTTTTAGGAGTCAGAGCCTCACTGAAGTCATCAATGGAATTGTCACAGAGACCCTGACCACATCACCCGAACGAGAAGTTCCCACAATGAAGGGTTAACTTGGAAGCCAAAGCTTAAAGTCCCACAAAGCACAGGAACGGCTGCCCCGCTCAGGTTACTCTCTTAGCAGTCAGTTGCCAGCTGACCTACGGTATTTACGGTACCTACGGCATCTACTAGTTTCCAGCTGCCCTAAATTTTTCCAGAGGTTGCAAACAATTTCGGGTAAGAAGATGAAGTACGGCCGCGCTGTACCATGGTGTTATTTTTTACTACCTGTGGAAACTTGAGGTGGTCGGTTGCCCGCTCCCTTGTGTAGGCGCGTGTTAATTTTCATAAACTCTGACGCTTGCACGATGAAAATTTCGTTAAGACAATGCAATAGCATAAAATTCTAGTTCAGGATGCTATTTAACCGATTCCAAAAGCAATAACTTTGATTGCGGTGTTTAACATAAGGCTGTACTACTGCAGTGGTCTGCAGGCCATCTGCATACCTATCTTAGGTGCAAAAAGTTTGGAATTTATAGCAAGAACGCATTTTTAAAATAAATATTGTTATGGAAAGATATATATGAAGCAAAATTCGTGAAGTGTCCAAAAGGTCAATTTCAACTACCAAAAGGTCAAGCTAAGTCACAAAAAGGGCCAACAAAATAACAAGTTACATTTTTTTTAGCAAATTCAATGTTTCTCTTCAAAATAAGATATGGTTCAGGAACAGTTCAATAGTGTACAAAAAAATTGTTTACCGGATCCGCCCATGAATCCGTCACTTTTCAAGAGCAAACAATTCACAGGAAAAGCAGGAAAAATATCAAATATTAGCGGGGAGTGGTGCGGCCAGGATAATTGATGATGCTAACAATTGTTGGGGCTATGTGGATAAAATCAGTCGATGGCCACGCGGAATTGGAAGGCACTCCTGGCTTCCTATTAAATGGGCTATCAAACTATCAACAGCTGGTTTTAACACGCGCATTGACGGGGGTCTTTCTCCATCGAAAATATTTGAACCTTTTTTGTCAGGTCACATTTAAGGTCACGAGAGGTCAAAACATGCCGTCATAGGGATAACTTGTAAATGAAGGTTTTCGGCCATTACATCTGAACAAGTAAAGATAGAGCAAAATTACTTAAACTATATGAAATCTCGCAGCAAGCCAAATCGAATGATATATAATTTGACCTTGCTAGGTCAAATCAAGGATTTGACCTAACCTGAGGTCAGGTCAAGGTCAAATTATATAAATTTCATATCATTAGAACCGCAAAGACAAGGCGAGTCTAATGCAGCCAAAATAAACGCTCTATCACCACCAGTTACTGAGTTATTTAGTCCAAACCATTTTCCCATGTATTTCCAATGGAGAGGTCATGGCTCGTACCTAGCCTTAGGTCATCGATATAAAGAATACCGGACCAGAATTTAGAGAACTCGGTGGGCCAATTATGTGATATGAGTTTCAATCAGATAAGTTCACCCTTTTCCGACTTATGCTATCTTAGACTTTTATGAGGTCAGGTCACTTGACCTCTACTGGTGACCTGACCTGAGATGACCTAACCTTAAAATTTTCACAGAAGTTGTAAAATGATAAGAGAAAAGGTATGCCAAGTACGGCGACGCGTAGCGCCGCCATACTTGGCTAACTTTTTATTTTTGTTTTTCTGCTATCTCCGAAAAACCCGAGAGTGAGCGGGTACCCCCGTCAATGCGCGTGTTAAACAGTGATACAAGAGTGCTCTATCTGTTTTCGGTGGTTTATGACAACCAATAGGGGTCGTTTTAGCCTCAAATATGACTTACGTGGTATTTATTTGGCTATTTAGTGCAAATAAAATTTAACCTTTTTGGCCCTTTTCTTTTTCTTGGACTTTTTCCGTGGAAAAACTGCAGGCCTGGACAACATCTCTTATGTTTAGAATGTGGATTATCACAAATATTGGGAAACATTTTTAACCCCACTAGCGCATCTATATTTTATTAATGTCGCCCCCCTCTTCAAATGGGGTTTTGATCCCCCGAACACACTGTAATGGCCAGCACAAGAAATTCCCCCACCTAGTTTTCCTTTAAAAAATGCCCCGGCACATCGCACATGGCGTGGTCTCATGGCAATATCTAAGGTCATGAGTCAAGGCTATTCTTTTTAGATCGAGGGGGCCACCGGTCCCCCTCCAGTGCGTGTTCGTGCCAGACCTGTTCCAGTCTGGGTGTTAAAACAGAATATTCAGGTATTCTCAGCCACAGTTTTTAATTATTCTTCCTTATTTTCCCTGCCAATAATCTGGTGCGTCATCACGCGATTTTTGTAGGAGGTAATGGACCCTGATCTGGCAATGACGGGGGTGGGAGGAGGGGAGGGGTAGGAGGCGACTTTAATGTGGTGAAAAAGTGCAAAAAGCTGGTACCTATTTCAAGTTATAAAAAATGAGGGGACGCCCGCTCCCTCATTCGCCAACTTGGGTGACGCGCCCATCCCTTACTTTCGACGCCCATGCCTATAATGATGGTAATAATACACCCTTATGACTATTAAATTCGCCCATAAACAAAACTAAGCGCCGGGGTAGGTTGCATCCATATTTCAACCAAGGGCGGACGCAGCCCCGAGTTTTGGGAGGGGCCAAACCCATGTCTGCTTCTCTTCCTGGGGGGGGGGTGGGTGGGAGCGAATATTTTTTTGCTCTACATACCTAGTGTAAGCACTTTTTCTCAAAAAATTCATCCGGCGTTTGGTGGGGCCAAAATATAGTTTGGCCCCCTCCAGCGCTTTGGGGGCCATGGCCGGAATGCCCACCCCCCCCTGCGTCCACCAATGGTTTCAACCTGCCCCACGAAAAATGATTCGTCTTGCCCCGTCCCTACACGCAGAGAAAAATTTACACCCCACGGAACACTTTGCTCGTGCCAAAAATCAGTATTCTCTGGATACTTAATTCAGTATACTATGAACGCTTTTCGGACATTTTTGGTACTCGTCAGATAACATGAGTACTTTTACTACGCCTCTTTTGTTACAGCTGGTTGTACTTCCCGTAGTACACTTTTGCAGTTACACCAAAATGGGTACTTTTGCGATTAGTACCCCCGTTTGGTTCCGTGCCAAAAATGAGGCCTCCTAGGGTACTTCCATTTTAGGTACTAACGCTAGTACCCTACGAAGGTGTCTGAAGGGCACTGAAAGTAGTGCTTAAAATGTACTCAATCAATACAATCCAATACCTACTCTCCTTCGTGAAACAAAGAGGTACTTGAAGAAGTATATTTAAGGTGATTCGATAATTCGATCAAGGTAACACTGCACAGCTTTAATCATATAGAGCACAATACAAAAAAGCAGCCACGGCTCACTGGAACAGCTTTGTCGTTTCAAGGGACAACATATACATGGCACTGAAATTGAGAGTAAGCTGGTTCTAAAACTATGAGCTTCATATTCTTTTCTGCTGGTCTTTTCTAGATATTTTTAATCTTGCAGATTACAAAAAGACACCCCAGTTGAGCTGAGCTGACCTCGCAGCTTGCATATTGTCGATGGATATTAAAAGAGAGTTAATTCTGTCCAGAACCAATCAGCCGTCCTTAAATCTTCCCGCTTCCTCAGGATTCTGTGTGAGCATCCTTCAAATGATTCGACGTCCGGGCCCTGCGCGCAAGGCAAACAGTCGGCTATTTGCTGCTAGAGATTAGCCTTTGCACCGGCACTTGTCACCACGTGGCACTATAACCGTTCCTTATTGTTGCGCAAAATAAGACTAACTTAGCACCGCGGCGTATTAGTGACCTGACAACATCATGCATGTAGAGAAAGAATTTGTGGTTTAAGACAAGACAAATAAATATAACGTACGACGTAACTTTACGTGACTTATATTGGCTGTTTTTACCTATTTTTTGTTTTGTTTCAAGGTCTATTTAGCTAAATAACACGTGTTATCCCTTTATTATTTTCCTTGTGACACGGGAATCATCTCTGTGGTGCCCTCGAGATAAGCACTTTGCCCCCCTCTCGAAACCAATTCGGGGGCCTCCTGAGAAAATTTGTTTGGCCCCTTGAGGAAAAACCTTGCCCCACGCCCGAGAAAAACTTTTGGGCCCCGAGATCAAGCCTTCAGGCCCCCGAGACCAACTCTGAAGGACTCCGAGGCCGAATCTGGGGACTCCCAAAACAACCTTTGGCCCTCCGAAATAAACTCGGCCCCGCCCCCCTCCGGGACCTTACTCTTGGGGCCTTACGAAAAATTCAAGACCAGCTCTGGCCCCCCATAACATAAACCCCCATAATCACCAGGGAGAAGGTGATTCGGAGGCCCACCGGGGCGCGGGTTAATAATTGGGGGTGCCCAAATTTAAAACAATACCAAGAGCCACAAAGATAGCATAGCGGCATTTCCTAGTTTACCTATAGTCGTAAGAGTAGAGAAACCCAAAGGGGTCATGCCCCCAATATTAATTATGTTTAATTATTAGATAAATGGCGTTGACTGAAAATAAATATCTCTAAGATAAGACTTCATCCCTAATGTTTTGGACGTATGTACCTACGCTTATGAGTCTAGCTACAAGCAAGGGTAGGTTTTTTTATTCGGTGGTGCTCGACTTAGAAAAAGGGTACTCTGACAGGTTAACATAATTTTCTTGTATCATTAACTGTTTTCTAAATAAACACGCCCTTCTTAGAATCAGGAAGCCAAATAGAAGCATGTGATCTTAAAATAACAAATGCTGGGTGATTGTAGAATGCCCCTACAGAAATAGAATCATCATCTCTGCCCTGTAGGAAGTTTTAAATATTGTTGGAGTTTCAACATTATTTGTAGTTGCCGAGCACCTACCTAGAAATGGTTTCATGTAGACCTTTAAAAACTCATTAATGGAAGTTACGTGGGCCTCAGATTTTGCATTCAATCCAGAAGCAGGCAAATCAGTCAAATGCATTACCTAACCATAATCTTTGAAGCATTACCATGTTTTCAGTTTAGGTTTCATGGACGTGCTTGTATACACAATTACGCCGGTTACAATTTGGCTAGTCTAATGATGAAGATGCCATACACAAAGGATGTCAAGAGATAACTGGTACCTAATGCACCTAACCCTGTTCAATCACAAAACAGATGCCAACTCTCACCTTTTGCCAAATTTTCCACGGGCTGAGCTTCCGTCTGCCAGTCACTGCAGGAAAATGGCGCTGGAAGATGCAAAAAGTCGCTTGGTTCAAAGAAAGAACTCAATAGAGGGTAACCTACCACCTTTATTGCACTAAAGTTGGCGCCATTTTCTGTCTTCACACCGAAGTATTCCAAAGGGGATTGAACATATCGAATGAATACTCCATGCAGTACCACCTGGTGTTAGAAAACTCTCCTTTTCCAAAATAGGTACTAGATTAAGTACCCACAATTTTGATCAGGGGTTACTTACACCAACTTGGATGTTAGATGTAGTACCACCTGGTGTTAGGAAACTCCCATTTTTCCAATTAGGTACTGGATGAAGAGCCACCAAGGTACTGATCTAAGATAACGGTTATCTTACCTCTTGCTTGCATGTTGTTAGTACTCTAATCTAATATAGCCATGGAGTCCATGCAGTATCAATTGGAGAGTGAAAAACATGACAAATACATTGACACTGTAAAATTTACTTTGGTGAATCACTTTATTTGGTGTGTCCAATTTCACTCCCGGATTAAGACTTAGCTTAGCAGCCCCAGGCTACTGAGTTATAAAAAAGAGTTCAAGTAGTACAGAGGGTACTAAAAATTCTCTGTGTGTACCCTGCATCAATCATGGCGCCAAATATTGCACATGCCAAGTGGTCTCGCCAAGAGTATTTGCCTTAATTGAAGACGGGAGAAACACGCTTTAACCTGTAAGGCTTATGACCAGCGTGCATGTTATCTTGTATTTCATTTACAACCTAATGTAACAGACCAAAAAAATACTTTCACCCTAAAAATAGTTTTTGCTTCCTCACGTGGTAGGTATGTAAATACCTATCGGCCGACCGCCTTCGCTGGTTTCTTCACCGGGAAGACATTGCGTATGCGCGGTTCTAGTGGGCCCGCTTAAAATGTTATCTAGTGAATATTTGTTTAGTTACAGCCCCTGATGCATTCAACCCATGACGCAACCAGCCCAGTCTCCCCTGTCTCTAACGCACATAATGAGCATGCTAGGCACCACATTGCGATGCTTTGCCACGTTGAAGTGATATGGGTGTCAGTCTCACTTTTTTAAATCTCCAGTCTTCTGATTTCCCAAGATTTACCGCAACTAAGTTGGCAGAATCGGATTTTCTGACCTCTACGTGAGACCATACTCGGGTGCACCTCGGGGAACTTTCAGGGCCCCAAGATAAGCTCCCTGAGAATGACTCCCAGGGGCCCTCTGAGCCTAACTTTTGAGTACTCCCTCTTGGAGATGATGTAGTCTGGCCATACTGTAGCATGTGAAGCATCCCATTGGGTTTCATATGTGCGGTCTTACTTTCTCCCTAACATATCCCATCATCACTGACTCAGGTAGATCAATTCCGTTGAATGTTAGTATGACCGAATTTGCATCCTCCACTTTCCCGTCCATCATTATCCTGATCCTTTTTGCTGCTACAACACCATATGAGCTCAATCCATTCACTGGCCTTGGGTGGCAATCTTAGGAGTGGGTCATGCGGAACTTTTTCGTGCCTACCTGGACGATTTTTCCTGGAATAGCCCATCTATATCCCGAGAGTGGTTAACAAAAGCGTCGCTGGGGGGGGGTGGGTGGGAATCCCTCTGCTGTTCGGAAACGGGTACCCTCGATACATGTGCAGGACATATCATTGTCTCGACAAGGGCTTTCAAGTGTTGTATGATTTGACGTGATTCCGTTCACGGTAGCAAATTTCATTTTGACGTTTAGTTCAACAGCCTCTGGAGCCTGAACCAAGCTGTGCCCCGCAAAAAAAACATTGAACTGGTTTTATATTTCATTTTCCTGGCTTCCCTACTGATTGTAAGCGAAATCAATATCCCCGACTTTGGTGATGGGTACGTTTGGTCCCCTGTTAAAGTCACTGACATTTAATGCATTACGACCAAAACTAATTTTTACGGCACCTTTTGTGGTCTATCTCAAAGACACGACGTGATAGAGCACTATAAAGACCTGTTTCGGAATGGACTCGGCAAGGGCTTTCAAACAGTGGCGACGCTTGAACATTATGCAAGCCTAGGCATGATTGGCTTAGAGGTAAGGACGTCGCTTAGGCTTATTACCTGATATTAGACAGGGACGATTCCAGGAGGCCGGCTGGAGAAGGGGCAAGCTGAAGTCGATGAGCAAAAATAATATTTATGTTTAAATGTTTAATATCATAGGGGAGAGCGGCGAGAGTTGTATCATGGACAAGTTGTATCAGAGCGATTTTTTCCGAAATTATCCAAGAGATAGCGCTCCCTACACGACCAGATGATGCCGCATGCGGTCCGCCATCTTTCCTTATACTGCCGTTTGCTTGGCTTGGATTGTTTCGCGGTGAGTGCAGAAATGTGTTTTCGGGGTGTCATTTGTAAAATTTCGTCGTAAGGAAAGATGTGCTTTTGTCATTCAGATGATCACGAATCGGAAGGATCGCTTTAGCAGTGATAGGGGTAGATTCTAAGGCTTCGTGCGTGAGAAGGATTTTCTCGGCTGGCCACTGGTTGTTGAGCACGAGGACGTTTTCTCCAATATAGGAGGGTGGTACATGTTGTATCAGGGCCAGGTGGCGTATGTTGTAAAAGTGATACAACTCACCCCAATGTACATACAGCTCATTAGGAGTGTCGCCACTGGTTTGTTTCTGCCACAAACACTATATTATCACATGTAGTCACAGCGAAAAATTAGGTAAAAGTATATGTGCTGCAAAAAGTGCGTGTCAGGATAAGTGCAAGACAGGCCGCGCTGAGAGAATGCAAGTAAAAACAAAAATCAAAGTCTAACGAGCCCAGTGACGAATCCAGGATTTCGCTCGGGGGGCAGGCTCGGGGATGCCGAACCTGGGGGGTGCCGAATCTGAGGGGCGCCAATTTACCACCCAATAGGCGGCCGTGTCGAAGAAAAAACGCGCTTGAAAAACGTATTTGTAAATGCTTATTTTCATGAAAGCTACCTTTCAGTGATACATGTTCACGTTTGCCATGAAACATATTTTGGGGCCGCAAGGTTTCGCCCAGAACGTAATGACTGGTGCCTTGGAAGAAAATACTGGACGCACTCACTGATGCTAACTTAAGCACGATGAGCAAAGAATACAACTAACTTCGATTTTGAAGGAAACTGAGGTGTCGTATCGACCAAATCCACATATCAAAGTTGTCTTGGCTAACGCTGGGTCCCTACAGAAACCCCGATTGACGCCACACCAAGCGCAATTAATAATGAATACAGTGAACTTTGGTGAACTTAACTCATGGCGAAAACGAAGGTGTCGTATCGACCACTTCCACATATCACAGTTGTCTTGACTATCGCTGGCTCCCTACTGAAATCCCCGATTGACGCTAATCTGAGCCTCAGAGGCCGCGGAGCCACTGCGGGCCTGGGCCTCTGAGTTTTTGGTGGCTTCCCTTAGTTGATATTGAGTCCGCTCAGCTGATCTGGGACCACTTTAGATAACCAGGCCCCCACGCTGAACTTGAAACCTATGTATCGCCACTGGAGTCCTTTGAGCTTTTCGGGGCCCCTAACTGGTGTAGGGCTCCCTGAACAGATCCTGGGCCCTCTGAGTTAATTTTGATCTATCTGAGAGCGTGTTTTCAGGTTGCCCCTGGGATTTTCTGGGACTGTGAAAGAGTATTGCACAGGAGCTTACTGGCTTGGCCTTAGATCCTTCGCTGCTTTGCTCCCCCCCCCTTAGCTAAAAATAACCCTGTGGGTGAAATTATTGTGGCAGCCATGAGCTGGTTTAGGGCCCGTGAGAGGATTTACTTAAGAGGCCTCTGATTTGGTCGTAGGGCCCCTAGCTGGATTAGTGCCCTTTGAGTTGCAGGGGCCCCCTGGGTTGGTATCGTGTTCGTTTAACTGATATAGGCCCCTTCAGCTTGTTTGGAGCCCGTTGTGCGTATCTGGGCCCCATGAGTTCGTCGAGACACTCAGCTAGTCTGGCCATCTTAGTTTGTATGGGACTCCTGAGCTTCTTTGGGGCCCCCTCAGCGTGTTTAGGCCCGATGAGTAGAAGGTTGGCCCCCTGGGCTAGTTTTGGGCCCCTGAGCTTATTTAGGACCCGTTTAAATGGGTAGACACCCCATGCTGCCTACGCTGCCTATACAGCACATTAGGGGTCTCGCCACATATTTATTTTTTCCAAAAGCACTATATTATCACATGTAACCACAACGAAATATTAGGTAAAAATATTTTTTCTGCAAAAAGTGCGGGCCAGGATAAGTGCAAGACAGGCCGCGCTGATGTAAGGAGAGCAAAAACAAAAATTAAGTCTAACAAGTCCCGGGAAGTTATAGCCACATCCCCACCTGCGCTTCACAAATTCGAGGGACACCCCGTGCTCCACCCACCGCCCCCTACTTCTCACTTCCATGCAATTCATCTGTATGCCTGATACAACCATTCCCGTAACTATTGTGAGAGGGTTACTTAGTACTTCCATAACCAATACGTTAGGCTTTTCAGAGTGAACAGTTGCAGATTGAACAGACTTTAGTCCTGACTAAATTCTGCTGGTACTTAGTCAATAATTTTCCAGTTTCGACACATTGTGTTGGCTTCTTTGTTCCAAACGGGTTACTTTTACACCTGGACGGTTGATGTTTCGTTTGCTTTTTCGTTGCCATGAATTTTGTATTGCATGGACCATAGTTTGATGTAATAAAATTCAAGTTTATAATTATATTTTAAATTCTTTGAAGGTTGTTCTCACGGTCATGACCGGTAGCAGGCACAGTCTCCGAAACGTGACACACTGATACAACTTAACCCGCCATGTGATATAACTTACCCAACTGGTGGGGTAAGTTGTATCAAGTGAAAAGGTCCATTCGCCGGGCAGTATGAGACAAGCCAGTTAAGATTAGGAAAAAAATCAATTGGCATAAGAAAGCCAGAAGATGCAGCTTCGAGATGGTATTAAAATCACGAAGCCATCCCAAGTAGTTAAGAAATTAATGAGCCTGGAGTAAAAACTGATACAACCCACCCCACCCTCCCCTAATAATTGACGAAAAAATATAAAAAACATATGTCGGTGGATTTAGGAAACGGTTATGCGGAAGTATATGAAGGTACAAGGCAAAATTCAAGAAGGATAGGTAGGTAGGTAGCCGGAAAGGACAAGGTACTCACGAAAGCTTCCCATTTCAAGGATGGCTTCGGCACTTCATTGTTTAAGACGTCCAATTTCTCGCTGTACCATTGATTTGTGAACGGATTTTTTTAAATTTCATCCGCCAGATTTTGTATCATGACTCACGTTCTTCATAAGGGTTTCACAGATTAAATATCTTGCTAATAATTTCCAAACAATTGTCCCGCACTAGAGAAGGCGAGACATCCGCGAATACAGGAATGTCAATAAACAAATCCGCTGTAATCAAGGTCCTAAGAAGCGACATCGCACGTGCTAGCTGCTAGGACAAGCCAACCGTTGGGGGGCCTGTAGCAACCGCTGCAGGGCCTGGCCCCCGGGGGTCGCAAGACCGACGTTATAAGCCACACCCAAATGCACACCATCAATTAGACTATACTCCACGTCGCGATTTTGGCTCAAAATCCGGTGGTGCATCTGGCTTGAAAGGACCCAGTCGACACCCCGTTTAGGCCTGGGCCTCATTGACCCTCTAAAATCACTGGGTGCTTGTAAAGTTCTCTCTCCGGCGGATGGAATTTCTTCTGCCGAAGTATAAAAAATGGGTGTCCGAATGAATAAGGCATTAGAGAAGTCAATCGAAAAGTACACGTTAGGTTTGCCACGGTGTTAGGCAGACTTAGCGAAATCGCGAAGCAAGATACATTTACTTTATATCGCGAAGTGCCTAAAATCACATTTTTACGGTAAGAGCTACTAATGTGGATTCTCTGAGATGCAAATTATCGGCTCTTTGATCCAGAGATCCGAAAAAGGAATATTCTCTGTAACTTAGACATCGAATCAAAGTATAGGTATATATTCCGCATAAAATACATACCTACTTCGACATTTAAAAGTGGCTAGGCACTGCCTAATGTGCCTCCCTCGCAGCGCCACCACAGCTCTCAAATGATCTATGATTCAAGGTGATTATAAAAATCCTGAATATCAATCTGAATATCGAATATCGGACTCCCGCTGTTTTCACAGACATTCCTGAGGCCCCCTGTGATCGACTATCGGGGCTGCGTGAGACTGAATCTTGGGGTCTTATTTGGAAATCATTTTACGATGATTTTCATAGGCGTCGGAAAAGGGGAGGGCAGGGGCTTGACCCCCCACTTTTTGGCCAAAATTCCCTGATCTCAGCCTAATGGGAGAACACCTGAAATTTTCATAACCAGCCACTGCGAAAGGCAACGAGGAGTTCAAATTTGAACAGTTTTTGGTCCTATCGTGGAAATTTTTGTCAGCATCAGGTTGGAGTTTGACTGCCCCCCCAATTTTTTTCGGTGGAGATGCTCAGTAGCGGATCCATGGGGGAGGGCAAAATAGGCAATTGCCCCCCCTCCCAACGGAGAAGCTCGGGGTAAAACTATGTTTTTGGCCCCCAAAGCGATTGCCCTCCTTTTTCCCCGACTCCTTTTTAGCTTGTAATCAAGATTTTGGTGCTTCAACTCTCAACTTCAAACAGAATTAGTGAAGTTCAGTGTAAATATTGGAGCTTGGATAGGAAAAAAAGTATCTTGAGTCCATATATTTCACCCCGTGGCGCTTTTTTTTTGCTTTTCGTCTCCAGTTCCCAAAATACTACCGAAAAGGCATACCTATGGTAATGCAATTTTTCACTGCGCAACTTTTTTGCTTTTCGACTTTGGTTTGCCCCTCCCAAACCAACCGGCTAGATCCGCCACTGGCGGTGCTTATGGTAATTTCGATCATTTTGCGCGTAGCAACAGAGACGCTGTTTTGCGAACCCCAGGGACCCACTTTGGCTACGCCACTGATCGGCGTCGATTTGAATTTATGGTTGATCTCACCAAGGGCGGGCGCAGACCTGTGTTTTGGAGAGGCAAACTCACGTTTGCCTCTCCTCCTGGAGGGGGGTGGGATGTGCGATTTGGGTGCTCAAAGACCACAGACCCAGTATAAGCTACGTATCCAAGTATATGGTCGCTCTCCTGGGGGGAGGGGGCAGGACAAATGTTTAACTTTTTCACAACATTATCCGGCCTTTGAGAGGGGGAGGGGCAAAAGACAGCTTGGCCCCCTCCTTCCAGCGCTTTGGGGGATGGCATAGGCAGATCCAGTGGGAAGGGGGGGACCTGCCCCGATCGACCCCCGGCGCCCCGTGAAATGTCGCTTCTCATCCCGTCCCCCCTGTATGCGAAAATCGGCGATCACTGATAGAAATTTGCGCCCATCTGATAGGTTTGATTTGCCGGTCACAAGTGGCGCCCCCGGACCGGATGGCGCCCCCGGTAAGGTGCCCCCGATCAGCAATCCAGGATCCACCTATCCCAGCCAGCAACTTGACTAGGCCCCAATGGGGCAGCTTGACGAGACTGGGCTGAACAATTCGGCCCCAACGGGGCACCCGTCTGGATGGCTCCAGTTCAGCTTGGGCAGTTGCAGCCCCATGCGGCCCCAGATGGGGGTGCCGATGACTTGAGCCACAAACATTAATAGTGGGGGCTCAGTTGGGCAGCCCCATCGGGCCCTCACTACCGTGCCCCGTGCCGCACCACACACGCAGTTTATTGAAGGGGATAATTAGTGCTGGGTGACATGTTGCAATGATTGTTGATATCTAGGTAGGTACCTACCTTGTATCTTATGGGTTGTCAGACCTCGGAAAGCATTAATCCTGCTTAGACAAATATGTATACTATGCAGATGGTAGAAAGAAAGCCTTCCAAATTACTGTGATTCTTAATATGTAAGGAACATATTTTTTATTCACCAACTGGAAATTTATAATGGGGATTATTACCATCCATACACCACTTCCGCCATTCTTGAACTGCTTAACGCGACGCGACACGAGCATTGGCCAGTGTAGCGCCTTGCCAGTGCCGGAACGAACACTGTTCGTGACAACGGTATAGGTATATATAGACACCAATTGACACTGCCAAGGGACACTGGTTCGTGACGTGGCTTGTGGCGAGTGAATTGAAACTTGAAAAATACGGACTTGAGGAGGCTCTAGGCATATTGGTGTCCAGTCTCAACGAGCTCGTGTACTAACGGAGTCGCTGCTTAGTCATGGCCTTGGGTTAGTCAGTGCTAGTTAGGGTAACTGGGGGCAATAAGGCCCTGGTTTTCAGGCACTTTTAAGTTAGAGTTCGCTCACTTCTAAGGAGAGTGGATGTGACGATATCGTTTGAGTGTGGGGGGAGGTTTCATGTCATGTTCGCAAGGTGCAGTGTGTGTGTGTGTGTTATGTGGTGTGGTGTCATGTCTTTCACCAATGTCTTTCATGAATAGACTGCCGGTCAAGAAATATACCATACAAGGGCACTATCAATATCAGTGTATATTGTTAGAATCCTCCTTCAGTTGTGAGGTTTTTCAGTTCAACGATAGTTAACACAGGTATATACATACAATAGATAACACCCACTCAAGCACCATGCTCTGCATCACCACAATCATTCCCGGCTCTCAAGGGAGTTAGTAAAGGCTGGAAAAAACATATTCGCAATATAAAATACACAATAATTATTTTTAAAATAAAAGTATTGCCCAGTCGAGCCCCCGCCAGCGCCCCGTCGTTACCCCGCCTGCGCCCAGTCCAGCCTCCACCCGCCCCCAGTCTGGCCCCCGCGCGCTCCTAGTCTGGCCCCCGCGCGCGCCCAGTCGGGCACCCGCCAGCGCCCCGTCGTTGCCCCGCCTACGCCCAGTTGAGCCCCCGCCAGCGCCCCGTCGTTGCCCCGCCTGCGCCCAGTCGTACCCCCGCCGGGCCCCCGTGGCCAGACCCATGGATTTGCCCCATGGTTTTGCGTGCTATGTCATTGGGGCCCAGTGGGGGACTATTGAGTTAACCCCATGTCTGCCCAGTCAATGACCAATGGGGCCCCCGTCGGAGCCCCGCCAAATTGATGGCTGGGTATGAGGGGCATGGCCGGAATGCCCCCCCCTGCGGCGCCAATGGATATCACTGACATCAATACCTTAAGATATACCCCATACTATTAGCGGGTATCGTATACTATCGGGTTATTTTTTTAGTGGCCTTCCTACGATAAGCCCAGGGCTGGGGCCACGTTACCATTGCATGCAAATACAGCGCACCCCGACCACATGTCCGGAATACGGAGGGAACAATATTTATTGCATCCGGGGCATGTGGACGGCGAAGCCCACTGAGCGGCCGGCGATGCAAACGCGGCCCACAAATTCCCCGATACGTGGTATTGGCCCCGGTCATCGAAAGTGTTGGCACCTGGCGGATTTTTTTTAAAACGCCAGTAGAGGGACTGACGTCTGGCGTGGCTGCTTCATATTCGGCGCATTGTTGAACGCGGTATAGATTTTGAACGTTTATTTTCAGTCGTGGTGAACTCGTTGCTCTGAAAAAGTAAAGTTCATGTTGGGTGGACGTGAATATTGAAGACTGGCGTTATTTTCTTGTTTGTTATAATCTTGGGAAATTCAAAGAAAATGAAAGTCAGACGGATAACCATTGCATCCAATCAGGACTGCTGCGTTCCTCAGTGTGTATCCTTCCGAAGAAAGTGTCCAAGTCTCAGCTTTCACAAGTTTCCTCATGATAAGGTGCTGTCCAAGCAGTGGAAGTCGAATCTGATAATTGGGAAGAAGATGGGCTCAAATGCTGCTGTCTGTTGCAGACATTTTCAGCCATCTGACTTCCATTCACATCCACCTGGTAAGCGGCTGTGAGGCCAGTGTGCAAAGTATGACATTTTCGACGAGATCTCGTCCGTGCGAGTTCCCTTGGAGACAGGACCGAGTGGTGCGAACTTTATCAACCTGGTGCGAATTTTCGAGGTTAGTGACACTTAAACTAAACAAATAATGGCTGAATGGCCATTAAGACACAGGAGGTGCCTTATAAAAAGTCCTTAACTGACTAATGATTGAGGTAGCATTGCATTGTAGGGGTAGAAATGGGTGCATTTTTCCCCTGGTATGTGGCATATTGGTGCGAATTTTTGGAGCCTGGTGGTGCGAGAACTTTAGATGGCTGGTGCGACTTGTCTGGCCTGCTGCCATACTTTGCAGACTGGCTGTGAGGCAATCTCCAGTTCCGCTTATGCCTCCTTCCACTCCCCTTGAGCCTGCTTCTAGCAGGAGTAAGCCTTAATCCTTGGGCCGTCATCATAGGCGGATCCAGGATTGCCGATCAGGGGCACCTTCCCGGGGGCGGCGCACCATTCTTAACCGGGAAACCCTATCGGTGGGAGCCGACTTTCGTATCCTGGGAGGGGGATGGTGGTGGGAAGGGAAATTTCAGGGGGCGTGGCCATTTCAGGGGGCGCCGAGGGTCGATGGTGGTGGGCACATACCCCCTTTGCCCCCTGGATCTGCCTGTGGGGCATGTGCCCACTTTGCCGTCCCCCTGGATCCGCCTGTGGCTGCATTCCTTTTTAGCCCGGAAAACTGACATCTTGAAATAATTCGGTAGATATACGCCTTTATTTGTTTTAAGCCGTCTGAAATTCCAGTTTGAATGTACGATGGAAAATGCGTTTCCAAACACAAGCGTCGCCACCGGCAAAGAAGTGGGGGGGGCAGCAAACTTCAACCTGATGCTGACTACAAGCTTTGCTCCTTGGGACCAAAAACTTTTCGAATTTGCATTCTTCTCTGCCTTCCGCAGTGGCTGTTTATAAGCTGCTGCCACATACCAAACATAAAACACGTATAATTCACCGCTTACCATGCTATTCCCGGGGCCCACTGACGTTGTTTACCTTTTGGAGTCCCTCTTTCGCGGCCATCTTGGAGGGCACACTAGCGCCGCTGGTGAGCGTGACCGGGGTCAATTGTTATTGATGTCAGTCGCCGATTCTCTCGAACTGCCAATACGCGAAATACAATTGGCCCACAGTTCGCGCCATCAAAGTAAAAACCAATCAGAGGTTTTCGGTACCCAAAACCAAGGCAGAAGGCCTTATGATTTTCTGATTTTCTGATGGTTATTTTACAATTTAAAAAAGTTAAGCAAAGAAAGCAAATTTTAAGGTAAAAACACATTTTATCAAGAATTTAAAAACATTGACTGCATATACCTGCTGTAGTAAAAACAATTATCAAGTACTGGACTTCTTTCAATCCTTCTCTAATTTGATCCTTGTTTGGTGCGTCGCAAACGTACAAATTGCGGAACGTTGCGCTGCTCAAGCCGCGTCGAGCGCCATTTTATCCAAAGTTTATACAATTTTGAGGAAGCATGCGTGTGTTTTAGTAAGTGACGTGGATAATCTGCCTAACTGGTGGTGAAAGTTTCTTTCTGGGGAGTACTGGTAAGTAAAGTTAGTGAGTGCATACCTCTTCGGTGAATACCCATTACATCTGGGCCTGCAACATCCTTGTCCCCCAGTGTGCCAAGTATAGCATTTTCGACGAGATCTCGTCGGTGCGAGTGCCCTTGGTGACAGGAGCAAGTGAGGCGAATTTTATCAACCTGGTGCGAATTTGTGAGACTGGTGCAAGGAAGATGACACTGAAAGCCAAACAAATATTGACTGAATGGTTATAAAGACACATAAGGGGGCCTAAGAAAAGTCCTTAACTAACTAACTAATAAGAGAGACAGTATTGCATTGAGTGGGTAGGAATGGGCACATTTTTTCCTGGTAATATGACAGGTTGGTGCGAATTTTTGGTGTCTGGCGATGCAAGAATTTTAGATGGCTGGTGCGGCTTGTCTGGCCTGCTGCCATACTTTGCAGACTGGTTTGTCCCCGTTTTTGCTTATGATTGTCATCAAAAGTAGCATCAATTGTTCTTGGCGCCTTGCTTTAAATGTAGATTGAAATAATAATTGAAGTATGCATTTTTCTGTAAAACTGCTTGAAAACCTTTTTGTTGAGAAATGGGTGTAAAATTCATTTTGGAAAGAATGGTCAATGAGTGTAAAATTCAAAAGTTGCAGTAGGTATTGTTTTCATCAATTTAGACCCTTGTTTAAAATGTTATTAAACCCCTATCTAAAGTTAAGGAAGAAATTTTGATCTAGATTTCCCCAGTGCCACATTTTTATGCATTCATGCAATATGATTATTTCATTGTTGGAAACTATTTGCACTGAGGAGTGAGCAGAAAATTTAGTTAAAATAGCATAGAAGTGAGTGGAAAATTTTGCTTGCCCTGATGTTGCCCACCATCCAGCACATTGGCACTTGGGACAATGCAGTGGGGTAGATGCTGGCCAGCCAGTATGCAAAGAACGACATATTGGACAAGATCTTGTTAGTGTGAGCAGTATTTGAGACAGGAGCGAGTGGGGAAAACTTTGCTACCCTGGTGCAAATTTTGAAGCTGGTGCAAGGGAGGGGACACTGAAAACCAACAAAATCATGTGGGAGGAGGAAAAACTGGCTCATTTATTATTTTCCTTAGACCTTGCCTGGTTTACTTACCTGCCAGCGTGCAAAGTATGGCATTTTCGATGAGATCTTGTCTGTGCAAGTGCCCTTGGAGACAGGAGCGAGTGGTGCAAATTTTATCAACCTGATGCGAATTTGTGAGATTGGTGCGAGGAAGGTGACACTGAAAACCAAACAAATAATGGCTATAAAGACATAGGAGGGGGCCTTATAAAAAGTGCTCAAATAACTAATATGAGAGGTAGCATTGCATTGTGTGGGTAGGAATGAGTGTTTTTCTCCCTGGTATATGACAGATTGGTGTGAATTTTTTATAGCTGGCAGTGCGAGAATTTTAGATGGTTGGTGCGACTCGTCTGGCCTGCTGCCATACTTTGCAGACTGGTTTACCTGATTGGTTCCCTGCCACATCAGCGACCATCTGGGTAGAAAATGGGCATTGAAGGATGGATGCGACCTTTTAATGAAAAGACACACCAGTTCCTATCAGGTTTTTCCACAAACAGCATGATCAGCACCTAACTGGTATTGTGCATCTTCCAACATACAATATTTGTAAGATACAGGCTTAATACAGGCCAGCACATTATGCAGTCCACCAGATCTCTCACAACCAGTCTCCAGATTATATGGATTTTCAAGGCACCTGGGTGCCTGTCTTGTCAGCACTCATCAATTTCAGGACATATTGAGTAGTTGAAGACTAAGTTGTCATTTGTGGCCCTCCTGGTTCTATCACACTATTTCATGTGAAAGATGTAACACTGGGTTCCGCTTGTATTGGCGCTGACAACACACACAATCATGCCAGAGAAAAGTCACTGGCCACAATCAACAACACATGGTTGCCTCACATGGTTGGTTACTTGGAGGCCACTTGCTGGCACTGCTGATTGTGAGAAGGCCAAAATGTTTTGTAAATAAACACACCTTTCAAGCACTTAATTTAGTAACCAAACATCTCTAACTAGAGATGTGCCATTGGGAGAATGGTGCAACAGTTGCGATAAAGGTCCACCACAACAGTTGGCAAACTTTGTATATAAGCAAATTACTCCAAACTTACTTACCTGGTCAAAGGTTTTAGAAATTTGACAATACTGCTTTCTCTGGAAAGTCTGTCTGTTCTCTCTGTGGACTGTTATGATGTAGACATGAGCCCAAGTAACAATAGACATAGACCCCATTGACCCTCGGCACCCCCTGAAATGGTCACAGCGCCCTCCTGAAAGGTCGATGTTGCCCCCCCTGAAATGTCGCCTCCCACCCCCCCTCTCCCCAGGATGGGAAAATCAGCGCCCATCGATAGGATTTTGCACCAGCCTGATAGGTTTTATCGGTCAAAAATGGTGCCCCTCTGGTCCGGATGCCCCCCGAGAAAGTGCTTCCCCCAATCAGCAATCCTGGATCCGCCCATGCCATGAGACATTCTTGCATCTTAGTTCTTGAGTCGGTGTAGTGGGTGAGTGTTCTCCCTTCCACTTTGTCCTGTGTTGTCCTGTCCACCAACAGGTCCAAGGACTTGGCCTTCAGCATGTTCAACATCTTCCTGTTTTTTATGTGGGGCATCGTGCCCACATCAAAACTTTGAGCATCTTCTCCAGGGACCTTCCAGGTCCTGCCAAACAAGAGCTGGCCACCTCTATGACAGGTTTGACAGATTCATTAAGGGAGAGCCCCCTCACCACTCAGATTTGCTAGAGTTGTATAGACCCTTACCCTGTACCTTTCTTTCACTGAGCTTCACATGCCTGTATGTGGGGGGCATGGGGTCATCCTGGTCACCAACCTTCTCTTTAACCTGCGCCCCACCGGGGTCCGGCGCCACCTTCGCCCCACCGAGGGGCCATCGATGGCCCCCCTCTAACTCCGAAAATATGGGCGTTAGCGCAAATCTGCAAAGTGCAATAGAAAGCTCGCGTGAATTCAGTAAGAAATTACTTCGCATGTTTTAGTGCTCAGGTCAATGGTTTGACCTCCAGAGGTCAAATTAGGTCAAGATTGGCTATTTTCACTCAAATATGCAATGATTAAGCAAACTGGGCATAACTCTTATGTCATTAGAGCTATTGAGGCCTGGTAAAGTACATTTGATAGCAAATTGCTAGTAATTTTTCCGCTATGTGGAACGTAAAGACCTCCCGCCAGTGGTTTGACCACCAGAGGTCACCTCGTGACCTAATATGACCTGAGGTCACGAAAGGTCAAAAAGTGACCTTGCCGTATATCAAATGAAAGCCAGTGACAAGACAAACACGATGGTGTTTGTTTCACCGCTCTAGCTTAATTAGGTCAAAAGTTATTGTCAAAATACTGTTTTTGACCTCTGGTGACCTTGGATGACCTTGGAAAAGTCAAAGGGCAAATATGACCCCTGGGATCCGTGAAAGGGTGTCCAAAAACGTTGTTCTGAGCAGTCTGAGTATTTGCAATCATTTTTGTGGCTTTTATATCATGAAATAGCTTTTCCCCATGCTTTTCCAATGGGAGAGGTCGCCTCGTGACCTGACCTCAGGGCACGAAATCGAAAAATCCCGGATATACACCTTGTATACCCTGGAGGGGTCATAAAGTGTAGGAAGTTTCAAATCGATCGACTTTGAAATGTAGCTCTTACAGAGCTCTAAAGGTGAAGTGAGGTGACCTTGGTTGACCTCGTCTTGTGACCTGACCTTGGGTGACCCGGGGTAAAAAATTTCAGGGATGATGGTAAATTGATGCAGTGAGAGGTAGAGCCCTCAACCGCGGTGCTGCGCCTTGTCGTTTTTCTGCTATCCCGGAAAAACCTTAGGGGGCCATCGATGCCCCCGGTGGGGCGAGGGTTAAACCCTATTTTTCCCTCACTGGTTTGTATCATCGGTAACTTCCATGTTCCCTTCTTTTTCAACATCTTCAGAATCATACCATCTTCATCGTCACTGTTACCACTCCTACCACTCTCACTGGACTTCATATCTCCTCTTCATCAAAAAGTTATTCCATCTCAGAGAGCGGCCTGAATTGAAACTGCCTAGGCATGTCCTCCGTGTTTCTCTCCTCCATCTCCTTGTGCCGCCTCTTCTTCATGACCGCCTGGTACCAGACTCGATCCACAGAGCCACTGCGCTCCATCTTCCTGTCACTCCTCATGTCGGCCAACTAGATTTCCTCCATCTTGCCCACACTCACTCCCCACTCCTGCTCCTCCTTCCTCTTTGTCTCGTCCTCCTCGAAGATGTAGAGCTTATCCTTCTCCAAAACAAGCTCCTTGTATCGCTCCACGTTCTTCCTGTTTTTTTCCGTTCATCCTTCTCATGCCTTGACTATCGAGGGGGACTTCCTGGTACAGCTTCACCAGCCAGTGTACCAGGGTCTCGAAGCTGAAGCAGGAAGCGTGTCATGGTACCACTTTGCGGTTAAAATGTTTGCCACCTCCCTAGAAGCCTGATCTGACCGGACTCCTTTCCTGGTTTGCCTCTGGCTGCGTAGTAGCTTAGCATCCCAACCGTGCTAGCCTGAGTGGACAGCTTGTTGGCGGGACGGAACATGTGCATCAACGAAAAGGCGACACCTAGGTCATACTCAATCTTAGCCATGGGGACAGCCGCTCTTGGAGCGGGCTTGCTGGACTTAAGAGGCTTCTGACTCGGAGTCGGATGTGCCCTTCTGGGCGGTGGCGGCTCGGCCTTCCACCCACTCCTGGTCCTCATCTGAAAATCAGTGTCAATCAAGCATATTTGAAGTCGTTATTTCCACTTATAGAAAACTATTCATGCTCAAAATGACCTCATAATAGCTTAACCATGAAAATTATGTGACATTTGTTTAAAACATGTCGGAAATTAAAGCTTATTGTCGGTATGAGGAGTTTGTCAGGAGCGTAACTTCAGCCACTAAACCCATTTACTACCTACCGTAAAAATTGGCCGTAAAGGAGAAATCACCACTCCCTTCTTCGGGCTTCCGACAATGACTGACGATCGATTCTGGAAATCTGTTGGTCTCATCCGTCTCATGTCTCGTGCGCAACAATGGTACGTGCGTTGGCTCGTGCCAGATTGTTTACCTGGAAATCCGCCCGGCTCCGTGAACACCAAGTATACCAAGGCATGTTTTTGCTGCAAGAACTCAACGACACTCGTACACAGGTTAAGAAAATGCAAATGCATTCTTAATGCAAGTTTTGCACCCCCAACCATGTGCTTGCATCTCTACGTTTTCTCTCGTAGGTCATCTGAACCGTTCCAGGCTCCCTTTGAAAAGTGTTTCCTCTCCCGCCCCGCCCCCTGTGTCCCAGCATGCGTGAAGGGACACTTCCAGGTTGCGATCTGGGGATCTTAAGCAGGGGCGGAGGGTCTGGAGGCCCTGGAGGGTCGGGCCCCACTCTTGGAAAGTGGGGGCCGGCCCCCCACTTTTGACCGAAAATACCATTGAAAATGCCGAAGCGGACGTAGGCTTTTCAAGGGTTTCAGCACTAGTCCCGCCCACCCCCCCCCACCCGAAAATCCGTGGCGACGCCCATGCTCCTAAGCGTACGAAACAAGGCTCCTTCTCAAAAGCTGCATCCCCAATCCCATTTACAAAGTTACATCCTTCAGTTGGTGCCGATGGCGTACTGAACTGCACTAGTCTGGAGGGCAAAAATGAGTAAAAACTTCAAGCCAAGGTGTCAGGGTTTTTAATTAATATTAGAGATTAGGTCAATTAGAGGCTTCCTTCCCAAATGTACCAAAGAGCCAGCTCCCAGGTTTGTGAAATGCTAGTCTGACTTTTGCTATTTTGACGTCATTACCACCCCACCCTACACAGGTAAGACACCACAATATCTTTGTCTTTTTGGAATTTTTAATGGAGTTGATTGATAAAAACTTTGAGGCGGGGGCAAATTATGTCACCAAGGGGAAAATGAATCCCTCTTAAAGGGAATGTGGCACCTTCACAACGTGATTTTAACTGAGATAGCCAAGTTTTAAATCAAGTCGGAAAACCCGGTACTCCATATTTCATTTGTCTTGGAACTCGATATTTCCGTAGAAAGAAGCTAAAACCTACCTGACACCAGCCCCCATCAGCCCGTCACCGGGCGGCCATTGTTGTGAGCTGCTGGTGTGACGACCTATGCTGACGTCATGATGAGCATTAGCCAATCGAAGCCCTTGAAGCGTTTCAAGTATGGTAGTGGTTGCCAGCTGATCGTGACATCATCCACAGGCTGATATTTATTTCTTTTTCTAGAGGAGTATTTTTAAAAACAAAATATTGAGCTTATTGTACATTTTTCAGAGAAATTACAAGTGGTTTCATTATTTTTGGGTAAAAGTACGCTTAATTTCACTAAATTCAAGGATTCAACCAAGGTGCCACATTCCCTTTAAACATAGTTTTTAATCAAAGTATCCTGAAATCATGCATTTTCTTAAATGCCAGATATCTACAGTATGCAAGTTTCTATCAGTGTGGTATGTGGAGGGTCATGCAGACATGATTGTCAAGGGTCAGAATCATGACTTTATTTTCCCAAATTTTGTTCAAAGTGGAGTAAAAAACTTTATGGGTAAAACGTATCCTCCCCCAGTTGGAGAAAGTCTGTCTCGGCAATCAAATCGCTGCCCCAATTGGGGCAGGCTTTGGGCCGCCCCAAATGCCCTGTCAAGCTGCCTGCCACGTTCTGCGGACAAGGATGCATGTGTTTGAATTTCTATCTACTTAAATATTCAACACACACAGCTGTGGAGAGGGGTTAGGATTCAACACACAGGAGAGATGTCCTTAACTGCCCCCCTCCCCCCGAGATCTCGGAAACCAAGAAGGTTAGAAAAACGGCCACTGGGGGGTGCGTGGGAGGTGATAGTGATCTACATTATGACCAAGTTCCTGTGAAACAGTGCGGTATCTAGCGACCTGACCAACCATTTCTATGTGACATTTTCCGTAGATATCCAGATGCACTTTCTAACCGGCTGCGGTCTGCTTTTTGCTGCCTATCATGGTTGGTTAGATCCTCCTGGAACTGGGTCCCCCTTTATCGGTGGGGATGGTGTCTGGTACATTGCATGGCATGTAGAATAATGTGAATGTGGTGTGAAATAGTTCGCATTGCTTCATCTGTGATGTAAAATATACCTTGGCTGGTATTTTAGCAAAACAATATGTACGCCCAAATTTGCAACAGGGAGGAAGCTGGCTCCCGAGAAATCCATCCTTTCGACAGGGAAAGAGCTGGCAACGCCATATGACCCTGGCAGTAGGTGCGTCGATGAGCCCCCAAATAATAGTATTATCCCCAAGTGTGGCTGCTAGCTGTCTACTGGTAATCACTCAGCTGTACACCTAGAACGTCCCAGATTTGATAGGTTAGTCATGGTGACTACGTGTTGTGCCGAGTGCTGACTTTGTCCCATTGTTCATCGATACAAGTCCTCAAAGTGAAAACAAAGTTTCAAACTAATTTGTGTGCATCATCGGAACCTCTCATTCGGTCCTGGTTTCTTTACCCCACCGCCTGACTGCTTGAAACTTGCCATCACAAAGTATGATTCGTGAACATCTAAACACTCATAAGCATACATCCACTAAGCATGCATTTTATAAGACCCGTTTATCAGAGCACCAAGAAAGTGTTCCTTCTTATGCTCACTTCCTGTACGTGATCATGCACATTAACGAACGTCAATCTCTTAGTTCACACGTAGTTGTCAGTTTGCTCACAGTTGATAAAGATCAGGAGAGGGATTTGACTTGCTGAGATTTGAAATGGTTATGCTTGATTCAGTAAGCAGTGGAGTTTGTTCCAGACTGCAGCATTCATGCAGAGACCCGTGCCGGACGCTAAGCGCTGATTTTAGAGGAGTTCTTCAAAAGTAACTTTGCTTTGCTGAATACCACATTTCAGTCACTCAAAGGTTATTTGCCAATCTCCTTAAGATATTTGTTCTGATGAATCATGAAACAAAGTCTACGACCTGTTTAGGACGTACTTGCGGTGCGTCATCTGATAAGCCTGGGGTGTTGCAGGTGTGCGGCTGATTCATTGCCGATAACCACTGTTTAATCACGTACGGTTATTGCACGCCACCCAGTGTAGTTTTGCACGCTGCAATTCGAGTGTCTCTGGGGCTTATACGTTCGTGTATCCTGGCGTGTCTTAAAAGTTTGATTTTTTCGATGAAATCGATTGATACGTGTATTTTGTCACTGCTTTTTGCCATCTGAATGCACCGCCTACAGATTAAGTGTAGCAGGGTTTTCCGAGTTAGCTAGTTGATTGTTTGACGTCTTCTAGATTACATGCACCAGTTAGTCAAGAAGTCGATGGGCCTTCTTCACTAATCTAATCTCTCTGCCATTCAACAGACCTTACGGAGCCACCGCCAGCATGAACTCGGTGGCGCAGAAGATCGACTTCGCTATGATGAGCGACGACGAGCCCGAGCTGCCGGGCTGCGAGCTCTCTATGACCAGTGTCTCGTCCGGCTGCGACACGGACGAGTTCCACAAGCTCTCGCCGTCGCCGTCTCCGCGGCAATCGCGCCGCGAGGGTGTGTTCCAGCAGCCGGCCATGACTTCCAGTCCGCGGCGGCTGTCGCGGCCTCTCAGCGTGCAGACTGTGGCTCGGCCCGGCCAGACGCCGCTGCCTAAGCTGGCCGGGCGGCCGGTGCGCGACAGGCTCAACTCCACCTCACCCTCGCCGCCCTACAAACGCATCAAGGGTGAGCGCACCGCCTTACCCGCCAAACGGGAGCAGGGGCCGCCTGAGACCCCCCCGAGTGAGCCGGCCGACGCTTGTGGCCGTCTCTCTCCACCCTACAAACGCATCAAGGGTGAGCTTGCTTGTGCATGCACTCGCATCCAGTTTACCGGGGATGGTGGTGGGATCTTTTGTCGATTGTTTTTCGACATGGCCTTCCTACATATTTTTGTCCGCACATGGAGGTAGAAGTGGAGAGGTTGAACAGGTTTGCCTTGTAGGATCTTCCAAGACATGGGAACCTACTTGCAATGGCTACATGCCCTCCAAGCATGCTAAACATTTTGTTTAGCCATAAGAAAGAGTATGAGCCTTTGCATGAATGGAGTTGATATTCCTTGAATTTGTGCGCATTTTTGTTCCCGTTTGCTTATGAGCGGGGGAAAGGGTCCGGCTTGTGTTTATTACGCATTGAATGACTTGAGCAGTTGCAAGAAAGTATCGTGCTGTAAATCACGATTTCATAGTGCAGATTGGGTAGAATCTAACGGTGCCTATTGGTGGGTTTGTTTTTCTTCTCATCGCTTTGAGCATGCATAAAAATCGAAACCCATCCGCATTGTCTCTCAAAATATGCTTTGTCAACGGTTTGCACGAGGCGCCTGAAGTAACATTAGCTTCGGCGTGGTAGACATATTTTTGCGTTGAATTTTTCATATCTCGTTGGTGAAGGGGAAATGTGGTTTTAGATTCCAACTGAGGATATTTTTGCTGTTTGTTTTCTACTTTGGCTATCTTATATCCTTAATCCCCCCCCCACCCACTCTCTTCCCAGTACGATATCATAGCTGCCATGCCTGGTTTTATGTATATCCATTCAAATTTCAAGGATTCTTAGTTTGCTAGGTCTACTGAATAGTTAAATGATGCATGCAATGTCATCTCTACACGAGGTGAAGTATCCTATTCAAAGAACATTTAGAGTTTTGTATTGTGCAGCTTCGTAGACCTTCCCTGGCTGATTTGAAAAGTAGCAAAACCTTTTTTATCGACATGACAATACAACTTTGATGTTAAAGTCATTGAAGTGGGGCCGTGTAAATAACTTCTCCTCAAAAGTTGATTGTGATTGTCCATGAGCTGTTAGCGGAATTTGACGGTTTTTTGGAAGTTCTGATGGATATCCTGGGTATTGATGCATTCGTGAAATTTACGGTGGATGGTTAGATTTTTGGCTTAATTTTGCGAATTGACACCCTTACTATGTTATTGGTGAAATCGATAGCCTTCTTTTTTGGTCGTCCGCTAGCCTGATTCCGTTTTGTATCCAGATCCTTTATCTGTAATTCACGTTTGTTCAGTTTCGCGGTTTGGGGTTCTGCATTGCCTGCTGGCAATCGGTCATTCAACATTTTCATCCATTTCTGCAATTACATAAATTTTGCATAAATTATAAATATTGTATTTTGCAGCCATGTTTCTTTTGCCACTTTTGACAGAAGACGGAAGGCTACCATATCGCGTTTGTTGAAACGATGATTTGTCCGAAAGGGCAAAACACCCCGATGCGACCAGCTAGACATGTTCTATCTCTTTCTCATGGCCAACGGTAGCCCTGCAGATCGGTCCAGAGAAACCATTCCGGCCATCTACCGCTCACTTCTACAGTTTATTGAGTCAAGCAGACAGTAATCACAATGTCACGGCCAATGAAGATGTTAACACAACATTCACTTTTAAAATGAGTTACAAGCAGATAATATGCAAGCGGCATGCTTAATCCAGAGAGCATCTGCCACCCACCGCCGTTACCGGGTGTGTTTGTGTGCGTGCTCAGGTCTGCACCTGTGCGATTCTCCCACCACGCCGCGCACGCTGCTGGAGGAGTGCATGCAGCCTCCCCAGGCGCCTCGCGACCTCAACGCCAACAGTCTGGTGTGTTCGCGGCCTGAGGTGCGTAAGGTGGTCTCGCGGACGCGTCTGCTGGTGGCGCGGTCGGCGCTGGAGCGGGAGCAGGCGGCGCGGCCGGCGGCCAACATCAACCCCTTCACGCCGCGCGGCCGGCTCCTGCGCGAGAGAAAACGACTCAGGGACAGCGCCAGTGACGGGTGGGTAGCGCCGCCCCAGATGCAGTGCACTTTGGTCCGCGAGTATGATACTCGCACAATAATTGTGGAACTGGCATTGTTGATTCTGCCTTAGAATGTGATTGTTTTGCTTATACAGCTTTCCATAATTGTTGACGGTATTGTTGAGAAACACCATTGATTGGTATCCGTATGAACGATTGTCTGTTTGTCGTCGAGATAAATATTTGTGATGTGGCATTGCTGCATGTTTTTGATACCGTTTGAACGATCGCCCTTTTCTTGGAGTGATTTGTTACGGTGCTAACTCTGCGTGTGACCGAGTATATTTTCAACATATTTCAGCGTCATCTTAATCCTGGGACATCAGCGTCTCCGCTACCCTGAACGAGAATGCGTGAAATGGATAGATGGATATCGATACGATTTCAATCTGATATTTCGGTCTCGCAGGTCACACCGGAAACTTGATTTCATGTTTCCTCGGTTCAGAACCTGAGCGTTTGCGGAGAAATAAGCGTGTACGGATCGGAAAGCAGCCTGTTTGACGGCTCTTCCCTCTCGGCTACTGCGCTGCGGCGGTCGCGGGGCCGGGCTGATATAGCATGATGTTGTTCTGACGCGCGCTTATTATTCCGCAAACGGTTAGTTTTGGCGCCAACAAAGCATGATACAAGCTGTTTTCAGCATGTTTTGCAAAACTTCCGTCTCGGTATTTCAAAACCCAATACATGGTGCCAGATTTCGTTTTAAGGGACAGTGGCATCTTTATAATGGGATATGAAGTGAGGTAGCCAGAAAATAAGAGCATGCCATGATACCTCTTGTTTATTGTTTTCCTTGTCCTGAAATCTATCATTTACTGATAAATATGATGTTTTGAAAAGAGGAATCCGGTCCCACTGGCCTCGCGCCAGTCCCCATTACCGCCACCGACGGCCGTTAGGCTGAAGGCGAGACATAAGAAAAGTGCACTCGAAAGAAGTACGTTCATGGAACGCTGATACCCCGTACTAAATGAACCCCTACAGAAACGAAGACGAATTATGGCACCGGGAGGTTTCCGGTATGCTCCACGCGACTGATGGCTCGTTTCATACCCCAGGAAGATGCCGTACTCCACTTAAGCTTGCAGATGTGTTGGCCAGCCTGATTTGTTGGTGTTGGCGGCGGTGCCGTGCCTGTCCGCATCCACCAGGTCAGGTCAGGTGACGGCTGTGTGCTGCGCCTCAGGTCGGTGCTCTCCGTGTCGGCCGACTGCTCCACCGACGACGCCGGCGACACCGACGACGCGCTGCCCACCAAGAGGCTGGCGCTGTCCGACGCCAACGTGTCCAGGCTGGACCAGGAGTTCATGCTGCAGGAGGAGATCGGCAGCGGACAGTTCGGCCAGGTGTTCCGCTGCACCAATCGGCTGGACGGCTGCACCTACGCCATCAAACGCAGTCGAAAACCGGTCGCCGGCAGCTCGCACGAGTGAGTGCTGATGTTTGACGAGAGTGGCACGACCGGAACTGTGGGGGGTGGTCTGGGACATCTGCATGTTACGGGTTATCATGAGAAATGGGCACGTGATACCTAGCACCCGCATTTCATGCGATCTGATCCCTTTGGCGCTGAATGAAGCGTACGATCTAACCCCTTCCTCGGCACACAGACGGTTGGCGCTGAACGAGGTGTACGATCTGACCCCTCTTCTGCACAGGCGGTCGGCGCTGAACGAGGTGTACGATCTGACACCCTCCGCACAGACGGTCGGCGCTGAACGAGGTGTATAATCTGACCCTCCTCTGCACAGGCGGTCGGCGCTGAACGAGGTGTACGATCTGACCCCTCTTCTGCACAGGCGGTCGGCGCTGAACGAGCTGTACGATCTGACCCTCCTCCGCACAGACGGTCGGCGCTGAACGAGGTGTACGATCTGACCCTCCTCCGCACAGGCGGTCGGCGCTGAACGAGGTGTACGATCTGACCCTCCTCCGCACAGGCGGTCGGCGCTGAACGAGGTGTACGATCTGACCCTCCTCTGCACAGGCGGTCGGCGCTGAACGAACTGTACGATCTGACCCTCCTCCGCACAGACGGTCGGAGTTGAACGAGGTGTACGATCTGACCCTCCTCCGCACAGACGGTCGGCGCTGAACGAGGTGTATGATCGACCCTCCTCTGCACAGGCGGTCGGCGCTGAACGAGGTGTACGCGCACGCGGTGCTGGGTAAGCACCAGTACATCGTGCGCTACTACAGCGCCTGGGCGGAGAAGAACCACATGCTGATCCAGAACGAGTTCTGCACGCGCGGCAGCCTGGCGGCCCTGCTGGAGAAACACCAGCGAGCCGGCACGCACATGTCGGAGCCGCAGATCAAGCGCATGGTCACACACGTGGCCCGTGGACTACGGTGAGCGCGCCGGCTGGGGCCGGTCTGCCGGACTGGGTTGTGGTTGGCTTTGGGAGAAGGCGAATGGGCGTAAGGTAGGGATCCGGGATTAGCAGCTGAATGTCAATCACAACAGCAGTTGGAATACGAGTGTTGTTTCTTACGAATACTAGTGTTGAATACGAGTGAATGTTTCTTTTCCGTTCTGCTTATGAGACGTGAAGGCAGCATATGCTCACGGGGCATTGTCGGTAGTCAGTTTTTCTATTATTTTGTCGCTTCTTTTACTTAGGTGCCATTTTAGGTTTTCGAAATGAGCCTTCTTTAATCATCTTAAGTGCTATCTTAACCCTCTGTGTGAACCATGACCTGGTGAACCATTGACATGCGCCCCAGAGCCTTTTGTGGAACCGCGTCGGTGTTTTTTTTATAATCAATTTTTACACCCAGGTTATTGGGGCATGTCTGTTCAATTCCCCCCCCCCCAGCAGCAATGCTATCATCCTCGTACATCAGCTCTCCGAAGCTCGCACGGGGACGGTTCAGCTCTCACTCACGCGTTATGCCTGACGCACCCTTCAGCTGCGGAGCGCCAGCTGTTGACCTGCCACCCGCCGCCGGCAGTTACGTGCACTCCATGCACCTGAGCCACTTGGACCTGAAGCCGGGCAACATCTTCCTGACGGACAACGAGTTCGGCACGGGCGGGCGCGGCGGGCCCGCCGGCGTCCGCGCCGACGACGACTCCAGCGTCGTCTCCTCAGACGACGGCTTCGACGAGGACCTCGGCGACGACGACGACGACTGCATGTACAAAATCGGTGAGCGGGGAGTGTGTGTTAAGAGATATGAATGCTGTGGTTCGCTTGTGCTTGTCACCAGTTTTTGTTTGGTCGCTGTCTGCTCACGAAAGTTGTATCGTGAGGCACATTTGAACTGCTGTTCCTCGCTCTTTAGTGGCTGCGTGGCTGTTAGCTCGCCACTTTCGCAAAAGGCGCTGCTCGGGCTTGTGGCGTGATGCGTGTTCGTAAGAGTCGTAGCTCGTACAACTTTCTGTTGATTTCTTGCTCGGAGAGGTGGCTCACTAAAGCGCTGGTGTGCGTGCAGGCGACTTCGGTCACGTGACCTCGGAGGAGGAGCGCCAGGTGGAGGAGGGCGACTGCCGGTACATGTCGCGGGAGATCCTGCTGGAGGACTACTCCTGTCTCAGCAAGGCCGACATGTTCGCTCTGGGCTTGACCGCTTACGAGTGCGCCAGCGGGCGGGCGTTGCCGAAGAACGGCCAGGACTGGCAGACGCTGCGGAACGGCCAGCTGCCGCCTCTGCCGGCCGTCTTCTCACCGGAGCTGCACCAGCTCATCCAGGTGAGAGGACGGCTGTATGGCGGTGGCGAGGCGCCCTAAAACCGCACCACAGGTGAGAGATGGCTGTGTGACCTTGGTAGCTCAGGCGCCCTAAAACCACACCACAGATGAGAGCTGCCCCTGGCAGCTGAGGCGCCCTAAAACCACACCACAGGTTAAACAGACGTTGCACGTGAAGCACTCAGGGTCGGTCTGAGCTGTTCTTTAGCAGCTTGTGCGTTGAAAGGATTGCTTCTTTCTTAAGTAAGCTTTGCTTACCCGACGGGATGAGTAGCGGAGTGATTAATAAATATATTGGGATTTGTAACTTATACCCAATAATTTTCAAAATGGTTCATTACATATTTTTAAGTGTCGTAGAAATGGAAAAACATATATATGGTGTTGGTAAGGTTGTAGTTTGTATTGATATGATTTTAATATGGCATGGTATATGAATTTATTACCTTGTCGTTAATCGGAAAGCGGAACATCCGCGGATTTGACCCATTGCTGCCTTGTCATGCCCCTGACGAGATATAATTTTTCGACGTAGTAGAAATTACAAAAAAAACAAAGATCCGGAATGGAGGGCGTCGTTTCGTAGTGACGCCACTTGTAACGCTGCCGCGCCCGTCCGATCTTTAATCTCGGCCCGCACGTGTGACCCGTAGCAAATGAGCTAACGGGTATCACTATTCCCTGCATCACGTAAACAACATTGCAGGGATCTATGCGTGTGTCTTTTTTTCGATCAGAGGCGGCCGAAATATTTAGCCGTGTTGGTACTGAGACGTTGGTCAGGGGAGGGAACCATGTGAGATAAGAGCTGAATGTGGGTGATGGCAGCTTCAGCTCCCATTATTAGCTTGTACAAGTGGTTAAACGTCGTGGCGTTTGGTAATAAATGACAATTAATTCATTGCGGTGTTTTCACCCTTTCTTGTTCAGTCACTGCTAGCGCTATGTCGCTGCAAAGGTATTCATGGTGAAATGCCGTATTCGTCCTGTCAGTGGCAGAAAAACGTTTCTGCTCGGGCATTGTCGTGTAGTTTTGAAGACAAATCCACCCTCCATAGGGTTTGTGGGCTGTGGGAGAGACGTCCGGGTCGTGGCACGTACTATAGTATTTAGGATGTCTGACTACTATATCCGTGAATTAAGACTCGACTGATTACAGAGAACGTCTTATTTTTAAACGTAGCAGCCCGCCTCTGGGTTGAGAAATGATTTGGACTCGGCCGTTGAGACGTCGGGCCAGCTCGAATGCGAGTCACGCTTGTGTGGCGGGCGGCTGTCGGTGATTAGTCGGGCCGGCTGACGCGCTGTTGGGTGCCGGAATGTGGCGCCTCTGACGTGCGCGTCGTTGCCGACAGCTGCTGATCGACCCGGAGCCGGCGCGTCGGCCGTCGGCGGCCGAGCTGCTGGCTCACCCCAGCCTGCAGCCGGCCAGCTGCCGCAGCCGCGCCCAGCTGCGACGCCAGCTCAACTGCGAGCGGCTGCAGAACCAGCTGCTGCGCTCCCAGCTGGCTGACATCAGCGCTCACGGCTCGCCGGAGCGCAGCTCTCCCGGCCGCCTGCTGCTGGGCAAGGGCACCCGCCGCAGCCGCAGCACCAACTTCTGAGATCGACCCGGTGTCGCCTGTGCCCACCGGTACAACACCCGCTCAACGGGAGTTTCACCTCGTCTTTGTGAGAGGCCAGCCTTGAACTAGCCCGCTCGCGGCCACGGTCGCCACGCTCGGCGGCCGATTTTATACTGTTCATTCCTTCTGTCTTACCTATCCTAACTTGGTCTTATTTCACCGCTGTTTGTGTGGACGCTTTCCCCGACTGTATTTTAAGGATGTACAAGTGTGTTTTAACCTGTTGGTGAGTGAGTCCGCGGGATTGGGTGCCATTGGTGAGTGCGAGGAGGTAACCGACTGAGCCTCGCCGCTGGCGGTGCCAGGGCGCGACAGAAGCGCGTGAAGAGAGCGCAGTGGCAATATTCGGCAACCAGGCCATTCCGCTTTCGGAACTGTACATTTTGTCGTCTGGCCGAGGCTCGAACCAGCTGACTGCGGCGCCATCATCTGCGAATGCAGCCTGCCTGATCGGCTGAGAGACGGCGGCGGGTCGGCAGACTTCTGGCCGAGATCGAGTGTCACATTCCGGCGGTGGCCGTTCGGGGTGTTACCGCTCCCAAAACAAACGTCTTCGGGACCAGACTGCGACATCAGCGGCCAATAGCAACTCATCTGTCGGCCCGCAGGTTCCAGGCGGGTGTTTTACGGTCGTCGCCGACGTCGGCCGTAAACACAGCCGGGTGTCTGAGCTCCAGCTGCCGGCCTGTCGGCCCAGCCGCCTCAGCTCAGTTTGTGCAGCTGTTGGAGCGGTGAGGTGCCGAACGTTCGTTGCGGAGGACCAACAGATTCGTGAACCGTTCCTTCGCTGGATTTTGCGACAGCAGAATCGGCCGCGTTGCCGCGCGGATCGATGCTCTTCGCGCTAATGTGGTATATTTCCGTCAGGGTATAGTCTTTCAGTGCACTTGCATGAAATATCGATGTTGCGAATTTTGCCCCATCCTCTCACGCACGTGGGTTTATTCAAAACCCGCGCCGGCTTAAGCAGGTGTTCCCTAACTAAGGCAGTCGTCTATCTCATGGGACCAAAACTAGCGAAATTGGGCGTATTTTACCCACACAGATTCCGGCCCTAGACATTGAACAGATCTTTGCAGCTGAAGGGGCGGGCGGTCTCGCGTCGCGGATGACAAATCGGCTCGTCGGTCTCGACAGCGGCTGGACGTCAGCGGGTCGCAGCCAGCTGGCAGTCTCAGCTCACAGGTCGGACCGCGCCCCACGTATCGCCCCGCTGCAGACCTTCCGCATTCCCTTGCCGGCGCGGCGCTCCGTTGTGCTAGACCTACCTGCTGTTGGTGGCCAATCTCCAGACCTGTCGGCCATTAATCAAGGCGGAGGGCGGCTGGCATCGGCCAAACAGGACCGGCGTCTGATTGGGGGAATTGTCGGCGTCAGACGATCCGACCCCGGCCCGGCGATGTTGATTCGCAGCAGTCGGGTGTCGCAGGCCGCTGACTACTCAGTTCCGTTTGGACATTCCATGGTCGAAATCTAAACTGCAATGTATCGCTCTATTGACTTCGATTTCGGGCTATGGGGGGGGCGAATTCTGGGCAGAAGTTTGAGTAGTTTCCCTCCAAAATGTATTTGGGATTGATTGAAATTGTTCAAATGAACGCTTTGCAGTCGGTCTCGTATTTTACTTTCTGACGAAAATACTGATCGTAAAAATGTAGGACCGTGTGAATTGCGCGGTGTGTCCTGGCCGCATACCTGGTGGCAGTCACCGAGGTCCTCTCCCCTCTCCCAAATAGCCGTGGGGTTCAGCCGAGTAAAAACGGCGGCACCATTATCAAAGGTGGTGGCTCCAGCCCGGGTTCGTACTTCTAAGTTAGTTCTGAATTAATGTTTGTCTAGTATATCGGTATTCTGCCCGCGCTCCAGTTCGAAGCTTCGATACAGCTATTGCGTGAGTTGACCCCGCCCCCTCGTGCTTTGGGGTGGATGGAGCAGGATTCGCAATCTATTTAATTGAAAGTCTGTTCAGCATGCCTGCGATTTGAGAATGTAAGCTATCGCGTAAAGTCGGGGACTCGTAACCTTTTACCTTAGCATGTACTTTCCTTGAAGATGTAATTGCGGCTGAAGATTTGTACATGTACATAGTAGTAGATCCCGTAGCCGTTTCGCCGTGTGTGACCAGCAAGCTGCCTGGTCGCCTGTGACGGTTACAGGGGCTTGTTTTTAATTAGCCTTTTAGCGGTGCGTATGTGTACGAACATTGCGCTTAATCATGGATAATTGTACACAAGAGACAGAGATGTGAGCAGCGCGTGCAAGTGCCTTCTGCTGTGGCTGTGACGGGCGCCCGCTGTTCCGAGGCGGTTGTTGGTGTGCCATGGACCGGCGACGGTTCAGACCCGTGTCGTTTGGTATTTTATTCCGTCTTTATTGAACATTTCCAATAAAGAGCCAGCCTAGCACACGCACGAAGTATCACAGTCTGGAGAGAGGCGGGCCGCTAGCCGGGCGGCCAGCTCATCTGGCGTCCTCCCAGCACGTGCAGGTGCAGGTGGTACACCGACTGGGCGCCGTCCGCTCCGTTGTTGATCACTGAAACAGACGCAGTGTCGATTCACACTTTGGCGGCACGACGGCCAAACTCTAGCAGCGTGTGAGTGTAATGGGAAAGCAGGGCATTTCAGTGACTGCGGGCAGTGGCAGATACAAGGAGTGCTCAAGCCCCCCCCCCGCCCAAATATCCCAGTGCCTATAGTTAATAAATAGGCGGAGGCTGATACGAGGCAATGGTGGGAGGGGCTTGAGCCCCCTAGCCTTCCCCCATATGAACTCCTGGATCCGCCACTGGCTGTGGAGCTAAGTATCTTCGGCCTGGCACCAGTACTTCGACGCCCTAGGCGGCGGAGCGGGAGGGAGCGCCCCGACCCCTTAGACAGACCCGAGGGAGTACCATTTAGGTGCACCTCCCCTCCCTCTTAAATCGGTCAAGTAGATGGGATCTGATCGGAAATGGCCATGTGATGGAGCTTGTCAAGAAACCACTTAATCGAATTTACTTTGCCCCGGAGCTTACCGTTGGCGGCAAAAGGTATTCGCCGCTTCTCGACCCCTCCCTCGGTGGTCACGTGGTACCAGTTGAACATAGGAACGTGACATAATGTTCAGGCGCCGCTGCGCGGACAAATATTTCCTTCCTAGACCTCTTAATACCTACGTGCTAAACATGTCCGGTACTAGTAAACCTAAAAGCGTGTAACTTTCTTCAATGACTAGTTTGAGACGTGGGGTATGTTTAAATATACCAAGAAAAAATAGCCGCAATTAGTGTTATTCTAGTTCCTTATCTTAGTCCCTTTTTATAAACTCTTCATTTGTACTCATATTCATTAGTTTTTGTTCCTCCATATTCAATTCGGGTACTTTTACCTCGAACTCCAAGCGGACAGCCCGGGGATTTAGCCATTTCAGGCGGCGGAGTTTGCGATAAGAAGACACTTCAAAAATGTTGCGGCTGTTCGAGTTCTGGCTGCGTGTCCGCACCCACAGTGCCTTGTTCACAGTTCATCCAGCTTTGCGAAACGCTCAGCCTTCCCCGCCAATATTGCGGGTGACCAGGCTTGGCATCACAACCGAGCGGCGCGAGCTCGTTTTGTAAGTTCATTATTTCTTATGAGTAATAAACTGAAATAAATGTTTTTTCTCAAACATGAATGAACGCCCGTCAACAACGAGCGAAAATGGGCAACCAAAACCGTCATCCGTAATCACATCCTCATTGTGGACAAATGAAAAAGGCTCAATCTGACGCGCCCCAAGCGGCGGAGCGTCCATTGTGCGAACTGTCCATTCTTGACCGGACTGGTCGGAGTGCGCCGTCTCAGCACACTGGCAGCTGCAGGGCCATAAATCCATCGCATAGTATCGAAACCACTGCTCAGGGTCGGAGCTGGTGACGAGACAGACTCCGACCCCTAATCCCGAGCCGCTTTTACTGAGGTGTCAAACTTGCGATACAATTTCCCTTTCCCAACAAGGTCCCATGTTAAAGTTGATACAAATCAAACGTCACAGGATGCAGAGGACGAATTCAAATTTATCATCATAATTCTACATTCCATTTGTTCCCAGCATCGACCCTCTCAAGAGGAATCCATCCAATTAACCCGCGTCCCGCTGGGGTCCCTGGCATGACGCGCCCCGCTAGGGAGGGGCGTTTGCTCCCCCTCCGTATCTTATTTCCCAGGAAAGCTAAAGCAAAATTACGGGCGACGTTCGAAAGCTATTGACGAGACAAATATAAATTATAAGACGAATGTTTATGTCAGGTCAATATTGAGGGCAGCATAGGTCAAAGAAGGTTCCATAGACTTACAACAGGGCAGTGTACGTTTCCATCTTTAAAAATTACTCAGCAAAGCTAGAGAAAATATTCCTGCACCATTGGATTCCTTTTATCGTGCCGAATCAAATTATGTATAATACGACTTTGCTAGGTCAAATTGTGAAAATAACCTGACCTTTAGCTAGGTCAGGGTCATTCTTACTGTAGGTTTGCTCTTACTGTAGAAACCGGCTGACCCTCGAACATGTGTTCGATGCTGCCGCTGGCTGTCAACAGATTTGTAGAATCCGCAGCAGGTTCTTCCCATCAACACCGTTGGCTAACTTACTCGGTGATAGTGCAGCTGTAGACATCCGTAATGTCCTGAAGTTTTTAAAAGAAAACAGGTTCTAGATTATCTACAACCCATACCAAACCAGCCGTACCTAAAAACCTGCATCTCTATCATTAACTGGCTGCATGTAGACACGTCTTTGCAACCCACTACATGCTGTTCGTCATAACTCAACCAGTGATCCACTGGAACTGATTTAACCCTATAACGATGGGCACATATGGCCTCAGCAGCTGACGTGCCCGAAAACCCTAGTCATCATCATAGGTTAAGTCAGGGTCACAGGGTGACCTGGTATGGTCATGTTGCATATCAATCGACTCCCCGTGACAATGTAAGCACAATGCATGCAAAATAAAGGCTTTATCTCATTTAAGTGAGAAGTTATTGGGAAAACAATCACTGTATGCTACTGTAACCTGACATGACCTTTGAGAGTCAGATGGTCAAAAACTCACCTTTATCGGCAAGATCGTGGTTAGAATACACGGTGAGGATTTTTAGCTTTATCTATCCGGTATTTACTGAAAACGAGCCCTTTCAATTTTTCACCATATACTTATAATGGGGTGACCAAAAAATTGGCCGCACCTTAGGTCAACAATATACAAATTCCGAGATCGTAGATTTGTAGACCCTTAAGACCTTATCATATTTTGAAGTTTCAAACTGATCGGTTGGCAGATGTTCCTTAGGCGCCGCTTCAAACTCGTGATTTTAGGTTTTGAGGTCGGGTCGCTTGACCCTGGATAGCTCCTTGACCTGACATAACCTGACCTAAACAATTTGGTCAGATGCGTAAAATTGATCAGGGGTAAGGTATTTGCGTTATCTGGGGAAAACCAGGAGGGGGAGCGAAATTCGTCCCCCCAGCGGGGCGCGTGTTAATAAAAACACGCGCATCTTAAATTGGTTCTGCAAGCTCTATAAAGATAATGCTTTGATTATTGCAGCCATACCGCTGCGTCACGTTCACATAGCGAAGCGATTACTTCAATGGGTCAACCTACTGTGCAGTAAGCTCGGTGACGAGAGATTCTGCTGCTCCGACAGGGCCGCCGGTAACAACGGCCAGATGTCAACACAACACAACATCGGGATAATGTTCCTCACCACTCGTCAATCAGAGCCAGTGTTTGGGAAGCATCAGGTTGGTCTGTTCAGCTGACGCCAGGTACACACCTGCTTACCCGTCAGGAACTGCCGCGACTGGGACACAGGTTATCAATACCATATGGCCCAGAACAGAGCTGCCACTACGGCCTGCATTTCCGGCTAATTCAAGTCCAACTACACCCGGAGAATATTCCAGGCCAAATCCCAAGAACCATGTACTGGATGATGTTTTTCCATGTTCGTGTCATGTTTTTGATGCGATTTCCGAGGATTATTTCTCGAAAAAATATGTGCAATATCTTTTTGAAACTGGTATGCATTTGGAGTCGGAAAAGTATCAATACAAAGGTTTTTGACGTCCATAACCAATCGACATGGTGACAGACATATTCATTTCGGACCGGGCTTTTTCCTGGAACTCTACGGCCTCCAGTGAGTGCGATAGCTCCTCAGCGGACCCCGCAGTACATACAATGGACGGCCAGAGGGTCTCGCAAGAGTATAGAGGGCTTAGAATAAATTCTGGAAGTGCACTGACCATAGCAAGAGCATAAAAAACCTGTTTGGATTCCTGCACCATGATCAGTGCTGGGCGAAGATAACGATCAGGGGCACATCGGAATAAACACTAAAACACCCATAATTAACTTCAAAATAGTTATATATATATATATATATATATATATATATATATATATATATATATATATATATATATATATATATATATATATATATATATATATATATATGCGTGTATCTTGGGAGCAGGTTTTCCTTAATACAGATTTCATTAAATGTGACGGCAAATCGAGCTTTAGTAATCTTTTTATGTAAAGATTCGATAGTTCTTACAGTTTTCCTTTCACTGCGTTGTAGATCTTTTAAAACTTCTCCAAAAACCTCATTGTTTCGCAACGTTTCATTATTCCAGATAGCATCATCGGGCATAATCAATACATATTATTTATCATCATACACTCACTATACCTTAAATAAACGGCATTAACAATCCTAGCACTTCGCTTCGGGTCGGTTCATTGGTAAAACTGAGCTGAGGTATTTTATAGATTAGTTTGGTTTCACTAAAAGTTAAATTTAAAACTGTAAGGAACTGCTTACTTTACAAGGGCACTCCAGATCGCGAAAATTCATACCCTGGAAATTCCTTTCAATGATTACTCAATACACTTACAAAAATTACACAGTTGGGACAAGTCACATCACTATAAACAACGATCATCGTAAACGCAGGGGGGGGCACTAGCATATAGTGTCAGGTCGGAAACTAGATTCATCTGGATATTAATCTTGGGGTTAATATCTCGGATGAACACAGCTTCTAGCGCTTGAAGTTTTCGCCTACTGTGCGCTCAAGCCACTATAGATGTTTGTTGGACGGCCTCGTCCCTGGTGAGCTCAAGGTTTTGGGTCGTCCTCAGATGGTTCAGGAGGGCGCCTTGCTGCAGGTGGCATGTTATTCTTCTAGAGAGAGTCGTAGTAGTGTACCCGATGTAGCAGCAGTCCGCTCGGCGCGCACAGTCGCCATGTTTGCAATCGAACTGGTAAACTTGATTGGTGGCTTTGAGGTCTGAAGTAGGGCTGATAATCCCGGGATATTTTTGCAATCCCGGGATCCCGGGATTCATCGACCCTCAATCCCGGGATATCCCGGGATCCCGGGATTGGGCAATTTTTTCAATAAACATGTCGAAAACAAGTGTCTGCTTTAGATAACGTATGTGGCGTATTCTTCACAGCATAGTAAATATTTCCCGTTAAGGATAACTCATAGCATACTATTTACACCATGCGGAAAGCACATGAAAATTCATATGGACACTAAACAGAATAAAATGTTCTGCCCCCAAACAAATAAAGACATATGAATGATATTGACTATATATATCTTGGTTATATTTCTAGTCATATTACAATAGAGGTATTTACCTATTGTGACCCGGCCTATTGTGTCCTGGTCACACAAGTCACCTGCCACGATAGTAGCAATTGAGGAAGCAAAGGGCATCAACGGCTTCGTCGCCGAGACTCGACCGTTCTTTAGTGACGATATTCCCGACATTTGAAAACACACGTTCCGAGTCAACACTCGTAGGGACTATGTCCTTGAGCCAGCTGTAGGACAGAGCTATCATACCCGTTCTTCCAGAGGCAGGCAGGTTTTCCTACTCATTCCTAATGGCCTTGGTCATAAGCGAAGGATTGGAGAGACTTAGCCTGGATGCACTTGAACTGTGATATGGCTCTGGAACTCTTATCTAGAGCCTGTTAAAGCATCGATTGAAGCGACTGTGCTGGCTGAGGATCATCAACGTCCATCGCTTCTGCATCTACAACTACTTCGGAAGCATGCATCTGTCCCAGGTCATTTTTAACATGTTAACTGGGGGCCAATCGGCCCCCCCGTCGGCCGAAATGCCCCCCCCCACCCCAGTGCCGGGAAATTGGTCCCCAGTAAAAAGACATGTCTTGCTTAAAACTTAATAAAAAACTGACCTAACGAGAATAAAATAGAATACCACCCGTTAATAATAAGTTTGTTGTATTGCTCGTCCCAAACCGACAATCCACGAAAATTGTATTAAAAAACTACCATCAGTAGCCGTCTACTCCATCGTGCAAAAACGTAACAAAGCAAGTAGTTGCGGGAAATCCCGGCTAAGTAGCCTCAGCATCAATTTAACTAACCACAACGCAGGAAATAGCCTAAAACCAATCAAACAACGTTTTCTATCCGACCAGAAGCCCCCGCCAGCCATTACCGTGGCACTGCATGATGCTCTCATTTCAGACGTGGTCGGTTGTCAGCGCTCAGAGCTCGTTCGTGGATTAGGCGGGACACAGAGTAGTCAAAGCGCGTCAGGCTGGTTACTGGTGTGCCGGTGTGAAGTGCTTAGCCCATTTATTATTATTGTGTTGGTAGCATATGTGAAATTTAGAGTGAGATCGTTGCATTACTTTTTCTGTAAAGTTGATAGGGGAGACCGGGGTAACTGTCACGATTCTTAATTTTCTGCTTCAGGAAGGACAATGCTTTGTGCCAGAAAACTTTTCATCATATTTTCAGCAGCCTTGACATTTTGGCTATCTAGCAGATGTAGCACTATACCAAAATAAAAACATTGATTGGTCTTTGCTTGGCTAGTACATAGCTACATAACTTTGCTTTGAAATACTTCCTTCAAATGTTACATTTGACCCTATCAAGGGTCAGTTGTGACACCCCAGGGGTCAATTGTAATATATTAAAGCCATGCGCCTGGTTCTTTTCGATCGCGATGCATGTCTCGTTAGGGTCGTTCAAAAAAAACATTTCTTTTACTTTTCAGACTCGAGCTCGAACAGAGAAACTGAAAACTGACACAGTGTGAACTGTGAAGCGATGCCAGGTATAATCTACGTACATGCAGAAGGAAGAGCCTGGCTTTTGCTTGTGTTTGAACATTTCAGGTAGGTAAAGTATTAAGCATAAAACAACGCTGTAGCATGTTGTTGGATTCTATGATGATTTTTATTACTATCAACGACGCTTTCCAGGCTATTTTGAGTGTTGGAAATATCGGGATCCCGGGATTCAGAAATATATAATCCCGGGATTCGGGATTAACACAATCCCGGGATCCCGGGATCCCGATCCCGGGATTATCAGCCCTAGTCTGAAGGGTCGTTAGATAAGTTGTTTTTCATTACAAGGCTTGATGTTTTCCGGTTCTTGTAGTAGATAGTCAGGTGTATTGAATCCTCGGCTTGTTTTGGGATAATGTTCTTCTTGATGATTGTTGTGATCGCTTTTTCATCCTTTTTGTACGCTGTGGAATTTGAGTTTTGGTAGAACGGTTGGCGTATGGTTCCTGATGGGACTTCCTTCGTTGGTGGTTTCGTACAAGTTTTGTTCATTTCTTTGGAGATCACGTCTTCGATGAATGATCTTCATAGTCGTTGTTAATCAGGATACTCTTCACTCGATTCAACTCCTGGTGTACCAGCTCCCAGGAGGAGCAGTGTGTTAAAGCCCGGTGGATGTACGCTTTAATGACGCTTTGTTTGTAGCGCTTCGGGCATTCGCTACGTCCGTTTAGGCACTGGCCAGTATTGGTCGGCTTTCGATACACTTTTGTTCCAAACCGTGCCCCGGAGCCATCGACGTCAACATCTAGGAAAGGTATCCTGTTGTCAACGCTCTCTTCCGTGGTGAAACTGAGTGTTGACACTCTCTCCAGACATTCGAAGTTTAAGAAAATAACTAGAAATCCGACAGACGAACTAAAGAAAGAACCGGAAAACATCAAGCCTTGTAATGAAAAAACAACTTATCTAACGACCCTTCAGACCTCAAAGCCACCAATCTAGTTTACCAGTTCGATTGCAAACATGGCAACTGTGCGCGCCGAGCGGACTGCTGCTATATCGGGTACACTACTACGACCCTCTCCAGAAGAATAGCATGCCACCTGCAGCAAGGCGCCCTCCTGAACCATCTAAGGACGACCCAAAACCTTGAGCTCACCAGGGACGAGGCCGTCCAACAAACATCTATAGTGGCCCGAGCGCACAGTAGGCGAAAACTTCAAGCGCTAGAAGCCGTGTTCATCCGAGATATTAACCCCAAGATTAATATCCAGATGAATCTAGTTTCCCACCTGACACTATATGATAGTGCCCCCTGCGTTTATGATGATCGTTGTTTATAGTGATGTGACTTGTCCCAACTGTGCAATTTTTGTAAGTGTATTGAGTAATCATTGAAAGGAATTTCCAAGGCATGAATTTTCGCGATCTGGAGTGCCCTTGTAAAGTAAGCAGTTCCTTACAGTTTTAAATTTAACTTTTAGTGAAGCCAAACTAATCTATAAAATACCTCAGCTCAGTATTACCAATGAACCGACCCGAAGCGAAGTGCTAGGATTGTTAATGCCGTTTATTTAAGGTATAGTGAGTGTATGATGATAAGTAATATGTATTGATTATGCCCGATGGTGCTATCTGGAATAGTGAAACATTGCGAAACAATGAGGTTTTTGGAGAAGTTTTAAAAGATCTACAACGCAGTGAAAGGAAAACTGTAAGAACTATCGAATCTTTACATAAAAAGATTACTAAAGCTCGATTTGCCGTCATATTTAATGAAGTCTATATATATATATATATATATATATATCCATAAGTGTCGCCACCGGCAAAAAGTGGGGGGCCAACCAAACTTCAACCTGATGCTGACAAAAACTTTAACATCGAACCAAAACTGTTCAATTTGGCTCCTGTTGCCTTCGCGGTTGGATATAAGAATGTCGCTTCATTTTGACTAGATCAAAATTTTGCCCCTTGACGCGTATATATATATCCCTCTCATTCTAGAGCATATGTTAGTAACCTATCTCGGGAATGTATTTTAGGATGCACTTTGTGCACCTCAGATCTCCCGAAACTCGTTTCCAGACTTGGCGTACCGATGAAGCCCTCCAACTGCCGTCTGTCGAAACAGACACCACCATCTCTTTCCGTTCGGCGACCTATTTACACCAGCAGTGGACCAAATAAAGTAGGATCTAATTGGCATTCCCTTGCCACTTCAATCTACTGTGAGGCATGCCTTCCATTCTTCGAACGACCGCCGGTCCTAGCGATGACAGAGTGGGCCTGACAGCACAGTTCCGCTACGTCCCAGCATGTAACAACGCCCGGCGGGGGGCCGAGGGTGGGGCAGGGCGGCAGGGGGCGTCGGTGCGGTCGGGGGCGACAACGGTATGGCGGTTGCCAATTGGCAAAGCTAGCAGCGTGCTGGTTGGCACATATTTGCCGACCACACCGGTCACGAAATGGGCGAGGAAGGCTTCCCCGTATCGCCTCTCCCCTCACCGGTGTCTCGGCAGCAATCTTGAAAGGAACCACGACCGATTTCAGCTCCGCCGCGGTTCCTGCTAGACGGCGTGGGGGGGGGTAACGCCCCTTTTAGCATGCATCAAAGGAGTAACCCAGATTATTTTAAGGTGTGTCACTCTTGTGACTCATTCTGACCAGCTCCCAGTTTGGGTCGCAGCTGGTGTAGCTAACGAGCAACTTTAAAACGCACTCACAGTCGTTCCACTCGGACTACGTCAAGGCGGGCTGAATTAGTTTCCCATGCCCAGTGAGTGAGACACACGCGCTGAGTAGAGTATTTTCCTTTCCGTACTTTGAATTCATTCAGTGTTTGCGAAGACACGAATATTCTCTGCGATCGTGCAAGCGTGCCCGTTGGGAGTGGCGATAATTAACACGTACGCGCAACGTCTGAGACACCTTCGCTTTGACGAGAGGGGGCGGGTACCAGCCCCCCCCTAAGATCTCGAGAACCACGGTAGGTAGCGAAAAACGGTAAACGGCGTTGGGTAGCCCATCCACTTTTCCATCGAAAATATTTGAACCATTTTTTGTCAGGTCACATTTCAGGTCATGAGAGGTTAAAACATGCCGTCATAGGGATAACATGTAAATTAAGTTTTTCGGCCATTACATCTGAACAAGTAAATATAGAGCAAAACAACTTGAACTGTATGAATCCTCGCAGCAAGCCGAATCGAATGATATACAATTTGACCTTGCTAGGTCAAATCAAGGATTTGACCTGACCTGAGGTCAGGTCAGGGTCAAATTTATAAAATGCCTATCATTAAAATTGAAAAGCCAAGGCGAGTCTAATGCAGCTAAAATAAACGCTCTATCGCCACCCGTTACTGAGGTATTAAGTAAAAACCATTTTCCCATGTATTTCCAATGGAGAGGTCATGCCTTGTACCTGACCTTAGGTCATCGATATCAAAAATACCGAACAAATTTTAGAGAAATCGGTGGGCCCATTATGTGACATGAGTTTCAATCGGATAAGTTCACCCTGCTCCGACTTATGCTATCTTAAACATTTTGAGGTCAGGTCACTTGACCTGCACTGGTGACCTGACCTGAGATGGTCTAACCTTAACATTTTCACAGAAGTTGTAAAAATGATGAGGGAAAAGGTATGCCAAGTACAGCGGCGCTACGCGCCGCCGTTTTTGTGCTGTCTCCGAAAAATCCGAGGGGGGGCCGGTTACCCGCCCCCCGTCAATGCGTGTGTTAAAAAGAATATATGAGTAAGAACCAAAACCTCTAATTTTGTAATCTGCTGAGTGGTTATATTTACAAATCAAAGTATTAAAATAGCTTCACGCTTCGGTTCAAGCCACATAGTTGAGTATCCCTCAGCAGTAGATTGTCTGTCGAAAGTTGAGCATTAATTCGTTTGTCAATTCGCCTTTCTACGTAACTGCTGCAACATGCAACGGAACATGAATAATATGACGGACCGTTAGACAAGGCTTTCTCTTCGAAGCCTAGATGCACAACATAGACAATTAGCAGCAGCCTGTGTTAAATATTGTGCATCAAGGCTTCGAGGAGAAAGGCCAGTTAACATCCTACAAAATTATCACCATGCTCCTCCGTGCCGCACTCCGGAATCCATATATTTCTGCAACATGAATAATTGTTTACTGTCCACGAATCCGTGCAGTGTATCCAAAGGCTGATTGCACCAGCCAAATTTCGATTCATTTCACCTATCAAAAACAGATATTGCACTGAGACCTAATGTCAGGATAATTTACATGCGTGCAATCAATCAATCAATCATGTGACCTGCCCGGCTCCGGCGGCGGGTGTCGGCAAGGGGTCGGTTAGCAGGCAGCGGCGGGGCGACGGGTCAGTGGCAGCCAGGCGCCGTCGGAGGCACTCTGTCGCCTCGCCGCCGCGCAGTTGGGGACACTTCTCGACAGCACGGCCCCAGCGGATGGTGCCAAAAGGACGCGGCATACGTCAGGCCAATCAGGGTCTGGACAGGTCGCCGGTGAAACCGGGGATTCCTCAACGGCCAATAACTCCCCCGCGGTGGAGGTGGGCGGTATATCTGCCCCCCTGCCCGGAACTGAGGTATCATTGTACGACAGCTCGCGGGACTGCCCTTTGGGGGTGCATCGGCTGTCCAAGGCACAGTCAGGAGGAGCGGGGTCTGCGCCGCCCGGCTTGGCACTAGTAAGGATGACACACTGCACTGTAAAACCAAACCGGGCGTGTCCGTTGTTAGCACATAATTGTGCCAAGACGTTTCATCTTCCGGGCACATTTGCGCGAGGCTGAAGCTGACATTTTGTCATTGCTCCTTTTGCCTAAAACGCCAAAGGCTTTTATGCTAGGCCATTGCCCTTACTCTACCTGGGCACTGTGAGCGCATGCGCCTGTAGCAGCAGCGACCCCTCCAAGTAGAACCCCACCTCGTTCATCCTCAAGTTTCCTCGTCCTTACCATCTCCTTTCAGTTTTTTTTTAATCGCCTCATGCTCATCATGACCACACTTTAAAAGCCACCTAAATTGAGCAGAAATGTTTGTAATCTATGAATATTAATATGAATTGGCGGCAAACCAGTTGCGTGAATTTTTGAAAATCAGTGGGGCTGTCCAGAATTGAGACAATGTGAATAACCAGCATATTAACACGTAATAGCATAATATAAGGAATACTTCAGTCTTCCCATCCACCTTTTCAACACCTTAAAACGTATTTAGCGCTCAATGAGAAACGCAGATATTCAAAGGATGTATTAATACTACTACTACTTCGACGTTTCATTGAAGGTGCCCAGACACCCCCCAACAGATATAAATCCGCGCCCTTGTGGCAGATCATTAACTAGCGCAGCACTTCATCGCCAAACATTGTTTTGTCAAAATTATAAAGGGAGTACTCCGCTTTGTACACAGTGAAGCACACATGTACCAAAACATAAGCCAAGTACAAGGCCATCGCCCCAAATCGACGTCCCCAGTATGTGGTACCGTTATATCTGATGGGCCTTATATAAGACGAACGCTTCCGCACGAAACCCTAAATTGAATGGGCGATACGAGTAAAGTACCTATTGATTCAAACACAAACTTCACATGTTGCTGAAATAGATAAACCTCTAGGCTAAGAAGAATCGAACTTCAGCCCTGGTGTGCCAAGGAGGGAACAGGATGCAATGTTTCCTTGAGCACCACCGCCAACTTAATTCACTCATTCAATGGGTCCATCTAAGCGACCTACAAATAACTATTGAGTCTACGCCGGGATATTTGTGTATGAGTCTAATAGACAAAGCAGTAACGGCGGAACGTCCGAACTTAAGGGAAGGGGGCACCATGGTCTTTTCAACCCACTTCTTTCCCGTAAGGCCATATGGTTAGTGTTAAAATTTCTCATTTAAAGGGAGGCAACGTGCCCCGGTGCCCCCACCCCCTCCCGTTCCACCGCCAGTGAGATAAACCAGTCGCCATCCAGCGCCAAGTCCCGCTTCTATGACCAGCCTGGCTCACACTCACCCAGTCGGAATCCGTTTTCTAGTTTTTCCTGAGCTGCCGTCTTCTTGGCAACAAGCATCAAGTGTCCCAGAAGCTGAAAACAAAGCCAAGCTGTCTGTCAGCCGTTGGACCCAGACGTGTCGGGCTTTAGTGTAAACAGTCCAATCTATCACGACCTCCCGATACTCAGTGGTTTCCTGCGGCGCATACCGACACCACGGAGGCCTTGGCATCCGTCCGGCAGCCGGCCGTCACTCAGACGCGCAGAAGAGTGACACCGCTCAGAAGTCCGCGATAACTGTTTCCAGCTATGAGCGCTTACTTTCTTATTTTGAGACTTAGTGAAGGCGGAAAAAATGTTTTGAAACCAGCATGATATGAAGATGGACGCAGAGAAGTAAAATCAATAAATGATTACGGTTTTCGTGGGGAAGCGGGAGGGAGGTTACGCTACTTAAGAGCAAATCACCCATCCTGTTTTTCAGCGTTGTTTTGTTCATGAAAAATAATTTCACAGAGCCCGTCGCTGTAGGGGAGACCGGGGCAAAACGGACTTTGGATTGATTCTAGCTATTTCGGTATGTTACTGGTGGTCTCCATCTAGATTTTAGAAGATGAAGTACTGCTTTAGGCAAAGGACGTTAGAATATAGTGTGTATATCGTCAGTTAGTTAGTGGCATCATTTTGATGCGGGCTGGCTGGAGAGGATTTTCCTGAAAGTATTACGATATTTACAAGTTTTAAATCTTCGTTTCTCGAGTGACAAACTGAGTTCAATTATGATGGTGATATGTCTGAAAAGTGGCAGTGTAGGCTTACGGTAAAGGTAATTTCAAATCACAAAGCCTGCTATTTTTCCGACACGTAAAAACTTGAATCGGAGTAGCTTTGGAGCAAGACGGAAGGGGCAAAATGGAGTAATGATGCAAAATGGTCTTTGATGGTCCGGTAACCCCAATCAATTATGATAATGTGCTATGTAGCTTACTATTACTGTAAGGTCAAAGAAACAGCGAGAAAACAAGGCAGGGGCGGGCCCAGGTTGGGGGAGCCTTGTGCCAATCTGAAAGCAGGTTATATTTTTCACTGAGGAAATAGATGTTGATGCTTTAACGAAAATATGTCTTTCCGCCATATTACCTGGGCTGCCAGGGATGTAGATTTATATATCTTTGGGGGTGCCCGGGCAAAGTCCAATGCCAGCAGGTAATACTGTTCGGTTTGTCCCTTCCTGAAAACCGTTATGCCCCAGGGTTCGGGCAAAACGGACAAAAAACATTAGCTTATATATTTTGCTGCCATGTTTTTCCAAATGAATTTCTTAAGTTGATCCTCTTAAATTAGAGACAAAATTCATTAGGCTACGTCAGGGTGTAAAGCTCAAAATTTTCGGCCCGCTATTAAGCTTGCTATGTTAGAAAAACACTTAGGGTGTCCGTTTTGCCCTGGTCTCCCCGAAGTTTATAACTCATGCTAACAGCCAACAACGATTCCATCATGGAACTGCAAGCGTTTCCAGTCATTTTCAAACAAAAAATCGTAGTGTTTAACAAACAATATAAGTGAACAAATAACGGTAATAATAACAAATGGTAACCAACAATACAACTAATAACCTTCAATTTGTGCAATGCCGAACAACATGCTCAACACGAAACATCTCCATATCAAAAGATAAACCCCCATGGATGAGCCGCATAGCTCCCACCCCACCAACCCCTTACACAAAAAGCAGATACACAAGCCACATTCCTCCCCGCAGGACACAGCACCAGTAGCGCTTCCACACACCTTCTCGTCAGACTCCTCCGCATCGGAAAGCATAGCGATCCGCTTCTTGGGGATGACCAAGAAGTGGGTTGGCGCCTGAGCGTTGATGTCGCGAAAGGCCAGACACTGGTCATCCTCGTAGATAATGTCGGCCGGGATGGACTTGTCGATGATTTTGTCGAAGATGGTGGGGCCGGGGGCGGGCCGCGCCGCCTGCGCCTTGGCCACCTCGTCACTCATGGCGCGCACCGGCGCAAACGCTACTGGGAGTGAACTCCGACTCTGCCGCAGGCGATTGACATCGGTTACCGGGCGTAGCAGTAGGCTATAACACGGCCATTTTGTAACACAGTGCTGGCCGACGCCAACACTTGGTCAGATTTAACATGCCTTTTTACTTTCAAATTCCAAAAGCTATTTTTTCGCTTTCAGGGTGCCAAAAACTCATCAAATTCTGATACCGTGGTAGACCCAATGGTTTTAGCGAACCGACATCTACATACATTTAGCAAAATATATACATTTTCCAGTTTTCTTGCAGACTTGATACATCTGTTACAAGCAATCGAATGCAAAATTGCCTGACATAATTTGGTTACTAAATAAAATGATTTTGTTTTGCGAAAATTCAGAACAAAACAACTGTGTTTTCCAGCTCAGGGCGCTCCGCTACTTCAGTCCACTACTATGCTAGTTGCGACCTCTTCGGATGTTAGTTGAGTGTCGGTAGTAGTTTCTGCACCCAAAAAGTAACGGGAAGCGGACTCACAAGAATGCGAAAAGTACCGCTACCGACAGCCTATTAATGGGATCGCCACCCAAAATAATTATGAGATAGAGATCAATATTTACCGAATCAGAAAATTTAAAGCAGATTGCATGGAATTTCTATCGTATGATTATCTTTGAATATCTTCCAATAAAACCTAAATTGCATTTAATACACAAATAAGCAGTGAACCTACTTGAATTACAAAAAAATCAGCTTATCGGTAGCGTTGTGGCTTCTAGAATGTAAAATGTAGCGACAATGGAGCCACCGGTGGCGGTTTCGTAACTAAAAAAAGTAGCACCAGTAGAGGTACCAGTTTCAGTCAGCCAAAGTAGCAGAAGTAACGGTATCGGTTCAAAAAAATCGGCAGCGGCACCCACCTGTGGTGTTTTCTAAAAAAAAGGGGCATGCAAGCTGTAATTCCAAATGTGATTGCTTACGGTTTCCATACTTTTCCTTCCCAACTCCCGCCCTCCCACAGTTATGCATCAATATTAATGTCTAATAAATCAGGTCACTAAGCAAAAAATTGGGAACAATATGTTGCAAAACAACACCGTTTTCAGGGTTATATAACGAGGTCACGCAGCACCCGAGCGAAAAAAGTAGGACTGGAGCCAATCATGATAGGTGGCGCTGCGCACAAACAATAGGTGACGCTGCATCCCAAATGGAGTAGGTGGCGCTGCACGCCGAGCGAACAAGCGACCCAGTGGCGAGGGTGACGCGGCAGCGCTGACAAAGATGGCGCCAGGCACGAGTGTTGATTTTTTAAAAACACTGGGTGTGCCCAAACTTGAAACGTCGATAACCAGACTACCAAAAGATATCGTATAGAATAAAGCGTGTTAAGCCTTCTCACAGGCCTGTTGAAATGCGGATGACCAATTTGAAGTCCGCAACATGGAGTACCCAAATTTAGGGGATATCCTAACACGATTCCCTTAGGGGTGCCCAGGCACACCCTAACATATACAAATACACACCCCTGGCGCCATAATTTCTGCGAGAAAGCACTGCAATCACGGGAGCAGGTTCGTAGATAACACTATCAAAAACCTGGATATGCGAAAACAAATACCACATCGAGCGCGGTTATCGATTATTGATAGTGAATGCGTCGGGAAGTGGGGATATCAGGGCAACTAGACACTGATCGATAAGCAAACATCTCAGCGGGGCATGCTCATTCGTTAATACACAATAAGTTACAATGTGGTATGGAGCAGGGGCGCCGCCGGGTGAGGGAGGGGGCTCGCGCATTATCCCACATGATCCCGGGCTGAAGTTTCAGTCAATTTGAGAAAAGCATAGTCTAGTATTGTTTGCACCATACGCGTCGGATAACAAGATCAGAAACTCGAAGAGATCTTGGTTTTAGAGGGGACAAGTTTTATGGAAGTACATATCAGTCCACAAAAGTCAAATTTGTGTCCAGTGACCAGGCACATGGGAGTGAGAAAATTCACTATACTCGTGGAAGTGAGAGGGTTCACCATGCTCGTGGAAGTGAGAAAGTTCACCAGCCTCGTGTTCCCATCTGTTAGAAAGATTTTTTTAAACACGACCAGGTCTAGCCACAGTTCAAATGGGACAGGTTAATATTACAACAGTATAGTTCGTCGGTACCTTTTGGTTCAGATATATCTAAAAATATTTATAAACAGTTCATCCATGCACCATTCCGTAATCTGACAGATTCCCTGGTCCACGCACGGCATTTTCCAAACTGCTGCCGAACGCATTATATGTGACAAGGGCACGGACGGGCCTTGCTAAGATAGTATGATTTACGGACCAAAGTTCGTATGGCTAAAGTACGTATAGATAACTTCGTACGCAAAAGTTCGTAAGCAAATGTACGTAGGGTATAAAACTCGTATGCCAAAGTACGCACGCAAAGTACGTACGCAGTTCGTAACCAAATGTACGTAGGGTATAAACTCGTATGCCAAGTACGTACGCAAAAGTTCGTAGCGAGTGCGTAGGGTATAAACTCGTATGCAAAGTACGTACGCAAAGTACGCACGCAAGTTCGTAAGCAATTTACGTACGGTATAAAACTAGTATGCCAAAGTACGTACGCAAAAGTACGTATGCAAAAATACGTAAGCGAATGTACGTAGGGTATAAAACTCGTATGCCAAAGTACATTAGCTAAACTACGTGCGCAAAATACGTAGCAGATGTACGTCGGTAGTCGGTGAGTTGAGTATGTGGTGATCGTCCGTAATTTTCGAAAATGGTCAAGAGAAATAGGACGGTGCTATGGATCGGAAGCGACTTTTGTTTCTAGATCGGCTGAATAACAGACAATTTCAAGACCGTGCCAGTGTTGGTCACTAGACCGGTGGTGACTAAACACTCTTGCAAAGGGGGGCCACGCCTGCCCCATCCTCCACCTTTGTCTAGAAATGTAATTAAGATGCCAGAGCTAAGTCGTCTGGAGTTTCTCACCAGCCCCAGCCCTCAAATCAGGCGACACCCGGACTTGTATTAGCGCGCTGGTTTGCGAAATCGGCGCGAAGCAGCGGCGGATCCAGAAGGGCTAAGGGGGCTCAAACTTCCCCCCGATAGGCCCTGGACCCATAATAAATGCATAGGCTGGGATATGTTCAGGCAGGTAATTGTGGGGGGGGGTACCCTCTAGGCCCCTGAAATGTGTTCATAGACAGGGGCGTCGCCACAGATTTTCGGGTGGGAGGGCCGGCGCTGGGGGCTGGGGCTCGTGTGAGCCTGTGTTCTAAACGTGGCATTTTCATAGTATTTCATCCAAAGCGGGGGCTGGCCCCGCCCGCCTGCGAGCGGGAGGGCCCGGTCCCCGGCCCCGGTGGCGACGCCACTGGTGTGGTTGTATCCGCCCTCGCGAGTTTTGAAGTCGGCGAGATGCGGGCGGTGTTGTTACCTCTGTCTTGATGCCGTGTAATTTTCATATGATCTTTCCATGACGAATATTTTACCTCTAGGATGTTTACTTACGAATTCGCGTCTTAGAGAATTTTATCTACGAACATTTTGCTTCTACTACTTCTCCCGTACGAACTTTTATTATGAACATGTTGCCCCTACGTACTTTAACCCGTCGACTTTTTTCGATTTTACTTCGACATTTTCCCTGCGTACTTTAGTCAACTTCTTCCAAATTTTTCATATTGCGAACATTTTACCTCTACCTACCTTAACCGGTACGAACTTTTTCCATACGAACTTTTTTACCTTACGCAATTTAGCCCCCAAATGATGGTTTGGCCCCTCCAAAAGTTACTCCTGGATCCATCAATGTGATGACTTGATAAATAATTACGACGTGAACCTTCCAAAACCAGATCAGTGACTCTGCCTGCTCGCCTACTGAGAGAAGTGCCCCCCAGTTCATCTCCTGGCGAGTCCTTTGAATAAAGGCACGGCCGATTCGTGCAAGTCTAGCCACAAGAGAATGCGAGTTAACGAGGCGGTATAACATCAGCAAGCGCATTATCAAACTTCACTTATTATATTATCACAAAAGTTCAAATCTAGACTAGTCACCTTTCTAACAAGCTGCTGATTTAGCTTTGTCCAGAGAAGTCTGTTTACACTGGATGTTTCTAAAAAGACTATCTGCCTAGCGAGTTATTGTTTGCAATTATTTTCGGAATAAAACCATGCCTTCTTGCCAGCGAACACAATAGCAAAGCGATTTAGCTATCCCACCACGCGGAACGTGACATTACAACTCTATTGCTACAGCTACAAAGTGTCCGATAAATGCGCGTCGGCTCGTGCGTGCCTGTGCTGTGCATGCATGTTCGCTCAGCAATCGTTTCACCATGATATTCAGTTACCTCGCGAGACCCACAGGATCTGATGGGCAAAACCCGATATAAAGTCAGCGCTGGTAATGCCTGATTAGATCACACATGCTTCCGTCCTCCTTCCTCCGCTCTGGTTTCAGCTTGTAGAGTAAACGCTTCAAAACATTCGCGTGCTCCGATGACAGTTGGTTTACCAAGGTATCTTCGAGAACAAAAGGCTAAATGAAATTTCCGCAACACCAGAATGGCGTACAGCAAAATCAAATAATCAAATCATTTTCAGGTACATCCTCATTAACCTAAAAAGGCGAGTACAGCAGTCAGGTTACAAGAGCGAAATTAAAACACAACACTGTTTTCGTAGACATAACGTTGACCAGCTTCAAACCTAAACAGACGCATTCGAAATTTCGGGTTATTTGCGTATAGATGGGTATATGCCTCATATACCCATCTCTATCCTCTCTCTCATTTAATAAAAGCACTGCATACAGCTTACAGGATTATTGGCTATTGTCAACATAACACAGCGGAAAATTGGCAGATTCTCCGCGCCGGTTTCAGTCTCCCCTCTGCTAAGTCCTGGCAACGCCCCTGCCGGCATGCTCACCAACCATCAGGCTCGCAGCATCAACGAGCTGGCGAGAATACTTATCCGTCTCTACCCCGCCCAAAGTTACCAGGGGAAAAATACATGCCTGATGTAGACCCAGTGCAAACTAGAAGCCTTAAAACAGACCTTCTCTAAACCGATGCGACACAAGGTTTTCTCCTTCCGAGCTCCAATGTAGTCCCCTCAATTCCCGCAAAAAGACTGATGTCCGGGAAGATGCCTAAAACGTGATCCCTAAAATGGGTGTCAATTTCGCACTCGTTAAAAGGTATTGTTTTGGTATTGCTGTGCCGAAAAATGGATCTACCGGAACGTCATGATGTGGACTATTTATAAAGCTCACATCGCTGGCTCATGAGTAAAATTCCCCCGTAGCCACTTGCATAAATGATCGTGCATCAGAAATGGTCCCACTGAGTCTTGCCATACAAAAAGTTTAGGTGGGTAAAGATGACCAGCAAATAGCCATCCATCCATGAAGGCATATTTTCCTTGCACTGTAGGACATGCATTGTCAGACATCCTAAGCATAAAGCCAATCAGAAAAAAGCAAGTACATACCAGAAAAGCAGGGCACGAGTTGGCTAGCGGAGCAAGTTTACATATTACCGTTGGCAAACTAATGAGCAACTTATTAAACATATTTCTGAAACACAAGTAAAAAATGAAGTCAATAATTGGCTAAAACCAGCAGAACGTGCCGGAACAAGTCTAAACAAAAGCGATTACGCCGTTAGCGAATCACATAGTTACTCCAGAGAAATCAATAATCTCGATTTCAAGCTCCAAACACAACGGCAGGCGTTACGAGCGGTAACGAGCCGCCGTGGTTAGCACGGGACGTAAGCAGGCGAGGGTTCCATCGGCAATGGCAGGGAGAGGAAGCGTAGAAGGCAACATCTGTTCATCATTTGATGGAACAGTTGGAGAACAGAATCGGCTAAAAACCAGGGTGCTATCACATGTGTTAGAAGAAAGAGCAGTCAAGCGATAGAGACCCATGGACAATTTTCCTCCTGTTGAACAGCCAAAGAGTGCATTTCAGCATTTCTTGCTGAATCAAGAAGGGCTGCTGTCGCATAAAACCCAAAAATGCGTTATAGAAGCCATGACAATGCTTGCTTCATACTCTGCTGGTTCCAAAACCCAACAGTTGCGGATAAATAAGTATTTACAGGGTAGGAACCAATCCCCTCATGAACACTTCGCCTACCTTCCTCTTTTGTACCTCACCAGCTGCACGCTGAGTGGGGAATACTACAGATGCACTTTTACTTTGGGAATGCTTCCTCGTCAACAAACAGTAGGTAACCTCGGCGACGAAAAAGCCTCTAGGGCATCTTGGCATACCTGGGCATCTTCCCCAGGAGGGTATTAAGAGATTAAGAAAGGATGGGATTGTTACTAAATTTTCTAGGGTAAGATTAACTGAAGTTCACATCAACACCAGGCCAGGTTGGGTTACTTGATCTAGTTGAATGCAGCTTATTTTAGAACATCAAAACCACATGGCTCCAAAGTAAATAGAAAATCAAGCCTAAAATGTGATGAATGAGGGTAAAAATAACTTATTACTGTAAGATAAAGATCTCAAGCATTGGGAAAGAAATGATTTCAAAATCCACCTTGAACTCCCCCCAGCATTCTGGAAGTTCCTTCACCTATGTTTGAGAAAACCCTAAACTCAAAAAGATTTTCTCTCCATCCTTCTTTTTCCCTCTAAAACTAAAACCTGGTAATGGCTATGCATGTTTTTCACACATTTTCAGATAGGCTGGGTTGGGTTGGGCTTCCAGGCAGTTGTGGAGATAATGCATTCAACCTTACCAAACCTTGCCAAACCTACACCTACTAACAACACCTATAACCTTAACCTAAATTTAAAATCTATATCCAGTGCCTTACTTTTTAGAGGTGACCAGGTTGAGTGAAAGCTGGGGAAGGAAATTTGCATCTTTTATCGGAATATGTGCATTCCAGGAAGTGGACAGAGCACATTGGGGATGCAATGGGATGGGCTTGTAGAAAGGGTACTGATTAATGACCCACTCCATGTTTCTCTTGCCATATTTTCTTTGTTGCTACTCAACTTTTTCTGTACAATAACACAACCAGCAGAAAAGGTGGCAACAAGAAGTAAAGTGTCAGGTGAGAATCTAAGTCATTGTAATCAATTTGGTAAATGGAACTTAACTGTTCACTCACAGTACACTTTGATGAGGGCTTTCCCTTCCATACTAAGATAAAAAATAATGCACATGAAAGGCTGGTTATAATGAAAAAAATTATTTGGTGCTTGATTATCTTGTGGCTTTGATAAAAGACTCCCTGTTAGGAAATCAAAATTGGAGCCATCATAACAATCAATATGGGGTTCACAGTATCTTAATATATGGCAGCTCCCAATGAAATCTTGCTAGGGCAGTCCTTAACCTAACTATTTGTTTGCATCACATCATTATTTACATGAAGGTGAGGGAAATTGGGAGTAGAGACAAACTTGAAGCCAAGTTTGAAATCAAGTCAAGCTGATTTCACTGAAAATAATTATTCTCTCTCAATAGTTATATACACCCAATAATTAAATAAAACAATAATTAGTCACTCTTTTATCTGCAAGATCTGAAAAAGTTGAAATATTATGAGTGGCTCTAAAGATATCTGAAAAGTTACATATGTTTAAAAGAGACCCAGCAAGATTAGTTCCAATAGAATGATTGCTGTCAATGATTGAATGATAGTGACATCATATGCACCCTGCCACGAGTTGATGTCTGCCTCCATCTCCTTCCCCTATCCAAAATACTGAACACGCTGCACCTAGCAGAAAAATTTATCATTTGAGCCTTAGGCCACCCCCAGTCTGCAAAGTATGACAGCAGTTCAGACAAGTCGCACCAGCCATCTAGAATTCTCACACCGCCAGCCACCAAAAATTTACCCCAATCTGCCATATACCAGGGAGAAGGACTCACCCATTCCTACCTACATGATGCAATGCTACCTCTCTTATTAGTTAGTTAGTTGAGAAATTTTTATAAGGCCCCCTCCTGTGTCTTTATAATCATTTAGCTATTATTTGTTTAGCTTTCAGTGTCCCTTTCCTCACACTAGTCTCACAAATTTGCACCAGGTTTATAAAATTTGCACCACTTGCTCTTGTCTCCAAGGGCACTCACACCGACAAGATATTGTCGACAATGCATACTTTGCACACTGGGGCCGCCCCAGCCCCAAACAAATTCTTGTATAAGGCTGCCATCTTTTGCACACTGGCATTCAGTACCTGCTGCAGTGAAACTGTCTGCTGTATCCCCCATATGACCCAGTGTAAATACTCCTCAAAAACCTACATATTCTTTGCAGTGGGGCAATAGACCCGCTTTGAGGTGCTTTAAAGTGAACCACATAAACTAAAAACAGACAGCTTAGGAGTTATCTGCTGAAACAAGTCTGCAAAGTATGGCAGCAGGTCAGACGAGTCGCACCAGCCATCTAAAATTCTCACACTGCCAGCCACCAAAAATTCACACCAATCTTCCATATACCAGGGAGAAAAATGCACCCATTCCTACCCACAAGATGCAATGATACCTCTCTTATAATTTAGTTAGTTGAGGACCTTCATAAGGCCCCCTCCTGTATCTTTATTACCATATAGCCATTATTTGTTTGGTTTTCAGTGTCACCTTCCTCGCACCAGTCTCACAAGTTCGCACCAGGTTGGTAAAATTTACGCCACTCGCTCCTGTCTCCAAGCACACTCGCACCAACGAGATCTCATCGAAAATGCCATACTTTGCACACTGGTGCTGAAATCGCACAAAAATAAGAAATCCCAACAAAAAAGCAGCACGAGCAGGCATCACATTATGAGACATGTTATGAGTGCCAGAAGAGAATGCAATCCTTCTGTTACTATCTATGATGATAAATAGAAAACCTGTAATTTTCCACTACTAGGCACTACCTGCTCCCTCCTCCTCAGCAGCAAGCACGCAGCAGCACAGCCAAAATCTACACACGCGCCGTGTATTTTGTTGTGTGTCGCACGTGCGCCGTCTAAAGGAGCCGACAGAATTTTGCCAGATATCTCCTTGGATGGAGTTTAGTAATACCCCAAACAGGTATCTCATAAAACCCCCAAATTACTCATTCAGGACACGAATTCATATTTCAACACTATTATTGGCGGGTCCAGGCAGTCGGACATGAGTAAGAGTCAATTGGTCCAAATAGGTGATACTTCTGGGTCGCAAGGCATCAAGGGTGCATTTATTTCGTACTCTTCTCGTTAGGCTGCATCACGGGCGCGCCAGACTTTATCGTATGTTTCTCTAGGTGACCCCGGGTCAAGACCAAGGTTAGTAGAGGCACCAGTGGTCGGTGGCGGATGCAGACCCGATTTTTGGACCAAGCCCATATCTGCCTGTCCTCTGGGGAGGAGAGGGGGCGGAAGCACTTCAGGGGCCCGGATAGCCCCAGAGGAGGTCTGGGGCAGGGGGCCCGGCTGGGGCCACAGCTATGGCCCGGGTCGATTACAGGGGAATTCTCTGCAACGGCTGGGAATAGCCAAATAGGGAACCGGCTTCGCCAGCAGTGGGCCCGGTCGCAGACTCAGGTTCGTAGTAGACGAAAATTGGCCAGAAAGCATGTTAGGGTGCCTGGATAGCCACAGCTGAGGCCCAAGTGAACCGCAGCGGGCCCAGATGCAGCCAATGGGAGCCTGGGTGAAATACAAGGGAATTGTCTGCAACTACTGAGAACAGGTGCCCGGCATCGGCAGGAATGGGCTCGGATAATTCTGAGGGTCCAGTCACAGCCACAGCGGATCCAGTGCCCGGAAGCGGCGTCAGTGTGCCCAGATGGCCACAGGAGGCCCGGGTGAACCACAGGGGCCGGCAGCAGCCAAAAAGGGGGCCCGAATGAAATACCCGGGACCTAAAACTGCTGACAATAGGGGCCCAGCTTAGGCAGCAGTGGGTCATCGAGACGATTGTTTGGGGCCCGGTCGTGGGGCTCGTGAGACCTCCGAGGCAAGGACCCGAGAAACAACTTTGGGTGCAAATGGAGTCAAATTCTTGTCGACTCCATTTGGGGGCTCAAAGCCAACTCTGGGCTGAGGGCCTCTGAGATTAATTCAGGGCCCCTGGGTACAGTATAATGGCCCCTAGATAGGCCATTTTTTAACATGTTAACTGGGGGCCATTTGCCCCCCCCCAGTTGGCCGAAATGCCCCCCCCAGTGCCCAGAAATTGGCCCCCAGTGAAATGGACAGGAGATGACTTAAACTTCAACAAATGCAAACTCACCTAACGAAAATAAGACAGAACATCACCCGATAATATTACTTTAGTTTTATTGCTGGTGCCAAATTGGTAATTCACAAAAATTGTGTTAAAAAATGTTCATCCGTGGCTGTCTCCTCCATCGTGCGAAGACGAAACAAAGCGCGTAGTTACGGGAAATCCCGGCGAAAGCAGCCTCAGCATCAGCTAATCACAACGCTGGAGATGAACGCTGGCCTACAACCAATCAAACATCATGTTCTATCTGACCGGAAGCCCATACCCCAGCCAGAATCGTGGGGCACGCTCGTCGCTGGCTGACGTTTCGCGGCGGATTTTTGTGGCTGCAATTTTAGCAGGGAAAGATGCTCCGCAGCCATGGGCGTCGGAAGTGAGTGGTGTCGTGGGTACTCGACATGTGGTTTTGGTTTTCTCCATGTTATCTGCGTGCGCTTAGGCAAATGTTTAGAAGCCTAGTGCAAGTGAAGCGCATCGGTACTATCCTACTAATGCCGTGGTGACGCCCAGCTGTGTGTATCCCATGCTGTTTTGTAGGTACCCACCCTATCTTGATCAACACTTTTTCCACCTCAGAAAATGATAACTACAAGCGACTGTCTTTTTAAAATATCAGCCCAGTTGACATGGGCGGATGGCGGCACTTAACGGGAATGTGACATCTTGGTAGAATCCAGGAATTCAGTGTAATTAGGAGTATTTTTAGTCGAAAATGAAAACATCCATGATTTCCCTTAAAGTGTACAATGAGCTCTATATTTTTATTTTTAAAATGCTTCTCTAGGGTGAAAAAGAAACCTGCTCCTGTGGATGTCGCCATGATCTGGCAATTACTGCCATATTAACCTTCGCCCGGGTGGGGGTCTTTTAGACCCCCTTGGGTTTTTCCAAAGTGACCAAAAAACAGCGGTGCGCAGCGCCACCAAACTTAGTCTAGCTGTTCATTCATCACTTTTACATCTCTCCTGAAAATTTTAGCTCAAGGTCAGATCAGGTCAGATCACCAGGTCAGGTGAAGTGACTTCACCTAAAAAATGCTTAGGACTGCATAACTAAAAGGAGGGCTAATCGATCAAGTTGAAACTCATACCACATAATGGGCCCACCAGAAGCTACAACATATGTTCCGGGATTTTTTATATTGGTGACCTAAGGTCATGTGCAGAGAGCACCTCCCAATTGTAAATACATGGGGAAAATCACGAAATGAGCTTTCCTCAGTAAGTATGGATGGAATCAGCTCGAAACATCGGTTACGACTTGCCCTTAGCCCACTTCTGAAGTTGATACCAAAAAACTTGACTTGTGACCTTTGGCAGGTCGCCTTAGGTCAAATAAGCATTTTTGCTGTTTTACTATATAAATTTTGAATAAACAAAGATAGAACTTTTATTTTGTCACCAAAGTGTTTGTATAGTCACTGCCGGTCAAATTGTATAAATCATGACTATACCAGGTCAAGTTGGGTCAGACCGTTGACCTATGATATTGGGCTGTATTTGTGTGGATAAAGGTGATAATACCTTCATATTCTCAAAATCGAAGTAGCCTAGGTCCCTTTTTAGGTTCATCTTACAATTTTGGATCTGTGACTTCTTAGAGGTTATCTGGAGCTACTTAAGCAGTTTTCAGACTTAGGTCAATAACATGCAACGCATGCAATGATGATACAGCTTTTGTTTATACCATTGCGTTTGGATTGGTATTCCAAGTCGATTGATATGAATATGAACTATACTAGGTCAAAAAGTGATCTTGACCTGACCTGCGTTCAGGTCATTTGTGTTTGGATCTAGTATGGTCACAATATACAATTGTCCGATTCGCCGTGACGAGAGACAGCGAATAGTGCCTACAAAATGATTCTAACTCAACGCTGTCAGACGCTAGAGCCCAAAAACTTTGCTCAAAATGCCAACTTATTTTACCTGTCATGACCTCAATATTGACCTGAGCCAAAAAGTGACCGATATAGTTTCCTCATAAATTTGTATGAACCCCCCGCCAGGGCGAAGGTGGCTCAGAGGCCCACGGGGCGCTGGTTAACTGATTCGGTTGGCAAAAACAATACTTTAAATGGGTATAGAACATAAAATTGGGCGCCACCAGCCAGACTAAAAATGGCGCCCCCCGGTCATGCAAGTGGCGCGCCCCAGTGCTGCGGCCCCCTAACGAAAATTCCTGAATCCGGCCGTGACTATAGGCACCCTTTGGGTGAAAAGTTGATGAAAAAGTGCGCCCTCTGAGGCTCCGCACTCCCCCACTTACCAATATCCTAGATCCGCCACTAATCAAGAGCAAAAAATGCATACTTGGAAAAAAGAGAAAACATTAAATGTTAGCGGGGAGTGGTGTGGCCAACATGATTAACCCGCGCTCCACCGGGGGTCCGGCGCCACCCTCGCCCCACCGGGGGCCATCGATGCCTCCCCATCTATCTCCGAAAATATGGGGTTTAACGCAAATCTGCAAGGTGCATTAGAAAGCTCGCGTGAATTCAGTACGAAATTACTTCGCATGTTGACCTCTGGAGGTCAATAGTTTGACCTCCAGAGGTCAAGTTAGGTCACGATAGGCTATTTTCACTCAAATATGCAATGCTTAAGAAAACTGGGCATAGCTCTGATGCCATTGAGCTATTGAGATCTGGTAAACTACATTGGATAGGAAAATGCCAGCCCTTTCTTCGATATGCAGAACGTAATGATCTCCCGCCAGTGGTTTGACCTGCAGAGGTCACCTCGTGACCTCATATGACCTGAGGTCATCAAAGGTCAGAAAGTGATCTTGTTGTATATCAAATGAAAGCTAGCGTTGAGGCATATACGATGGTGTTTGATTCAACGCTCTAGCTTAATTAGGTCTAAAGTTATTGCCAAAATACTGTTTTTGACCCCTGGTGACCTTCGATGACCTTGGAGAAGTAAAATAGAAAATGTGACCCCTGGGATCCGTAAAAGGGTGTCCAAGAAGGCTTTTCTGAGCAAGCCGAGAACTTGCAATCGTTTTTGTGGCTTTTAGATCATAAGATAGCTTTTTCCCATGTTTTGTCAATGGGAGAGGTCACCTCGTGACCTGACCTTAGATCACGAAATTGAAAAACCCCAGATATACAACTTGTAGACCCTGGCGGGGCCATAAACTGTAGGAAGTTTCAGATCGATCGATTGAAAAACGTAACTCTTATAGGGCTCAAAAGTTGAAGTGAGGTGACCTCGGTTGACCTGGCCTGGTGACCAGACCTTGGGTGACTTGGGGTAAAAAAATTTCAGAGATGGTGTGAAAATGATGGGGTGAGAGATAGAGCTCTTAAACGTGGTCCTGCGTTTCGTTGTTTTTCTGCTATCCCGAAAAAACCTTAGGGGGCCATCGATGCCCCCGGTGGGGCGAGGGTTAATGATGCTAATAAATGTTCTGGTTATGTGAATAACCATTTGATGGTCACACGGGACTGGAAGGGCAGCCCCGGCTTCCTATTAAATCAGTAGTGTGCTTAAAAATATCGTGTCAAGTCGACATCAAACTGTCAACAATTAGTTTTAAACAGTGATACAATTAGTTTTTGTGTGGGCTTATGTCTACCGCAAGGGGCTGTTTTATCCTCAAATCTGGTTTCTGTGGTATTCATTTGGCTGTTTTAGTGAAAATAACGTTTTGTCCCTCTTTGGCCCTTTTCCTAACTCGGTTCGACCTTTTCCGCGGGAAAAAAAACTTGACAACCCTGGGCAGCATCTATAATCTGGAATAACATTAAAACACACAAAAATAACACCAACGGGTATTAGTTTTGTTAGACCCCTCAAAATGGGGTCTTGATCCCTGAAGACACTACCTTGGCCAGCACAAGAAATGCCCCCCCCCACTGACTTTTCCTTAAAAAAATGCCCTGCCCCTAGACATACCTTCGGGTGACATTTGGAGGGCAGCTTGCACGGCCGGCGTACAGCTGCAGCCACCGGGCCTCCCTACAGGGGGGGGGGGGCGGCTGCGGCGGGAGGCGTTTCTGTCTAGTGCTAACATTTTTATTTATGGAAATTTGGCGTAGCCAATTCATTCATTGCATCCTCTGGCATCCTTTATCAATTTGTTGGATTATATATAAAAAAGTCGAATTAATAACGTCACAAGCCTCATAGGCGGATCCAGGGGGCAAGGGGGCGGGGGGCACGTGCCCCCCCGATCGACCCTCGGCGCCCCCTGAAAGGTCGATGGCGCCCCCTGAAATGTCGCTTCCCACCCCCCCTCCCAGGATACGAAAGCCGGCGCCCACCGATAGGATTTGGCACCCACCTGATAGGTTTTGCCGGTCATAAGTGGCGCCCCCCTAGTCCGGGTGGCGCCCCCCCCGGGAAGGTGCCCCCTCCGATTGGCAATCCTGGATCCGCCTATGGCAAGCCTTCCTTTTCACCTTTGTCAGCTCTGTTTGAGGCATTTCCTCATTGGTCAAACTTTGGCGTGCGCAGAAGACAAAAACATTTTCTGACCTCTGTATTTTTCCATCGATGAATAATTGGATCCGCCTATTACTAAACGGCATCTGCAGCATACTTAACCGCGAGGGGTAATTCGTTTACAAGCTGAGCGCCCACTCAGGGCTCTTCGACCACACGCTTTGTCTTTACGCCACGGCTCTTTGTCTCTTCTTCCTCGTCCTTAAAATCAAGGCCGAGCTCCTGGATCTCTAGCTTCATAGCGGACTCGTCAAGCTGTAGCTCTCCGCGTAGCCGAGGAACACAGGTGTCGCTGCAGTCGCTGAACGTTTCAAAGTTGTTGCCGTTCCCGTCGCAGCCGGAATAGACGAAGGGGCGGCAGCGGCGTTCCTCCGAGTCGTAGAAATAGCGCAAGACCCGCGAGGTGCACACCCCTGACTGTTTCTCCAGACTGCATACGTCTGTCAAGAAGAGAAATACATGTTTCAGTATGTATAGATAAAAATATAATCAGAATTTATTCGTACCAGCCCATATGTAGAAGGCATGCAAGAGAGCCGAAAAAGGTATTGGAATAAAAAAGAACACTTAATCAATCTGAAACTAAAAGTTCGAAGGCACCCGTTGGTTTACTGCGGGGCAAGTGTGCCCATCCCCTCCCTGTTCCAAGCAAAATTCAAGCCAAAACTGTGCATTTTCCGACTGAACTAAGATCAGAGTTCAAGTATACTGAAATGCATTGTTTTAATATCGCATTTCCCCTGCAACCTCAAATCCTCAATATACGTTACGCCTAAATGGGTGTGCCAATTGACTTTCGATCAAGGTTTGAATGAACATGGGACACATACGCCGCTAGAAAACGCTCCACCAAGATTATCCCTTGGGTGGCGTTCTTCAAGAGCTCTTCAGGCGAGCGTCGCCTAATGAGGGCCACATTCTGACCTACCTCTCTGGTTTCGCTCCGGTCTGGTCTCCTCGGGTTGGCAGCGCTCCTGGCACGAGACCAACGTGACGAAGTTGTTCTCAGTGGGGACGCAGCCGGTGAAGATGAAGGTGGCGCACCGACCCAGCGCCGAGTCGAAAAAGAACCTGGAAACGGCGGCAACAGTATCAAAAGCTGTGGCACTGGTTATCACTTAAGCGTCACCACCGGCAAAAAAGGGGGCCAGTTAATCTACATTATGCACATGCCAAGGAATTTTCAACCCTAGGGCCCAAACTCTTCTGATTTTGGCTCATTGTTTCATCTTGCACTGGCTGGTTACATCATTTTCCGGTTACTTCCCGATCTGATTGAAATCTGAAAACTTCCAATGAGAAGTGAGCGTGCCCGATGCATATCAGCTCTCACAGGATGGTCACAAATATTCCATTCAAGAAATAAATCTCTATTCGTGCCGACCTGGAAACCTTCAGTTTCTTCTCCTGCCCTTTCTTCACCTGGTAGACGAAGATATATCTAAAGGTCAGAGCTCATCACCGCGAATTGAGTCCTAATCAACTTCTGGCTTCTCAAAAAGTTCCACAATCAAAGTGAGTCAATTCGTTTTGAAACCATAATTATCTATATAATTCGAATTGAAAAAAACCTAACGCTCAGAACAAACAAAAAATCCCAAGCCATACCAGATCATAACAATACCAACATTTCCGGCCAGTTCAATCCAATCCTCCAATGATTAGGATATCTATCGTTATATCCGGCATTATATCATATACCCGTCGTTATATCCGCCGTTATACCGGATATCCGTCGTTGTATCCGCCCTTATACGGGATATCCGTCGTTATATCTGACGTTATGCCGGATATCGTCTTTATATCCGCCTTCATAACGGATATCAGCAGTGACTCACTCCCCTACCAGTATATTGAACATATCTCCCTGCTCAGAACGCCGACATATGGACGGAACCCTAACCACACGCCAACAGACTGCCACCTGGGCCGGTCTGGCTTACCTGTCCTCCCTGACGCCGCAGTTGACAGAGCCGTCCTCCACCGGCGGCAGCAGGCACACCTCGCGACTGGCGACGTCAGGGCCGCGGCCGCAGCTCAGCAGGCAGTCTCTCTCCGACCTGAACCGGTTGGAGTTGCCGCCGCAGCCGGAGTAGGTGAAGCGGCGACAGACCCCGGTCCGGATGTCGTAGGCGTACCTGGCCTGACGCCGGTCACACCGACCGGCCTCTGCCCTCTGCAGACACTGGTCTGTAGGGGCAGGGGTCAGACATCAGGCGGTGGTTGAAGGAATGCACCTGGTGGTGGGGATACATGTGTATCAAGTCTACCGAAGCGGGCATCGCTATGCCAGATATAAGCAATCCAGCCGGTACTTCAATGTTTAAATATGGCCGTATGCGGTTTTTACAAAACAAGACTCTGAACATTTTATTCCACTTGCGGTAGGGTTTTTCGTGACTTTCGCTATGATTTAATACCGCTACATACCTTCACATAAGTCTAATTTTAATTCCATTTCATCGATTCAGCGAAGTGCGCAGCAGGCCTTGGGTTCCCAGTTACAGCTCAAGCTAACAATGTAAAGGGCATAAAGACTTATGAAGACAATCAAAATCTTGTCGCTAAGTCTATGCAATAAGTTCATGTCACTGTGATTGTTGCATGCATACAGCTACATAAAATATAGCACATAGCATGGTCTAAAACAAAAAAAAACGATAGTAAAATGCCGGCACAAGTGCACGACTACAAAGGGCTTAGCCAGGATGCCGTCGTAAGTATCTAATAAAGCCTGCTTTAGATTTAGGGCATGCTGTTGCATTCAAAGAGTCAATGTTCAAATATTAAACATACTTCCACGCTACCGAGGTGGCTTTTAAAGTGCTGTCGTAATGAGCATTAAGTGATTAAAACGTGCAGGCTTGTGCCCAAATACTCGAAAAAGGAGTCCTCAAATCGAATGAGTATTCCATGCCGATAATGGAAGAGTGGAGTGAATATGAAGTGGCCTACGCTGTAGATAATATAAATATATACATATCGTGATTTTTCCGTTCTTACTTCGAGGCTGGCAGGAAGATCGGCACTCATCTCTTGTCAAGAAGTTGTTACTGGTCTCGGGGCAGCCCGTGTAGAGGAACGGCACACAGTACCCCAAGTTGCTGGAGAACCTGACACAGGCATTCACATACATTATTGTCTTCATCTTGCACAACATTCCAGACCGTTCTCACGGACATGCAGCTCAAGGATCTGTCGTTATTGGAAGTGTTCACAGCCCTACCATTTTCCACAGAGTTGCTAACAACATAACAGCGTCACACAGCGTTACTGAGGCGGATTTCACATCGAAATTAGTTGAATTGTTGATGTATCAAACTGTACCCAAATTAAAAAAAGGGATGAGAAAATCCCCTGGCTCTTAAGAACCCAATATAAACACAGATGAATGGGAAACACACAACCGAAGGGGAAAATGTTTTTACTGCCGGTCTCGTCCTGAAGCAGAAAATACCTTACCCTTACACTCCCTGATCAGGCACAAAGTTATAATTTACGTATTTATTTATTCAAACACATCACCAACAGGCTTAGCACCCACTGGTCGGTGAAATCAAAGGCTTAAATTGCAGAAGAATAAATATTTTACTAACATCACAGAAGAAATGTCAACCATAACCGTAACTATCGACCACCCTTTGTTTAGCAAACCGTTTCTGAGCCATCCTTCAATTTACTCGGTTACAACTTATCCACCCCGTGTATCGAAGCTTTCCGCCCCTGTTCTAACATACATGTATCGTTTCTCCTGGAGGCCACAGCCGGAGGCGCCATCCGGCTTGGTTTCGGGCAGCTCCAGACACTGCTGCGACGCCGTCCCCTCGCTGTCGTCGGCGCCGGCCCTCCTGCAGGCGCTGGTGCAGTCGCGCAGGGTGGCGAAGTTGTTGCCGGTGGCGCCGCAGCCTGAGTAGAGGTAGGACCGGCACACGCCGCTGGAGGTGTCCCAGTAGTAGCGGGTCCGCTCCTCCCGGCACAGACGCTCCCCGACTCCGGCGGCTGACCAAGACACAATGGCACATCGGTAACGCCCCTGATACAAGTGTGACCTGAACGCCGCGATTGCTTACGTTGATAACAGACAAGATCAGGAAAAGCAGCAGCGGATAGTACGACATCATTGTGAATGGACTAGCACGGCATTTATCCGAAATTCAACGTGCAAGCTTCACGAAAGTCTAAAGAGGAGCAGACCACTTTCCGACCCGGTGACGGTTGCGTGATTCGCCGAAGTGCTGCGAGAGAGGCATCGAATGCCGTGATAAATATAGGTTAAAACGTATTTAGCGGCTTGTCGCCTGCTTCAGTGCGATTTAGTAGGTCGTTTGCACACCTGATTACATATCTCATTTTCAGCCAGGTTGAGCGATGAGCAGCGCTGTTCGCAGTCGCCTCGTGACCGGAAGTTGTTGCCGTTGCCGCCGCAGCCGCCGTAGCGGAACACGTTGCAGCGGCCGGTGGTGGGATCGTGGTACCAGCGCCGTGTGAAGGACGTGCACGGCCCCGGCTCGGGCCGCATGGTACACACGTCCGCTGCAAACGGCCATCACTGATGAATGTATGTTTAACACGGAAGGCCGGCATAATGCTAAGAAACTGAAATCGCCCTCCCTTGCCAAACCATGCCCCAATTCGATTCTGGGCTACAATGTTATGACTATGCATCGTCGTATTGGGGGATATAGAGGCAGGGAGACGAGTGTTTGCTAGGACTACAATCAAATCCATTTTTCCGTGTTCTGGATGATGTATATGTATGTACGTGCATTATCAGCTGTAAATATACGTGTACGGTTTCAAAGCAAAGTAACAAACCAGGTTTCATGCCGACACCGACAATGCAAGGGCATCTATATCCATAGACGTAGGTACTGGGGGGCCAGGGGGCCATGGCCCCCCAATATTCTCATTGGGGGGCCAGACCATAGAGCTGGCCCCCCCAATATTTTGAGGTAGATGCTCACCCACAAATTTAACCATATTGTGTTGAAAATGACTGCGGTGATATTTATCATTAAAAACGATAAATGAGTAATTAATTAGTGTCCCAGCATATAGAAAACTGTAATTGGACCCGTGCCCTATCCGCTCTAACTGGGCTTGACTCAGCCGATGAAAAGCGAAGTTCTAATCGCCCGCAACAAAGGTATCTTGGCCCGCAACTAGCACCTCCTGAGTGGAGGATTCCGCCGGAATGGCTTCAGCTGAATTTTGAACTCGCGCGGAAACGTCATCTCGCGTTGCTTGGAGGCGCGCGAGAACCTGCGGTGATTTGCGAGAATGGAAATATCAGCCGACGATTTATTATTTTCCTGTACCAATTGGCAGAGCGCTGGGGCAGGCGTGGTGCAAACGTTTGTTTTGTATCATCGTTCCAGTTGCTGGAGACAGCGACGAGAACAATGGACATCCGAAAGTTTTTCAGCAAGAAGGTAAGCGAGCAACGATGAGTGTTACCACAACGGAAAAAAGTGGCGTTAGCTAGTGAATCTCGAAGTTCCTGCTCACAACAAAATTTCGTTCTAAGCCAATAGTTGTTTGATTTGGGCCAGTTGCTATGCGTTCATGTCCCTAACATAACCCGGAAACTTGCGCAGGGGCGCAGCCTGAGCCTCAGTATGGGGGGGGGCACAGCACCATGGAGGAGTACTTCCGAGGAAAAGGGGCACTTTTGCTAGCTTAAAAAACGTCGCCAGGGAAACGCTGAGGAGTGTCTCAGTCTGTCTGGCCGAATCCTGCTGCCGGAGAAAACTAGGGCACCTCTGGGGTTTCATGGGATGCTTCACATAGGCACTCAATTTTCTTCCGAGCGTCTGAACTGGTTCGGGGCCCTGAGTTGGCCTAAAGCCCCCAGAGCAGATCTAGGGGCTCTTTAAGGGAATGCCCCGCTTCGTTAATTTCTATTAGGGGAAAGTTTCGTGATTTTTTCCCGATTTGGCCCACCCAAACGGGTGGTTTGGCCCCCCTCCAAAGTTGCTTCTAGATCCGCCAATGCCTGGGAACCAATGAGGGGCACGTTCCCCTGCATCCCTTTGGCTGCGTCTCTGACCGAGGGGCACATTCAAGCTAAACACAATTGTAAAAGTTAAAACAATAGTTAAAAGCATCAAAGACATTGGGGCACTTTCAGTAGGTGAACCTATACTGTTATATTGTATTTTATAATGTTATACCTTGCACCCCTTCGCTACCGCACGCGAACCACCGCACACACCACGTGCCAGGCGTGCACCCCCACGCGCCAGCCCGAGCGACGGGATCTCAGGCGCAGCGCACACCGACACGTGTGCGGGGGTACGGCTTTGTCCTGTGGACGTATATAAACCGCATGCGTTCGCCAATACAGAGATTCGGCCTCCAAGACTTTGCCTTACAACAATACCATTCTAGTTAGACACCTGAATGAGGAAATGTCTTTTTATTCAGAAGAAAATTCACAACGAATGTATACAGTTACGTGATTAAGGGGCACTTCCGAGCTGAGGGTGCATCCATAAAGAAGGTGCACGTTTCAGCGGCTGAGGGGCACTTTCATCCAAAGGCAAATTTACAATGGAGGTACACAGTTAAGTGGTTGAGGGGCCCCTTCTGAGCTAAGGGCACATCCAAAAAGGAAGCCCACGTTTCAGCGGCCGTGGGGCACTTTCATCCGTTTTTTTCAAAGCATGGTCCAAGTTTATGTCAGCGGCCCTGGCCCCCAATAATTTTACCGTTCCTACGCCTATGTCTATATCCTTTTGCGGCATTATTGAAACTTTTGACGTCTACTTCCAACTTCTTGGCACGTTTGCGTTTTCATGTATGATTATATTCATGTCTACGCTCACTCTATAAAATAAACAATTGACGACTTACGCAACTCCCCACGTTACTTTCCTATCCCAAACATGGGCGTAGCCAGGATTTCGCTCTGGGGGAGGCGCCCTGAAAAGGGCGCCTCCGACAGCGCCAAATGGGCTCTGATGGGTAAAAGAGCTCTGCTTTCTACAGAATCGTGTCCTCAGGGGCCCTTCGGGCCCTCAGGGGGGGCGGCTGTCCCTGTCGCCCACCCCCTTGGCTACGCCCCTGATCCCATAAACACCACATACAACATAATGGAAAGCGGTGAAACCAAATCAATTTTCACATCCTGACCTGCCGCGTCTCGATCGCCGCAAGTGCTCTCGCACTCTTGCGATGTGAAGAAAATGTTCTCTCCACGCTCACAGCCGACCGATGGGAAGGACTGACATCTGTTGGAGATGGTATCGAAGTAATACTTGATCTCACGGGCGCCAGGGCGGCAGCTGGCGATCCCCTCCGGCTCAATGCGACAGAAGCGTGGCTGGCTCATAGGTCTGGCGGTAGTTACTGACGGTGCACCTGTGTACACAATCAGAACGGGTTATGGGTCTGATCAGTGGGTCTCTAACCCTTTAGACATATCGATCGAATGGATTGAACCGAAACTTCAGTGATCGGCGAGGAAAACATGTCGTTTCGGGTGCGCAGATGAGTTCAAACAAGCCCTGTTGTTCTTCAACGCAAGTGTTTGGATAAAAAGTTTCCTATTATGTCGAAGGTGCCTTATGTCTGATTGAAAGTTTTATAGAAGTTTCGAATATCAAGGTGAATTATTCTCGCAACCTAAAAGACGGCTTTCCTTGTGATGTAAACGTGACGGCTTCATTTGATTTTAATTTAAAAATGAACTGGAACAGAACATGCAAATAAGCATCTAAATATCTCTAAGTCTATGTTAAATAATCCAAGCTGAGCACAAAGAACATCTCACCTTCTCGCACCCGACATGCGAGTTCGCACTCGCGCAAAGTAAAGAACATATTCCGGCCGCGCTTGCAGCCAAACGAGGCGAAGGAGAGACACCTTCCCGCGATGGTGCTGAAATAATACATTGTTTCCAGGTCCCCAGGTCGGCAGTTTGCAATGTCTTCTGGTTCAACCAGGCAGAACTGTGGCCTCTCTTCCATCTCGTCATCATCTAAAAGGAACACTTCGATAGTCATACAACATATAATTCATAATCAACCAAACTCGTTCATTGCAGCTCAGTCATAAGTAAATATTGCACATTGTGGTTCCCAAGCTTTTATAATCCAACCCTGTCCATCCAGCAACCGTGCTCTAACTCCATTGTCAAGGAAAGTCTAACCCTCATCTTCCGGTTCGTCGGCGTCTCCGCAAGTCTGCTCGCACTCCCGCCGGGAAGAGAACAGATTACGGCCGCGCTCGCAGCCGAAGGACGTGAAAGAGCGGCACGTCCGGGAAGAGGCGCTGAAGTAGTACTTGGTGGCCCGCTCTCCGGGCCGGCAGTTCCGAGTCTCCTGCGGCTCGAAGCGACAGAACGCCGGCCGGCCTCCTTCGGGGCGAGTGTTGTCTGGAACTTCAAGACACTGAGGGCTACTCTATGTATACTAGCCAGGCGAATGTTTTCGAATGTTTTTCTCCAATGCAACAATTGGGATTTGTGGGCATTTGAAACATCAACCGGACCAGGCGCGTAAACATCAAAATGATGGCTAGTTCATTTCGTTGATGAGAAAGACAGAGAAAGAAAGCGTTCAGACCAAACTAATCTATACATTTATGAAGACCCACTCTCCGCGCTCAGCGGCGGACTAACCTTCGTCAGGCGCGCAAGTGGCTAAGCAACTGAATCGACTGGTGAACATGTTGTCGCCGACGTCGCAGCCGCGGAAGGCAAAGGCGTCGCAGCTGCGGCTCTCCCTGTTCCAGTAGAAACGTTCTTCGGCCGCCGAGGAGGGCCGGCAGCCCAGCAGTCGACGAGGAGGTCGGTTGCAGAAGGGAGGAGGGGTGTACGGACCGGAGTCGGCCTCCGTCGGCGAGGCAGTGTCTCCATTGTCTGGAGATTCAACCAGTTTGTTGTTCGGTATTTTGCTAGCTAACTTGTTGAACATAACTTGTTGAACTAACTTGTTGAACATAACAATGATAAGGGTAATGCAGAGCTTGCCCCAGAGGCGGATCCAAGACTTCATCGGGGGAGGGGCTCGAGCCTCCTTCGCCATTGGCCCGGATCAACCTCCACCTTTGTATTAATTATAGGCGCTCAGACATTTCGGGGAGCTTGAGTCCCCTAGCCTCCATGCATCTGCCACTAGCTCGCCCATAATTTCCGATACCTTGGGTGGTAATGAAGCTATCAGCCTTAATCTTTCACTTAAGGAAGAGTCCTCGTGATAAATCACTATAAAAGGAACTGCAAATGGAACTAATGCACATATTGACGCAACCACCCATGTTTGAACTTTTCGAACAAGCTGTTTTACCAATTTGCATAAGAATTGGGGACCAGAGCGGTCATGCACGCATGTTTAGATTTTTAACATCTAACTATTAAAGCTGCATTGAAAAAAGACCCAAAATTAAGTTTTGGCGCAGCAGTATTAAGGAGGATTCTACACATGTAATTTGAGCGTAGTTATCCCTCAATTTCTATTATACTTTGTATTTTAATCTTACTACAACTTGAATATCTTAAATCGTGGAGAAATGTACCATGAAAGAAGCTCCAACGATGGACAGCATGCAGTGACGGACGAAATGGGGAAGCGGTCAAATGATGATAGCCGCTCCCTGAATTTCGAAAACCCGAATATAAGGTCATATATTAAATCTATTGATGGAAGAATAACTATCTGATTTTCAGTACAAATTTTCTGATTATAGTTCTGCGAGCATGGTTGGCTATTTCATCTAGTAAGCAAGGCTAGGGGATGCAATGACAGCTTTCGAGCCCAATTACCCAATAGGTACCCATATTTATGCCCATATATTTTATACCTGACTATAGCACAAGACCTTCCGCAACAAATACGTGATTCGATGACTAAATATCTTTACGCTTTGTACCCCTGCTCTAATTTCAGCGTATTTGACAAATGCAAACATACATGCATGCATACCTACATACATACATACCTACACATATACATGTATACATACATACATACATACATACATACATAAGAAGTGATGTATTGGTTTCCCCTTAATCCCCACTACATAGCGTTCCAATATTTCACAAGCCTTACCGTCAGGGAAAATCACAGAGCCACTGCAGCGTTCCCTGCACGCTGCCAACGTCTCGAAGTTGTTGTCGTTGCCGTCGCAGCCCGAGTAGAAGAATGACTCGCAGCGGCCAGCGGCGGTGTTGAAGCCGTAGCGGCGCAGGCGGCCTCTGCAGGTGTCGCCGGGCTGAATGGGAAGCCGGCAGACATTGGCCGACTCTGAGCTGCCTCCACTGCCGTGGGCGCACGTCCTCAAACACTCCTGCCGAAACAGAATGTATTGGAACTTTTCGATGGCATAGGGACTCTGAGCCTTGTTTCTTGTTGTCTGTTTGAATGGCGATAATAACGCATAAAATATCCTAAACTGGCACTGATTTTTCGAAGCCTGTAGCTCAACTTGGCCATCTGTAAGGTCCACGTTTGCTGGCTAGTCCTAGACATTCGATATGTAAGCATTATTCACACCTCCTTCAATGTTATTGTAAAACGGACAATGAAATTAGCTGCTGAACTAAGTCAGATGAAGGAAGCGGTAAAACTCTATATTTGTTCCCCTTATATTACAAGTTACAACCAATATGAAAAAGTATTCTTCAATATGGAAAACCAGGGCGCAGCTTTTAAGACATCGGTCTACAGCCTATCATTATACGGTACGGTCAGTTGTAAACATCTCCAATTATCCCAATTTTAATCACGCCTTACCTCTCTGGACGTGTGTATGTTTTCTCCTCTAAGACACCCATTGTCTATCAGGCTGAGGCAGATGCCTCTGCTGGGTGAGAAGAAGTACACAGTGGTCAGGTTGGAGGGGCTGCAGCCGAAGATGGGACGGGGTTCGTTCTCGCACCGCCGGGTGTCAACTGGAGGTCGCGACCCTCCGCCGGAGTGGCACGTGACCTCACACTCTGCCCTGCTCCGGAACATGTTCGCTCCTTCTTCGCATCCGGAGGACTCATATTCCTCGCACCTGTGCCAATAGCAGACCTTGTCAATTTTCCAAAGTAAACGGGTTCGACAACAGCAATCAAATCAAATATTCATAAGTCGATTCAACAAAGCAAGGGCTTTCCGAATCAGGGAAATGTGTCATTCGTTCAAACTGCGTTTGAGTGTGATTGTGTATTTATGCTGAGGGCGAAGGTGTGTGCGTGTTTTTGTGACCTTACACAATAATAAAATATACAAATATAAGATACTTGTTCGTTAAGATCAATGATTTTTTATGTGCAGTTTACGGTCTGGTCCAATGCATTCAATAATAGTGTCAGGGCTTCTAATCCCCGAAAGTGACACGGCAGTGACGGGAAAGTGACATCGGTACCAGGTGACACCAAATGTACCATATTTAGGCAAATTAAAGCGATGGGGCAATCTCCTATAGTACGCCGATTTTTACGACTGCGATGGAATTGGGCTATGAGGACTATAATCGAGACCGTTTTCGCCCAACGTCGACAAAAAATCGGTTTCCATGCCGTGCTTGACACGCGATAGCCACAGTCAGGATTCCAGGAATACGAGGCCTGCCCCAAATGATCTCGTACTATATAATCACCACGGGCACTCATGAATTGCGGAGGAGGGTGTTGAATCCCCATAGCTCCCTTTGAATCTGCCACTGAATTGAGGCTATGTTTGACTGCAGACTCCCTATTTGTTCATATGTTTCCTTATCAGGGGTGTAGTGAAACGCATTCGACAAGTTGAAACGAAACCTTTATCCAGTGAAGATATTCTTGTGTCCTCAAACAGTGATAAAAGATGACGAGATAAAATACTTTATTCATAAGAAGCGACGATATTTCGATATACTATTCTGGGATTCCTCTTCCTGGGATTCTGACAGTGGCACTTGCGTGTTAATCACGGCATGACGACCGAATTCGCGTCAATTTTGGAAAAATGCCTTGATTTTAGTGTTCATGGCCCAAGTTCATAACAGTTGTAGAAAAGCGGCATAACGTACGGATATTGTCGTTCCCTTTTAATTCCACTAAATCTGGCACACTTTTCCGTCATCTGGTACCGAAGTCATTTCGCCGTCACCGTCGTGTCTTTTTGGGGAATGAGAAGCCCTGCAGTACTGAACAGCAAAACACCAGCACGGTGAAGATCACCTCTGAATATGCCCTGGTTTCACCCACCGCATGCTCTCAGCGTTGAAGGTCCATCGCATCTGCGCCGCTCCATCTCTACGTTGGCAGCGATCGCCCACCGCCGGGGGTTCCAGGCACACCTCCGGCACCCCGGTGACATTACCCAGGCGCAGGCCGCGGCAGGAGGACAGGCACTCGGCCAGGGAGCCGAACCTGTTGTCGTTGCCCTCGCACCCGCCGTACTGGAACATCGCGCAGCGGCCAGACTGTAGGCTGTACGACCACAGCCTCTGTCGGTCCTCACAGGTGCCGCGGTCTGTGGCGAGCAGACAGACCTCGCGAACGGCGGACGGCACGGAGCACTCCTCCCGACACGCTACCGCTGACGTGAAGTGGTTGTCGGAGTCGCCACAGTCAGCAACAACCTGGCCGCACGTGTGCACGATGGGCTCGAATATACTCAGGTGGCGGAGAGAGCTAAATTGTGGTGACGTGCCAAGGACTAGAAGGTTAGTTTATAGGCCTAAGATAGCTATCAACTTCTCCAATCTTAGGTGATTTGGATGACCGAAAAGATAAGGTTTTAACTTATGCACACAATTTTGCGTCAGCCTAATTAATAATAACGAGGCTGAACGTTATAAGAAACAGTAGGCATGCTTACGAACTGCAGGTCATATAATATAAATTTTACAGTTCCCAGTTTCCTCATATCTCATAGGCGGATCCAGGGGGCAAGGGGGGCACGTGCCCCCCCGATCGACCCTCGGCGCCCCCCTGAAAGGTCGATGGCGCCCCCTGAAATGTCGCTTCCCACCCCCCCCAGGATGCGAAAGTCGGCGCCCACCGATAGGATTTTGCGCCCACCTGATAGCTTTTGCTGGTCATAAGTGGCGCCCCCCTGGTCCGGATGGCGCCCCCCGGTCCGGATGGCGTCCCCCGGGAAGGTGCCCCCCGATCGGCAATCCTGGGTCCGCCTATGTCATATCTCACTTGTGTCATACACCGGCCGCGGTCCGAGCTGTAGTAGTAACTTCTCCGGGCCTCTCCGCAGCTGCTGGCACCTGTCGTCGGCTCACGGAAACAACGGTTTGGCCGCTGCCGCGAGTGGCCACCACAGCGCTGCGCACACTCGGCAAGTGTGTCGAAGTTGTTGGCGTTGCCGCTGCACCCACCGTAGGTGAAGGAGCGACACGAACCAGTACTTGCGTCGTAATAGAACTTCCGAATCTCAGCAAAGCAGGGTCCACTTTCCGGTGGCAGACCGCACGCTTCTGCAGAAACGAAAGTAACAAAATGCAGCAAAAACAAATAGGTACACATGTCCGATAATACAAATTGGGCTCAAGAAGTAAGGAAGAGATAGGTGACGACCGTGAAATTTTTGTTTGTTATCTAACAGACTGGCCTACAACCGCGGAATCAATCATGTTTGCCAAGTAGGTTAAAAAAAGCATGTACCAAACGGTACCAATATGTACCATCATCCTGTGTCTCGGGAGACGCGTCACCGTCTTCGTGACAGTAGCGTTCACACTCAGCCCTGGTCTGGAAGTTGTTGGAGTTTCCTCCGCAGCCGCTGTAGATGAACTGCTGGCAGCGGCGCTCGAAGGAGTCGAAGTAGTAGCGAGTGATGCTGTCGGCGCACGGGCCCACCAGGGAGCGCTGCTGGCACACCACTGCCGCTGCACGGGATGGGTGGGGAGGGGGTCAGATGGGGGAGCGGGGATAAGGGGTTGGATCTGAAGAATTGAATTTTCTTATCGAATTCTTTCCAGTAGATAGTGATATTCGCTTAACTGTATTTAAAACAGTACTTGCCTATTTTATAATGGTTTATTTTACGATGTATATTTTTTTCGTTTGACATATTTAGCGGACGACAATGAGTGTTTTTGGGTGATATTATAACCAAATATTTCTAACGAACTGCTTTTCAATTTAATATTTTACATGGTTTAATATATTTTGGTAAATTGCGAACCTTTTTATTTCTTACAAATCCAAAATATCCACGGTTATACAATCTGAGACGTGTAGGTATTCTCACCTTCCGGCTTGGGCGTTGGCTTTGGAGCGGTTCCCCCGCAGCTGGTCCTGCACTCCTGTGCAGTGTTGAAGTTGTTACCGTTTCCTTCACAGCCTCCGTAGGAGAAGGGCTCGCAGCGCCCGGTGTCGGCGCTGTAGAAGTAACGCTGCACGCGGCCAGTACAGGGCCCTTCGTCAGGTCGGAGTAGACACACATCTGCCGCAGACACACACATCTGTCATCTGCCTGACAAACACAAACACTCACATCTGCCGGAGACACACACATCTGTCATCTGCCTGACACAAAAACTCACACACATCTGCCGGAGACACACACATCTGTCATCTGCCTGACACAAACACACACAAACACACACACACACACACACACACACACACACACACACACACACACACACACACACACATCTGCCGGAGACCGCTCATTGATAACCTGCGCCCTCCACTGACGGCGGAATTGGTGCCCTCAGAACCCTACGATTCATGTAAGTTTCATCAGGAGTGAACTCTCTAGTAAAACTTATAATCTCAGATTATCCGAGGGCATGGCTCAAATTCTTGTTCCATTCGAGGGATTGTGCACAAATTGAGTTGATATGATACTAACTCTTTGCAGGTTTAAATCAATTTCGAATTCTGAGACAAATGAGGCCGATTCGACTTCAAGCTAAATTAATTCCACATAGTCTAATTCATCACCACTTCATACATACCGGAGACACATAAGGTCAGCTTTGCATACAAAGTAGCAATTATATTTGTCCCTATCCCCTCCTATGTGTCACCAGTTCTTTGGAGACTTGCTCAATAGAAACAATCGGCCTTTTGGGACTAGATAGCTCCAGACCTTTCATACGTCAGACAGAAGCTATCGCTCCCTTGGTGAATGTCGTTATAGCCTCGTAAATAGACATATATGTAAAACAATAGCGGAACCCTATACCTAAGGGATTAAGTGCCCTTAAACATTTGAAAATGTGCCCAACCCAAAATAGTCCCCTTTTTCTCCTTATTATCCAGTAAAAATTTGAGAAAAAAATTCGGGTAAATATGATTTCAAGCATCAGAACGAAGCTTCAGAGGGAGCATTCGGCATCAGCGGTTTGCCGTGGCCAACACTCGATCGTCCCACTTGAATACGCAACTGGGTACAGATCCGAATACAGGCGTGGCCACTGGTAAATAATTAATGGGGCCAGTTAATCTCTGAACTGCTTGCTGACAAAAAACTCCACTCCTATAACCAAAACCCCATAGGACTGGAGCTCATTGCTGCCTTTCGAATTGGCTGACTAGAACATTTTCCAATTTCTACCCAATTTGACTCGAATAGGACTGTTTAATGAAAGGTTAAAGCCCAGGCCGTTTTAGAACGCGTATTAACAAGAAACAGAAAGTATATGCTTAATTTGTCCTGCGGATTTATCTAAAATTCACCTGTATCTTTAAGTTAAACGCGTCCATAAACATCCACTCATGTGTAAGTTTGGGCTTCCCTTTCACTTCAGATCTGAAAATGTACTATCTTACACCCTCATTATTGGCGGAAAAGGCGCAGTTAGGGAGCTAACGGTTCATGTGCCTCGGAGATGAAGTGGGTGTCAGGATGAGCCGCGAACAGGGCCGATGCAGTTATTACCCGAGAGAAAAATGCATTATTCAGAAGATAAGATTACGGGAATTACCTATAGATTATTGAGTACTACAAAATATAAACTATTCCTAAATTCTGAATGTTCTGAAAAGTTCGAAAAGCCGCAGCAAGATAAGCTCTCAACGCTTTCAAAGCAGCACCACCCCACTCCCTCTCGTTGCCATCCAAGATACCTTTATTGTTGCCACCAGCTGTTGGCTGGCGTCGACATGAGAGCCGCCGCGAGGGTCAAAGGTCGGGTTGCGGTGCTGAAGCCGCCAATGGGCGGACGGGCGGCCTGCTTTGTACACCCTCGGGCGAAAACGCCCGTGCACGCTCGCAGCGGAGATGCGCTCTGATTGGCCAGACGGATTGAATTCCTCTTCGGTTCCCAGGACAGTTTTAATCTACGCCGGGAGGAGCGAGGACGTGCCAGTGGACGGAGCGTGGTGTTGAGGATTCATATTGCGTGTGAATTGATTCTGGAGCGATACATTTTTTGGTTTAAATATGCAAGGGTGCGATTTGTGTACTGTGCAAGTGATTCACGGGTGATTTGCGGCATTGCGCTCTGGGGAGACGCTTCTGCTTCAACTCCGACTTGTGCAGGTACCGTTTAACGTTGACTAAAACTGATGCTAAGATGTGAATTCACGTGATCTGATGGGAGTGAGCTTAACCTCCCGTGGCTGTTTTTTTATTTAGGCTTCTTCGTTGGTGAACATTAAATATTACCATGCCTTAGGGAAACTATCTGAAACCGTGTCGGCAGCGTGGCCTGGATATCTTGTTTTGAGTCTCCAGAAAAGTGCTCCACGTTTGCCTAATTTCCACCCGTTTTCATACTTCTCACGCCTATAATTCGAGAAACTAACGACTCTGCTTGTGTTGGCAGATTATGCATCTCATCGGGACAGAACGAATTAGTAAAAAAACAATCTATGCGGAAAATTCAAAGCCATACGAACAGCTACACCAGGTGGGAGGACAGTGGTGGCGGCGGGTGGTGGCATTAGTGCTGCGCCACCGGCGCGTCTGACTACAGGAAGCAGAGTCTGTGGCGGCCGGAGTTCTCAAACGCCGCGGTCGTCTCAGCATAAGGTCAGTCCGCCCTATTGTTGTACAGCATGCCCGAGTGCGCGGGAAGGGGGAGCTGTTTCCTCCTAAAGTGAAAGCAATTCCGGATTGAAATCATCAGTCAACCGTGGGAATGTGCTTGGTATATGAATATAGCTACCGGACGAAGATCATAGCGCTGATCTTAAATTTTAAGTACGTTTCTAGCTATCCACGCAACAAATTTTCCACGAGTTTTCGGCAGGCGCCGGGGTCTAGTGTGGGGAAACTGGTATGCGACTAGGATACACGTATTATAACCGTCTTCTTTTCCCCCGTAGGTAAATATTATTATCTAGGAAGGTCGACGAGAACCGTGTACCAAAAACTGGGGGCAGAACAGAGCACAATGTAGAGGGGAATGAGTCCACTCCGCTGGAGTCGTTGCCATGACCCGCTTCGGTATTCTGGCCCTGGTCTGTCCCTAGAGAAGCTGGGGCATCAAAACAAATCGATGTATTGTGAAACATTTAATGCCATTATTTGAATTACCAATAACAACATACAAAATTAAAATCATTATCAGTGTATCCGAGACCCAAGTTTAGGAGGAAGGCCAACTAGGTCAAGATTCTGGCTGGCGAGGGTGAGGGTGGCGATGGAGGGCGGTGGTGGAGGAGCGCGGTATGACTTCCTGATCCGGAGGGGTAGGAGTTGGCTCAGTCGTGCAAAGTCGATAAGTGAGTAAAAAATTCGTTTTTCCCCTTCCCGGCTCTACAAAATTTCAATGTTACCAAAATAATGAGCAGGATGTTCTGTTCTGTACATGGTTCTGCAGATTTAAACTCACTCCCTTTATGGACAGATCTTTGGGGAAGGCAAAATACTCAATACATAATACTTTTCTCTATTTAGGGATCACTTTAACTTGATCTTAACTATACTTACTTAAAAATTGAACTTTGCCTTGTTGTTCTTTGCGTTTGAGCGAAGTGGGTCACAACTGCAGCAGTCTTGATATGCCGGGACACAATTTCGGCAAGAGAAAGTGTGTAGTTCATGGCAACCAAATTAGGATTTGACATCAGTTTCGAAATAATCTGATTTTAAACTAAAAACAAAACACTAAGAAAGCACAAGCGGGGTCAATTTTACGCCGCTCGCCTGTAAGTTGAACAACTACCGATTTAGAAAAAAGCTTCATCAATCCAAGCTCTTATCACTTCTCTCAAACGTGGTCAACAAACCTTTGTCTGCAGAAAACTGTTCTCCGGCAACCCCTAATTCCTAAATCATTCTCAGGTGGGGATACTTTAGGGCCCCTCCACTTCGCATGTTAAAGTTGAAATCTAAAAGGACTAAGTATGAAACGAGGGGCTTTTCGGCATCCCATTCGCGACTGATGCTCAATTCAAATCTTAGGAAGGAGGCATATTCCCTTTAACAGGGGTTGGCTAGTGTGAGGGAATTAATACAATTTTAGATGGTCATACCAATTACGCGTTCCCTCCGTAATATACAGCTCTCACCTTTGGTCTCGGATCCTGTGATGCCCTGACAGAGCTCGAGGCACTGCGCCGGCTGGCGAAGTTGTTGTCGTTACCCCCGCAGCCGGAGTAGTCAAAGTCGCTGCAGCTGCCGGTCTCGGGGTTGTAGGAGAACCGCACCACCCTGCCCAGGCAGTCGCCGACGGCTGCCGGCTCTGCCAGGCACACCTCTGCCGGCGGGGGCTGGCGCTGGAGAGGCTGGCCATGTTGGAACATAGCATAGCGGCTAGGCAAACACTGCCAGGCTATCGAAGAGTAGAATGTACTTGAATCGAGGTCAAATTCTACCACAGTTTTAGACGTCCAGTATCTTACTGGTTGTTTCTGATTCAAGGCAAACTTGGGATTTCTACATTTATTTCTTGCAACTATCAACTCTGTTCCATAGGAGTGAGGAAATACGTACCATAAAGAAGTTGGCACGGAGAAACATGTCATTGGAATAGATACTCGTAGAAACGTAATGAGATATGACTCAATCATAGTCTGGAACTATAAGATGAGCTGGGGTAATAGCATGTAACCCACCTAGGTACTTGCACTCATCGTCTCCACACGACCAAAACAAATGTAAATTACGTGTTTCATTGATGATGCCGGGTGGGCAGCTTCTCTCGCAGCTTTCAAAGGTGGCGAAGTTGTTGTCTGTCGCTCCACAGCCTCCATACAGCAGCGTCATACATCTGCCATCTCGGACGCTGTAGAAGAACCTGACGGAAAACATACATCATAGCTCAAAATACATCGCTTATTCACGAAATAAGGTGCGATATTCTCCACGTGTGCGGAACTTTCGGAACTGCGTTCAAAGGTTTAAGAGATCCCTCTGTTGATAGATTGATGTTGATTCAACCTTTGATGAGGGTTTACACTTTACATGTTCAAAACCCAAAAACATCCACGATATCGGGCAACCTGGAAACTTGTAATGTCTACATTAAATGAGCTCTGGAGCGCTGGTTCTGTTTGGATGTCCCCACCTGCGGATACTGGCGGTGCAGGAAGGCGCGCGTGGGTCCACGGGGGGAGCAGCACAGTCCACCAGGCCGCCGGGCGAGCTGACCTCGAAGCCGCCCGGCGGGATAATGTTCTGACACGTCGTGATGCACTCTCGCAGCGTTTGGAAGTTGTTCTGCGGTGGAGACAAACTTGTTTATCGTAAGATGACATTAGCAGCCGATAGCTTAGCGTTTGTGTCATGCTGATTTCTCCATCATCTTGTACGCATCATTTTTTTAGAATGTATAACTATTTATGTCTACGTGATCACGTGACAATTACTTTTTGGAGACAAAACTTATCAAAAGTACTCCCACAAGACACTCGTCGTTCAACACCCGCCCCGGTGGGCCTCCGAGCCATCTTCGCCCTGGTGAGAAGGGGGCTTCAAAACACTCCCTCCTAGTTGTCGACTTCTATGCGGGATAGCGAAAAACGCAAAGGCTAGTGGATGGTTCGTAAAAACTAGTGAAAAAACTTTATTAGTGACGTTTTGGCTCAGGTCAGTATTGAGGTCATGCCAGGTCAAAAAGGTGACAGGCTAGAAAAGAGTTTCTGGGCTCGACCGTCTGACAGAGTTGAGTTAGAATATTTTGTTACACTTAGAGAAATTCCGTGGCACCCAATGTCGCAGTGACTCTCTGCTGTGGAGTCTGCGGCTCCAGTTTTAGTGGTCGACCCCAGCCTAGAGCGTCGCTGGTCTTAAAGAAAAGGGTCAGCCCCCAATAAATAGTGTCACTTCCGAGGTGTCCGATACCCAAAATCCATTTATGATTATTTTGTGGTATCAGACACCTGTTTTGAGCGTGATTAGACACCCTCAGAAGCACTATCTGATTCTACAAAGGAGTCATCTCCATCCTTATGGAAGTCATTTGGAGCGATTGACACTATTAAAAACAACGGCTAGTTGTTCTAAGAGTCAGCTGACTCCCTACTGTGATCTTGACTCCCAAGTGCATACCGTCCGACGCCTAAAAAGGTTGAAATATCTCCGGAATGCGGAGTCGGACTCCTTTGCGTGCACGTGCGTTGTCTTTTTTACTGACAGGCAAATCACGCCGCCGCGCCGTTGAGGTAGCCATATTGAATTGGTCGGCCACACGGTTCGGTGACCTTTCCGTTGTGATCTCCGTGAATAATCGGCAGCATGATTATTATCTGAGAAAATGCAAAACCGCACGAGAGTGTCAAAGGAGCTACTGATCAAGGAGCCGCAAGTCACCAATACACGAGGCCATCAGTTCAAGGTCGCCCATCCTCGTGCAAATACCCTTGCTCGGTGGAACCACCTGGGTTACAGGGCCTTGGCAGAATGGAATAGTTCTATCCTGCGTTATCGAGTGCGAAACGGTGAACAAGTTCAGGAACAGCCCGGATGAGCACTGGGCAAGGATACAGTGGGATTCTCTGAACTCGTGGTGTCAATAAGGTGCTTTGTGGGTGACATGCCCAAGTGATAAAGGCATTTTAGGAAGCATATAAATATTCGGCTTTCATAAGAATCATAAACAATAAGAGATCACTTGAGAGGTAAGTCGTGCCAATTCGGCCTACTGTCGATTTGCGTTCAAGTGCTGTGGTATGGGACCCTTGGCAGTGGCGGATCTAGCCGGTAGGTTGGGGGGGTTAAGCCAGAGTCGAAAAGGGAAAAAACGTCACATGGTGAAACATTTTGCCATATTTTAACTGGACGGTATGTTTGAGGGCAAACCCAGAAGAAGATAAGCTAAAAAATTGTCACGGGGTGAAACATGTGACCAAAATATGTTGTTTTTTTCTCTCCAAGGCCTAATGTTAAGGCCACTGAAGTTTTATGGTTCTGTCTGAAGTTAAGAGTTGAAACACCAGAACCTCGCTTTTAAAATAAATATTAGTCGGACCAAAAATGAGGTTGACAGCTTTGGGGGAAACATAGTTTTGCCCTGAAATTTTCCGTTTAGGTGGAAAATGCCTTCCCCCCTGGATTCGCCGGAAATATGACAATGTATTGATTGCCTTTGGCCAACTAGTGAGAATGCGCATCGGGACGGTGGCTCAACGGCGTTGAACTTTTCTGGGATTGGGAGACCCTGCGAGTCAGACACTGGCAAATCCAGGAGGAGGGCAAACTGTGCAATTATCGTCCCGAAAACCTCAATTTTTTCCCGGTTTTCCTAAATAACTTTGTTTAAGATTTCGGGCCCCGTTGCCCCCTTCCCCCTCCCAGCCGTCGGTCTGGATCCGACCAAGTCAGGGTGTGGGTTGATGAACAGCTGTCCATTGGGTTCGTTTACGAGTTTGTGTGTCGTTTTTTTAGATCGAATACAATGGTTCTTTTTTTCTTGTGTGATTTTCATGAAACGCTCAGGCAAGTTCTGTGGTTGGATTTAAGTCGGAGAAGCGGAGTATGCTGAAGCATTAACCCAAAAATACAAACAGGTCACGCCCTTTCGAAGAGAAAAGAACCCATATTTGGGGTCACGACTTTTCTCATGACAACTCTACAGGGGGTCATCAGGGCAAAATAGGGGCGTGAGATGACCTAGACTCCCTTCAGAGGTGTCAATGGACCCCTTTTCACGTATCATGGGGGTAGTCAAATGGGGTGTCTTGACTCCTTTATTGGGTGTCAAATGACACCTTACGTGGAGTCGGATGACTCCCTAAGGGGTGTCAGATGACCCTTTTTGACTCCCTAATCAAGAGTCATGACTCAGAAGATAGGAGTCTGACGCCACTGACCCCAAATTTGGTGGGTAAAAGACTCCCCAAAGAGCAGTGTCCCAAAACCTGGGGTGCTGGGTGCAGAGCGACACCCAGTCAAGCAGAATTTTCCACTCACTTTTATATTTTTTTCCTGAATTCTCCACTCACTTTTCAAGTATGGTTCTAGGTACCAAAGACATAATTCACTCACAAAGTTAACAATATTCAACAATACACTTACTACAAGGGCCATTTCAATTGCCTCCTCTACTAACGTACACTGGAAAAAGAGAGCAGGAGAATCGAATAGAAGATCTCCAAATTAACTCGGCTTTTATGCACGTCTTTCACTTTTCTGCAAAAAATCTGGCGACTTATATTTTTCCGGCCAATTATACCTGGCATCCTTATCTCCACCGATTTCAGTGGAACAACAGAATCGAAATTCTGGCGCAGGCAAGACGCTCAGTGCCCACCCCGGAGAAAGTTACAGTGGGTGAACACCGCCACTAAATTCCACCACTCACAAAATTCGTGCGTGGAAAATTAGACACCCTAGCCTTGTGTTGCCAAAGAAATGAACTGACCGCTTTAAGAGATACATTTCTGGAAAGCAGTTTATCTGTGCACATGATTTCTAGGCTTACGTCCTTGAAAAGTTGTTTTTGTATTTCTGGTACCGAGAATAGTGAAAAACCATTTTTGGTCATATTTTTTGTTAAAAGCAATTATCTTGAAATTTGTATGCTAGGCAGCATATTTTTTGACATTGTATCATAGAAAATTGGCCATTTATTGCGAAGAAAATCATTTTTATCTGTATCAGCCCTTCATTGCTGCGTCCACGCCGTGTGACACCCAAATCCACTCACGACACCCTACGACACCCTAGGCATAAAAACGCTGATATTTTAGTTGAACTGGAAGTGTCCGGTATTTGAATATATTGAAACTCTACATTTTGATTAAATGAATTTTCTGGCCACAAGAATGCATCCAGCTACCCTTCAAACATCGGCACTTTTTTGTATGGCTGGTCTACGGCGTGGACTTACCAAAACGCCGTCTTTACATCTAGTAAATAAAAGCGGCATCTTAAGGTTTTTTGAAAGGCAGATTGCATATTCGTTATTGACAAAAAATTGTTTGTCTTACTCTTTGTGTGATTTTATCTATAGAATTTTCTAGCCTATAAGGATTCAAAAAATAATTTAGGGCAATTTTTAAAATGCAAATTATGTAGCTTAGGCGACCGGCAGGCAGCAAGCGATTAGAAATTTAAAGTAGTAGTCGTTGTGACGCTGTCGCAACGGTCGCAACCCGCCGCGCCTGGCTGATGTAGACGAAAGGAAGAAACAAAACAGAAATAAGGCTGTAGCTTCGATTAGATTCATACAAAGCAGCATATTCATATGAAGGTGAGAATATATGTGAGGAGGAGCAGGAAAATTGACAAGTAAAGAAAAGAAACTTTTAGCAAGAGTCTGGAAGAGTTTATTGCCATGATAGAAAGTTTGTAGTTTCGTCTGGGTTACTTAAGTGTAAGCCAAGGCTCTACTGGGCCCTAGTATAGGTGCATGCGAGGTGCAGTGATTGAGGTCAGGAGTGGCCTCCAAAATTCCGATAACTATAGGTTTAGGAGAGGCGTTGTCCCGGACAGAAAAACTATACAGTGTATGCTTAGATAATAAATTTAGGCACTAGGTATTGCATGACAAATCCCTTCTTTATTTTTCACCACCTGCCGGTCTCGGAGGCCTCCTCTGCAGAGTTGTTCTAAGGGGGCCCTGATATTTCGTCTCAGAGACTTTTTAGAGCTGGTTATATGGGAGAGGAGAGGAGGGACACAAGAGTTGGTCTAGGGAAGCCCCCCAAGAGTTGGTCTTCATCCCACAAATGTTAGTCTAGGCGGCTTTCAGAGTTCTTTACCCACGAAGGGTGGTCTCAGAGGCCCCTCAAAAGTTTTTTTCGTGACAACTCACCATTGCCTCAAAAAATAATTGGAGACTGCATCAGGGGGTTTCAGTTGGTAAAGATTTATCTGTTTAACCCAAATTTTTCACATGGTAATGGTCAAACAATGCTGCTTGGGGACGATTTAAAAATATTTACTTTGAGACAATTAAACAAAATATCCATCCCTCAGTTCAAACAAGGGCTCTGAGAGGTTACTGCCTGAATACCCAAATTGGGAAATTTTTACTCCACCATACATTTTGAGGGGAATTTTCCACTCACTCGCCATATATTCCAGCTGAATTTTCCACTCGACACCCTAGCACAAAACCTATTTTGGGTCACTGCCAAAGAGGGATCTTCCAGATACCCCAAAAGGGTGGACTTTTTTACGGCATCACCTGATACCCCAATCAGGTGTCGTTTTTCTCTCATTGTAGGCACCATTCGCTTTCCCGTTTTCTGGTGAATCGAATGATGTATGATATGACAAGGCTAGGTAAAGAAATAAAAATGACGTGACCCAGGTACAGGACAAGGTCACTATATGACCTAGCATAATCAATATGTACATCAATCGACTCGAAGTAATAATCCAAACGTGACGGTAGTAAAATAAAAGTTCTTGAATTTATGTATAAAAGTTATTGACTCCGGTGTGAAAACATGCTAAAGTGGTCCCAGATGACCTCTCAGAGGTCACAGGTCCAAACTTGCGAGATGAACTTGGAAAGAGCCTCAGGGTAATAAGATTTGGTGAAAAGAAAGGTAGTCTAAGCTTTATCTACAGAAATAGGGTCATTTTCGCCCAATTACCGATTTCCCCATTCATCTCCAACATTGGCGGACACGGGGAAGCCATTTCGGCCATGGTCCTTCCAAAGCGCTTGAGGGGGGGCAAACTATATTTTGGCCCCCAAAGACCGGATAATTTTTGAAAAAAGGTGTTTACACTAGGTCTGTCAAGCAAAAAATATTTGTTCCCCCAGGATAGCGATCATGCACTTGGAGATGTAGCTTATACTAGGTCTGTCGAACACCCAAATTAAACGTCCCAACCCCCCCTCAGGAGGAGAGGCAGACACAGGTTTGCCCCCAAAACTCGGGTCTACGTCCGCCCCTGATTTCCAATGGAGAGGCCATGATTTTTACTGGAAGGTAAAAAACCTGACCCTAGGTCATCGATACGAAAAATCCTGGAATATATTTAGTTGTCTGGTCACTTGACCTGCAATGGTGACCTGACCTGAGACGACCCAACCTTAGAATTGTGAGGGTGTGCCATGTACGGCGGCACTTAGCGCCGCCGTTTTTTGGTGCCGCCGGAAAGTGCCGAGGGGCTTCGTCAAGCACCCCACAGGGTCGAGGGTTAAGCATGTTTCTTCATGGCCCAATGACCGGTTCAATTGGCTTTCGATATCAGGATGTAATGCAAACTCATATTCACACACACAACGTTTCAATGGCTCAGTTTCGAAACAGCATACGTATTAGCTCTCATGAATGGAAGTATCCTCATTGGTTAGCGGATTCCTAATAATCAAGATGACTCGCGTGCTTCAGAAGAGAATCTCTTCCACCGCTGTGAACTTACGGCATTGCCGCGGCAGCCGCCGTATATGAAGCGCTGGCACCGACCAGATCTGGCATCGTAGTAGTATCTGTCGATCTGAGCCTCGCAGCGGCCAGGGTCTGCCTTCAGCTGGCACACACGCTCTGGAAACCACTGTGTGTGTCAATGCAGTTTCTCTGGATGCCTGTGAACGATGAAGAAAGAGAGCGGCGCAGAAGTAGAAGACAGTTCAGTTGAAGCGAAGTGTAAGCTTAGCGGCGTGCATGTTCTGAACAGGAAATGCCTGTCAGAAGTTTGTTTTTGTAAAAGTAAAGGGATATTGACCGTGTTCTTCCAGAACGACTGTTTCACCCCTGGGAATCACTATGAGGTGCATCTCCAACTGTATTCAATTTTCCATCAATATTGGCTACTGCATGGGCATCCTGGCAGTGCCAATATTTAGCATTCCAACGTAAACCGTCTGTGTTGGGTTTGAAGGGCAGCTCAGCTGTACGCTATATGGTCCCCGTCATTATACAGTCAAGCTGTTGCCGTCGTGTTACTGGCTCAAGGAGCGTCAAGACCATCAAGTCTATGTTCAGGCTATGGTGGTACTGAATAATACGGCAGCCATCGTGTATAAGCATGTTATCATTGGGCATCTCCAGAAAATCTCACATCTCATCAGTAGAACAGCCGCGGGATCGCATGGAGCCTTATAGACATTGGCTGTTGGTGCGTCGTGAAGCCCCTCCACCCCTCGGAAAGCATGGAACACATGGGGGACGGAGAAACGTCCTCGCCAACCAAGGCATGAAGTGCCATATACATTTTTAGGCTTTCTAACGCTTCCAATGAGCTATTATCGTCAGAGTCAATGAGAGGGCCACTGGTCATTGCTCATTGTCGTCAGAGGGTCAATGGGAGAGCGACAGGTGAACTTTTCAAAGAAACGAGACCGTAATGGGCAGCGATGAATGACATACCGGGGCTTTGTCTGTCTATCAGCGTTACATACTATAGTTGATGTAAATGATAAAGTTCCGCTGTGGCGTTACCCTGATGGGGTATATTAACCTTCGAACGCCTGCCCTATGTTCACTTAACAACAAATGACACACAGACACGTGGCTCCGTACGTTCGTGCACTAAGTACGTTTATCATCAATGTAATAGCGTTGCTATTAAGTAACAGAAACGTTAGATACGGAAGAATATTTCCAGTGAACGGAAATTTGTGTTCGAAATGAGGAGTTATGTTGCATACAAATGCATGCCTACAGCTCCCTGCAAGCTCCCTGCACCACTCAGCGCTGTACTTCTGTACTACTGTACAACTGTACAGCGCTGTTCTGCTATACTTCTCACGAATGTTGCATTCACAAAACTGGTGCAATAAACCACTAATAAGTACACGTCATGCAGCGTGCATAATTTGGTGCATATAGTTTAGGGCATTCCCTTATTGCCGCCAACTGGAGCGCCCTTAGCCTTGTCCTGTTTAGCGGCTGACCAAGTTACATATATTGTGATTTTATCGCGCCCATTAATTCCTTGTCACGACTCCGAGCGCCCCACCGGCGTTGCCGCATAGAAATTTAAGACAACAACGGCCAAACAGTCCGACTGATCAATACCGCCTTGGATACGATGTAAAACTCCAAAGAGTACAGCTGGAATGTATGCAATATAATACCGGTGTGGACTGTAGGTCAGCAAGGTCAGTACGCAGACCTAGACATGGACCTAGAGGCGCTCCTGGGCCGTGTGCAGTTACGCAACATGCAGAGCAGCGCGGATGCAGGGGTGGTGCGCAGACCCGGTGAAGTGCAGAACGCAGCCGCGTGCATTGATGGGCCCCAAGTGCCAGAAGGAGAGCCAGATGAAGTATCACATCAACTTTCACGTGGATGATACACTGCAACCTTACAGCACATGAATATAGAGAGTTGAGTTGTATTATTTTTTGGGAGTGGGTTTACCTTTCCGAGGCGGGGAAGAAGGGGCAGGTGGGAAATCCCGAACATTGATGTTTCGTGCCGAACGATAGAAAAACTAAGACAAAACTACCTACTTACGTTCCTTTTACTTTGTTTTACACGCTGCTGTTCATCTTTCTTTGAGCTGGTTCAAGAGAGTTCAGGACATAAGCCCGGGCTAGTTCTCACTGGCTGTTTGAAGGCTAGGAAGTTCTCAACTCTTGAATCAACTCTCCCAATTCTCAACTTTGAAATTGCAGTACTGTGGAAGCAAAGATACCAGTTTTGGAGTTTTATTTTTACCAACCCTTCAATTTTTGCCCTTATTCTTTTTGCTTATATAGCAAGTAATTTAGAGGGATGGTAGATATAATTAGCGTTTAGCATATCGTTTTCCAAATCAGTAAATGCTCGTTTTCCGGTCTAGCCTCGGAAGGGTTGAATTTGAGACGCTGCATGTTACTTGGTCGCCGTAAGAACAATAGAGCCACTTGGGCGTGAATGCAAACACACCGAGCTCCTTAAATGCCATCGGCATGATTGGACTTATGAAGCAAGAACCTCAATGGGCCGGAATTCATTGGTATAATTATTTTGAAAAGTAGTGCTGGAGTACAGGTGAATTTCTTACAAACGTTATCATTTCTGGCTCACCTTTGTAGCACATTGTGGACAAAATAGTAGCCGAAAGCGCTTACCCTCACTAAGCAGCGTTTGTATTCCATAAACGCCGAAGTCAAACAACAACGCACCTGCCCGTGCGCCCCCGGAGGTAGAGGAAGAACAGGCCCTCTCACATTCTTGTCGGGTCCTAAAGTTGTTGTCTGTAGCGCCACATCCATCGAAAAGAAATCTTTCACATCTTCCAGTGGACGCGCTGAAAGTGTACCGCGGGATGCTTTCGAAACAGCGGGCGGATCTGTCGTCCTTGGGTGGTCCGCTGCACTGCGCTGTCTGTCGTTTTGGATTGCTCCGGCGGCTGCAGGAATTCATGCAAGCCTGGACGGTGAGGAAGTTGTTGGAGTTGCCGTCGCACCCGCCGTAGATGAATCTTCTGCACCGGCCTATGACTGGGTCGTAGTGCCAACGGGTCTCTTCAACCACGCAAGGTCCTGCCGCAGGCGGCAGACTGCACTCGTCGGCAGCATCGTCTCCAGTCTGGTCTTCCTGCAGCCTCTGCTCCTCAGCCGCAGCATCCACCAAAGCCTCCGTGTCAAGAGCTGGCATGTCTTTGTCTAATGGACGGCACTTGGAAACGCACGCCTCAAGAGTTGGGAAGTTGTTGGCAGAGCCGTCACAGCCCGAATAACGAAACGCCCTGCAGCGTGAGCTCTCAGCATCGAAGTAAAAGCGCACCACGTTCGAGCTACACGTACCTGCCTTCTTCGGCTCGTTACACTCTTTTGGTATCTCCTCTACGTCGGCGACCGTTTCGTTGTTGCATGTTCTGTAACAGGTGTCCAGGTTGTTGAAGTTGTTGAGGTTACCCCCGCAGCCTCCGTAGAGAAATCTCCTGCAGACTCCAAGTGTAGCGTCGTAGAAGAGCCGGGGGGCTGTTGGCTCCGCAGGTGCCAGGGTCTGGCAGGAGGGTGCAAGGGTCGTGGTCCTTGTCTGGAGGCATCTCCTTCAGCTGGCGAGCCTCCGCCATTTCTGTCAGAATGTGCACAGGGGTGCAGGGTCAGCATGTGATTTGATATTGTTTCAGAGTTGAAAATACTTCCAAACTGGTGAGGAACAACTTTGATTAAATTCGAATGCCCATTGCACTTTCAACATTACTCAGAATCGAATACAGAACGATAATTACTACGAGTACCATAACACCTGAAAGACGCCCACCAAAAGAGCTCAGGAGTGCGTCCGTCCAAAAGCTTCAGGCATTTGATATAATTAATTTAGGATAAAATTTGACAAGGAAATTGTTAGAATACTGTTCCTTAGCAAACATGAATATACGTTGTTTCGGAAAATTATGACTGAGCTGATCAGTCTTGCAACGTTGGCTTAGTCTTGCGCTGGAATGCCCAATGACAGAGCAGCATAAACTTTTCACAATATTTCTGAGAAGAATGGAAATAAATTCAGTGTTTCAAAAACTTCTAATCTTTCGCTTTTGCGGCCTCGACAGAATCAATATATCATAATCGATCGCAATCACCTGGAAAGCCGTTCCGCAACCATAATCGATTGTATTGTATTGACTTCTTCGAAGCCTTTGGGGCAAAAAAAGAAGATTTACAATGTCTTATCTTTTTGCTCAACAACAGTGAGAGACAGATAATTTATAAATTAAAATGACACAGCGGCAGCCCTCAATATTTATAAATTAAAATGACACAGCGGCAGCCCTCAACTGCGCCACTGGCCTTTTAACGGGACAAGGCACGGGGTAGACATATAAGGATAAAAACGAGTAATGCCAACATTAACTAATAAAATTAACGCTTAGAATATTCAGAAGGCATCCATGAACAGTTCAACAGATTGTTACAAAGTGGCAGAATGCAGTTCTTTAATCATATCCGGCTTGCGGCACATATAGCATCAAGCTCTTACCTGTCCGGTAGCTGCGGGCGGAACTCAAGCATGTCCCGCCAAAACATGCGCCGGGCGTGAAATTGCGTGCCTTGCGTGTGCCAGCCTCTGGCAAGTCCAGTGAGCGCGGCATGTGAGAAAATGCACAACAAGCACGTCTCACTTACGTAAGTCCAATCATTGGTAACGTTTGCGTGCTGAATTCTGGTGCGCGTGATTAAGTTGCAATGTCTTAAAGCGTTGAAGAACGAAAGAACAAACTGGTAAGAGAGCAATGTGAAGATTCCGCGGGAAGATTTACAGCATTGTTGACTTATTTCCTGCATGTATTTGTATAATTGTGTATCAAATGAATGCTTGAAATGTCTGAATATAGCTGCCGCTGTTCTGGACATCTGAAGCCGAAACGCTTTCTCAGCATTCAGCCGAGATTCTCACCGTGTTTGAGCATGCTCCGCGCGGGCAGCGGAGGGGGAAGACGGGGAACACCGGCCGGATTCCTTCGCACTGGATCTGGCAGGCCAGAGTGGAGGTGAACACGTTACCCTTCTCCTCGCAGCCGGCCCACTCGAAAGGCCGACACCTGCAGATCAGTCAAAGCCAGGTCACGTGAGAAAAGTATATGAAGGTGGCAGTGGCGCGCCTCACTCCTTAGCTAACATGCGGATCCAGGCAGCAAGGGGCGGGGTCAGATTTCTCCACTCCCCCGATCAACCTATTTGGCACACCCCACCCTGACGCCCCTGGAACATTGTGTTCTTCCTCCTGAACTGTCGCTTCCCTACCCCACCACATAGGGTGCAAGAATTGGCGCCCCCAATATGCAATGTGGCGCCTCTCTGATTGGTTGCACCTCAAGAATTGGCGCCCTTGGCCCCAATTGAGTCATCACCAAGCCTAAGTCACGCCCTCTCTTAATCCAACTGGCGCTCCCTGACCAAAGTGTTCTTCCCATCGACGGTCCTGGATCCGCCTATGTGGTGGCGCGGTAGTGGAGTGGTCAGCGTAGCTGGCTTCCACGCAGCCGACCCGGGTTCAAGGCCCGGCGGCTTCCCTGAACAAGGAGCAAGCTGGCTCCCGAGCAACCCTTCCAACAGGGGAAATAGTTGGCGACGCCATATGACCCTGGCAGTTGGTGCGTCGATAAGCCCCAATAATTATTGATCCGCCTGTGTCATGTAATACCTTCTAAAAATCAGCTTAATTTAGGGAAATGTTGCGTCATCACAAAGTTGTAATTGATAGACGAATTTCTATGAGCGAACTGAAAATTACTGTTTTTGTATTCATTTTTATCAAGCAAATTGTTTCCGGAAAAGTGGGCTCTCTAGTTTTGGTCTCATTCGCCTGTTGGGTGAAAACAAGCAATACAAAAACAATATACTGCGTAATAACTTTATTTTACACATAGGTACCGTGTAAACTTCACTTCTATATAGATAATTATAATACTTTTTGATCGGAAACTTATGGATTAGTATGTTAATTTTGGAGCACCGAGGACGATTCAGGATGAACACTTTTCCATGGCAGCACGTTTTGGTTGTCAAAAATACAGTGATGACATCCCCTTTCTCAGGGGGACCTTCTCAGGTGCGATTAACACCAGATGGTATGCAAACCCTACGTATTATTTATCAAACGATTAAGTCTAGAAGATGCAATCATTAGGTACTGTTTCTCTGAAACTTGAGATGCCACATGTGACGTTATGAGAATGTATATACGTATGTGCCTTCATGTCAGACTGGAGTTTTAATCGCAGCGCATATACCGCATCACATCCAAAGAATTCACCCGCGTTCATCGAACTCATAATATCACAGTGTGGACGTCTTTTAGAGCTTCCTGGTAGTAAAGAAAGGCTGCGGTCGTTGACGTCAGTTCGCGGAAAACAATGCACCTTTGAACACACCGTGACCGTAAACTGCCTAGTCATTAGCCAGGAGGCATTGTCGTATTCTGATGTTGCTGTTGTCACAATGGCAATGACAGTGTGCTGTTAGTCATCCTGCGGTAGGTAGCTCAGCTGACCGGGGAAGCGGGAAATTACACAGGCGTGGTCGGGTTCCATAGACAGGACCAAGAACTTACTGGTGCTGATGCTTTCTCGTACCGCGTAACATTTTTGGACTCGGACGTCCCATGCCGTCGCATTGTTTTGCTGATGACTATGAATGTGTCGGATATTGAGATTCGATAGCTCCCAATAGGTCCCGAATGTAGGCTTTTCTTGTATTGGTTTCTTCCGTACCCCGATTGTGGCGAATTTTATAGTTTGTTAACGTTCTTACTCGGCAGGTGGTACGTGCAGTTACACTATTGTTCTTCACTCTCCAACCTTGAATTCGGCTGATTTTGATTACTGTAAGAGACAAACAGGTCCCTTTAGTTTGAAGCGATACAAATATTAATTACTGATATTGGTGTTGCTGTACCTTTTCCTCCAATAACATGTATTGTAAGCTATAAGTTGGTGAAGCTCCATGACCGCTCTCGATTCACATGGTTCTTGACGAAACAGATTGGGCGAAACCTATCAGGCCACTCCTTAAACAGATCAAAGAAATATCCTCTCGAAGAACACACGAGCATCAACTGACATGAACTTACTGCAACAAAAAGCCGACAGTTTTTTTTTCAACAATTATACGTTTTAAATTCTGTGCCCGTCACAGCCTGTCTTCGCAACTGCCGATGACTTCCCTCTCCGATGCCTGTCCAAATAATTCCTTCTGACATCCAGCATTTAATAGGTTTCTACTTCCCTAAGAATGGAAAACCGAACGGTCACACACCTCGCCATCACCGAATGAAAATATGACATCCGAAAAATGGTAATTTTTCTCCGATAATTTGCCCTATCACTGTCATAGGTTGACATGTCCATTACCCGTGTCGTATGTGTGATCTAACATGTAACTGTTCTTGTTGTGAATGCTAACTGAAAAAAATCCCAACGAGTGCATTGGGTGTCATCACAATACTGCGGTAAATAGATGAAGCAGAGGTGCAGAAACTTGCCAACTCGTCTACCGGAGTTTGTGACACATTTACGAAAATCGAGGTGCATAATTGTGACAAAATAGCGATCCTGACTATATGGCTCAAGATCAAACCACATATTTTCGAAATAGAGAATGAAGCGTGTAGGGAATATTTTAACTTAGCAGCTCTGTTCTTCAATTGCACAGCGTACCATTAGTAATACAATATTGGTACTGTGTTCAGTTTCTACTAAAACGAGGGACCCCCGCTGCAGAAAACCCGCAAACCGCTGTCACAGTTGCCAGATTTTAACATGCAGCCCAATGGGGCTGATTGTTAGTAGTTTGCAGAAAGTTGTCGCCTAGATGCCGGAAATGTGACAGTCAATTTTTTCGAGAAATCCACGATTGTGGGCATATTTAAGGCATTAACGATATCGCAGATACTTTATCAAGTACTTCTCTCTCCATTTTTTCAGGTTAAATCATATTTACAGTTTGAGTGTCTTCGATTTATTGGCCCCTATTTCTTCGAATTTAGTATTAAGTACGCCTAAAAGCTACTAATAAAAGTACTAAGTGAGTGAGAAAATAAACATAGCTTGGCAGCAATTCTACTTAAACTGTGCAACAGCGACAAGACAAGTTAGAAATGTTTATGTGATGTAGAGCCTGCCAAAAATTTAAACAGGCGGGAAGCCACTTATTTTGATGGCATATTCATTAGGTATATTTAAGATAAGTGCAGGCTAAAACTAGCTAGAATAAATATTGCTGCCCATGGCTTATCTAAGATGAATGTAGGCTATTGTAAATGCACTTTCCCATATCAAGCTTGGTTTTTCATTCCTTAGCCTGCTTGTGCCTTAGTTTGTTTGTGCCCTAGATTGGTTAGATAGATTTGGAGCTGGAGGAAGTTGGGAGAGTTGGCACCAGCAACAGGCTGGCAACAACAGTGATTCAGGTGAGTTTTCATGATCAAATTATCTATCAATATTGTACAGATAGCAAATGTGTGCTAATGCAGTCCTCCGCAAAGTGTTAACACCCACACTGGAGAGGGGCCTGGAACTAACGTGCACTGGAGGGGACCGAGTAGACCCCCTTCTTATCTCAGAAAATCACAGCAAATCTCAGAAAGAAATAGACTTCGAAAAATGCTGGTTGAGGGTGTGTTGCTTACTACCAGTGGTGGTAAGCAACGCACAGGACCTGAACTGCATGGAGTTAAAGCAGGATTTTGACTACACTGGATCTTTCTTTGGTATGAGAATTCCAATACCTCTGTACCTATTAGGGCAATAGACATAATTTTACATCTATGCAGGCTAGTTGCCTCAGAGTTTTTACTGCAAAAAGGAATGACCAGGCAGGTAATGATTGTGAGTGGGATGCAAATTTTAAGCATTTGATGTGCTTATAAAAATGCTACCTAAGGTCCACTTAACCAACACATTTTAGGTATATTCAAATACTATGTTGACATTGACATTTTTCCCTTTTGTTGATATGTGAGATAGAAGTTTAGTGGGGGAGGGGGAAGCTGTGGTTAGGGTTCCCAATTGTGTGTACATGTATGCTCCCATTAATAGGTATGTTCCCAATAATGACTAATTTCATGATAATTGCTACATGTGATCATGTGGAAAAGTACCACAATTGGAAACACTTCTTTCAAAAATGGAAACTTCTTCAAAAAGGAAATGCATGTCATTGGGGGAAACTGCAGTCAGAGTTGCCAATAAAAGTTATGACCCCAATGCTGGAAAAATGACCCATAATTGGACATTTTCCTTCCAAAAACAAAAACATGATCTATAAATGAAAACTTACCACTTTCATGCTGTAATGGTTTGGTGCTAGAACCTTGTTTGCTGCAAAAAGTAAGGGACAGGTAGAGGACATTCAGCATATTGGAAATAGTATTCAAGTATACAATTATTATTTCCAGCTCTGTGTGACAGAGGAGGCATACGTCACATTGAGTTTGTGACAGCCAGCATACTTTCTGCACCGCTGAGATGAAGCAATACAAATACAAGCATGATGCCTGTCAGAGCGGCATTGCCATCCCAGGCCGATGCCATTCCAGGCCGATGGGAGGTCTGTCCTTGCTTCAGGTCAGACCATGAGCAGATCACGGTTGATCATAGGCCAAGACAGTCCTATAATCCATGCGTGATTTTTCGCTAAAACCATAGGATCAAAAGAAATATTTCCACTAGAGCTTTCAATGAAACCGATTCCTCACATTCGAGTTAAGGCTGGCATTCTGTGAGCTGCCTGTCGATCGGAGCTGTCACTGCTGAGGGATCCTCGACGCGATGCTTCACTTTTTGTTTTATCTAACTACAGGGGCGGACGCAAAACCGAGTTTTGGGAGGGGGGTGTCAAACCCATGTCTGCCTCTCCTGGGGGGTGGGTGGGACGTACAATTTGGGTGCTCAACAGACCTAGTATAAGCTACTTCTCCAAGCACAATGATCGCTCTCCTTGCGGAGCGAATATTTTTTTTGTTCTACAGACCTATTGTAAACACCTTTTTTCAAAAATTTCTCCGGCGTTTGGGGGAGCCAAAATATAGTTTCGCCCCCCTCCAGCGCTTTGGGGGAGGGTATATGGCCTGAATGGCCCCCTGCGTTCGCCAATGTCAAACGGTGTTTTTCCACATAAGATTCTATCTCAAGAGACAGTCGGTTTTACGTTCATCCAGTCGAAGTTTTCAAAGTTTTCGAGCGCGGTACTCATTTCAACATGCCGAACCGTGCATTGGTAAGCTGTGTCATCTGGCTTGGACTGTTTCACCAATGCGCAGTGAGTAAACGCTGCTTTTTAGGGGAGTGTCAGAGATGTCGGTGCTCTGAACCGATGTCCGGTAAACAATAGACAGTTAAGCGGCACCACCCACGAGGGGAGCTGTTGTCGCACGCTCTCTCGCCCTGATTTAGATACCGGAGCCAAGCACGGAAACCGGTGTCAAATGCTCATGGAAGGTTCGTGGGCTTTTTAACTAATAGATGCCTCGTTTGTGAAAAGTAAGAATGGTTCTTGCTATATAGGAAGCGCCTTTCCTATTAAGCAAATTTATACGCGCCAGCTGCGATGGATCGCCTAAATAAAGACTGCCAAGCTTGATCACACAAGGCTCTTATTTTGGATGATTTACATAATTCGTTGCGTTACATTTTTATAATGAAAACAGGAACCCTCTCTTCTTGGGCATTGCTAAGGGTGGCCTTAAGCTTTCACAAGTAAGTTTTTGTTGGCTAACACAGCGTACTTGTTCTGAAGTGTCGGTGAGGAAAACTATTGGAAGATTCTGCCACGTGTTAAAGTCTGAAAGGGTTTACAGAGGTAAGGGTACACAACTCAAGTATACTCAGATAGTGAACAGAAAAAGTGGATATCGATGCCGATCTGGAAAAAAGATTGTCCACCTTAACGTAGTCTCAGACATGGATGGGGTTTGAGTAAATAGTTCAGAAAGCGAAAAGCGTTGGCTCGGACTAGCTTGGAAAGCTGTTTCAAGAGGTTTGAATTGGATCTCGATCTGGGGCCACGATACCCCCCCCCAGTTAGTTAAGGCCTTCTTATAAGGCGTTCTCTGTAAAGCGCCTTTGCCCGCCTCTAAAGTGATACCCCCACCCCCCAGCCGAGAGTTAAGTACATACCTTGGCCTGCGTCACAGGTGTAAGTGCGTGTGTATCGTGTGTGATGGTCCTGTTGATATCTGGAACCTGGCAGTTGGCACTAGGGCATATGAGACCCCAATGACCCCTGGTGATATTCCGGGATTGGTTGGGATTTTACATACACCACATCTTGCGACACCGCCAACTTGCTCTCTGACGACCGCTCAGGGACAAGCCCCATCCACGTAACGGGCACACCAGCCGACCAACATCCTGAACAAATATTGCAAACACGTCCGGATTACTGCTGCGCACCTCGCAGTGTCCCCTTCATGGTCGTCCACGGCCAGGGTCCTGCTGTCTTTTTTTGAAATAGGAGGGATTGGCCTAGTGTGTACGATTGTTGTAAGTGGAGCATAGTCGTTTTAGCAAAACTTGCAGCAATATTGAAAATAAAGCTTTGAATAATACATATTATATTTTATGTATTATATAATGCATGAAAGAGTATATGCTACAGTTTGTGTGGTATGCACTTGGATGCTGTGAAAAAGAAGGCCCTGCAAATACCCTCCTTTGATTTATTCAAAGCATTCATGGAAACCACAATTATCCATCCAACCAGCGATTACCTATCCCAAGGCTGCTGCATGTAAGGGGCCCGGCAGGACTGCAAGTTCAATCTTCTCTAATATCAGCTTTGGGTTGCCCGGTGCGTTCTTCAGCGCATCACCGTGGCTTCATACTGCGCATGAGCGCGCTCCCATTGTCTGTTTTCAAGGTCGGCGGTTGACTCATTACCACGGGCGCTGAGCATGCCCGGGTTATGCCGGGGTCGACGTGTGAGGCCGCCTGTGACGCCACTGAAATGATGGATTCCGATTGGTCGCTGCGGTGACGAGATTGGTTGCGTTACGCGCATTGAACGTAACCCTAGTACGCTTATTCTACCACGGAAAGGTAACCATTTCTCAGAACGCGTCCTCGTTAGGACTAGAGTGCCAATGCCGATGTTTGCAGCTGCTGACAGTCTCTATTTGTCGGATTTTGACCTAAGGAATCATTTCCTGTTTCCAACAAAGACGAAGAAACGTAAACCAAGCATAAATATTGTGGGTGGAACCTACTGTAGGTATGGCAGGTAAGGCAAATGTCATACCTATATTTCAATTAATTACTCTATCGCTGCCATTGAGGCCAAAAACGCGATTGAGGGTCAATATTGCACAGGGACATGTCAGAACGCGTCAGGGACATGTTGCACAGTGACATGTTATAGACATGTGTATGACATGTCTATAACAGCCACTGGTGTCGGAACTAGGGGGCGTGGCACGGTGCTCCCCAAATTAAATAAAAAACTTTAACGCATACCCTAGGACGTAGACCGGAAAGACATGGGCTGAAAAGCTCGTGGCGCTCCTCCCCCTTTAGTTTCAGACGTTCCGCCGCGACTGCTAACAGCCCATGTTAAAACAAAATCCACTCTCTAATACCATATTTGAAAACAAAGTTTGAGCCTTGGGAAATTCGTGAAATATGCAAGTCTAAATATTTCTTTGGATTTGCCTAGGTTTAGGTAGATCCATAATTGCCTCCACTAAAGTGCAAGACACAAGCCGGTCCCTCTACTTTTCAGATGTCTGAATACTATATCCCTTCCTACAATAGGATTACTTGTGCCAAGGTGAGAACAATATGCATACCTTGATATGCTGGAGATTCAACCCTTCTGCATTCAGAAGAGGAGGTGAATTAGTATCGGTTAGGCTTTTAGCGATGCTGGCAACATTGGAGAGATATCCACTGCACCTGAGCCTTTTAAATTAGAAGAAGTGCACCGTCAAGTAGTGGTGAACTCAAGTACATCACTATTTGAGAGACCGAACAGAACTATAAGCAAAGCTGTCTTAAACTTAAATTCATGATTCGAACTTGCAGGCTCTCTAACTCCCACAAAATAACTCCGTGATCCCGAATGGAGTCTTGACCCACCATTTGGGAACCCCTTGCCTTGGCAAACACTATTTGCTGGGAACAAAGTACCTGTCCTAAAGGCCAACGTTTTCTGTGTTGTATCTTTTTGTTTCACTCTGACAATATCTGATTGTTTTTTGGTCAACTGACAATTCCCTTCCTCTGGTTGAAGCGGCAAGACATTAAGGGAAAAACTGGTCGGCTGTCCCACCATCCGCAACCGTAAGTCCTGTGATCAACTAGATTCCTTTGTCAGGCATTGATATGCTAAACCTATGTGGAAAGGGATGAGGAAATGGTTCCACATATTAATTAGCAAAAGCGATGGCAACCCAAAGTTTTGGGCATTGCGATATACGATAGCTTTACTAATGTGTAGCTTTATTTTTCGTGATGTAGCCTTAGACATTTAAAGTAAGCTAAAGCACGCTAGTCGAGCTCCCGTATTACATAGAGATTCCGTTAAGACTTGGGTGCGAGGAAAGTTATTAGATAGTCATTTGTCGCATAATTCCGAGATCTTGGGTGCCTCGGGAGCCCAGGAGGTGGCAGGTTAGGGAATCCTCTGCAAGCCTGCTGGTTAGACGGAGTCAGCACTCACATTCCCTGCTGAAAGTCGTAGGTGAAGCGTAGTTGTCCGACGTCGCCGTTGGAGCAGATACCGTCGGGGCGAGGCAGCAGGCAGCGGGGCTCTTCGCCTCGGGTCACTGTAACCCAATGCTGCAGTAAGCACCTCCGAGTGTACAAGAGCACGCACTCAGGACAACTATCGTGGCACAGCGGTCTTTCCGTTTCGAAATCGCTTCACTTATGGACGTATTGTATCCAATCCGCTTGTCAATCAGCGTATTGTATCCACCACTGATCTGAACCGTTACACAGTCGGAGTCGGAGTCGATAGTTTCAGGTGATGTAGCCAAGGCGCTGAAAGTGCTCCGAAACCGCGCCTCCCCCTCCCCCACCTTCACGCCAGGCCAGAGTCTGAGCCGGAGTCGAGTCGCATACAACCATCTACTATGCAGAATTGTTTCAATCTGATAAATAAGAAATTGCCCTTATCTTCAGTGAAAATGCGTTTTTCTGATCAAATTTGGTCAGTGCATTACTAACGAGTGGGTAATGACAGGTGCGATTTAGGACACCGGGTGATCTAAAAACTCACACAGTATGGGCGGCCATCACGCACGTATATCCACCCAGCTCATTTAGCAACTGCCTGTGGGCAATGATTTGCGAAGCAAAGTGCCTGGCTTGGCTGGGCTAGGCCTGTGCTGACAATGACCGCTACATAAACGTCCACTTCTAGCCGATATAAATCAGGGCGGGAACGTGGGTAGTATTGTATTGCGGACGGGGACCAGGCGCTGTGACCATAATGGACATTCAGTAGCGTCCGGTCCTCCATCAAACGGGTGTACTTCTTTCCCCAAATCTTCGTGTATTTTTTTCTGGGGAGAGCGGTAAATCCAACAGCGCATTTTTAAGCCGTAGTTCCTGTCCGGTGTTTCAATCCATGCAGCGTCCCAGGGCAAGGGCAGCAAAAATGGTGGTTTTGAATGTTTCCAAAAGTCTGGTTGAGAATGTTTCACAGATTGACCGAGAATGATTGAGAATTCGGTTAAGAGTGAGTTTCAGAATGTCCTAGAATACTTTGAACGGCAGTACTATTTTGCGGCGGTTCAGTCTAAAGCAGTGGTCCGACAAATCAGTCCTCCATTTGGGGTCATGGAGTCATTCTGTTCGGGGTCACGAAGGTTTTAGAGTTTGAACCATTAACTCCCGCCCCAATGGACCTCCGATCCACATTTGCCTTCAGTGGTGGGTGGAGGTGAGGGGTTTTAAAAACCTCCATCCATCTCGGCTCATTTGCAAGATAGTGAAATAAAAGCTAAACGGTGGTAGATGGCCCATAATAAATAATTTTGAAACCATGTAAGTCACTTTTTGGCTCAAGTCAAAAACACCAACACACACGGGGTTAAGAAATACACCAATACATACGAGATCATAACAGGTTAAAAAAGTGAGGGTTATGTTTTGGGGGCTCTAGCGTCTGGCTGCATTGATTTAAAATCAGTTTTAGGCGTCATTTGATTCCTCTCTTTACGGATAATAGATGAGAGATCCATAATCATGCTAGGTCGAAATATAACAATGGTCTGACCTTAGGTAGGGAAAATGTCACCATCTGAACTAACATAATCAATAAGCATATGAATCGACTCGCGATGAAAACCCTAACATAATGACTTCAAAATTAAGGCTCTAGCACAATTTCATGCAGAGGTACTGACCCAAGTCTGAAAATCTCCTTACGTTGTCCCAGATGACCTCTCAGAGGTCACAAGTCCAAACTTGCAACACAACCCTAGGAAGTAGCCCAAGGTAGCGTGATTTAGAGCATAGGAAGTTATTCTAGTGGTACAGAAACAGCTCCATTTTCGGCAAGTTGCCCTTTCCCCATGTATTTCCAATGGGGAAGTCATGATCGATAACTGACCTTAGATCATCGATTTAAAATTGTTGCTTCAACTTTTGATATTCGGTAGGCCTAGGGTTATTTCGGCGTGAGGTCTGGGAACCACTGGTCTATCTTTCTGCACTTGGCTTAATTACAAATATGTTCACCGATGGATGTTTTGCCTGATAATAGTCGTGTTAATGAGGATATAGTAGATAATTGAGGAGTACAAGATGTACAATTTTTATTATCATCATTGTTGACTCAGAGACGTGAATCGGAGCGCTCTGCCTCAGCGCCACCAAAAGGACGCAGCGCTCGAAAGAAGCCAAGTTTAGCGCTACTGCCAACCCCCGCAGATAGCGACTCTACACTACAATACCCTCCACCATCCACGCCGTCGAAAACGATCGACACAGGCCACTCAGGCACAGAGTCCCGTGAAGGGAAGCGAAGGCTTTCCCCTTGACCAAGTTCAGAAAAGGCATCCCCAACACGGCGCCAAAAAGCATTTCCTCTTCCGTGACATAAAGGGAAATAAAATTTGGGTGCCAAGAGTCCAACAAGAGTTACTTATTAAAAATAAAGCAAGCGGACTCCCTAGAAAGTTTTGGAGAAGTCCAAAATGTTTGCATGTGCTGCGCCCTTGCGCTATTAGTGATGAAAGGCATTCCGGGCTGAGAGTCGGGGAAACCTCCCTAAACAGAAACACGACCTTCGTTCGCCGCTCTCACCCAAGGGTCTCAGATATCCTGAGCAAACGGAGAGACCACCACGAGTGTGGGACGCACGCACGGCTTGGTGCGTATCTGAAATGTACATACCTATGACGGGAGAAGCTGGAGACTTAGTTGTGCTAATTATCTCATTTTTAAGTGGCTTTTTCAGACAATACAGAGTTGAAACCGCATATATTATTAACGCCCAAGAAGTGCTTGTAATGAAGGGCACTATATGGCCAAGTCGCTGAAAGCGCCCTCAAACTCCAATGCACACATTATTAATCCATACAGTGTCTTAAAAACTACCACATGGAGCTAGTAAATAACAAATGAACTAGTGAAAAGTTTTCCTCGACAGTTTTGGTTTCTTTTGTTTTCTTCAAAATTACACTTTGCAGGGAAAGTAACTGCTCATTTTTTACAGATAGCCTTTGTAATTCACCTCTGAAATATTTCAACTTGTCATTTTCTTCTTCGTTTTTTTGGGAACAAGGGTCTGTAGTTTTTCTTTTCCTTGTAGATCTCCGGCTTAACTCCCTAAGAAAAAAATTATCTTTTTTGATCCTAACTCCAAGGATTCAAACGCCGATGGACTAGCTTTGCGAACTTTACCTGATTAAGCCTGATTTTACAGGCCAGCTAAATCACTTCTTGCCGCTTAAAAGGCTGGAGGCTCGGAGGCCACCTACCATTTTTTCCAAGGTGGCTGAATAACCATTTGTAGCAAAGAAAAAAATACTCAGCCATATTTGAGAGAATTCTACTGCGCGACGATTGGTAAAGAATATAAGAAATAGTTTTTTTTGCTTGGCCTTCAAAGTAAGGCCTAGGAAAGAGGGTGGTAAGACGGTCACAGGCTCTGTTGATTAAACCAGCAAGGTATACCTTAATAAATGTCCCATTACCTGCATTAGTTCGTGTTAGGATACCCTATCATTAGCCAAAAACACAGATTTCTAATCTGTGTTGTTTTGTCAACATTTTAAAAATTAAAATGGTGGTTCACTCATCCTTTATTAGTAGTTTTGATTGTAACGTTCTGACAGTGTCTGGTTCTATTTTGAAGGCAAAATATGCAAAATCTGTCTCGGGAAAGCGTTAACATGCATTAGATGATGGAAGTTTTATATAACCCCTGTATGGTTATCTCCAATAATGAAATTTTCTAGAATATTGATATGTTAGAAAATTACAGGACGGGCACGGAGTGAAATATCATATCAACACAAAATTATAGCATTTATTGCTGCTTTCTTTACATGATTAAAAATAATCAGTCTCAGAATGTTCTTCAAACCGGATGAGAAACTATAAATTATTGATTGTTAGAATCCAATGAAAAATTATAGTTTTATGGAAAGTTCGCAAAATGATTTTCGGTTGGCTCTTTAGCGAAGCAGTGTATTGCAAAATTTTTCGAAAATACTTCGGTCATTTTTCTCGTTAGGTCAATATCAAGATCACCAGAGGTCAAAATAGGTCAAAATCACATTGTTTATCTCTATAAATGCAATAATATTGTGATTTAGCGAAAGGTGGGAAAAAGGCGAAATTGTCCGATATTTTAAGTTCATTCCATCCATGCTTACTGAGAAAAGTTCATTTTATGATTTCACCCATGCATTTGCAATGCGTAGGTCATGCTCTGTACATGACCTTAGGTGACCAATATCAAAAATCCCGGAACATATGTTGTAGCTCCTGCTGGGCGCATTATGTGGTATGAGTTTCAACTTGATCGATTAACCCTCTTATTTGTTATGCAGTCCTAAACATTTTTGAGGTGAGGTCACTTCGTCTGGCCTGGTGACCTGACCTGATATGACCTTGAGCTAAATTTTCAGGAAAGATGGAAAGATTATAAAGGAACAGCTAGACTAAGTTTGGCGGCGCTGCGCGTCGCCGTTTTTCTGTCACTTCGAAAAAACCCGAGGGGTCTAAAAAGACCCCCACCCGGGCGAAGGTTAATAGCTTACGGAAACGTCACCTGCACCGCCCAATGAAAACTGTAGAATACAATGACTTCATTCATTCACCCGTGTCTAGGAATTAAGCCCCATTGACTATTAGAGCCATACAGAGCAGTGAACTTACAATACCAGTGGTTGGAAAAGACTCACAATAAATGCAAGCAAATACAAGCCAAATCCAACAGCTGGCCCTTTATGTCTATACAGGACCAATCGAAGCAGAGTTCGAAATGTTTGTCAACTATACGTTTTTGGTGCCAAACATGCGATACTTTTGGAGACACACATTGATGTCACAGGTTTGCTGGTGACACTCTCGACATTTCCCCACCTCTGCGCTAAATCACAATATTATCGCACATATAAAGATATACGAAAGTGCAGTAGGTTTGTAGTACCGGTAGTACCGAGATACAAGTAAATTTGGTTTCACGATGATGCAAAATGCTCCCAGTTCACAGATGCCATGTTCTAAATGCATCATTTTTTTCTTTAAATTGCATGCCTGCGATACATGTTCTGAAAGCTTGCGCCAAAATTCTTATTCAATTATCTAATTGTTTTCAGTTGCAGGAAATGCTGTGGCTTGTGAAGGACGATACTGTGATTATTCTCTCCACAAGGCTGCACAGCTGGTCTCTGCGCGGTATAAACGGTACAAAACCGTGAGAGCGCGGGACGCCCGGCTGCACAGCCCGCTTCATCGCTGCTCGCCATTGGCGGACGCAGGGGGGGCATTCCGGCCATGCCCCCAAAGCGCTGGAGGTGGGGGGCAAACTATCTTTTGGCCCCCAAAACGCCGGGATTTTTGTTAAAGGTGTTTACACTAGGTCTGTAGAGCAAAAAATCTTCGCCCCCCCCGAGAGCGATAATGCACTTGGAGAGATAGCTTATACTAGGTCTGTCGAGCACTGAAAAATGATGTTTACACTAGGTCTGTAGAGCAAAAAATATTCGCTCCCACCCCCCCCCAGGCGGAGAGGCTGACATGGGTTTGGCCCCCAAAACTCGGGTCTGCGTCCGCCCCTGCTGCTCGCTTCTGATGTGTGTGAACACGCGCCGTTGCGAGGACGGCGCGTGATTTGGTCTCTGATTCTCCGCATACAGAGACCAAACTTATGAGCCAATACGTGTTCTGTGGCTTGTAATATGTCAAGACACTCCTGGCCATTATTGCTACGGAAATGAATCGAACTTCGTCTGTGTTGTTCTTCATTGATGTCTATCCTGTCCATGTCTATGACCAATTTTTTGTAATCGAAACGCTAAGCCATTGACGTTCCCAGAGCAGAACAATATAATGCCACTTTTCCGTCTTTATAATGTTTCATGTGGTACCTTACTAGAATGTGGTTCGACCAGAAATCCAGAAAAAAACGGGTCAGAAGCACACAGTGATCGACAGTACAGTGCGCACAAACTACATACATACAGCAGCGCGTAACGTCGTTTCGGGACGAATGGGTCGTGTGCGACTAGAGGTGGGAGTTTCGGGCAATTTTGCAGGCCCGGGCCCGGGCCCGGCCGGCTGCTGATTTTAGAAGCCCGTCACAAGCCCGGTTTGTGGAAGAAATGGATTATCAAGCCCGGGAAGGCCCGGTATCATGGAAAACCATTAACGACTATATACAGCATTTATTTACTTTAAAGCTGTTTCAAATATATGTTTTAAGCCAATTTATCCTGTAAAAAGTTTTGGTTTCACCCAAAACCATATCAAAAAGGTGCATGTAGCATCAGTAGCCTCAGCTATCTTAATAATTCAGCAGAAAATGATACTGAAAAACACAGTATGAAACATGGCTTGCTTATGATGCAAGCTTACTTCAGGTAATGACCAGCATCACCTTATAAAAACAAAGGGTATTTTAGATAGAGGTATGCACATGGCAGCTATAAGAATCGGGATGAAATAAATCCACTCATGTCAGACATTTCCTCCATCTTTGCACTTTTATAAATCATTATATGCTGGCACGAGCCTCACAATTGAGTTCCAATAATGTTTATAAATAGAGGAGAGAGCAGTGACAAGTTTTCAGCTAAAACTTTTCAGAATATCATGGCGGAATGGCTGTGAAGGAACCAAAACTCCTTCACATTGTCCCTCAATTGATACATGTGAACATTTTCTTTTAGTTTAGTCACTAAACAGCTTGTAAGATAGTTAAAAGAATGTTCTGCTTGGGTCAGCCCGGTCTAGAAAGTAGGTAAGCCAACAGGCCAACATGAACAAGGCCCATCAGCCATATACAATTATCAAACCACCAGCCATAAAGAACTATCTTGATAAGGAACCACTAGTTTTCCACAGGTTCGCACCAAACATTGAATAAAAATCTTGCACCAATCTCCACCAAAAAGTAAATCTGACACAAAAAAACAACTCAATCCCATCCACATCACCATTTGGGCTTGAACACTATTTCTGTTTGCTTTGTTGTATTTGACGGGCTTGCGCTTAGTAGGTATCTGAAGCGCCGTGCTTGTCTACATTAGAGCAATCATTTATGAAAACATTTTTCACCAAAATTTACCAGAATAGTAAGTTTATTTCAGCGAAAATATTTCAAGAGTTTTGAAAATATATTTTAAAATTTCACAGATTTAAAAAATAAGCACAAAGTGTGTGGTGCATTTCTTTTGTTCCTGAGAATAGGCCACTTTTTGTGCACTTGTTTGTGGACTTCTTATTCAAAAGGTCTAACTTTCACAGGGTAGAACCTATGAACATTAGACCCTTTGTTCAGTGGACCTTCTGATGTAATCCTTTTGAACCGCGAGATGTGATCCACCTACTGCGATAATACCTTTAGTGTGGTGGGAGGGAAGTGCTGTTATGTTCAAGTTCAAGGCTTATAATAGAAGTTGTATTTCATAGAGGCCAGGGAAGTATCTCCACAAGGAAAATGCAACACATACTGTCAAGTATATTCATGTTTTGGTGTAATTTCAAAGGTTCCTTCTAAGGCTGACTGCTCTCCCCAGTATCTCCCCACAACTGACTAATTTATATGTTTTGAAGTACTTCGATCAAAAACATGTTATCTTTGTGGCTATTTCCTTGCTTATACTAGCCCTTTCTGAGTGGATTTTGCATCTTTTGGGCAATGAAAGAGCAAGATGAAGCTGTGGAAGGGTCAAACTTATCAACATTTGTTCTTGCAGCTAGAGTTACCAGGCCAATTTGACAATTATGGGCTCCCACTAGATAGTTTGTACCTGACATATTTACTTCACCATTTTTCGTAGAGGACATGGGAATGGCTCCATAGATAACATTTTCTTTTTACCTGGACCAGAAAGCTTCTCGAAAGAATTTTCTAGCTAGAGCTAGGTGTTAATATCAATATGTTAGCAGCAAATTGGTTAAATGACTTCCTTTGAAATGGTATACTGACAATATGGAAGTAACAAATATGCTATCAGAATTTATATTTTGTTCACCCATATATGACTTGAAATTTTTTAAAGTAATTAGGATATTCATAAGATGACAGTACGGCATGGATGTGTGCAACTGTAGGCATTATTCAATATTTGATTTTAAATATTAATTCAGGTTTAAGTAACTTGCTTTTGACCCTGGCATGAGTAACAGATAGAAAGCTAGAGCTTCATGCTTTTACATTCCTGATGTATGTCTAAAAGTCTCAAAATTAATTGTAAATGCATTTTCAAAAGCTGCTGGTGCATGAATAAGATTATGTTTCAGTGGAAAAAACTAGGTCTGTACTGAAAAAGGCTTATTTAACTTACAGAAAATTGACTTGAAGTCCCAGTTTAGTTGAAGCCCGGAATGAGCCTGGGTGAAGCCCGTTATCAGCCCGACATTGGCTTAAATCAGGCCTTCAGGCCCGGTCAAAGCCCGCGGGCCTGGGCCGGGCTTTTGCCCCGGGCCCCCGGGCCTAGAAAGTCCCACCTCTAGTGTGAACACGTGCCGTTGCGAGGCTTGTTGCAGGCGGTTTGACTTGTTGTATACTTATGATAGAAAGCCCTGTATTGAGGTCGTTTTGCACAGCGGTTGGAGAGTATCTTCCAGCTCGGTTATACATTTATTTTTGTTTTGTGCGAAATGATAGCAATTTTTGCATCTAAGTGGAAGATGGGCAGTTAATTTATCTGCGAAACTTGTGATTCGATAACGACGAAGACGAGAAACTTGAACTCTTAGTCCCGTCTTATTGCACTCTTGTTGATTCTTATCGTCCCATCTTATTTATGCGGTGGCAAATTTATAAGGTCTCTCATGTTGTTTGCATGAATGAAGTGGGAACCTCATTACAGGCTCTGAATTTTTCATGTGCCGACATGAAAGGATGTTTCTGTTGTACAGCGCCGTTTCAGACCGGTTATGTGACACGTGACCTTTTGCTGATGAGCACACCGTATGGCTACACGGTTGGCCTCATTAAAAAGGCCACTGTGTGCATCTGTAACTACATACACAATAACACGGCTACCGCCAGATCAATGCCAGCTGTTTTAAGTCTTACCCAGAAACACGGGTTATCCAGGCTGACTCGGGGTAATTCATGCCTGCTCAGCGCCATTCATATGCATTGCAAGAACTATAAGTTGCCAACAAGCTCTAAGTACACTACATACAGCTTAAAAATGTTCGTGCCATTACAATCAAAAACGGGTTTCATTCACCACTCTTTTGCGTATGGTCTATATCTATTTCAGAAGGGCTCATAAAACCCGGCTACATTTGCCGGATCGTTGCAAATATTTAGACTGTGCGCTATGGCCTCACCAAATGTGACGTTGAGCTGGGGAAGAATCTCGGTGATTCTGTACTCGCATACACTTCTGCACTCTGCCAGGGAGGCGAAGTTGTTGGAGTTTCCCAGGCAACCTGTAACCGACACATTCCACATGAGAGAGGTAATATAATAATAATGTGCCCAAAATAATGTACCACATTTTCTCCTTTAATTGTTGGTCCCTCATTAATAAAACCATGAAAATTTTTGGTCCACGTGCTGTAGAAATTCTGGAGTTTTTGTTTTGTCCCCTTCATGTCATTCTAAGATATGACACCTTTGAATACGGAAGTAAAAACTAAAATTGTCCAGGCCTACCTCTAGACGAAGTCTGTGATCTTAAAACAGCGGAAACTGGAGCGTCTTTTCCCCCAATTTCTCACTCCCACTAGGAAGACAATTTTGAGACTGACCGAACATTTTCTAGCATTTGGAACAGTATAGCACAATCGTAGGGTAAAATCGAGAACAAAGCTGTCCATAAACAATAACGAAACCGTCGCTAAAATCGCAGGGGCCATTCAAAAGCAGCCAAAGACCACTTTTTGTCGTCTTGCAACTCTCGTGGGCGTCAGCAAGTCTTCAGTACACAGAATCTTGACAAAAAACCTTGCACTGTCTCCATACAATATATCTTTGCACCAGCTGCTGACGACATTGGACCAAGAACAGCGAGTTAAGTTCTGTGACTAGTTAAAATCAAAATGCTCCAGGTCAGACCACTTTCTGCACAACGTTTGGTTTTCGGATGAAGCGCACTTTCACCTTTGTGGCCAGGTTAACCAACACAGCCTCCGCTTTTGGGGCAAATCGGCACCAGACGAAGTTCTCCAGACTCCTCTGCATTGACCAAAGGTGACAGCATGGTGCGCTTTGAGCAGTCAGGGTATCATAGGGCCCTTATTCTTTGAGAGCCACGCAGGAGAAACGCTGACAGTGAACACCAAGCGCTACATTGCCGTACTCTAGCGGTTTTGGGAAGCACTAAAGCGAAAATGTGTGGAAAACCTGCAACAGCAGTGGTTGCAACAAGATGGGGCAACCCCACACACGGCAGGAGCCACCCTAACATGGCTTAGGGATCACTTTGATGAGCGGGTGATCTCAAAGAAGACTAAAGTTGACTGGCCAGCACACTCACCGGACTTGATCCCCTGGTATTTTTTCTGTGGGGATACCTAGAAAGCAAAGCGTACTATCCAGGAAAAGAAACACTCACAGACCTGACGAACAGCATCAGGAAACAAGTTCGCCTTACCAAGCCTGAAATGTGCGAATGTGTTTGTGAGGAAGTTCTAAAGAGCGTAGAGGTATGTGCATCCAGAAATAGCTCACATCTGGAGCACGTGCCATAGGGGCGTTATGAATGAGAATCCATCAGTGTTATCATGACACAAAAAATACTTTGAAATACAAAGTAACATGGTGAAGGTTTCTTGTTTCTATCGTAAATACTTTCGCAGATATACACATTTCAAATGTGGTACTTTATTTTGGCACACCCGGTATGTACAGTCCCCCCGCAATTGAAATTGCCATCACTAGGCTCGACCGGTTTAGGATGGATATCTTGCATCCTATGGTGCCTATAGGTTTAGAAACGGGTGCATCATGTGTATTTTTTCAAGAGCTTTCCAGTGGTCACCATTATTTCCTAATCTGACATCTGGGTGAGAAAATATTACACAATTACTGATTTTGCTGCATTCTGACGGGGTAGTCTTCGGCTGACTTGCCACCGCCTCTGATAATACCTGACCCTCTCGCCCATACCTGGACCACGTGACCTCACAGATGAATGGGCGGTTGGCATTGTGCCAGCTCATTCATCCCTCTCACAAATCTTGTCGTGTCTGAGGGGCACTCGTATTGCAATTGCTCCCACTGTGTTGCTGTGTGCTGGACAACTGGCGTCACTGACCTGGGGCAATGCAGTGGCAGAACCACGAGTTGCTTTTTTGAGGGGGGGAGAAATATCCAATAAGATGGGCACAGATGGGGCAAACCATCGGAATATATTTTGCTGCGGGGAAGCACACGAATTTTCCCTCCTATATCCGTCCTTGTGCTTGGGTTGCGAAACATGTAAGCTGTCATTGGCTGCCGGGGCTCCCCTCACCTACATGTTTATTTAGAGAGGATTCTGGTAAAACGGCTGATACAGTGATACAACTTTGTTTGGAGGTTTCATTAAAATCATATTTTCAAATACTCGTCAGAAGAGGAGACAGTTGGAGCCATGGGTGGATCCATTGGTAAAGGAATGCAGGTCCCCCTCATTGACTCTCGGCGTCCCTAAAATGATCACAGCATTCCTCTAAACAGTCGATGGCATTTCCTGAAATGTCACTTCCACCTCTCCCCCCAGGATGCGAAAATCGGCACCCCGCCATAGGATTTGGCACCCACCTGAAAGCTTTTACCGGCCAGAAGTGGCACCCAATTGGTACGGATGGCGTTCCACCCCGGCAAGGTGACCCCATCGGCGATCCTGGATCCCCCTATGGTGGGGGCAGGCCCCCCAATTTTCATAAACATCGCGATTTAAGAAACAATGGGAAAATCGGGCATTGTGTGGGCAGCATTTTGCCAAGGTCACAAGAAGCCTGAATCTGACGAGGTTTTGTTTTTAGAAGGGAAATTTTCTTGTCAAGGGTGACGGTTCACTGGCTCTATCACTGTTTCGTCGGTGGCGGCGATTATTTATTATGGGAAAATTGCTTCCAACTAAATGAGCTTAATTCCGTCCACAGAGAATTTTTAAATTTCTAGCTTGAGAACCTTTGTAGAGCCTATTTATCGGGAGCATAAAACTGTGCCCTCGCTTGACTAAAATCACGCAGTCGTCTCCTCTCAACGAACGGCAACCATTGCTTTAACTGGGGAGGATTGAGTTTCCATGAACTGGCCTCTAGACTGACATCACACAGTGCAAGCTTGGCATAGCGTTTGCGATAGTCTCTAACAAAAATTGTTGGGGTTAGACGACGCTCCAGCTCTCAAAGTTATATGGCGTTACCAACTCTCACCCTGTAAGGAGAGATTTGGTGCATTTGATCAGCATACCTATTCAGAGAATCTGCCGGGACATGAACCCAAGGAGATGAACCCGGGGGAGTTGAGCCAGGGAATCAGCGCTAGGTTTCTTGCGGCCTTTTGGCAGCACCCTCACTTGTCGGAAGGATATGATCATATTTTATGCTGAAAATATTATATAATTTTTAGCAGTATTACAAAGGTATAAAAGCCTATGTAGCAGCTTTAGCGGCGATAGTGATCGTTATTGAGCGTATCATTAGCGGTAAAATTGGTCAGTGATGGATCTAGGCGGTAGTTTTGGTGGGGCAAACAAAAATCAAAACGCAAGAAAAAACGTCACGCAGTGAAAGCTTTTGCAACAATCTAACTAGCCGGCAGGTTGGGGAGGCGGGGAGTGGGGAGTAAATATAAGTCGAAAAGCAAAACAAACAGGCGTCACTGGGTGAAATATGTAGCCACAAAATGCTTGCTTTCGATATCCAAGGATCATTCACCCGAATAAGAATTTAAATATCAAGAGGACCAGGCTCCAATATTCACACTGAAGTTGACTGGTTCTGTTCGAAAATGATTTCTTCAGTTAAAGCACCAACACCTTGCTTATGAACTTAAAAGGAGCCGGGGAAAAGGTCAACAGCCTGGGGAGGGGGATAACATTATGGTTTTGCTTCGAGCTTTTTCGTTCGGCGAGAAAATACGTATTGTCCCCTCCCCTTGGGTCCTCCATTAGAACTGGGTGCTGTTTGAGGGGTCTCGTTGCCACGTGCGACCACCGAGCCGTAAAAGGGCAGTGAATAGTGAATGTTTCTCTGATGAAATCCACCAACTTGAGAGCTACTAATCTTCGAAATTTAGCGCGACATTGGTTCCAGCTATTATTGATGTTAAAATTGTTCGATGTGTCGCTGAAATGAAAATATTTTAGGATAAATATTGTTTACCTATTCTGGTTGGGCGAAACCAGAATATTACCCGGGGACCTTGTAACCAAAGCCTACCTTTGGGGGACGCAGGGGGGGGGCATTCCGACTATGGCCCCCAAAGCGCTGGAGGGGGCCAAACTATCTTTCCCTCAAACGCCGGAGAAATTTTTGAAAAAAGGTGTGTACACTAAGCCTGTAGAGGAAAAAAATCTTCGCTCCCACCCCCCCCCCCCGGAGAGCGATCATGCACTTGGAGAGGTAGCTTACACTAGGTCTGTCGAGCACTGAAAAAAGGTGTTTAGACTAGGTATGTAGAGCAAAAAATCTTCGCTCCCACCCCCCCCAGGAGGACAGGAAGACATGGGTTTGCCCCCAAAACTCGGGTCTGCGTACGCCCCTGAAGCCTACGCTGCTCCCTTGACCTGAGAGGGTATATTACCAACAAGACTAAAATTGGACTGGAAACGAATGTTAAGCTGGACTGATTCTGGTTTAGCCCGAGAGATTATTATCAGTATATTGTTTTGAGATTTCATTGAGTTTAAATCTTTAGCCTCGATAAGTTTTTGAGAACTCCCGCAGCCTAATATTGAGCCCCTTGGGCTAAAGGGTGTTTTAAGCTCGTGCAATCTTTCGAAAGCCTAGCTGGCTCAGAGGCCCCTAGCTATCGTGCATCCTTAGCTGCCATCTCAACTTAACGTATCTGCATTGGTTTTGGTCGCCCGGTAAGAGGCACATAAGCATTTATCACTAACTTTAATAATTGTTGGGGTTAAACGACGCACCAACTGCCAGGGTCATACGGCGTTGCCAACTCTCACCCTGTTGGAAGGGATTTTGGGGATCCGATCGACTTATTCAGAGGCTCCGCCGGGACTTGAACCCGGGACCGGTGGCTTAGAAGACAAGGGTGCTATCCACTAAGCCACCTCATCCCCTTATTTTTTTATAAATTTTGTTCAAGTTGTTCCTGGTAAGGCTGCTGGAGTCGGAGTCTCACTAAAGTCATTAAGGGACTTGTCACGGAGACCCCGACCCCACCACCCGAACGAGCAACTCCCTCAATGGAGGGTTAATTTAGAAGCCAAAGTTTAACGTCCCACAAAGCACAGGGACGGCCGCCCCGCTCAGGTCGCCCTCTCACCAGTCAGTTGCCAGCCGACCTGTACGTCGGGTAAACTATTGAGCGCCGGAGCGTCTCAGGGGAACCGATCCCAAGCCTGGATATGCACTGCCGCTGCATGCTTCTGAGCAGCGGGCCGGAGCCCAACGCTCTACCAACTGAGCTACCGGGGCGGCTTTATACGATATTGTACGTAATATATAATTTTTGGGCTTATCGATGCACCAACTGCCAGTGTCATATGGTGTCGCCAACTATTTTACTGTTGAAAAGATATCCCGGGAGCCAGCTTGCTCCTTGTTCAGGGAAACCGCCGGGCCTTGAACCCGGGTCGGCTGGGTGGAATCCAGCTACGCTGACCACTCCACTACAGCGTCTCTAGCATTTAATTTAAATTGAAGACATTCCTCTATCTGAATACTGATTTATGCAAATCAGGATATATTTGAATATAAGCTGATGACCATTGTTGGTTGACAGCCCCTACCAATGGTCCCCAGCCTTTGGAATTTTTCCTTAACTGGCAAACAGTACCCCTCTAGCTCGAAATACCTGAAGGCCTTTCCCGTTTGGCAAGGGCTAATGTGACCTTTGAGGAAGGTCGTTATGAGCACATAACCAGGCAAGCAAGGGCAAGGTAGGAAACCGAAGAGCCTAATAAAGAAAACAATAGCTCTTTTTCGACTCATGTAATGTTCCCCTTGTGCCTATCTCCCAGCAACATGAGAGTTGGCGACACTATATAGCCTCAACAGTCGGTGTGTGTAAACCCCCAAAGCTGCTTTGAACCCATTTTCTTCCTTTGTCCCTGGAAAAATGCGAAAACAAGCAAGACCTGAATGTGTGTATTTTACTCTGGACACATGAGCAACAAGAAAACAGTGGAATAAAATTCAGGCAGAATATCTGCTCCTAATTTCGAAACATTTCAAATAAATATGAGGATTCAGTACTTGTAAGTCGATAGCTTTAGTCATTTGTAGTGTAGTGGCAGGTTTCAACTCATTACCTCATGCATTTATCTACCATATTTTGTGATTGAGACCCCATTAGCCAAACGGCACTTTTTCATGCTCCCTTCTTGTTCTTCATAAGGAGTTTTAGCGACCTAGCGTTCATGAATTGTAGCCAAATATGTTAATCATTTTCATTTTAACCATTTTCTGGTCCATAAGTCCTGATTACCATATAATAAAGAGATATTTATTTATTTATTTTGCAGCACAATGGTGACAATACTATCAACATAATTCACAACAGGAACAGACGCCCATGGAACAGGCATATATGTTAAACCTGATAAACAATTTGATTCAAACTTACCCCACAACCCCAGGCCATTCCATTGATAAGCTAAGCGGGGAATATAAAGGAAAACATATGCCCATATAAATAATTTTAATAGCCTTGGTGCTCTTCTGGGGCCCCATCCTCATTTTTGGCGAGTTATTCGGAGCCGATTTTAATGAGAGACTATTCGACTTACACCAATTTATGGTTATCAACCTGACAACTTATAACTGTAAATTGATAACAGTTCAGGTCAGGTGAACGAGTTTTAACGTGATTTCCACGCCATGTGGGTCATTTTTGTTTTTCTTAGATAAGAACGACAAAGCAAGGGAAAAACGCGACTCCTACAGCAGGCCCAGGTCGAGTTTCCTCCTCATTCAAAAGCTCTTCGAAATAAAAATTTCCCAGATATCGTCTAGTTATTTTGAGATCACGTCAGTGAAGACGCTACCAGGGATCACCAAAGGTCATAGTTTCGAGCTTGTTTGTGCTCATATCCTTAGAACAAGACGGCAAGGAGCTTCCAGCGCCATTTCTATTTTTCGTATCACCTTTGCCTCCTGAGTTAACAGGGGAAAGGGAGATGGACTGACGCCCCACGTCGTAGTGGGTGCGAAAAGAGGCCAGGTGGTGTCTGGTTGACATACTTGGCTTTTCCCATTATTATCCCTTGCACCTGACTGGATTCAGCCAAATCAAAAATTTCTTGGCGTCGTCTTCACCCTCCCCCGGAGGGAGGGGGTCTGACTCAGATTTTTCCGACTGGGCATAGAAATGCCGGCGCGAAGCGCCCGCCGTACTTGGCGCACCCTATCCGTAATTAATTCTTCAACATTTTCTAGAATTTTACGTTTGCACCATCTCAGGTCAGGTCAACAGTGCAGGTCAAGTTACCTCAACACCAAAAAGTTTAAGATTTCATGAGTAGGAACGGTGTGAGTCTGTCTTCTTAAAACTCATATCACATAATAGACCCATCAAATAGTGTAAAACATATTCCGGGATTTTACATATCGATGACCTAGGATCAAATACAGATCATGACTTCTCCATTGGAAATGCATGGGAAAACGAAAATTGAGGGAAATGGTTTTATTTCTGTTGATATGTAGTTGAATACCTTCAGATTCTCCAAATCGTAGTAGCTTAAGCCCCTCTCCAGGCTCATGCTGCAAGTTTGGACCTGTGATCTCTGAGAGGTCATCTTGGATTACTTAACCTGCGCCCCAGTGGGCCTCCGAGCCATCTTTGCCCTAGTGGGAGGGGTGTTTGAACACCCCCTCGAACTCGGCCTCTACGTGGGATAGCGAAAAAAGCGAAAGCTGCTGGATAGTTCATACAAATTCATGAAGAAATTATATTTGTCACTTTTTTGCTCAGGTCAATTTTGAGGTCATGACAGGTCAAAGGAAGTGGGATTTTGAGTAGAGTTTTTGGTATCTGGCGTCTGAGAGAGTTGAGTGAGACACCATTCGCTTCCTCTCGTCACGGAAAATCGAATGATGAATCAAATCGGAAAATCGAACGAGCCATACTGGGTCAACACTTAAAAATGACCAGACCTCAGCTCAGGGTCACTTTTTAATCTAGCATAGTCAATATGCAATCAATCGACTCGCAATAGCAATCTGAACGCAATGATATCAAAATAAAAGCTGGATCATTTCATGCAGTTATTGACATAAGTCTGAAAACTGCTTAAATAGCCCCAGATGACCTCTCAGAGGTCACAGGTCAAAAATTGCAACAGGAGCCTGGAAAGGGTCCCAGGATACTATGATTTGGGGAATATTTAGTTTTTCTCAGCTGTTGAGTACACAAATACAGCCCAATTTCTGTTTTCCCATGTATTTACAATAGCGAGGTCATGGTCCGTAGTTGATCTTAGGTCATCGATATGAAAAATCCCGGAATATATGTTGTAGCACTCGGTGGGCCCATTATATGTAATAAGTTTTAATTCGATAAATTCACCCATTTCTTACTTATGCCGCTTAAACATTTTTGGAGGTGAGCTCACCTACACTGGTGACCTGAACTGAGATGACCCAACCTTAAAATTTTGGGAAAAGTTGCGGAATAAATCAAGGATAAAGTGTGCTAAGTACGGCGGCGTTTCGCACCACCGTTTTTTCGTGCCGCCGGAAAACACCCGAGGGGGTGTTTAAACACCTTCCACCGGGGCGAGGGTTAAACAGGTAGACTTGGGTCAATAATTTCACAGGAAATGATGAAAAAGGTTTTTTATACCATTACGTTTGGATTGTTATTGCAAGTTGATTGATATGCATATTGATTATGCTAGATCAGATGAAGACCTTGACCCAACTTTAGGGCACGTTACTTTTATGATTTCATGTAGTATAGTCATATTATACATGGTTCAATTTTCAGTAAAAAGAGGAGGCCAATGGCGCCATACAGTTTATACTAACTGAATTCAGTCAGACGATAGGCCCCAGAAACTCCTCTACACCCTATCACATTTTTTTACCTGTCATGACCTAAATATTCACCTGAGACAAAAAGTGACTAATGTAGTTTCGCGATAAATTCTTATGAGCTATCTACCAGTGTTCGCGTTTCCCTCTATCCTGCATAGGAGCCGGGTTCGAGGGGAAGTATTCTCCCCAACAGCAGAAGATGGCTCGGAGACCCACCGGGGCGGGTGTTAAATAACAAAATTCGGCCACAGGGTGCCGTTTTAAACCCCATGAACTCGAATCCCCCCGAATAAATATTTCAGCAGTGATCCTGTGAGCCTTATGAGGCTGGAAACATTGTTTGAAGCCATAACTCAGACATACCCAGTCTTGGACTCTCGTGCCCAGGCGCCTCGGTCACTGGACGGACCGCCTGGGGCTAGACACCTGCGAGACAGTACTGATCACCTCGGTTCAAAACACTGTGCCCCCTGCGCGCCACACACTATTTACTACGTGTGGCCTTGCACCTGTCGTTGTAAACACGTAGTAATCACGTGACCCAGGTATGCGTGCCAGTCGAGCGAAGGGTCGGGGATTATCAGGGGCGGTGGCAAGTCAGCCGAAGACTACCCCGTCAGAATGCAGCAAAATCAGTAATTGTGTAATATTTTCTCACGCAGATGTCAGATTAGGAAATAATGGTAACCACTGGAAAGCTCTTGCAAAAATACATAAGAAGAATCCGTTTATAAAGCTATAGACGCCATAGGTTGCGAGATATTCATCCTAAACCGGTCGAGCCTAGTCATGGCAATTTCAATTGCGGGGGACTGTACATACGTAGAACAAATCACTTACAGCAGTAGCAGTAGCACACATCTCCTGTTTGCCTCCTCACAGGTTTCATGTCAGTCATTCCAGCATGACCCATCCGTGCTCTACTGACCTCCATAGTTGAAGTCGCGACACTCTCCCTCTTTCAGGTCGAAATGCCACCGCCTGGAGTGATCGCCGCAGGGTCCCTGCTCGGAGGGCAGGATGCAGGACCACACCGACTGGAGATCTGCAGGCACGGCCGTCACACCCTTCAGATGTGCTCAGCCGCATAACCACTTGTTCTACATGTAAAACCTGCAGTCCCCTTAAACGAGGAATTGAATTGTCTTCCTAATTAGCATGCTAAAAATGTCTTTATACAAAATATAAATGGCACTGGCTATTCAAGGTGGCCATCCTGTTCCAAGCAAGTGACATAAAGATGAATGATCTATCGGAGAAGCTCCCCTACACATCCCGGCATATTGCGCTGCAATCTACCAGAAGCTCGGGTAATAGACGCAGCGTTGGGGGTGTGCTGGGAGAAGTGCTGACCTGACTTTGAGTTGGAGCAACTGAGCTGGCACTCGGTGCGGGAGCGGTAGATGACGTCCAAGTTGCAGCCCGTGCACGGCTCCGGCCGACACTCCTGCGTCCGCTCCTCGCAGAAGAAGTCGGCACTCCTGCCGACGCCGGACACGGAAACGTCACCTGCCTGCTCTGTCTGCACAGACGGCGAAGACAAATCACACGGGAATGGGGGGCAAGCCACATGCCGAGCTATAACGCTCAGAGAAATGGACCAATGCCGCTGTTTTTTTCTGGAAAATCACTGTTTTATATTTGCGTTAGAACGGTTTTATCTAGTCATGCAATTTATGAAGGGTCTAGGTTTGGCCAGAAAATGTCATTAGTTTAGCCTGTGCTCCTCAGCATCGGAAAGTTCCAGGTGTTGTCCGGGGAGGGGCCCGAAATGTTGTTTTGCATTTCGGTCGGGCAGGGATGGGAGGTGCAGTCGTTCCCTTAGATCAGCTGAGTCGTCCTGTGTATGTCGGGCACTGATGTCGCCCTAAACCCCCTAAGAATGCTAAGACTGCGGTAGGAGCGCCTTAAAAAGGGACTTCAAAGCGTGTTCTTCATTGAGACGTCCCGAATTTCGGTACCTTTTCGAATATTTGACAATCCCCTCGCCTGCCTTGCAGCGGTGCCTCTTGGTAAACATTGTTCCTCTGAAACGTCGTCTCATAGAGAAAAAAAAGCAAAATCGCTGCGAGCTGGGGCTTCCTTGGGATACACGAAAGGCACTCGCAGACAGAATGCGCTGACTCCTGATTCTCCCTTCAGTGAAATCCTAGATCTATCACTGATTTAAAATATGTTGATTGTTAGCATGCCGATATATTTGAGAATTGATATTAAATACAAAAAAAATCGAGATGATATTTTGCTGTCGCCAGCATCTTCAGATGCATCTACAGGTTCCGGTGACAGCGAAAACTCGTCTCGATTTTTGTTTTGCCTTTTGTATGTAATATCAGTTCTCAAACAGATTGGCATGCTAACGATCAATATATTTTATATCCTTTTGTCCATCATGCTGCCACAAGCTATCCGTATACTTAAATATTTCACTGAGTTTGACTCTTAGAAGGAGAATTTAAACCTGCATCTGTTCTGGAGATTATCCGCAACGTGCACGAGGGTTAAGTTTTTTTAATTCTTTTACGCATTTTTGATTTGTCCTTTGTCCGTTAAGGTACAGCAAAAACCTTAAATACCTGGGGCATTCCACGACAAATCGACAAGTCGATTACACCCTCATGTCGCAGATTTCGGTGTATTTTTTGTCAGGGAGCTATTGATGGAGCTGATGACGATTTTCGTATTCATTTTCCTCCCTGGCTTACGGTTTGAAAATTAAAGGCTCAGGCATTATGACCATACCCACTTGCATGTCTTTTATAAAGACGAAATTTTACCTGTATGCTTCTACAAATGCCATAAAAAAGTTGATCTAGGTATCGTAAGGATGAATTACGAATTCTAGCTCATTAAAAATCGAAATCAAAAAATTAAATTGTAAATATATTATACATTCTTCAATTTTTCAAAAATTATGAAAAACTATTTTCCAATGAATTATTATAAACTTTTTGAGGCTCACATTACTCTTTACACTTCTCTATAAGATTCAATAATAAAAAATGGAGACTTTGACAGAAAGCGAGATCTGATCTCCCAAACGTCCCGAAACCCCACTTTTGTGAGGTTCGTGCGCCAGCGCGGCTCGGCGTCGCTGCACCTATCAAACGTGTCTGGTCACGAAAAATGTCTCAATGGTGGAATTGGTCGGCAATAAGGGTAAGGATGTATTTAAAACAATAAATTGTAATCAATGTCACATTCCTTAACACGCGCACTGGAGAGGCGCCCGACACTTACGGGCACTGGAGGGGGTGGACTGGTAGGCCCCCTGAGCTCTCGGAAACTAGGAGGCTTAGAAAAACTCCAGTAGGGGACTGAGTGAAAACTATTGAAATATATAATATGACTGATCTTATTTGACCTAGGTCAGTATCGTCAAGTTCAAACGAGGTCATAAAGGTCAAGTATTAGCCGTGCTGGGTATTCATCCGGAAATGCCGTGACTAAGCTCAAAGAAGTCCAGAATGCACTAAAAACAGAGCAAGGCCATAGTGAGAACGTCCCAAGAATTGTAAACCTAATTTTTTGGGTTAAGGTCATTCAAGGTCATTGACCTAAGACGTCACAATATGACATATTCCACTTATTTACACCATGACTAGCACCATAGCAACCGTCAGACGGGAAATGAACATTGACCTTTACCCATGACATTTTAATTTGACCTGTGACCTTGACCTTTACATTGATTTATCTTAACTATGACGTCGTAGCATAATATAGGTCATACTGGGTAACGCCATGCGACCGGAAGCACCCGACCAATGACTGAGAATGCTGGTATGGCCTTGAAATGTGACCTTGACCTTCATGACGGGTGAAATTGGCATATATTCTCGTCTTATATGGCGCTATAACGTTGCCAGTTGGTCTTTGTTGCACGCGAACTGGTGCAACCGCGCGATTGCAGTGTTCTCAAAATAAAGGGTTTAACTTTGAAAGCCTATAATTACAAAATTGGGCCCGATTTTCAAGATTATTTGACCAATCGATGTGCCATTGAATATTCTCAAAAGTAGTGAAATAACGTTTTTTGGCCACGAAGGGTTCTCCGGTCACCTAGATAAAAGTAGGTGGGGGCCTCCGAGGCTCCGCTTCAGTGTACTTTTTAACACGCGCTGGTATGAGGTCCCGGGTCGCCTTTACTGGCAGGGGTACCCATCCCCTTACGATCTCAGCAAACATGCTTGAAAGGGGACACGGAAAGCAATGTTACATTGCTTGCCTCGATCTCTACCCAAAATGCTTCAACAAAAAGTTCTCAAATTAGCTACTTAGCTCAGAAAATGCTTCAATGAGGCAGTAGCGAGAAAAGGAACATCAAAGAATCACACGTTCGTACCGGTTAATTCGAAGACCATTATTGTCCATGACCTCTCGAATGATGAGGTACAGAAGGTTCGAGTTTCAAATGGAATCTGTGAAGTTCAATGGCACCATGTGATGGAGCCGTTCTTCCGATCCGTGGGTCAGATCTTAAATAAAGCATCATGTATTAATGTTATAAATGCGAAAAGCAGTTGTCGGCGGGGACGCTATATGACTTTTTGTTTGTGATGTGTGCTTTCTAATATAAATTGAACTGGGATACATGCAACTTTTTAGGGTATGGGTAGAAAAAGAAAACTATCTAAAAAAATCCAAGACAACAGTAATAATCCGCTTTTGACGCATAATCCTCCCACTACATTTTCCACCAAATGCACCAGAGTGTCGGAATTGTTCCGAATGTTCCGATAATACGTTTATTTTTTCGGAACGGCTCAAATTCCCATGTTAGCAATAGTAGCCTCCACACCACATCTAGTTCATTCGCAATGTCACCGAAGCGCAGTCTTGCTCAGTTCTCCCCTCCCCGTTACCCCACTTCCAACCGGACGCGTCTATGCGGCGTGCCGACTGCAGGCTGAGTGGCCGGCGACGGTATTGAGCGTGGTCTGCGGTGCTCGTTACTGATTTTGTTCTATAGTCTCCATTCTTTTTATTGGCGTTATATGTAGGCTAAACAATACTCTTTCACATGAAGTTGTTTTCAAGTCAATAAAAACATAGGAAATATGCATACGTAGCTTTGTAAAAGTTTGAAATTATATTTTATACATATTCGTACCAAGTAACATAATTAAACTTACATATTTGTATTGTTCAGACCTTTGTTATTATTTTAATGTAACCTCTTGAAGGAACACCTTTAATTTAAATGGCTAAAAACTCAAGCGAAAAGTCCGATGCACGCCTCCGATGCTGGATTGCCCGAGGCTATAACTTCGAAACGATTATCCGGACGAGACTAAAAATACCACAGTCGTTTTCAGCGCCACTGAGAACCCTAGTCCCAAATTTTCATGACGATCTTAGATATGAGAGTGTTATTTCAACCCATCGATTTGTCGATTTGTCGTGGAATGCTCCACCTGTGCATAATAGCCGTCTCTCATTCATTTCTGTATAAGAACCTCACAGCAAGCAAATTTTGTCCCAATAATAGCTCGTAAAGATTATAAAACACCTTGTAACTACCTGACACCTACCTTCCTACTACCTGACAACACCTACCTTATTTTATAGATAGCTGAGCTGCACATCATGTGACCTGATCTTGTCGCCTCAAGTTTGGAGATCGATAGCTATGAGGATACTTCTAATTTACAGTTATGTTATGAATATTTTGCATTTATTACAGTTATGTTGCATTCAGTTTCATTAATGTTTTTGAACTTTTGTTTGAAATTTCAGGTCTTCAAATATTTTGGAACCAAATTAATGTCATAGAACTCAATGACTCATTTACCCTATGTGGTCACTTCATTCATGAACGACTCATTTAATGACTCAGTGACGTACTGTAAAAATGAGTTCGTTTACATCTTTTTGTTACCTGTATTTAACTACACACTATCTATGAAGCAGTGAAGTAAAAGATAGTAGCACTTGAACATGTTATTACTTACAAAAACCACACAAAGTGGAAACAGTGTGCGAAATAGCAAAATAACCTTATATATATATATATATATATATGTATATATATATGTATATATATATTATTATATATATATATATATATATATATATATATATATATATATATATATGTATATGTATGTGTGTATATAATCACATTAGATAATACAATAGACATATACAAATAACATTAATAGGAACAATGAGCTGGCTGGTCATCGATATAGGAGAGAGCGCTAAAGCAGTCTTCCTTCTGCACAATACGGTACCTTCACAATACACCGCTCCTATCTTTTAATGTGATGTATCTTCCTGGTAAAGTTCTAACTTCGTTATTCATGGTGAAACTGCCAGTCGTTTATCCATGCAATAGAGACATAAATTTGCTTTAGTGCCAGGTGGGTCATGTGACAATCCCTCGGGACTTAAGCCCCCAGAACACGCCAGTGACACATTCAGGTCACTAGGCCGGGTGGTTGAGAAGTCCTAGTCCTAACCGTTGACAATGCCATATGCCATATGCCACACTCAGCAACTTTTCTCCTATAGCTATTTCTTATTTTGAAAAAAATTGTGATCGTGAAGGGTATATTATTTGTTGTTTATACATCCTTATGAACAACAGGAAAACCCACTATTAGTTCAAGTCAATCAAGTAAGACAAGGACATGACATTTATAATAGAGTGTTGAAAATAACGCCCTAATTGAACAACACATTTTTAACACAATTCTTGAGAGGAGGTTTTTCGAGGGTGCAAAGATGAAAAAGCTGAATGATTAATTAAATACCCGCCTCGGTGGTCCTCCGAGCCGCCTTCGCCATTAGGGGGGTTGTTCATACACCCCATCGAACTCGGCACCTATGCGAGATAGCGATAAAACACGACTGGTGGATATCTTGTAAACATTTATGGAGAGGCCACATTAGTCACGTTTTGGCTCAGGTCAATATTGAGGTCATGGTAGGTCAAGAAGGTAACATGTTAGAGAAGTTTCTGGGCTCTAGCGTCTGATAGAGTTGGGTTAGAATAAACTTTTAGACACCATTCGCTTCCTCTCGTTACATCAAATCGAATGCCGTATGATACGACTATATTAGGTCAAAACACAAAAATTACCTGACCTACGGTCAGGTCAAGGTCACTATCGGATCTAGCAGTTAACCTGTACATCAATCGACTCGCAATAACAGTCCGAACCTAATGGTATCAAAAATAAAAGCTTTATTGTCATTTCTTGCAAAGTTATTGACCCAAGTCTGAAAACCTGCTTAAGTAGCTCCAGATGACCTCTCGAGGTCATATACAAAAATTGCAGCATGAATCTAAAAAGGGGCTTTGGATACTACGACTTGGGGAATGTGAAGGTATTTTCATCTGTAGCTACACAAATACAGCCCGATTCCTGTCTTCCCCATGCATTTCCAATAAAGAGGTGATCTGTATCTGATGATCTGTATCTGACCCTAGGCCATGGATATGGAAAATACTTGAATACATTTTGTAGCGCTCGGTGGGCCCATTATGTGATGAGTTTCAAATGGATCAATTGATCCTGCTCTTACTTATGCTATCTTGCATTTTTTGGAGGTGAGGTCACTTGACCTGCAATGGTGACCTGACCTGAGATGACCTGACCTTAAAATTTTGGGAAAGGTTGCAGAGTAAAACTCAAGTTTGCTTTGATAGCTTAAGTGTTTCAATGGGCACAGTTGAAACCTACAGTCAGCATCTCGTGCCGTGTGTAGTAAGTGCCTGTATATTTAAATTCTCTGTGATCTTTCACTCACCATTTATCATCAAGCTGAAACTTGCAAGATTTTAAACCAGGCAGTTTAGTTCTATGATTTGGAAAAATAAACTGAACTTTGCAATTGAACTATATGTTTTAAATAATTAATGATTCGCTCTTACTCTTGTCGGTACGACACATTTTTATCTAGGTATAAATTTTAGTATTGCTAGAGGATTTAAAATTTTATTTGGTGTTTGAATTTGTTTTAGACTGCCTTTGAAATTCTTGGATCAAAACAAAATTTTGAAAATAATATGGTCCAATTTTTTATATTTCAGATCAAATTTAGATTTCATGCACAGATTTTGAATGAAAATGTCCGAAAACATGTAGATACAAATTTTGAAAGCATTTGAGCTTAAACTACGAGAGATATTGGGTTATAAATGGACGTCTTTGCGAGTGTGTCAAACATTTATATGCCCATAACTTTTGAAATTGCCAACATATTTTACATTTCTTTTGTTTGTTGGAATCAGTGTCCCATTTCACTTAAGAATATGTATATAGAGAAAAATAGTTTGACCCCAAGAATTTAAAAGTGTTAAACAATTTTAGATTATTTTACACCTGATAAATTTCATAGTCTGAAGACCATCTTAACTACTTTTTACCAATATCCCCTTAATAAATACTTATTTTTTATTACCTGAATGTGACAAATAAAGGTCATGTGCTCAGGCTTCTGCTCCACAAGCTATAATTGCCAGATAATTGCCTCTGGGGAACGTTCCTTTCATCTTGCGGCATCAACTAGTCTGCGCTGGGGAACCAAATCACTTTTTCTGACCTCTGCCAGAGAAAGGTCTGGATTTTTCTATCAAATTTACTTTACCGGATCTCAATAGTTCTAATGGCATGAGAGCTATGCCCAGGTTTCTTACGCTTTGTATATTTTAGTGGAAATAGCCTATCACGACCCAACTTTACCGCTGGGGGTCAACCCATTGACCTGAGCGCTTGAACATAATAATCAAAAGCATTCTGAATTCAGAAGACCTTTCTAATGCGCATTGCAGATTTGCGCTAACCCTCATATTTTTGGAGTTAGAAGGGGGCGGGGGCATCGATGGCCTCCGGTGGGGTGAAGGTGGCACCGGACCCCCGGTAGGGCGCGGATTAAACTCCCCCGGCCTTTCCAGCAGTGCGTATTGGACTGAATATCACCACGCTTCCTGGAACCATTGGCAGATCGGATTGAAATTGATTGGATTTACCAGATAGTTTGGATAGTTTCAGATCTGGCTACATTGCAATTTCAGTTTATCGATTTAGTCGTATTGTTCGAACACGGATTGTGCTTGGATTGATATTCATTCCGTGTGTCCAGGCCACTTTCTGTGTAAACGGAATGACCTGGATTTATCCTGAAGGGGAGGGTGGGAGGAATTGAGATATGAATCGCAGTGAATCAAAATTGGGCCACGATGTACTTGACTGTCAACTGCTTGTGTTAAAGGGAATGTGGCACATTTATAACGTGATTTTAACTGAGATAGCCAAGGTGTAAAGCAAGCCAGAAAACCTAGTACTCAATATATCATTTGTCTTGAACCTCAAAATTTCCGTGGAGAAAAGCTAAAAACCTACCTGAATTATACCCCATATGTACCCCAGCCAGGCGGCCACGGTTGTCAGCTGTTGGTGTGACGAAAGCGCTGACGTCACGTTGAGAAATCAGCCAACTGAAGACCTTGAAACCTATTGAATATGGTAGTAGGTGGGGAATTCCAGGACAGAGCGACCAAGGCTTGACACCACCATGTCTAGAAAAAATCTGAAACTTTGTGTCCGGAGTAGTTTTGGGCCAGGAACACGCCTGTGAGAATCTTAGCCCCCTCCGACCAACGGTGACCGAGTTAAATCCCGAGGCATTTTCGGGAGATCAGCTTGTAGACTCATCTTTGATGCTTCATAACTCAAAAACGCATTGCCTAATAAAACATGTTTTGTATATCATTGAACTCGTCTTGAACTATTTATTATTTTGAGAAAACAAAATTTTGAAATTTTAAAACTTGAGTTTTTATTCGTTTGACCTTTTTTTTGACCTAGCTTGACCTGTTGGCAGTTGAAATTGACCTTTTAGACACCCTTACACATTGTTCTTCATAAATCATCTTTTGATGAAAAAATGCGTTCTTGCTATAAATTCCAAATTTTTAACGCTTAAGGTAAGTATGCAGACAGTTTTTGACCACTGCGGTAGTACAGCCTTATGTTTAACACGCGCATTGACGGGGGTCTGAGCCACCTTCGCATTGACGGGGGGCGGGTACCCGCCCCCCTAAGATCTCGAGAACCACGGTAGGTAGCGAAAAACGGTAAACGGCGTTGGGCTGCCCATCCACGTCTCCATCGAAAAGATTTGAACTATTTTTTTGTCATGTCACATTTAAGGTCACGAGAGGTCAAAACATGCCCGTCATAGGGATAACATGTAAATTAAGTTTTTCGGCCATTACATCTGAACAAGTAAAGATAGAGCAAAACGACTCAAACTGTATGAATCCTCTTAGCAAGCCAAATCGAATGATATATAATTTGACCTTGCTAGGTCAAATCAAGGATTTGACCTGACCTGAGGTCAGGTCAGGGTCTAATTATATAAAATGCATATCATTAGAACCGCAAAGCCCAGGCGAGTCTAATGCAGCCAAAATAAATGCTCTATCACCATCCGTTACTGAGTTATTTCGTAAAAACCATTTTTCCCATGTATTTCCAATGGAGAGGTCATGCCTCGTACCTGGCCTTAGGTCATCGATATCAAAAATACCGGAACATATTTTAGAGAAATCGGTGGGGCCAGTATGTGATATGAGTTTCAATCGGCTAAGTTCACCCTGCTCCGACTTATGCTATCTTAAACTTTTTTTGAGGTCGGGTCACTTGACCTGTACTGGTGACCTGACCTGAGATGACCTAACCTTAAAATTTTCACAGAAGTTGTAAAAATGATTAGGGAAAAGGTATATCAAGTACGGCGGCGCTACGCGCCGCTGTTTTTTTACTATCTCTGAAAAACCCGAGGGGGGGTGGGTACCCGCCCCCCTCCGTCAATGCGCGTGTTAACACCCCACCCTATTATTTACACCCTGCTTATAAAAGAGGCTTCCCAATTTACCTATGCGGGAGGCCCTATCAGCTCTGAAAGAGGTTCCATAACAGCCTGCCTTGGAGACCCATTTACTTAAAAGGAGGCCCCCTAAACAGCCTACATAGGTGGCTCCTCTACTTATAAAGCAAGTCCCCTAAACGGCCTATGACGGAGGCCTCCTTACTTGTAAAGGAAACCCACTAAATGACCTACGTGGAGGCGCTTTTTATTATAAAAGAAACCCCTTAAACGGCCAACATAGATGGCCCCTTACTTATACAGAAAGCCCCTAAATGACCTACACAATGTAGTTCCCAAAAGCTAGGAGGCTCCCTCAGGACCAGGGATAGGATGCACCCTTCGAAACTGACCTCACTGAAAGAAATCCGTGGCGACGCCCCTGATGTATGTGTGAACCTGGACAGACACCTCACAACCAGCCACGAGTCAATAATCCCGATGCGAAATGGTTACTGTCCAGGGATAAGTCGTCGACTGGCCCTTCTCCTTAAATCCTGGACACAAAATATAGCAAATTTGCACTGCTATATTATGCATTCAGGATTCTACGAGAAAGAAGGAAGAATGAAAAGGAGGAAATTCGATCATGTTCATAGCATTGAGGATTGCCCATGGCTTCTAACTGCGTATCGGCTCGATTTGCATCAACAGTTGCTTCCCAGGGGGACCCAAAGAAGGGATTCATCCATATTCGAAATCATATATATTCTTCACTTCAGTCTTATTTAATCCTACAAAAGGAAACGAGATTGATACGCGCCCCCCTGGGAGGTGAAATTCGCCCCTCCTGGTTTTCCCCAGATAACGCAAAAACGAAGAGACGCAGCACAACGAAACTTACAGTACCTTATTATTGATCAATTTTGTATATCTGAACGAATTTTGTAGGTCAGGTCATGTCAGGTCAAGGAGCTATCCAAGGTCAAGTGACCCGACCTCAAAACCTAAAATCACGAGTTTGAAGCGGCGCCTAAGGAACATCAGCCTTCTGATCAGTTTGCAACTTTCACATTATGATGAGGTCATTAGGGTCTACAAATCCGTTGTATCAGAATTTTGATATTGTGGACCTAAGGTGGGGTCAATTTGTTGGTCGCCCCCATTATAAGTCTATAGTAAAAAAATAGAAAGGTCTCGTTTTCAGTAAATAATGGGTAGATAAAGCTGAAAATCATCAAATCATGTATTCTTGCCATGATATTGGCCATAAAGTTGAGTTTATGACCATCTGACCTATTAAAGGTCATGATAGGTCTCAGGAGCGTACTGTGATTGTTTTGTCAATAACTTCTCACTGATTTGAGACAAAGCTCCTAGTTTGCTTGCATTGTGCTTATATTGTCACGGGGAGTCGATTAATATGCAACATGACCATACCAGGTCACCCTGTGACCTTGACCTCGCTCAATGTTAGGTTATTTTTACCATTTGACCTGGCAAGGTCATATCATACATTATTCGATTTTCCGCGATAGGAGGAATCCAATGATGCATATATATATATATATATATATATATATATATATATATATATATATATATATATATATATATATATAGAGGGGGTTAAAATCTAGAGGGGGAAGCGTATGTACACTGCCTTGTAAGCTTATGAAACCTTCTTTGACCTATGCTGACTTCAGTATTGACCTGACATAAAATACTTCGTATACTTTCTCTTCGTCTAGTCGAGCTTTCTAACGACGTCCGTAATTTTCCTTTAGCGCCCCTGGGAAATGAGATACGGAGGGGGCGAAATTCACCCCCCTCCAGCGGGGCACGTCATGCCAGGGACTCTAGCGGGGCGCGTGTTAATGTAGGCTATGTTAGTGTGACATTTTTGTTGCAATCAGCGTAGTACGTTTTCTGTATTTTTATAACTTGTATCCTCTTCTGAGTTCTGATTGTGCCACTAACTGAGTATCGGACAGTACTTATTTCAAACTGAATGACTTGAATTACCTTTGCACCACAGAGTGGGCTGTGCTATAGAAAAAGTTGTAGAAAGTTAAACGAGGCACGGAGGGCCGTCGCCACGTGCGGCATCGCACACTTCTATACACTGTTTCGCAAAACCAAGGGTAGGGGTGGTGTCTGCTAGCTACCAGCCGGGCTGAACAATGGCTAAATACTAACTTCGATGCCCACCAGCGTTGAATCTCATTCATACATTTGATCTTGCGTTCGATGAAATCCGAGTACGAACTCACCTGACGGCTCCTACGGCAAGCACCGAGATCACCAGTAGTTCCGCAAAAGCCCGCTGGGGGCTCCACCGGTCACGCATGCTCACACGCCTCGTCGTTACCAAGGCGACAACTGAACACGCGGCGGCGGCGCTGGCGGTTTTTAGGCAGAGTGAACCGGCGTGTGACCGCTGATGCCCCGGGGCCTGTCACGCCCCGGCCGCGACCCTGCGGCCGTCCCCAGCTCCGATGTCTGAGGCTGGAAGACCACACCTCAAGCCGCATCACCAAGGTTGATTCCACTCAATCGGCACGTGCGGCTGATTGATGGTGCGGTTGGGCTTGGCGGGAATCGTCCATTCATGCTCAAAGTGGGATTTCTGCTTTATTCTTAATAGAACTGAATGCTAATTCTGAACCTGCAAGCTGAGTTGAGCAATTATGAGCCCCTGCATTTCAAAGCATATGCTTTCATGTGTTGATTAACTATGATGGATAAAGCAAGCATCTGCATATGCAGCACATAATATTGAGTTTTTATAATAAAACTATCTTTCTACTTTTACTTTTGTGTTACTATCCTCAAAATTGTTGTTCATGGCGTAGTCGGAGAGGAGTGAACAAACCATGGCCTTAAAATATTTAAACTGCTATTTTAGTGCATGCATAAATGCTTATCGTCAAATTCCAGCTACCCAAAAAAGTTGAACAATATTTTCTCTCTTTGATGCCTGGAATAATAATTTCAATCTTGGAATTCATAACAAACAAGAGTAAACTTTAGTCGTGAGCCTCGGAGGATATGCAAGGTAAATAAGTTATGGTCAACAACCGTTTCAGGATTAGATAATTATATGAATCACCAACAGTTTTAAATACCCACTGACAGGTGAAGCAAACCTATCCATAAGCAACAGTAATTATGTTTTCTTCATCTTCTCCAAAATGTGTTATTTATAGACAAGCATCTGTCGTGCAAGCAGATAGTTTCTTGTCTTTCACTAATCTCCAAATAAGGTGCGACGATGAGTTCTAGCTTGTGTGCCATTTGAACAGTGCGCCGGCCCGTGGCACGAGAAGGTGTGTGGAGCCCTGACAAAAATGGCCGGGCTGTGCTGGCTAAACACAGACTAGGGTGTCACGAATGACTGTTCAAACAAGATTGACGATGATTGTGTGGTAGAACAAGGTGTGACAAGGAAGAGAATTGTTGATTGTTGCTCCGAGTGCACAAAATGAGGGCCCTGCGGTTGAAAGTTCCGGCCCGACGCGTACAATCACGCATCCAGAAACCTTCAGTGGTCGACGAGGTAACCTTATGACTATCATTCACCCATGGCATACACCACCTTGCCCTTCGACGCAACCGTTCATGAGTGATACATGTGTGAAAGCGACCACGTTGTTCATTGCTTGCAAAAACCTATTTGCCAACCCAGAATTACTAGAGTAGATGTACGTATATATATATATATATATATATATATATATATATATATATATATATATATATAATGTATACATGTATGTTACAGGGAAAGTGCGAAATCCGGGATTTCGTGAACTTTTGTGGACGGGTAGTTCTTGAACTTACTGAAACTTATTTGAGCTTGCAAACTACCTGATATTTTTCAGTGGTTTGGCGAAGACCCTAACATGCAATGTATGTACCATATAGTTAAAATGAGAAACAACCCTTCGATGATCTGCTTCTCCAATCCTCGTCTCCATTTTGTTTTGTTCTTGCATTTATCAGTCAGTTGATGTCAGTCAGGGTGTAAGCGCCCGTTTGCAGCCCTGTTGGCAAAGTATCAGTCGTATTGTTGAGAGCGCCGAGGACGGGATCAATGTGTACTGTCGGTTTGTACTCCTGCCGCTAGACGGCTGGCGGCCCGTGGTAAACTTGGGTCAGGCCACTGACGTCACGTGACGTGAGCCTAGTGCTGAGGTTTAATAATTGCTTAGCATTTGGAATAGGCGTGATTTGCTCTGTTTCGTAGAATATTCTAGATAGGCGGTTCTTGAGTCGTGAAAGGTCTGAGGCTTCAGTAGGAGGTGCGATGATTTCGATAGTGCGTATTGTGTGTAGGGACTTTGACTGACGTCATGCAAATTGCTGCGGGCGCTATGTGGCGACCTGGGTCGGCTGTCGAGGGGCGTTGGCCTTTTCGCTGACGGGCGCTGTGGTGACAAGATGTGCGTAGAGCCCGGCTGGCCTCCGTAAGTAGTTTATGGCACGCTTATCAATGTGATTTGCTATGCGTGATATGCTTTGATATTGAGTTAAATCAGAAATTTTCCATACGACATTTTCTGGGTTTTCGAGTTATCTTTATATATTTGTAACGACACGTTTAACTCGTAGGTCTCTGGCGGCCATGTGACTATTTGTGAGCCGTGATCCCGAGCCGGTGGGGTCCCGTGATGGAGCCAGATGTCTGTGTACGGCGAGATGTAGAAGCTGCGCGTTGCTGTCATCTATGGAAGCGCAACGAGTCGGTACGTTTAGATTGCAAAAGTGTTGTGTTTCGGATTAGCGCCTAGTAGGTAACGTCGCTCAATAATTGTGAAGTTATGCTTCAAGGTATTAGTATGATGGATATTTAGAGTTGGTCGTGGAACGGATTAATCGATAATTACGTTATATTTGGCTCGAAGTGGCGTCCCTGTGAGCATGGGGGTTTTTCCGAATTGTGATGCTCGTTTTCGTCCGCAGAAACGGAATAAAACCGTCTCGTAAGAAATGGTTTTCCAGTCTTCGAGCTGCCCTTTCGAGATCGGCGCGCGGCACTTTACACAGGGTATTTATATTTGAGTCATTCTATTTATATGCATGTAGTCTGTGCATCTCCTTATAACTTCTTCAAAAAGAAAATATATTTGTTTCCAGGATATGTTGTAGAAAACAATACCCAATAATTTTGCCTACTCTAGCGCCAAGATGGAATCCACATAGGCTTTTCTTGAGCAGACAGTAGCTTAAACCTCGCCCCTCGAGGGGCATCGATGCTCCCTCTGAAGTCTTTATTTCCGAATAAAAAACCGAGGCACAAAATTCAATAGTTTTTTCCGAGGCACAACATGACAAAAGTCGCGTGCAGGGGCTATTCAAATACATGGTAAAATAATTGCAGGACCCGCAACCGATTTTCCGCTTAGGTCTTCCGCTCTCTTGATCATTATCATTTCACCTGTCCAACCGTCCATTCTCGATCTTGCTTAGCACTGGTGGAAAAACTGAACGACAGATGACATTACGGCAGCCGTGTTTATTCAGTGTTGGAAAGATGATGCATGTGCCCGATGTAAAGAAACAATTTCAGCGTTGGATTTCGAAAAATACAATGGATTTTTGTTACGGCAAGCGGGGGAGGAACAATTGGATTTGTATTGCGGTCATCTGGCGCACTTCGACCCAGTGACGTCCTGCAATGGACTCGCCTATATATAAGTTTTCGGTTGACGGATGTGTTGCATGATGACACTCGTTCGCATGGTATTTCCAGCGAGGGGGTGAGGGTTAGGGCTTACGACCAATCAGACTGCTGCAACCATTTGGAAGGTATTCACTCAGGGTTTGAAATACATGAGTAGTAGGTACCTGACTCAAGGTCACGTCAAGGTCACCTTCTGACCTAGCATAGTCAATGTGCTTATCAATCGACTTGCAATAGTAATCCAAACGCATTGGTGTCAAAATAGAAGCTTTATCATCACTCCCTGCAAAGTTTTGACATAAGTCTGAAAAGTTTCTTAACCTTCGCTCCGGTGGGGGATGTTTGAACAACCCCCTCGGGTTTTTTCCGGCGGAAATAAAAAAACGGTGACACGAAGCATCGCTTCACTTGGCACACCTTATCCTTGATCGATTCCGCAACTTGTCGCAATATTGTACGATTAGGTCATAAGGTCAGGACATCAGCGCGGTTCAAGTGACCTCACCTCCAAAAATTTTGAGGTGGTATAAAAAGAAAAGGGCGAATCAATCAAATTGAAACTTATGCCTCAAAATGAACCCACCGAGTACTACAGAATCTATTCCGGGATTTTTGTATTTTTGATCTAGGGTCAGGTATGGATCATGGCCTCTCCATTGGAAATGCAGGGTAAAACGAAAACTGGCCGAACATTGTTATATTTATGTAGATATCGCTTGGAATAACTTTGTATTCTACAAATCATAGTTACAGAGGTCAAGAATCTCGCCAACTCGCCCACACTCGTGGGTAGCCAAATGAGGCTCAAATAACAGAACTTAGGTAGCCAATCACGGAAAATTGACAGAGACCAAGATTTGCACCTACTAGCACAAAACAAGTACCTCCACGATCCTACCGCTACGTTAAAAAGAACGATCCATAACATAGCAGTGCTACCTTTACTGTTCTTAGGTTGCATTGTAACTATTTGTGACGGACGATACAAATTGGTGACAAATGATATATCCTTACTCACTCCCGTTACTTCACAGCCAAGTTAGAAATGGGTAAGTAGCCACATCGCCAACGAAAGTGACCCATACAAAGCCATTGAAAAAGGCACTCTAATTTGCGATGACTTGAGAATGGTCATATTCATGCTCCTATATGAAGTTGACGATTTCTTTTGGACAAAAAGGTGAAATTTTTAAATTCGATATCAGATTTTATGGTGAAATTTCCGCAAAAAAGATAGTAACTCCACTGCTTACATTGTACTTGAGACTCGTTCTTTGGAATTGGAGATGGTCTAGTAACCAGGCCGCCAACAAGAAGTACGATTGGTGACCACCAGGTCGCCACTTGGGTAACCACAAAGTTTTGCGTTTCTGGCGCGTGAGTGGCTGGAAGAAAAGTCAGAAACACGTGTAGAAGCTGCTGTGTGGGGGCTTGGTGCTGGGAATTCGGTGATGAGGTGGAGGTGATTGGTATCATATGAGGCTGCAAATTTGGACCCAAATCAGAATATGAGGTTTTTTCCAGTGGAAAACCCATTATTAATTCTTATTCATAATGCCGCAGCGTGAGAAACGTAGGGCAAAAGTGTAGTCTGCCAGATCCCAGTCGCCCAGGAGAGTTGTGTGGTTTTGAGGGTGTCAATTGGAGAGCACATTTCAATCAAGTGCATGTGAGATATCAAAACCTTAGACCTGCAGAGTTGCGAGAGTTGCAAGTTCTGACATTGCACCCAGAAAAAGATATGCTGCATGGTGCCCATGAAGTCAGGTAAATTTCAGGTAGCTTTCTTTGGTACCTACCGCAGAAAAATTTATTACATCAAGCTTGACAGAATTGTGATGATTCCACAAATGTTTCCGTTGAGCAAGTGAATGTGGAGATGCTCATTGATCTGCTTCAATCTTTCTAGGATTTTCTGCTTGTTGATTGTGGTATCATGATACATTTTTCCTCTGGCTGAGTACCTATATTTTGTTGTAAGCTTTGGAAATATTTAAATTAAGTTTATTCCTTTCAAGTAACTGAAGTCTCATCATGGTGTCTGCTACAGTCAAATGGTAGTTGTGTGGTATTTCAGCAATGATGATCTTAGCAATGATTGATCATGAAAAGCAGTTGTAGTAAGGCTGTTAGACTCTGACAGCACATATAGTTTTTTCATGTGTTTTTGTATTAGGTATTTGATAAAATTTTTGGCTGATTAGTATGTTGCAGCTAATGGACACATGCTTGTATTACAGTGCATGCAACTTGTAATCACTTCAAATCTACTTAACATTATGTTTTTTGGTACTAAGTGTATACTATGTGTAATGCATTTAACTCAAAATTTCTGTGAATTTACTTCCTCTTATGCTGTTACATATCAATAATACATTTTTCACCTATTAAGAAATATTAACTGGGAGTAATTTAAAGCTTCAGTCCACACAAAAGCTTTTTTCCCTTCAGGTAGACATGTTGGTCGCGTCGAGGATATGTGGGTAGCCAACCTGAGATGTTCTTAACCTCTGAGTATTCTAGGCCCGCTTATAGGGTCGTGATGCAAGTTTAGACATGTCTGTCTGTCTGTCTGTCTAAGGGCAGTGCATGGACTAGTGTACAGCTGTCTAAGGGCAGTGCTTGGACTAGTGTACAGTTATCCATGGGCAGTGTAACAACATTTTTCTAATCGGACGCCATAAACTGTGATCCAGACCTTCCAAACTGTTCCCCAAATATCCGTGTATGTCACGCTGGAAATCTGTAATAGACATTTGGGTCACAACTTTCTACGAACCCTCATGATCTAAACCAGGGAGGTAGTAGAAACAAACGCATTCTTATTTGAAACACAGATCTGCAGACCGCTCGACACCAGAATGCAGAACCACGTTTTGCTCTCTTGTATCTGTGGCGCTTATTTTTCATGTTTTATCAGTATATAGAATTTATCGTCAAGTGCGTCTTAATAAAAACAATTCACACCCTGAATATATCATAGCCAAATGATTATAATTGCAAAAATTTCAACACATACACAATACAAGTACTTACTTGCTTTTCTTACAATTTAGGATATGTGGTGGAACATTCATAGAACATATATTTCATTTTAGTGTTTTGGGGTAATTTCTTATGCTCTTGCTTCTATTTTATTACAGTTTTTTTTAATGTTTGACTTCCGTTTTGTGGGAAAATAAATTGGCAAAACGACGGGGAAAACTGTTTCTGGAACTTCAGTCGAACAGAAGACCGGGCTTGTGAGAGGGTTAAAACATGTCACTTAGTTGAACGGTAATGAAATGTTACCGTTCAACAAGGATCAGATAGACAGAATGAGCTTGTTTAACCCTCGCCCCGGTGGGGGTGTTTGAACAACCCCTCGGGTTCTTTCGGTGGTACGAAAAAACGGCGGCGCGAAGCGCCGCCGTACTTGGCACAGTTTATCTATTTTGATACCATTACCTTTTGATTGCTATTGCGAGTTGCTTGATATGCATATTGACTATGCCAGGTTGGATAGTGACCTTGACCTGACCTGAGGCCAGGTAATTTTTGTGTTTTGGCCTAGTATAGTCATATCATACATCATTCGATTTGCTGTGACGAGAGGAGGCGAATGGTGCCTACGAAATGATTCTAAGTCAACTCCGTCAGACGCTAGAGCCCAAAAATTCTACTCAAACATGCAACCTTCCTTGACCTGTAATGACCTCAATATTGACCTGAACGAAAAAGTGACCGATGTAGTTTCCTCATTAATTTGCATGAGCTATCCACCAGCTTTCGCATTTTTTTCGCTATCCCGCATGGATAGGGGTGTGACTTAGGACCCACTCTTTAATCGCCCAGGTTCAAAAAGATGCTATGGTTCATTTCAAGACAATCTGCGCTTTTGATTTCTCAAAATTACTCCGATAGACCCCCTGTACATGAGGTCTGAAGTTTTCATGTTTTTTTACCACAAAACCAGCTATTGCACACACTGCAGTACAAGCCATTATTGACTAGATACTAGTTCTAGAGCCCTGGATTCTTGTGTTCGTGATTTTAGGACATCACACTTTATGACAACCTAGTTAACACTCATCAGCATAACAACCATATATTGCAATAGGAGCATACTTTGAATGTTCAGTATCACAAATGTTTTATAAATCCTGTGATACTGAAAAATGCTGCATAAAATGCTTGGTACTATCCATTCAATCTGAAAAAGCTTGCTAAACGTTACAATGGCAGTTGTAACAGCAATTCTAGTAAAAATATAGTGATAAATGTGAATCTTCAACATAGCGTAAGATAGTCTATTTGGTTTTCAGACCGCTGCCTATTGTTTTCTGTCCTAAGCCGACTTCTGCTAGCTAATCTGGCTGGTCAAGGGGGGCCCTGCTACGCTGCCTGAGATTCAAGTCCCAGAAGACTTTGGCTGGCCACGTCTTCTCTGAGAGGACTGACTTTAATGCCGGTCTTCCTGCCTCCAGCAGTGCGTGATTGAAGTCATGATTTTCCATCTGATGCTGGGGGGAGGGGGATATCCAGCCGAGCGCGCAGGAGTCCGCCGTCCGTGTCACCTCACAGCTCCTAGAGCACTTGGTTCACTGTGCAGTTTACTAAAAACAGGAGAAACATACTGTAAAGGATGTTCTCAATTTTTACACCGAGTTCAACACGATAGTCAGAAGCAGGTAGGAAAGGAAATCAGAGAAGTGGAAAGAAGAGAAGGTGAAGCCGGACGTGAAAGAATCAGCACCCCTATGTTAGACATTTCTTCTCAGAATTCGGAGTTTCTGAAGGAACAGGAATGATTCTACGATGCCAAGATGTCATAGGTACATACAATGGGATTTCCGGGAGGACCAGCGCTCGGAAAGGAATATGTACTGCACGAGCTACGCGGACAAGAGATAGGTAGCCGTAATGAAGAGGATGGTGAAGTTGATGGGGGTCTGAGCCACCTTCGCTTTGACGGGGGCGGGTACCCGCCCCCTAAAATCTCGAGAACCATGCTAGGTAGCGGAAAACGGTAAACGGCGTTGCGCAGCCCATCCACTTCTCCATCGAAAATATTTTGACCATTTTTTTCAGGTCACATTTCTAGAGGTCACATCACTAGAGGTCAAAACAGGCCATAATAGGGATAACATGTAAATGAAGGTTTTCAGTCATTACATCTGAACAAGTAAAGATAGAGCAAAACGATCTGAACCATATGAATCCTCGCAGCAAGCCAAATCGAATGATATATAATATGACCTTGCAATGTCAAATCAAAGATTTGACCTGACCTGAGGTCAGGTCCAGGTAAAATTATATAAAATACATATCATTAGAATTGCAAAAACAAGGCAAATCTAATGCAATTAAAATAAACGCTCTATCGCCATCCGTTACTAAATTATTCACTTAAAACCATTTTCCCCATGCATTTCCAATGGAGAGGTCATGGCTCATACCTGCCCTTAGGTCATCGATATCAAAAATACCGGAACATATTTTAGAGAAATCGGTGGGCCCATTATGTGATATGAGTTTCAATCAGACAAGTTCACCCTGTTCCGACTTATGTTATCTTAAACTTTTTTGAGGTCAAGTCACTTGACCTGTGCTGGTGGCCTGACCTGAGATGACCTGACCTCAAAATTTTCAAAAAAATTGTCAAAATGATGAGAAAAAAGGATTGTCAAGTACGGCGGCGCTACGCGCCGCCGTTTTTATGTATTTCTGAAAAACCGGGGGGCGGGTCCCGCCCCCGTCAATGCGCGTGTTAAAGAAGGAGAAAAAGGAGCCAATGGACACGAAAGGAACTCTTGATGAAAATAGCAACAAAAGCCAGGAACAACTGCAAGGATATATTGAATAAAAATTGGACAGCAGCGACCTTCACGAGATGACTGAAGCCGGTGGACCCTCGCGAAATCACATCAGGTAAAGAGCTGCCTAGAAAAATCAACCGATGGTAAGATGGAAAACTATAGACCTTACATCGATGTCAGAGACGCCGAGAACAGCAGCATCGCGTACCCAAAACTCACAGCTGTTCCGCCTAAAAAGGCTTTAAGAATTTCCCCAATGATGTTTACAGATCTCCCAAGAAGCTCTGCGTATTCCTGGACGAGATTTCCTTCAAAGCTGAGATGGTCCAGGGAGATTTCCGGCAGGAACGGGAGAGTGAGGAAGAGGAGTGAGCATCCAGGAAATGTTGCATTTTGTTTTGGTGAATGGTCCCCCTGGTACTTGTTTATGACAACTTAGTAGTTCAATATACGCAGCTTTATCCTGGCATATCTATTTTCTTACAGTAAGAGCTTAACCTTTTCGGCAGTGGTGGATTCTTCATTTGGGGGAGGAGGGCTAGGGGCTCGGGCCATTGCCTCAGCCTCAGCCAACAGCCTCCAACTATGCAGTTTCTATTGGCTCTCTGGGATTTCGGGTGGAGCTTAAAGGGAATGGACCAATTTGTCGAAATTCTACAAAGAACATTATAAGAACAAGAGAGGTTTGAAAATGAGAAAACAACATTTTTCCTCATTTCCATAGGAGAAAAACAGAAATATCTCCTCTTTACTAACAATAAGTGACGTCATCAAAATGACGGTTTTAATAATCAGTGAAATCCCAAATCTTAATCATAGACTCGCTTTAAAAGCCCATTCGCAGCCTTTCTGCATGACACAATTTGTGTGCAGTACAAGAAGTACTAGTGCAAAACCAAACATCAGATGGCGCTGTGGCATCCATGTGTATTGAGTGGCCGAACTTTAATGCACATTTCTGATGTAAATAAACAATTTCAGAGTTCAATTTTGACAAAAACAGTTCACCCATGTTCCGAAAAGTCCGGTAGAGGAACAATGTGATGTGTGGTCTGGTACAGCCATTGGGCGCAATTTGGCCCAAATGCACATTGACTGTACGCTAACTTGCCCGATGCTTTCGGTCCACACGCAGCTAGATGCTGGCTCACTCGATAGCATGGTATTTTCACTTAGTGGGTGAGGCTCAGGGCTTACGACCAATCAGATTACTGCTACCATATGGAAGCTATTCCTTCAGGGTTTGAATTAAAGGGACATTGTCGCAAAAATTTTTATTGTGGTTTCTTAATATTTGAAAAATCCTGATTCTGGTACTATCAATCATTTCTTTATCTTCAGCTAAATTTTTGGAGGCCACTCAACAATTATTCAAATTTGCTAACAATATCAATAATAGGCTGTAACCTGCTCTTCACCTCTATTCTATCAATCAAAGTTTTAAGTTCTATAAATGATTTTTTGGGAGTAGAAAATGTTTTTATGCTGTATTCGTATTCAATTTATTTTTATTAACCCTTAAAAATACAAATATTAGATAAGTTTGTCCAAAACATTCGGCTTGGAGAAAACTAATCAGGAAAGTTTTAAAATCGGCCAGGTGTACAGCGGGGATGGTATAGTGGCCTCCATTCCCGACTCTCACACGGGTAATAGGGGTTCGAATCTAGGTCGTGGAAGTTTCTACTGTAGAAACAATTCTTCTGATTTTCTTGTTTGTTCATGCGTACTAATGGATGAAGCATAGTCGGATCCATGATTGCCGATCGGGGGGTAACTTCCGGGGAGGGCACCATCCGGACCAGGGGGGCGCCACCTTTGACCGGCAAAACCTATCAGATGGACGCTAAATCCTATCAGTGGGCGCCGATTTTCGCATCCTGGGGGAGGGGATGGGACGCGACATTTTAGGGTTCACCGAGAGTTGATCAGAGAGGGGAGGGGGACACGTGCCCCCTTTGCCCTCCTGGATCCTCCTATGGGATGAAGTAAATATTCTAAGGACAATTTCTTCTGGTTATCCCTCCGTCCGGGTAGTTGAGGGAAAGGGAATATTAGCCCCAAATATTTTTCTAATCTGACCGGCGTACCAAACTGGAACCGGCTTGTCTCCAGCTCCCTGCAATGGTTCTCAATCCGTCGGATTTCCCTCTATTGGAGACCAGTTCCCTTGTTTTCTGACCAGCGGGACACGCTGTTCGCCGTCCGAAAATGTCTTTTGTGTCCTTTGCTGAAGGCCATTCTTGAAGGCTGACCGGTTTTCGTGCAAACCAAGAACCAGAAACCGGCCCAATAAAAAGCAGGGGTGGCTCTTCGAGATTATATGTGTTAATCTCGAGATTAATGTGTCTCGAGATTAATTAATCGTTTAACCCTCGCCCCACCGGGGACCATCGATGGCCCCCCTAAGGTTTTTCCGGGATAGCAGAAAGACGATGAGACGCAGCACCGTGGTTGAGGGCTCTACCTCTCACAGCATCATTTTCCCACCATCCCTGAAATTTTTTACCCCGGGTCACCCAAGGTCAGGTCACCAGACGAGTTCAACCAAGGTCTCCTCACTTCAGCTTTAGAGCTCTGTAAGAGCTACATTTCGGAGTCGATCGATTTGAAACTTCCTACACTTTATGACCCCTCCAGGGTCTACAAGGTGTATATCCGGGATTTTTCGATTTCGTGCCCTGAGGTCAGGTCACGAGGTGACCTCTCCCATTGAAAAAGCATGGGAAAAGCTGTCTTATGATCTAAAAGTCACAAAAACGATTGAAAATGCTCAGCTTCATCAGAAAAGCGTTTTTGGACACCCTTTCACGGATTCCAGGGGCCATATTTGCCCTTTGACATCCCCAAGGTCATCCAAGGTCACCAGGGGTCAAAAACAGTATTTTGACAATAACTTTGACCTGTATAAGCTAGAGCGCTGAAACAAACACCATCGTGTTTGTCTCGTCATTGGCTTTCATTTGATATACGGCAAGGTCACTTTCTGACCTTTCGTGACCTCAGGTCATACTAGGTCACGAGGTGACCTCTGGAGGTCAAACTACTGGCGGGAGGTCTTTACATTTCCATAGCAGAAAAAGTACTGGCAATTTCGTATCAAATGTACTTTCCCACACCTCAATAGTTCTAAGGGCATAAGAGTTATGCCCAGTTTGCTTAAGCATTGCATATTTGAGTGAAAATAGCCGATCTTGACCTAATTTGACCTCTGGAGGTCAAACCATTGACCTGAACACTAAAACATGTGAAGTAATTTCTTACTGAATTCACGCGAGCTTTCTAGTGCACTTTGCAGATTTGCGCTAACGCCCATATTTTCGGAGTTAGAGGAGGGCCATCGATGGCCCCCGGTGGGGCGAAGGTGGCGCCGGACCCCCGGTGGGGCGCGGGTTAACACGCACATTGACGGGAGGCGGGTACCCGCCCCCCGTCTGGTTTTTCGGATAGAACATAAAAACGGCGGCGCGTAGCGCCGCCGCACTTGTATCCATACGCGTATTTTAACAGTAAAAACGCAGTACATGGTAAAACATACACTCCTAACACTAGGCAAAGAAAACTAGGCAGGGGCGCCGCCACGGAATTTAAGCCATCACACATTTATTAGGTAGGTACTTAACACACTCGGGTTAAAAATAAACTCGGGTTAAAAAAACTTGACATGCCTTCTCTCATCATTTTTACAACTTTTGTTTAAGACAACATAAGTTTAAGACAACATAAGTCGGAACAAAGTGAACTCATCCGATTGAAGTGACCTGACAAAATGGTTAAAATATTTCGATGGAGAAACGTATGGGCTACCCAAAGCCGTTTACCATTTTTCACTACCTACCGTGGTTCTGGAGATTTTAGGGGGGTACCCGCGCCCCTGTCAAAGCGAAGGTGGCTCAGAGCCCCGTCAATGCGCGTGTTAATCTGGTAAAACAACGAGATAAAACGTTAATCCGTACGAGATAAAACGTGTTCGAGATTAAATGTGGCGGTCTCCCAGGGCGGACCACCCTGAAAGACCGCCTGGGCCTTTCACGGCAGGAGAGTGTGGAGGTGGAGCGCCTGCGCATTGGCCACTCCCTTCTCCTGTGCAGCTACCGAAAGAGGATCGGCCTGAACCCGGAGGCCACGTTACAGGAATGCGACGATGGAGAGGACGAGATCCTCCACCACCTTCTGACCCGTTGCCCTGCGTGCGCTGACCTGCGCTGGGACATATTTGGACGGGACGACCCACCCATCCGGGAAGCGCTGGCGGACCCACGACGGCTGGCGATGTTCCTGCGGCGGTTGGGGCGCCTGCAGGGGCGCCCCCCTCCCATATGGCCGGAACACTCAATCAATCAATCAGATAAAATGTGTCCGTCGACATCTAAATCTTTGATATAATTGTAATTCTTTGGTCTCCGGAGAATATAAAAACACGTAGTCTAGAGAACCGGAGAATAGCTGAATGTGATACGGAAGAATAACTCTTGATATGTGTCAGAACTGGGGAACCAGAGAGCAGCCACCACGATCCTTGGATGAACTAACAAAAGTGTGGAACGCACCACGAACCCAAACCTGATCACTTTTTGTTTCAGGGGGAACGTTTGTTGTGTGTTGCAGGTTGGAGATGGACTGGCCACCTCACTCCTCTGTCCGTGGTGGTAGCTCTTTCTAATTTTTTTCGTATATAGATATACAAGATTTAAGAATACATTGTTTTTTACTTCAAGTTGAGTTAGTTTCTGATCAGGGCACATCAGAAAATATACCTCAAAATTATAGCCTGGAACAGTTCGTATTAAATAAAAAGGATTCTATAATTAATCTTAACATTGGTAGTCACAGAGTCTAAACCTAAGAAGACGCATCGCAGCTTTAACACGCACTCGAGGGGGGGGGCGCCCCCCCCCCCCCCCCCCTCTTTTTTTGGAGGAGCGCCGCGCCCCGCCCAACACCAAACAACCAACCTTAGCCAAAATTAATAAAAATTAATATCGTTTAGTGTTGAAAATTTTTTTAAAAATTTAAAAAAAATTTTTTTTAATATTTTTTAAAATAATAAAAAAATCTTCATAAAAGCGCAATAAAGAAAGGCCGACAAAGAGGCTTAGTTAAAAAACAGTGGGGACAGAGCAAAAACATAAAAAACCCATATTAAAGGTAATAAACACTAAAGTAAATTCAAGTCAAAGTCAAAGGTTAAAGGAAAGGTCCAATTTTAAATTTTAAACCCACTTTCCAACGCTGCGTCCGCTTTAATGACGTAACTTTTTCTTTACCAATTATTAAAAAAAAAAATCCACAAAATAAAACAACAAAAACCAAAAAAAAAAAAAAAAAAAGGTCAAAGTTAAAATTCAATTCCAAAATCCCCCCCCTAAAAACAAAAAAAAGTTAATTAAAAATTATATATTAAATAATATTATATATTTTAATAATTAATTAACCTAAAAAAAAAAATTTTAAAAAAACTTGTAAAAAAATTTAAAAATTTTCTTTTAAAAACTTTCCCCTTTACTCCCTTCCCCCCCTATTTTCCCCCAAAAAAACACCCTATAACTAAAACCCCCCCAAAACCACCCCTAAAACCTCTAAAAATCTTTTTTTTAAAAAAAATTTAAAAAAAAAAATAAAAAAAAAATATAATAAAAATAACCCAACACACCCCCCACCCACCCCCCCACCCCCCCTCCATTTCCTAGTTTTTTAGACCTCTTGGTGGGCGCAATACGCGGTGGCCTCAAAGCCCCTCACCCCCAGGGTTAAGACAAGCAAGCTGCGAGCCTCATGAGTGACATTTGTTTATGAAAATGATAAGCGTTTATTTTTAATACTTCGGAGTTCGGAAACGGTCCTTTCTCATAATAGAACAAACAATTCCAGAAGCACTTCATGTAACATCATATCATTATATAAAATAGTATATTAAGCGTTATTTTTATTAGATTGTTTATTAGATTATCTACGTTGATAAGATATTTCATGAACAGCCTCCTCGAATCATAGTTCCAAAATGGGGCTAATACACTGATAAATATTCAGGTACATCCCTTCACCAAAATTCTCATAATATAATAGGTGAACACATACATTTTTAGTCAGAGTGCTAGGATAACCTCGAATCGAGTTCCAATATTTGAATATTCCAGTACTGAACTGCATTATTCCAGCATTCGATTTCCAAATCAGATCTAAATTTCAAGCCTTGGTCACACTATGACCAAAAGTTTTCGCTTATTGTATTATGAGGATTCTGACGAGGGGCTGTGCCCGAATATGTGATCACAGTGTGATCACAGGCTCCATTTTGCGTCAAGAATTCGAGAGGCAAAGCCATGAAACATCTTACCAATTTATAATCATGCTCCTCGGCTACGCAATGCAAAATTCATCTACTTTTAAAAACCAACAGATATCAGTTGATCAATGAGGCTTATATTCAATCTCACAAAAACATGAGAAAATATAACCTACCAGGAAATTACAAGCGAGTGATAACCCTCGGCAGGTGAGAAACGCGTGCAACAATCAGGTCTGCGAGTCCCCAACGAGCAGTCTTCCGAGTGCAACGTGGACTAGAGGATATAACTCAGTACGTCAGTGACGGATCCAGGCCAATGTTTTTTGTGGGGGAGGAGGGGAGGACAGGGTCCAAAATCGTGAATACACATTTTTTTAAAGGTCGGTGAAAATCGCAGAGTTTGGGAGGATAGTAAAATTTTCCCTGAACCCACCAGTGGGTATGCAGCTCCTAGCTTCCAGTCCTTGAAGTGCACTCTAAGAAGGCTGGGAGCGAACCAAATACTGAGTGTACATCAAAAGCATAACAGATTTTGCATCTGTCCACAATAAGTGCTACACGGTTTGATAAAATGTTCACCGCAATAGTCTGAGCACAGAGGTGTCACTTATTATTTTCGCCGACTTTCGCACGTACGACCACCAACAAAATCTGACCACTTGGTTTTTTACTATAAAGACCCTTTGCATTACTAGTTTTCTTGCCTTCAGGCTAAAAAATACTTTTAATGGCATGTTTTACTGAGGTCCTCAGAGGATTTGCCTTAATATACCGCGATAAACACCACTTACGCACATACATGAACGTATACTGCGGGCACACAGGCAGACGACCGAGGTGCACTCAGGCAGGTTCGTGTTAAATGCAAAAAACTGCTGGCTGTGGTACTCTGCCAACTCTGGGATTCCATTGCTCGTCCTCTGAAGCTTGTCTTCCAGCAGCAGGCGTAATTTGCGATAGTCACTGTCGAGGGGCAGCACCTGATTATTTCTGTTTTGCGTTCAGCTTGCTGGGGTACGCTCTTCTTAAATTAGAAGATATTTTCACAGCAGGAACAAATGGGACCAAATAAAGGGTACAAATAAAATATCACAAGCCCACAATGAAAGCAAACAAGATATCACTGAATCTTGTTTTAAACATATGCAAAATATATATATATATATATATATATATATATATTCAAGAACAAAGACATCCCCAAAGACGATCTATAGTCTAGATCATGGGTTTGTGGAGGGGTCAGGTGGAACCATGCAAATTCATGTTTTTTTTATAAATTACAATACATTATTTCAACACTGGCCCACAATAGGAAACAAATATTCCAAATTTCAGGTCTATGGGAGAATCAGTCTGATTGGGTTCATCCCATTCAAACTAACAAACAAAATGATCATACACAAGCTGGTCCATTGGGACGATAGCTTGATAATACACAGCAGCTACAAAAGACAGGTTTTCTAGTAAACAAATTCTCTCTTTGAAGCGACCCGTCTAATCTTTCATATATTCTTCCAGGAAAACACAAAAAATTGCATCACCCAAGACTGCCCCCTGTCATTCCTACATGACTATCCATACTCTTTGTTCACAATTATATTGTTGTATTGGGTACACTCCTAGTGTTTCAAATCATAATACATCTTATCCTAGTTTTCCTTCAGTTCATTTTTAATATCAATTATAAAAAGCATGCAGATGGGCATTTTCAGAGGGCAGATGGATGAATTCATCTGCAGATGGGCATGAATGCAGATGGGCATTTTCCGAGGGCAGATGGATGAATTCATGCTACAGTCACTTTCATGTCTGGAAACAAACAGTAGCACTTGAAATATGAGTAAATGGATCTGATAAGTAGATAGGAGTACACTGACTACTATGTACTGTATGGTACCAAAATAAATGGAAAATCTGTTTCAATCTGTAAAATTAATCAAAAACATTTTCATACTTAAAAGAAGGTAAGCTAAGCAGCAAATGCACTAGCATGCACACATTGTGCAGAGCCAGTATTTGTAACAGGTAGAAATTTGTAATTCAAATTACAAGCTTGATATAGACTTTTACTAGAGTGCACAAATATTGTAAATATAAAGTTAGACCAAAATGAGAGGGAATATGAGCAATTCAAAAATAATATGCTTAAATAATCATTGGAGAATTGCCATCACCAAATAATTTTCACCTATTTTGGTACACAAGTTCACCTGTGCAACAATAAAATGAGGACTTTTTGGCATTGACACTGCTCATAAGCCTTGTTCCGTCTGCCAGCACAGCCTTGTCCGCGAGCCCTCGAGCCTCTCCTCTAGAAAAGAAATACCACAACTGTCTCTAGTATGTGATATGGCTAATCAGACAAAAATGAACCAGAATACTTATCTACCAATCACAAAAAAGTATGCTACCACTGTTGTGCTATTACTGTTTTTCCAGCAGCACCACAGCAGGTAGCCAGACTGTAAATCTAAGATTGGTTCTAAGATTGGTTCTCAGGGAGAGGCTATAGCCATGTGACATAGACTCAATCCAGTGTGCAAAGTATGGCATTTTCAACGAGATCTCGTCAGGGTGAGTGCCCTAGGAGACAAGAGTGAGTGGTGTGAAGTTCATCAACCTGGTGTGAATTCCCCAGACTGGTGCAAGGAAGGTGACACTGAAAACCAAACAAATAATGGCTGAATGATTATAAAGACACAGGAGGGGACCTTATAACAAGTATTTAACTAACTAATACAAGAGGTAGCGTTGCATTGTGTGGGTAGGAAAGGGTGCATTTTTCTCTATGGTATATAGCAGTTTGGTGTGAATTTTTGGTGTCTGGCAGTGCAATGATTTTAGGTGGCTGGTGTGACTCGTCTAGCCTGCTGCCATACTTTTGCAGACTGGGACTCAATGCTGCTCGCTGATTGGTGTTGACAGACGAAACAAGACCACAACTATAACAGTGGGCCAAAATGAATAGTTATCAACTAAGCATACAATTTGCTTTTTGGCAACTTCATGAACCTAATTAATGCAGAACAGAAACATTAAATGCATTGCCCATACTTGATAGGATTAGTTTTTGACTAACTCACTACACTCACTAAACAAAACCTCAATAAGCATTGGTGGCCAGCAGATGGATGGCAAAAATTCAAATTGTTTCATTAACTTTTCACGCATAGGTTTTTTACCTCTAAGAAAATCTCAATTGACCACATCAAAGGCTCAAAATATTCTACGTGCAGATTACCGACGATATGTTGATCCACGAGACCGGAGAGGCGACAATCTCCTCGTCCGAAAAACCACCCAAAGCTTTCTTCATGCCTCAAAGGAGGCTCTTCTGGATCGCGCTACCTGTATCTTTTTATTGTATCATTTTAGCTGCAATGCAATCATGCAATAACGAACAATTATTAATTATAATCTTTAGGGTATTCGGGCCTGACCGCAGCGCTAATTAGTGTTATAGAATTTGTATTCATATCTTCGCGTTTGCCGCGGTTTTTGAAATGGTGAATATCGATAGTTCATGGGTAGCCATCATGACATCACATTGATGTAAGATAAGCCCACGTGACCAGATCCTATAAGGACTGGGCTCCTGATTGGTTGATGGTATTTCTTTAAAGTCCTATATTTCTCTTTCAAAAGCGTTTTGGAAATATATTTTTATAGAATAATTTTTGATGTTATAGGTTTAAGCTACTGAACTGCTTTAAAAAGAAATGTTTGACATTTTTTCATATATAAATTGATAGCTATAGCCGGGTCTACGTCACTTTATCGTTACCATAAGGACTCGGTAAAGTCGTCTATAAATGTTGACTTTGAGGCCGATTTTCAGGCATTTTGAGCCTGAATTTGCAAAAATGAGAATATGACTTCTGAAACAACTTTTTGTAACCTTTTGATCTAGCCAATAAAAATTTTTGCGACAATGTCCCTTTAAGCCAATAGGTCCCTTTACTTTGAACTTTAAAGCTGGCGGAAATTTTATATCGAGAGCTTTGGGTGAAAATAAATATGTCAATAGTGGTTTCTCAACACGCTCTACAAAACTGCTATCTCAGTTCACAACCCATTATAAAAGTGGGACACTCCCTTTAAGCCCTCCTAGCCCCCCCATGTATCCGCTATTGCTTCTCAGGGTGCATATTGTATATTGTTCATGTTTATTGGTGCATGGGCGGACACAGGGGTGGCCAGTCTGGCCAAGGTCCTCAAAGCGAGCACGTTGTACCCATGCTTGGCTGATTTCGGCCAAATTTCTAAAAAAACACCGTTTTTACGATTTAATGCGGGTTGGAATCCCTCGACTCCTTTTGTCCAAGTCCACCGTTGGATTGATGTGTACTATTCTGATATATAGTCTGATGTTTTCCAAGCCGATATTACGTAAAATGAGGCCCCCGGAACTTGTATCTGGGCAGTAATTACTCGTCCTGCAGTAAAGACGCATGCTTATTTTAGCGTAAATACTTGAAAACTTTAGACCCCATGTACAGGGGGTCTATCGAATAAATTGATCCAAATAAAGGTCAGATTTGGATAACGCATACATCATAGCATATTTTGCAGCAGGGTGAATTTGGGAACCTCTGAATTTAACTTCTAAGTCACACCCTTAGCATAGGAGCCGAGTTAGGGGGTGTTTGAACACCCCCACCAGGGCGAAGGTGGCTCGGAGACCCACCGGGGCGGGTATTAACACGCGCAGTGGAGAGGGGTTTGGTACCAACGTATGTACAGTAGAAGGGGTCCTAAAGTCCCTTTCCCGAGTACTCGGAAACCAAGAGGGTTAACAAACGCCCGTGAGGGTGTGTGAGGGGTGATGATGGTCTACCTTATGTCAAAGCTTAATTCAACTAGATCAATATCTTCAAGATCAAACGACGTCTTAAAGGTCAAATCTGGGCTGTACTTAAGACCTATTGGGAAAATGCCGTGATTATGCGGAAAAAGCCGGTGATGCACAAAAATGGACTAAGGTCATATATGGAAGATCCCACATAAGTTTCCTGAAACTTTGAGATCAAGGTCATCCAAGGTCAATGACCTATGACATAGCAATATGAAATATTCCTAATAATGTACAATATAATTGACACTATAGCAGACTTTGTGCCGCTTTCATTAATCGGTGGCAAACTGTTCTCTGGCCACATTGAAAAAAATGTATTGGGGCACTTTAGGACCCCCTCCTTTGCACGTGTTAAAAGGTTTCAAAGGGATTTGGTGGGGGGGTGGTTCATACGATTTTTCAAGTGTTGGTGGGGCCAGTGAAGAAGTAATGAATAACCAGTGTTGTTATGTTTTGATGTAATCCCTGATTTTTTATTTTTACTTGAGAGGAGCAATGAATATTAATGCAGTTTTACATTTTTAGTAACACTGTTGGATCTTAATGCCAGATATAAGTCACTGGCATAGTATTAATCAGCCAACACGAACACATAATTTTTGCTGCTTATCGATATCAGACAACAGATAATATGTCGCTCTTACGTTTGGTGGTCGATGCATATAAATTTTTACAAAATAGTGTATGTTCACATGTTTTAGAAAACCTGACACGACAGACCAATGGTCCACATAGTGGTGCATGATTTGTTGATTTCAAACACTTCCTTCCATGTGCTGGCCTCATTGTGAACGAATTGCTTTGGTGGAAATATGCACCCCACCAAGCTAGTGTGTTCAACTTTTGGTTTGCTGCATCACATAGACTGCCTCGCTGAATAGGTATAGAGTGTGCAAAAGTGGTCTTGCATTTATGTTCATGCACTGTTGGCCGTCCATTACGGATGTGGAATTTCCTTGCTGGCTAAAATATTAATTTGTAGGTCAGATGCAAAATGCCACTATACCACTGTGGCACACGTATTAACCCGCACTCCCGTGAGCCTCTGAGCCACCTTCACCCTGGTGGGGGCGTTTGAGCACCCCCTCGAACTCTGCCCCTATATGGAATAGCGAAAAGCGCGAATTCTGGTGGATAGCTCATAATTCATGAAGAACTATATCAGTCACTTTTTGGTTCATATCAATATTGAGGTCATGCCAGGTGGAAGAAGGTGGCATTTTGAGTAAAGTTTTTGGGTTCTAGCATCTGCCAGAGTTGAATTATAATCATTTTTAGGCACTTTTTGCTTCCTCTCGTCATGGCGAATCGAAGCATCGAATTATGTATAATATGAATATACTAGGTCAAAACACAAAAAATGACCTGACTTCAGGTCAGGTCAAGGTCACTTTTAACCTATCATAGTCAATATACATATCAATCGACTTGCAGTAGCAATTCAAACGCAATGATTTCAAAATACAAGCTGTATCATCATTTCATGCAAAGTTATTGACCTAAGTCTGAAAACTGCTTAAGTAGCCCCAGATGACCCCCTCAGAGGCCACATATACAAAATTGCAACATGAACCTGGAAAGGGGCCCAGGATACTACGACTTGCAGAACATGAAGGCATTCTCAGCTGTAGCTACACAAATACAGCCCAATTTCTGTTCTCCTCATGTATTTCCAATAGAGGTCGTGGTCAATACTTGACCTTAGGTCATCGATATGAAAGATCCCCGAATGTATTTTATAACACGCGGTGGGCCCATTATGTGATATAAGCTCTAATCCGATAGATTCACCCATTTCTTACTTATGCCACCATCAAAATTGTTGGAGTCGAGGTCACTTGACCTGCACTGGTGACCTGACCTGAGATGACCTAACCTTAAAATTTTGGAACAAGTTGCGAAATCGATCAAGCATAAAGTGTGCTAAGTACGGCAGCGCTTGGCTCCGTCGTTTTTTTCGTGCCGTCGGAAAAACCCGAGGGGTGGGGTGTTCAAATACCCCCCCACCGGGACGAGGGTTGAGAGATACTCCTTGACCTGACATGACCTTAACTCGAAAATGTGATTAGATGTGTGGAATTGATTAGGAATAAGGTACTGTAAGTTTCGTTGTTCGGCATCTCTTCGTTTTTTAGCTATCTGGGGAAAACCAGGAGGGGGGCGAATTTCGCCCTCCCCCCAGCGGGGCGCGTGTTAAACACTTAATTAAGACTTTGCCTAACCTCGTGATTGGGCGCGCCCAAATAATCATGGAGGATGACGGGCACAACATTAGGAGTGTCATGGCGCTTTCAGATATACAGAAATCCACACCCCATGTTCATAAAGTACTGTTTCCATCCTAAACGATACGTAGATTGGACGATAATCAATTTGAGAGAACGACGATGAGGTTCCTCTGCTTTTAACCGAGCTAATGTTTAAGTTAAGATGAGGCTTCGCAAATTGCTGCGATTACTGCTTTACCTAGTCTGCTAATAAATACATTTCTCAAATTGAATGACTATATACTTATTATAAGTCTTTCTATTTTTGTTCGGTATTGTGGGAGATTTTTGGGACACAGTTTTTTTATAAAATAATTTACGACTACAAAAATAGGGCAATCAAGGATTTTGCGAGTCGAATATGTAAAGTCTACGCATAAAACTGTACCACAAACGAGACAAATATTTGTGTATGTGTTACCTGAAGCATTGTAAAATGGTCAAATGGAAAGAGTATATCAACTCCTGTTGACAAGTTCGGATTGCTGGTCCCAGGCAAGAGCCGAAGAGGTAATTACACTTTTAGCAACACCGGCTCCAGAAGGTGGTCGGTTCGTGCTAGATGCTTCAGAGCCCTGCTTAGAGGTATAGAGACGAGTTCACTACTGCCCCGGACCCTCAGTGGAACCGGTTTAAAGGGAATGTGACACCTTTATAACGTGATTTTAACTTTGATAGCCAAGTTGTAAAGCATGCCGGAAAACCCGGTACTCAATTTATCATTTGTCCTGAAGCTCAAAATTTCCTTGGAGAAAAGCTAAAGGCCTACCTGAAATGTACCCCACATGTACCCTAGCCAGGTGGCCACAGTTGTCAGCTGTTGGTGCGACGCCAGCGTTGACGTCACGGTGAGTAATCAACCAATTGAAGCTCTTGAATCATATTGGATATGATTGTAGAGCCAGTTCATGACGTCATCCACAGGCAGAGGTTTATATTTTACCCTAGATCTGTATTTTAAAGATAAAAATATTTAGTTAATTGTACATTTTTCAGAGAAATCATAAACGTTCTCATGATTTTGGGCTAAAAAATTGCCCTAATTACAATAAATTCCTGGATTCGACCAAGGTGCCACATTCCCTTTAAGCGTGGTAGTCCTTAATCGCGGTGGAACCGGCCCGAGATGGTGGTGCGCACTGTTCCGCTCCACTGGCGAGTAATGCAGCTTAGTCTGCCATCAAGGCGAAATCACAAGTATCTTTCAGGTAAATATAACGGTACTCTGCAAAACCGTTTTTTGCTGCTTCAATTACTAATTTTAGGTGAAATGGTTCAAATCTGGCATACTGGAGAATCATGTTTATTCCTGTTTTGCATTCAAGCTGTTCAAATACATTATCTGCAGGTATTTCACCGAATTACTGGTGAGGCCCAAAAAGATGAGAACATGAGGATTATGGATTTCTAAAAATTGTTCCTTTTGAAAAATGACGTCCAAAAAGGAAAAGACACTTAGCCCAATTAAAATGATCAAAAATCTAACCACGGCACGAGCTTTGGTTGAAAATGTAAGAACCAAACCAGGTTTAAAGCACCCCATAAGAATTTGTTAGACGGGCCCAAATCAGTATCAAACGCATGATGGCTTACATGCCTAAAGACAATGTTATGTACTCGTGCGCTTGAATTAGCACCCACCTCGTGTGGTGGGCCTCCGAGCAACTCTCGCCATGATCACAGCATGTGTCAGTGCCCACACGAACCCCTTAGACAAAGTTTCATCAACATCTGAGATGTATGGTGGTATTTTGAGAAATGTTGTGGTCGTTTTGTCGTGGAATGCCCCAGCTCTAGACAACCAATTTAAAAGCTGGATCAACACAAGTTATGCGCTTGAATGGAAAGCTGAAAATTGTCATCTTTGAAACCATCGTGCGTTTTGCGTGAGCTCCAGCGGATAAAACTCAGTTTGCAAATTTTCTAGAGTGTGTCAAAATAATAGCAGGTTTAGCAATAGCAGCTATTGACAGTTGGGCGTAAACAGCCTAATGTTGATTTTGATTGGCTGTCGATTTTGATTGCTGATCGTGTTGCCGTGGGAACGTCCGAGGATAATAATGATGACCCGGCAACTTAAATCGCTCCATCTGGCGAATAATTGTTCTCAAAACATTTCGATAATTGTACACGTGCTTTTCTCGGTTATTAATTAAAACTCAGGGATTTTAACGAGTTTTCAGCTTTTATATTGAGGTCAATGTTATTGCACTTCTCTTAAACCATGTCAGCGTGCATGACTGGAAATTTAAGTGGGTTTTCGTTACATACAAGGCTCCAAGCCTCAGGAATCAGAATCCAATGGTCGTGTACTATATTTTATTGTATAGAATACACTCCGTAAGTTAATTTGCGATCAAAACAAATGCTGATGCGTCTATTCTATGATCCGAGTCAGTAAACGCAAAGCAACAGATATACAAGTCTAAGCAATCAAACATACAAAGCATGCAAACATACATAACATTAATGTCCACTATAACGTGCGCAAAACGTTTAACACGCTGTGTTCCAACAAGCGCAGCTCCATATCATGATGGAAGCGATATATACCTATATAGTGAAATTCTGGTGGCAAGGCATTATACATTGCCACTCCACGGTAGAGGAATTGGTGCGTTCCATAGGCAGTGCCACGGATAGCCGGCAGGGTAAGCAGCTCATCCTATCTAGGCCTGTGTGAACGGTCAGGGCGCTTCCTGATTCTAAAAACCTGACCAGACAAGGGCTCGGGGACGCCATTGCGACGTATTCTACGGAGTAATAAGGCGGTCTGATACGTAAACAAGGATGCCATGTCAAGGTATGCGCTGCCGTTCGTCGGAGACGTGTTCAAAATCCATTTTGCCCGAGATGACTCTCGCAGCAAAGCTATTTTTCAGAACGACTATACTTTAAGAGTCATTGTCATAAGCTATGCGCCAGTATCTTACATGTAAGAACGCAACAACCGAGACGAGGGTGTGGAAGGATGTTGAACGGATATTGGATGGGAGGTAGTGGCGCAGATGGGAAAGGCTGATAATAACTGCTAATGTTTTGTCCTACTCGATGCTACTTTGTGTTTTTTTAAATCGGTCAAATAATTTAAAATAATGATTCATATGGTAGAATATGTATAAAATTACGATCGGGAAACGATAAATGGCATCTATTTTGCATTTAATAGCTAATGTATCTGTGTTGCAGGGGTCCAAAAACCTACCATTTTGGCTTTTTTACATGGTGACAGCCCAAGGTTGGCAAGGTGACAAAATTAGCGCACATGTTCCTCCCAACCAATAACGGAACAAATCGCCGAAATTGGCACCTCCAATTTGAGCTCACATTTTTTTCAATAACTGGGATGGTCCAGGAGTATTTATTGGTATGCAACTAACGCAAAACGTGCCAACGTTTGCAGCCTGGACTGGTGACACATGTATTGTATGCCATTTTCAAAAGCGGACACGCTGAACACTTTTTGGGCCCCTGCTGTGTTGGTACGTTTACCCAAATCACAGTGAATGGCTGAATAAATGCACCTAGGCCGGCGTTCATCAAGAAGAGGCATGTCCTTTTAAGAAATTATCTAATGTATATTTATTTTCTCAACAGATGCATGTGTAATATGCCGCTCTCTATCTAAATCAGGGTTACGGCTTTAGGGATGAAGGGGTTTCATTTCTTTTTATACTAGATTGCTGCCAAAATACGGCCAAAATTTGTATACTTTAGCTAATACTCCCAAAACGTGGTTTATTCTCGTAGAACTTAGAAGTAAAGCCTGGTAACGTCATCCATGGAGGACTAAATTTAGTGGGAAACTTGGTTGTGCATGTATTTTAAGTACCCTGGTTTGTATGGAGTTCAAGAGGGTTGGAAGGGAGGGGGTCAGAACCATCTGTATTTTGAGTCTCCCATAGGATTTGTGTTGGGCCTGTATTGCCGTGCCAGTGTCAGCCCATCAAAGACCCCCTTGGTCGAGAAGAGATCTCCAACCTTGGAGTCCAGAAAGAGTTCCTGAAGGAAACTCATAGTTTTTATGGTCTACTTGTCAGTGAAAAAAGACTTTTCGAATTGTATTTGCCAATTTGTATCAACGTTGAGGCGGTGTGACCTAGACGCCATTTTGGAACGCTTGAGAAAAAAACGTTTTCCGCGCCAACTTTGACGAGTTTCTACGGTTGGCTTGAAAATAAAATTTTAATACAACCACGTAAGAATACATTGGTACGTTGTTGTTACGTAGGAATAAAATACAATGTTAATACAACCACGTAAAAATAAGATGTTACGTTGTTGTTACGTAGGAATAAAATACAATGTTAATACAACCACGTAAGAATAAAATGTTACGTTGTTGTTACGTAGGAATAAAATACAATGTTAATACAACGACGTAAGAATAAAATGTTGCGTTGTTGTTACGTAGGAATAAAATACAATGTTAATACAACCACGAAAGAATAAAATGTTACGTTGTTGTTACGTAGGAATAAAATACAATGCTAATGCAACCACGTAAGAATAAAATGTTACCGGGGAAGCAAGGAGTTGCATCCACATCTATATGTACATACCTATTTCGTTCCTTGATAGGGGAAGAAGATAAGTAGTACGGGAGCAGCGTATTAAAGAGCACGACACTCTGCCGCACATGGCAATCAAATATAATAGCGACTTCAACAAAATGTTGTAAGGCTGACAAAGGGGTAGCAGCCCAGATTATATAACAATTATCAGCGATCGCGAATCGTTTAGGGGGGGTAAAATATTGTTACCCATTAGCCACCGCGAAGGGTGTGGTGTAGTGATAGTCGTAAGGGGTAGAGTGAGCGAGATCAACGCGAGGTGTGAGATTTCGTGGAAAGTACGCGCCCAGTGGCGGATCCAGAGGGAGGGGGCAAAGAAGGCATTCCCCTCCACCCCCAACGAAAAGGCTGGGGCAAAACTTTGCTTTTGCTCCCCCGAAACTGTCGACCACCTTTTTGCATGGACTCCTTTTTTAGTTTATATGTAAGGTTGTGGTGGTTCAACTGAATTAGTCCACTCTAAACAAAACGCGCCAACTTCAGTGTTAGTATTAAACCATGGCCCCCTTGATATTTAAAATGGCTTTTGAGTGAATGATCCGAATCTGCACCTTGCGACAAACCCCGGACCTCCAGAGTTCTTTTTCTTCACACCACTCACTCAAGGCGTTGACGCGGTTAGGATTTCTCCTCAGCACGTCCCCCTCAACGTAACCAGACGGCCATAAAAGTCACCAAGTGGTTGGATCATTTCATTGAATTTGGTAACACCTCCACGGATATCTTCAGGGACGGAAATCTCCAATGCCAATCAGCCGGTTGCCGAAGACGGCGAGGTCAGCGATGCTGATGGTGTTCTTGCCCTTGGCAATCAGGCGGAGGTAGCGACCCGTGACGGGGAAGGTGCATTGAAACATGCGAGCGTATTTTTGCGGCACTACCGGGGTCATCGCCAGCTCGCAACGGGCAGAGTTCTGAGGATCCCAGACTGTCGGCTGCAGGCTGACACGGAACTCGATGGTGTCGGTGATCAAGTTGCTGTGACTGCTCGCAGCTAGCAGGACGCTGGTGACCTGTACGGGCCCGCCCAGGTCCACAGTCCAGGTCGCACTGCCAAGGTTTGGGGCAGAGAGCTGCATGGTGCTATCGAGATCTCCGTCAACAGCGTTGGCGTCTTTAAATTCGGGGCGGGGCTTTGGATTGGCAAAGGTGTAGCGTTGGAGAGCTAGGTTCTCACCCACGAACTGGCACAACGTATCCTTATATTTAACATCCGTGCATGTGACGTCATGTAAGCCATCTCCATCATATACAAAACAATTTTCATTGTTGCCTTTGTCGAGCTCGTTGTCAGCAATGTGAATCTCATTCACCGAAACATTCACCCCATTGCTTGTAACATACGTTCCTTCTGTATGCTTGTCATCCAGGCCGACTATGAATTTATTATTTTTAAAGGTCAATGCCGAATTGCGATCAAAAAATGAATCGTAAATCCCTTTCAGATCAAATGGTGGATAAAGTATAGCTCCATCAGAGTAGCAGCTGAAAGGCCCTAGATCTATTCTGTCCGACTGGCGCAAGCCCGCGTAGGTGCCGTTGAAAGCCACGTAGTTAGGTGGTGGTGTGCCATCCGCTGCAGGGAATTTCCAGATAAAGGACTGGGCCTTTCGTCCAGAACCAGCATCGCTTGTGATGCCCATGGTGTAGAGTGTGCAACTCTGTGAGTCCGACAAGAAGTCGAAGGCCATGCAGTCGGAGAAATCGGCACAGAGCGAGGAACAGTTGTTCAAGGAAGCCGCCGCTGTTTCTTTGAGAGGTGAACCTGTGAGGAGACCGTTACCTACGGGTAAGAAGTCACCTGTCTTGACGCACAAGCCATCACCGGTAGGTTTCAGAGGACGGCGGCACGTGCAGACGTTGTCTCGGCACTCAGCTCCTGGCACCGTCAGTGCGCAGTCATCCAGGCTGGAGCAGGATTCGTTCAGTTGCCGACGGCCGCCGCGTGCGTACCACGTCCAGGTCTCTGATGCATTCTGAAGTCGATGCTGCTCCGGCAGAAGCCGGGTCAGCTGGCAGGTCCGGGATGATTCGCTGATGCCGTAGCCGAAGCATTCCGGGTCAGCGAGGCAACGGTGGCGGCAGAAACAATCCAGATTTGAAGCCTGAGAAAAATGATGATCCCAAATCAATGTATCTTGAGGCATAGATGCCTGTCCTTCTGTAAGAGCAACGAAATTGAAAGTCGATACTGGTAAGTGAATCTGGTTGGCCAGCACAGCATTATGACTCGTCCAGAGAAGTAGCCCACTCAGGAATATGAACAGGCTCATCACGTGGCGTGCGACCCCTCCGAGGCTTTGTGGGTGAGTGAGGGTTCTGGTGCTGACCCAAAAACGGCATTAAGTGAAGAGCGTGAGCACAGGACACCCGTCAGCCCCAGGAAATCTACCAGTCGTCCCATAAACTTGTCATCGTGTTATATTCAAATTGCAAGACTGCATTAAGTGCACACTATGCAGTGTTGGTCATGGTTTCCGGGACACCAGCCTGTAAATTCAACGCCATTGGTGCACATTTGCTTGTTTATGCCTGGAGCCATCACCTGTAGCCGGATACTTATCACGCGTATTGACGGGGGTTTGAGCCACCTTCGCCTTGACGGGGGGACCCTCCCTCCCCAAGATCCTGAGAGCCACGCTAGATAACGATAAACGGTAAATGGTGGGCGTTAGGTAGCCCATCCACTTCTCTATCGAAAATATTTAACCAATTTTTTGTTCGGTCACACTTAAGGTCATTAGAGGTCAATAATTGCCATCATAGGGATAACATGTGAATGAAGGTTTTCGGTCATTTCATCTGAACAAGGAACAATAGAGCAAAACAATTTAGACCATTGGAATCCTCGCAGAAAGCCAAATAAAATGATGTATGATATGACATTGTCAGTTCAAGTATGGGATTTCACCTGACCTGAGGTCAGGCCAAAGTCAACTTACCACGCGCCCCGCTGGGCGGGCAAAATTCACCCCCTCTTGGTTTTTCCCATGTAACGCAAAAACGAAGAAATGCAGATAAACGAAACTTGTCGTAGCTTATCCTTCATAAATCGTACGCAACCGACAATTTTTTTAAGTCAGGTCATGTCAGGTCAAGGAGCTATTCAAGGTCAAGGGATCCGACCTCAAAATCTAAAATCACGAGTTTGAAGCGGTGCCTAAGGAACATCTGCCAACCGATCGGTATGGAACTTTCACAATATGATGAGGTCGTTAGGGGTTACAAATCTGCTATCTCGGAACTTTGATGTTCTTGACCTAAGGTGGGGTCAATTTTGTGGTCACCCATGATGAGTGTATGGTGAAAAATTGAAAGCGCTTGTGTTCAGTAAATATTGGATAGATAAAACTGAAAATCCTCACACCGTGTATTCTTACCACGATCTTCACTATAAAGTTGAGTTTTTGACCATTCTGACCTTTCAAAGGTCCTGTCAGGTCACAGGAGTTTACAGAGATTGTTTTGCCAATAATTTCTCACTGAAGTGAGATAAAACTCCCATTTTGTTTGTATTGTGCTTATATTGTTACGGGGAGTCGATTGATATGTAGCATGACCATACCAGGTCACCCTGTGACCCTGACCTAGCTCGAGGTCAGGTAATTTTCAAAGTTTGACCTAGTTCGCCACAATGATATAAATCCAATGATGCATACATATTTGGTCTAGCTTCGCTGAGTAAATATCTAGAGGTGAAAACGTACACCGCTCTGTTGTAATCCTATGGAACCTTCTTTGACCTATGTGGACCCCAATATTTACCTGGAGTAAAATGTCCATAGTATCGTCCGTAATTATTCTTCAGTTTTCCTGAGAAATAAGATACGGAGGGGGGCGAAATACGCCTCCAGCGGGGCGCGTCATGCCAGGAACCCAGTGGGGCGCATGTTAAGTAAAATGTAAATCACTAGAACTGCAAATACGAGACAAATAAAATGCAGTCAAAGTAAACGCTCTATCATCATCCATTACTGAGTTTCTCAGTTAAAGCCAGTTTCCCATGTATTTTCAATGGAGAGGTCATGGCTCGTACCCGACCTTAGGTCATCGATATGAAAAATATCGGAAAATATTTTAGAGACTCGGTGGGCTCATTATGTGATACGAGATTCAATCAGATAAGTTCACCTTGTTCTGACTTATGCTATCTTAACCCGCGCCCCGGTGGGCCTTCGAGCCACCTTCGCGCTGGTAGATATGTTTGAACACCCCCTCGAACTTGACCCCTATGCGGGATAGCAAAAAAATGTGAATGCTGGTGGATAGCTCATACAAATTTATGAAGACGCTAAATTGTCACTTTTTTGGCTTAGGTCAATATTGAGGTTATGACAGGTCAAAGAAGGTGGCATTTGAGTAGAGTTTTGGGATGTAGCATCTGGCAGAGCGAAGTTAGAAATATTTGTTAGGCACTATTTGCCTCCTCTCGTCATGGTGAATCAAGTTATATATAAATTGACCATACTAAGTTAAAAAATGACCTGTCCTCAGGTCAGGTCAAGGTAATTGTCTATTTTAGCTTAGTCAATATGCATATCAATCGACTCGCAATAGCAATCCAAACGCAATGATATCAAAATAAAAGATTTTATTCATTTCATGCAAAGTTATTGACCTAAGTCTGAAAACTGCCCAACACCCGCACTGTAGAGAGGTCTGGTACTAACGCGCACTGGAAGAGGTCTGGTCCCCGTAAGATCTTGGAAACTAAGTGGCGTAGAAAAACATCGTTTAAGGTTTTGTTGGGGACTATGGTGGTCTACATTATGACCAATTTTCATTGACCTAATTCAATATCTTCAATGTCAAACGAGGTCATAAAGGTCAAATCTTGGCCATGCTGGAGACCGATTGGAAAATGCCGTGATTATGCGAGAAAAAGGCGGGAATAAGCTAAAGGCGGACCAGGGTTAAAGAGGGAAGGTCACCAAGAACCTTCCCTTGCAATTTTGTGGTGAAGGTCATTCAAGATCATTGACTTTTAAGGTCACAATATGATATACTACTTATAATGTACAATATGACTAGCACTATAGCAACTGTATGGGGAAATGAAGATTAACCTTTCCCAATGACCTTTGACCTTGACATTTGACCTTTAAATTAGCATTGAGGTACAGTCCCCCGCAATTGAAATTGCCATGACTAGGCTCGACCGGTTTAGGATGAATATCTCGCAACCTATGGCGTCTATAGCTTTATAAACGGATTCTTCTTATGTATTTTTGCAAGAGCTTTCCAGTGGTTACCATTATTTCCTAATCTGACATCTGCGTGAGAAAATATTACACAATTACTGATTTTGCTGCATTCTGACGGGGTAGTCTTCGGCTGACTTGCCACCGCCCCTGATAATCCCCGACCCTTCGCTCGACTGGCACGCATACCTGGGTCACGTGATTACTACGTGTTTACAACGACAGGTGCAAGGCCACACGTAGTAAATAGTGTGTGGCGCGCAGGGGGCACAGTGTTTTGAACCGAGGTGATCAGTACTGTCTCGCAGGTGTCTAGCCCCAGGCGGTCCGTCCAGTGACCGAGGCGCCTGGGCACGAGAGTCCAAGACTGGGTATGTCTGAGTTATGGCTTCAAACAATGTTTCCAGCCTCATAAGGCTCACAGGATCACTGCTGAAATATTTATTCGGGGGTTTCGAGTTCATGGGGTTTAAAACGGCACCCTGTGGCCGAATTTTGTTATTTAACACCCGCCCCGGTGGGTCTCCGAGCCATCTTCTGCTGTTGGGGAGAATACTTCCCCTCGAACCCGGCTCCTATGCAGGATAGAGGGAAACGCGAACACTGGTAGATAGCTCATAAGAATTTATCGCGAAACTACATTAGTCACTTTTTGTCTCAGGTCAATATTTGGGTCATGACAGGTAAAAAAATGTAATAGGGTGTAGAGGAGTTTCTGGGGCCTATCGTCTGACTGAATGCAGTTAGTATAAACTGTATGGCGCCATTGGCCTCCTTTTTTTACGGAAAATTGAACCATGTATAATATGACTATACTACATGAAATCATAAAAGTAACGTGCCCTAAAGTTGGGTCAAGGTCTTCATCTGATCTAGCATAATCAATATGCATATCAATCAACTTGCAATAACAATCCAAACGTAATGGTATAAAAAAACCTTTTTCATCATTTCCTGTGAAATTATTGACCCAAGTCTACCTGTTTAACCCTCGCCCCGGTGGGAGGTGTTTAAACACCCCCTCGGGTGTTTTCCGGCGGCACGAAAAAACGGTGGCGCGAAACGCCGCCGTACTTAGCACACTTTATCCTTGATTGATTCCGCAACTTTTCCCAAAATTTTAAGGTTGGGTCATCTCAGTTCAGGTCACCAGTGTAGGTGACCTCACCTCCAAAAATGTTTAAGCGGCATAAGTAAGAAATGGGTGAATTTATCGAATTAAAACTTATTCCATATAATGGGCCCACCGATTGCTACAACATATATTCCGGGATTTTTCATATCGATGACCTAAGATCAACTACGGACCATGACCTCGCTATTGTAAATACATGGGAAAACAGAAATTGGGCTGTATTTGTGTACTCAACAGCTGAGAAAAACTCAATATTCCCCAAATCATAGTATCCTGGGACCCTTTCCAGGCTCCTGTTGCAATTTTTGACCTGTGACCTCTGAGAGGTCATCTGGGGCTATTTAAGCAGTTTTCAGACTTATGTCAATAACTGCATGAAATGATCCAGCTTTTATTTTGATATCATTGCGTTCAGATTGCTATTGCGAGTCGATTGATTGCATATTGACTATGCTAGATTAAAAAGTGACCCTGAGCTGAGGTCTGGTCATTTTTAAGTGTTGACCCAGTATGGCTCGTTCGATTTTCCGATTTGATTCATCATTCGATTTTCCGTGACGAGAGGAAGCGAATGGTGTCTCACTCAACTCTCTCAGACGCCAGATACCAAAAACTCTACTCAAAATCCCACTTCCTTTGACCTGTCATGACCTCAAAATTGACCTGAGCCAAAAAGTGACAAATATAATTTCTTCATGAATTTGTATGAACTATCCAGCAGCTTTCGCTTTTTTCGCTATCCCACGTAGAGGCCGAGTTCGAGGGGGTGTTCAAACACCCCTCCCACTAGGGCAAAGATAGCTCGGAGGCCCACTGGGGCGCGGGTTAAGCAATCCAAGATGACCTCTCAGAGATCACAGGTCCAAACTTGCAGCATGAGCCTGGAGAGGGGCTTAAGCTACTACGATTTGGAGAATCTGAAGGTATTCAACTACATATCAACAGAAATAAAACCATTTCCCTCAATTTTCGTTTTCCCATGCATTTCCAATGGAGAAGTCATGATCTGTATTTGATCCTAGGTCATCGATATGTAAAATCCCGGAATATGTTTTGCACTATTTGATGGGTCTATTATGTGATATGAGTTTTAAGAAGACAGATTCACATCGTTCCTTCTCATGAAATCTTAAACTTTTTTGGAGTTGAGGTAACTTGACCTGCACTGTTGACCTGACCTGAGATGGTGCAAACGTAAAATTCTAGAAAATGTTGAAGAATTAATTACGGATAGGGTGCGCCAAGTACGGCGGCGCTTCGCGCCGGCATTTCTATGCCCAGTCGGAAAAATCTGAGTCAGACCCCCTCCCTCCGGGGAGGGTGAAGACGACGCCAAGAAATTTTTGATTTGGCTGAATCCAGTCAGGTGCAAGGGATAATAATGGGAAAAGCCAAGTATGTCAACCAGACACCACCTGGCCTCTTTTCGCACCCACTACGACGTGGGGCGTCAGTCCATCTCCCTTTCCCCTGTTAACTCAGGAGGCAAAGGTGATACGAAAAATAGAAATGGCGCTGGAAGCTCCTTGCCGTCTTGTTCTAAAGATATGAGCACAAACAAGCTCGAAACTATGACCTTTGGTGATCCCTGGTAGCGTCTTCACTGACGTGATCTCAAAATAACTAGACGATATCTGGGAAATTTTTATTTCGAAGAGCTTTTGAATGAGGAGGAAACTCGACCTGGGCCTGCTGTAGGAGTCGCGTTTTTCCCTTGCTTTGTCGTTCTTATCTAAGAAAAACAAAAATGACCCACATGGCGTGGAAATCACGTTAAAACTCGTTCACCTGACCTGAACTGTTATCAATTTACAGTTATAAGTTGTCAGGTTGATAACCATAAATTGGTGTAAGTCGACTAGTCTCTCATTAAAATCGGCTCCGAATAACTCGCCAAAAAATGAGGATGGGGCCCCAGAAGAGCACCAAGGCTATTAAAATTATTTATATGAGCATATGTTTTCCTTTATATTTCCCGCTTAGCTTATCAATGGAATGGCCTGGGGTTGTGGGGTAAGTTTGAATTCAAATTGTTTATCAGGTTTAACATATATGCCTGTTCATGGGCGTCTGTTCCTGTTGTGAATTTTGCTGATAGTATTGTCACTATTGTGCTGCAAAATAAATAAATAAATATCTCTTTATTATATGGTAATCAGGACTTATGGACCAGAAAATGGTTAAAATGAAAATGATTAACATATTTGGCTACAATTCATGAACGCTAGGTCGCTAAAACTCCTTATGAAGAACAAGAAGGGAGCATGAAAAAGTGCCGTTTGGCTAATGGGGTCTCAATCACAAAATATGGTAGATAAATGCATGAGGTAATGAGTTGAAACCTGCCACTACACTACAAATGACTAAAACTTTCGACTTGCAAGTACTGAATCCTCATATTTATTTGAAATGTTTCGAAATTAGGAGCAGATATTCTGCCTGAATTTTATTCCACTGTTTCTTGTTGCTCATGTGTCCAGAGTGAAATACACACATTCAGGTCTTGCTTGTTTTCGCATTTTTCCAGGGACAAAGGAAGAAAATGGGTTCAAAGCAGCTTTGGGGGTTTACACACACCGACTGTTGAGGCTATATAGTGTCGCCAACTCTCATATTGCTGGGAGATAGGCACAAGGGGAACATTACATGAATCGAAAAAGAGCTATTGTTTTCTTTATTAGGCTCTTCGGTTTCCTACCTTGCCCTTGCTTGCCTGGTTATGTGCTCATAACGACCTTCCTCAAAGGTCACATTAGCCCTTACCAAACGGGAAAGGCCTTCAGGTATTTCGAGCTAGAGGGGTACTGTTTGCCAGTTAAAGAAAAATTCCAAAGGCTGGGGACCATTGGTAGGGGCTGCCAACCAACAATGGTCATCAGCTTATATTCAAATATATCCTGATTTACATAAATCAGTATTCAGATAGAGGAATGTCTTCAATTTCAATTAAATGCTTGAGACGCTGTAGTGGAGTGGTCAGCGTAGCTGGATTCCACCCAGCCGACCCGGGTTCAAGGCCCGGCGGTTTCCCTGAACAAGGAGCAAGCTGGCTCCCGGGATATCTTTTCAACAGTAAAATAGTTGGCGACACCATATGACACTGGCAGTTGGTGCATCGATAAGCCCAAAAATTCTATATTACGTACAATATCGTATAAAGCCGCCCCGGTAGCTCAGTTGGTAGAGCGTTGGGCTCCGGCCCGCTGCTCAGAAGCATGCAGCGGCAGTGCATATCCAGGCTTGGGATCGGTTCCCCTGAGACGCTCCGGCGCTCAATAATTTACCCGACGTACAGGTCGGCTGGCAACTGACTGGTGAGAGGGTGACCTGAGCGGGGCGGCCGTCCCTGTGCTTTGTGGGACGTTAAACTTTGGCTTCTAAATTAACCCTCCATTGAGGGAGTTGCTCGTTCGGGTGGTGGGGTCGGGGTCTCCGTGACAAGTCCCTTAATGACTTTAGTGAGACTCCGACTCCAGCAGCCTTACCAGGAACAACTTGAACAAAATTTATAAAAAATAAGGGGATGAGGTGGCTTAGTGGATAGCACCCTTGTCTTCTAAGCCACCGGTCCCGGGTTCAAGTCCCGGCGGAGCCTCTGAATAAGTCGATCGGATCCCCAAAATCCCTTCCAACAGGGTGAGAGTTGGCAACGCCGTATGACCCTGGCAGTTGGTGCGTCGTTTAACCCCAACAATTATTAAAGTTAGTGATAAATGCTTATGTGCCTCTTACCGGGCGACCAAAACCAATGCAGATACGTTAAGTTGAGATGGCAGCTAAGGATGCACGATAGCTAGGGGCCTCTGAGCCAGCTAGGCTTTCGAAAGATTGCACGAGCTTAAAACACCCTTTAGCCCAAGGTGCTCAATATTAGGCTGCGGGAGTTCTCAAAAACTTATCGAGGCTAAAGATTTAAACTCAATGAAATCTCAAAACAATATACTGATAATAATCTCTCGGGCTAAACCAGAATCAGTCCAGCTTAACATTCGTTTCCAGTCCAATTTTAGTCTTGTTGGTAATATACCCTCTCAGGTCAAGGGAGCAGCGTAGGCTTCAGGGGCGTACGCAGACCCGAGTTTTGGGGGCAAACCCATGTCTTCTTGTCCTCCTGGGGGGGGGTGGGAGCGAAGATTTTTTGCTCTACATACCTAGTCTAAACACCTTTTTTCAGTGCTCGACAGACCTAGTGTAAGCTACCTCTCCAAGTGCATGATTGCTCTCCGGGGGGAGGGTGGGAGGGAAGATTTTTTTCCTCTACAGGCTTAGTGTACACACCTTTTTTTCAAAAATTTCTCCGGCGTTTGGGGGAAAGATAGTTTGGCCCCCTCCAGCGCTTTGGGGGCCATAGTCGGAATGCCCCCCCCCTGCGTCCCCCAAAGGTAGGCTTTGGTTACAAGGTCCCCCGGGTAATATTCTGGTTTCGCCCAACCAGAATAGGTAAACAATATTTATCCTAAAATATTTTCATTTCAGCGACACATCGAACAATTTTAACATCAATAATAGCTGGAACCAATGTCGCGCTAAATTTCGAAGATTAGTAGCTCTCAAGTTGGTGGATTTCATCAGAGAAACATTCACTATTCACTGCCCTTTTACCGCTCGGTGGTCGCACGTGGCAACGAGACCCCTCAAACAGCACCCAGTTCTAATGGAGGACCCAAGGGGAGGGGGACAATACGTATTTTCTCGCCGAACGAAAAAGCTCGGAGCAAAACCATAATGTTATCCCCCTCCCCCAGGCTGTCGACCTTTTCCCCGGCTCCTTTTAAGTTCATAAGCAAGGTGTTGGTGCTTTAACTGAAGAAATCATTTTCGAACAGAACCAGTCAACTTCAGTGTGAATATTGGAGCCTGGTCCTCTTGATATTTAAATTCTTATTCGGGTGAATGATCCTTGGATATCGAAAGCAAGCATTTTGTGGCTACATATTTCACCCAGTGACGCCTGTTTGGTTTGCTTTTCGACTTATATTTACTCCCCACTCCCCGCCTCCCCAACCTGCCGGCTAGTTAGATTGTTGCAAAAGCTTTCACTGCGTGACGTTTTTTCTTGCGTTTCGATTTTTGTTTGCCCCACCAAAACTACGGCCTAGATCCATCACTGACCAATTTTACCGCTAATGATACGCTCAACAACGATCACTATCGCCGCTAAAGCTGCTACATAGGCTTTTATACCTTTGTAATACTGCTAAAAATTATCTAATATTTTCAGCATAAAATATGATCATATCCTTCCGACAAAAATCAGTATCCGACATAAATCAGTATTCAGATAGAGGAATGTCTTCAATTTCAATTAAATGCTTGAGACGCTGTAGTGGAGTGGTCAGCGTAGCTGGATTCCACCCAGCCGACCCGGGTTCAAGGCCCGGTGGTTTCCCTGAACAAGGAGCAAGCTGGCTCCCGGGATATCTTTTCAACAGTAAAATAGTTGGCGACACCATATGACACTGGCAGTTGGTGCATCGATAAGCCCAAAAATTCTATATTACGTACAATATCGTATAAAGCCGCCCCGGTAGCTCAGTTGGTAGAGCGTTGGGCTCCGGCCCGCTGCTCAGAAGCATGCAGCGGCAGTGCATATCCAGGCTTGGGATCGGTTCCCCTGAGACGCTCCGGCGCTCAATAATTTACCCGACGTACAGGTCGGCTGGCAACTGACTGGTGAGAGGGTGACCTGAGCGGGGCGGCCGTCCCTGTGCTTTGTGGGACGTTAAACTTTGGCTTCTAAATTAACCCTCCATTGAGGGAGTTGCTCGTTCGGGTGGTGGGGTCGGGGTCTCCGTGACAAGTCCCTTAATGACTTTAGTGAGACTCCGACTCCAGCAGCCTTACCAGGAACAACTTGAACAAAATTTATAAAAAAATAAGGGGATGAGGTGGCTTAGTGGATAGCACCCTTGTCTTCTAAGCCACCGGTCCCGGGTTCAAGTCCCGGCGGAGCCTCTGAATAAGTCGATCGGATCCCCAAAATCCCTTCCAACAGGGTGAGAGTTGGCAACGCCGTATGACCCTGGCAGTTGGTGCGTCGTTTAACCCCAACAATTATTAAAGTTAGTGATAAATGCTTATGTGCCTCTTACCGGGCGACCAAAACCAATGCAGATACGTTAAGTTGAGATGGCAGCTAAGGATGCACGATAGCTAGGGGCCTCTGAGCCAGCTAGGCTTTCGAAAGATTGCACGAGCTTAAAACACCCTTTAGCCCAAGGTGCTCAATATTAGGCTGCGGGAGTTCTCAAAAACTTATCGAGGCTAAAGATTTAAACTCAATGAAATCTCAAAACAATATACTGATAATAATCTCTCGGGCTAAACCAGAATCAGTCCAGCTTAACATTCGTTTCCAGTCCAATTTTAGTCTTGTTGGTAATATACCCTCTCAGGTCAAGGGAGCAGCGTAGGCTTCAGGGGCGTACGCAGACCCGAGTTTTGGGGGGCAAACCCATGTCTTCTTGTCCTCCTGGGGGGGGGTGGGAGCGAAGATTTTTTGCTCTACATACCTAGTCTAAACACCTTTTTTCAGTGCTCGACAGACCTAGTGTAAGCTACCTCTCCAAGTGCATGATTGCTCTCCGGGGGAGGGTGGGAGGGAAGATTTTTTTCCTCTACAGGCTTAGTGTACACACCTTTTTTCAAAAATTTCTCCGGCGTTTGGGGGAAAGATAGTTTGGCCCCCTCCAGCGCTTTGGGGGCCATAGTCGGAATGCCCCCCCTGCGTCCCCCAAAGGTAGGCTTTGGTTACAAGGTCCCCGGGTAATATTCTGGTTTCGCCCAACCAGAATAGGTAAACAATATTTATCCTAAAATATTTTCATTTCAGCGACACATCGAACAATTTTAACATCAATAATAGCTGGAACCAATGTCGCGCTAAATTTCGAAGATTAGTAGCTCTCAAGTTGGTGGATTTCATCAGAGAAACATTCACTATTCACTGCCCTTTTACCGCTCGGTGGTCGCACGTGGCAACGAGACCCCTCAAACAGCACCCAGTTCTAATGGAGGACCCAAGGGGAGGGGGACAATACGTATTTTCTCGCCGAACGAAAAAGCTCGGAGCAAAACCATAATGTTATCCCCTCCCCCAGGCTGTCGACCTTTTCCCCGGCTCCTTTTAAGTTCATAAGCAAGGTGTTGGTGCTTTAACTGAAGAAATCATTTTCGAACAGAACCAGTCAACTTCAGTGTGAATATTGGAGCCTGGTCCTCTTGATATTTAAATTCTTATTCGGGTGAATGATCCTTGGATATCGAAAGCAAGCATTTTGTGGCTACATATTTCACCCAGTGACGCCTGTTTGGTTTGCTTTTCGACTTATATTTACTCCCCACTCCCCGCCTCCCCAACCTGCCGGCTAGTTAGATTGTTGCAAAAGCTTTCACTGCGTGACGTTTTTTCTTGCGTTTCGATTTTTGTTTGCCCCACCAAAACTACGGCCTAGATCCATCACTGACCAATTTTACCGCTAATGATACGCTCAACAACGATCACTATCGCCGCTAAAGCTGCTACATAGGCTTTTATACCTTTGTAATACTGCTAAAAATTATCTAATATTTTCAGCATAAAATATGATCATATCCTTCCGACAAGTGAGGGTGCTGCCAAAAGGCCGCAAGAAACCTAGCGCTGATTCCCTGGCTCAACTCCCCCGGGTTCATCTCCTTGGGTTCATGTCCCGGCAGATTCTCTGAATAGGTATGCTGATCAAATGCACCAAATCTCTCCTTACAGGGTGAGAGTTGATAACGCCATATAACTTTGAGAGCTGGAGCGTCGTCTAACCCCAAAAATTTTTGTTAGAGACTATCGCAAACGCTATGCCAAGCTTGCACCGTGTGATGTCAGTCTAGAGGCCAGTTCATGGAAACTCAATCCTCCCCAGTTAAAGCAATGGTTGCCGTTCGTTGAGAGGAGACGACTGCGTGATTTTAGTCAAGCGAGGGCACAGTTTTATGCTCCCGATAAATAGGCTCTACAAAGGTTCTCAAGCTAGAAATTTAAAAATTCTCTGTGGACGGAATTAAGCTCATTTAGTTGGAAGCAATTGTCCCATAATAAATAATCGCCGCCACCGACGAAACAGTGATAGAGCCAGTGAACCGTCACCCTTGACAAGAAAATTTCCCTTCTAAAAACAAAACCTCGTCAGATTCAGGCTTCTTGTGACCTTGGCAAAATGCTGCCCACACAATGCCCGATTTTCCCATTGTTTCTTAAATCGCGATGTTTATGAAAATTGGGGGCCTGCCCCCACCATAGGGGGATCCAGGATCGCCGATGGGGTCACCTTGCCGGGGGTGGAACGCCATCCGTACCAATTGGGTGCCACTTCTGGCCGGTAAAAGCTTTCAGGTGGGTGCCAAATCCTATGGCGGGGTGCCGATTTTCGCATCCTGGGGGAGAGGTGGAAGTGACATTTCAGGAAATGCCATCGACCGTTTAGAGGAATGCTGTGATCATTTTAGGGACGCCGCGGGTCAATGAGGGGGACCTGCATTCCTTTACCATTGGATCCACCTATGGCTCCAACTGTCCCCTCTTCTGACGAGTATTTGAAAATATGATTTTAATGAAACCTCCAAACAAAGTTGTATCACTGTATCAGCCGTTTTACCAGAATCCTCTCTAAATAAACATGTAGGTGAGGGGAGCCCCGGCAGCCAATGACAGCTTACATGTTTCGCAACCCAAGCACAAGGACGGATATAGGAGGGAAAATTCGTGTGCTTCCCCGCAGCAAAATATATTCCGATGGTTTGCCCCATCTGTGCCCATCTTATTGGATATTTCTCCCCCCCTCAAAAAAGCAACTCGTGGTTCTGCCACTGCATTGCCCCAGGTCAGTGACGCCAGTTGTCCAGCACACAGCAACACAGTGGGAGCAATTGCAATACGAGTGCCCCTCAGACACGACAAGATTTGTGAGAGGGATGAATGAGCTGGCACAATGCCAACCGCCCATTCATCTGTGAGGTCACGTGGTCCAGGTATGGGCGAGAGGGTCAGGTATTATCAGAGGCGGTGGCAAGTCAGCCGAAGACTACCCCGTCAGAATGCAGCAAAATCAGTAATTGTGTAATATTTTCTCACCCAGATATCAGATTAGGAAATAATGGTGACCACTGGAAAGCTCTTGAAAAAATACACATGATGCACCCGTTTCTAAACCTATAGGCACCATAGGATGCAAGATATCCATCCTAAACCGGTCGAGCCTAGTTATGGCAATTTCAATTGCGGGGGACTGTACCTTAGCTATGACGTCATAGCATAATATACGTCAAAACGGGTAACGTCATTTGATCGGGATCACTGCGATCAATGACCTTGAAAGTGCTGATATGGCCTGTACCTTAGACCTTGAACTTTATGTGATTTGACCCTTATTTATTTTATTTATATATTTTATTTTATCAGGGCCACTTCCAACAGGCACACTGGCCCAATTACAGGGTGTATTGGCGTCATAGCATAATATACGTCAAACCGTTCAAAAGTTGACTTTGAAATATCATCCCGGTTATATGGCTTTATGACGTCACTACTTGGTCTCCAATGAAAGTGAACTGCTCCGACCGCGCGATTGTGACTATCTCATAATGCAGATATGACTTTGAAAGCCGCCTATAGGTCAAACAATGTTCGACTGATTCTCAAAATTTTTTCACCACTCGACGCGCCGTTAAATTATCTCAAGTGTGGCCAGGTATCGTTTTTCGGCTACGAGCGGTTCTCCGGCCACCGTGGAAAAACAGGTGGGGGCCTCCGAGGCCCCTCCAGTGCGCGTGTTAAGTAGCGCCAGATGACCTCTCAGAGATCAAAGGTAAAAAATTGCAACATGAACCTGTAAACGGGCCCATGATGCTAAGATTTGGAGGATATGAATGTATTCCCAGCTGTATCTACACAACTACAGCCCAATTTCTGTTTTTCCCATGTATTTCTAAAGGAGATGTCATAGTTTGTATTTGACCTTAGGTCATCAATATGAAAAATCCTGGAATACATTTTGTAGCACTCGGTTTGCCCATTATGTGCTATAAGTTTCAAACCAATAGATTTAACCATTTCTTATGCTACCTTAAACATTTTTTTTGGAGGTGAGGCCACTTGACCTGCACTGGTGACCTGGCCTGGGATGACCCAATCTTAAATTTTGGGGCAAGTTGCAGAATTGATCAAGGATAAGGCGGGTCAAGAACTGTGGCGCGAAGCGCCGCCGTTTTTTCGTGCTGCCGGAAAAACCCGAGGGGGTGTTCAAACACCCCCACCGGGGCGAGGATTAATTTTTAAGGTCAGGTCACTTGACCTTTACTGGTGACCTGACCTGAGATGACCTAACCTTAAAATTTTGATAGAAGTAAAAATGAATCAGAGAAAAGATATGCCAAGTACGGCGGTGCTACCCACCGCCTATCTCCAAAAAAACCCGAGAGAGGTGGTGGGTACCCGCCCCCCATCAATGCGCGTGTTATCATACATAATTGTTTAATTATGATACCTTATGTTTGAAAAAAACAAAATATTACACGAAGACCAAACAGTTTTTAATACTCAGCACTCGGATAAACATTTCAGAAACTTAATCTTGCTCGAAAACCATCTTCCATTTTCGTCTCAGAGTCACACATTCCCGGCGGAGAACAGAAGATTACGCTTCTCGGACAGGATTCTCGAGGTCCTCTTTCATTCTCACCTAAGCCTCATCTAAGCTCTCCCAAGAGGATGAGATACACACAAAACCACCTCATAAGAACCATGCTGTAGGATAATACAGCATGGTTCTTGTATGGTAACACAGTCATAATAGCAATGCAGATAATGGCAATATAGTCATAACAAGTGCTTTTTGGTTTCTATTAAATTCAGTAAAGCACTTTGCATTTCGGGGAAAATGATAAATTCTTCATATTAGTATTTGCGATCAGAACAAATAAGAGGGGCTCTTAACTCTGGGTGATGTCACGTGAAAGTTTGTTATTTGGTCTCTTTCAAAAGAGAATACAGAATGAATTCCGGTTTTCTCAATCCGGCTGACACTTCTTAAAGGGAATGCGACGCCTTCAGAATGGGGTTTGAACTCAGATAGTCATGTGATAGAGTATGCCGAGAGACCACTTGATTGGCATTTCATTTCCTCTAGAACTCACCGTTCACAGAGAAAAAAGGTCGACATTCACCCTATACCGACCCTGTCAATCCCGGTCTGGTCAAGTGGCATGAAGTGATCTAAGTGAAGTGACGTCATGCTCAAGTCCCGCTGCGCGTGCGCCGTGAATTTATCTTGGCTTCTACGTGTTTAAAATCCAAGTGCTAAAGATGACTTTTGTGCTGTCGGTTATAAGTGCGTATAGCTTGCTTTATTGACTAGTTTAAAACGTAAAACCTGCTTAATATATCAATAATAGTAGAATAAATTAACATATATCACCCACTTCCTAATGGTAACTTGTTTTTGCTCAAAATGTTTCATGTTTTTTTTTTCATTTTTGGCGCAAATCAAATAGGTTCAACCTGTCACAAAGTGTTACCAGCTCACACGCCGGGTGACATCACGCTTATCCGGTGGCGGCGGATGCTATTTTCGGATGGGGGGGGCAATAATTTTTCCAGGGGCTCCCTTGACGATGGGGCCCCTCGACAGCAAAGGGCCCCCCTAAAAACTGTGAAACTGTTGAGAGCCCAGTCAGGTCGTTCATGAACATTCAGAAAGGAACCAAGGTAAATTTTTCCAGGAGCCCCTCTGATAATTTGGGGGGAGCAACTGCCCCCTTATCCGCCGTCACTGCGCTAATCTGGATATTGTGTTATTGCTAACAAAGGAAAAACGAAATATTAGACTTATTAGCCCTTTTACAGCCGAAATAAGGCCAAGTATATTATTTTCAAGATATATTGCCCCCAAAAACTACCACAGTCTGGAATTGCACCAATGTGTCACATTCCTTTTAACACGCGCACCGCAGGGGCCCTTGAGGCCATCCACATTTTTTCCGAGGTAGCCGGAGAACCATTCGAAGCCGAAAAACGATACTGGCGCTCATTTAAGAGAATTGAACAACGCGTTGATTGGTGAAAGCATTTAGAAAAGCGTCGAAAAGTTCTCGACTTAAAGTTTTTTCAAAGTCATACCTACATTTTGTGATCGCCACAATCGCGCAGTAGGACCAGTTCGCTTGCATTGGGGACCGAGAACGGGATGATATGTCAAGGTCATACTAGCACCTTCAAGGTCATTGGCCCCGGTGTTCCCGGTTAACTGGCGTTACCCAGTCAGACGTAATTATGCAATGACGTCATAGCAACGGTATCTCAATGTAAGGGTCAGTGTCAAAGGTCATGGGTAAAGGTAAATCTTCATTACCCGCCCAACGGTTGCTATCGTGCTAGTTATAGTGTAGGTACCCTATAGGGCGTATATCATATTGTGACGTCATAGATCAATGACCTTGAATGACGACCCAATTTTTTTAGGAAATATTCCTTGCGACCTTTCCTGTATGACCCTTTAGCCTCTAGCATATTCACGACTTTTCCGTATAATTAAATTTCCCAATAGGTGCCAAGCAAGATCAATATTTGGCATTTATGAGCTCGTTTGACCTTGCAGATATTGACTTAGGTCAATGAAAACTGAAAATGATGTAGATTACCATAGCTTCACCCACTTCTCAGCCGGTGTTTTCCTCAGCATTTTAGTTTTTGAGAGCTCAGGGGGACTTCCAGGCCCCCACTCCAGTGCGCATTAGTGCCAGACCCGTCTCCAGACCGGGTGTTGAAGGGAATGTGGCACATTCATAACGTGATTTTAACTGAGATAGCCAAGTTGTAAAGCATGCCGGAAAACCCGGTTCTCATTATATCATTTGTCTTGGAACTCGATATTTCCGTAGAGAAGAGCTAAAAACCTACCTGAAACGTACCCCAAATGTACCCTAGCCAGGCGGCCACAGTTGTCAGTTGTTGGTGTGGCAACGGCGCTGACGTCACTGTGAGTAATCAGTTAATTGAGGCCCTTGAAGCCTATTGAATATGGCAGTAGTTGCCAGATCATGACGTCATCCACAGGCAGAGGTTTATTTTTTACCCTAATGGAACATTTTCAGAATCAAAATATTGCGCTCATTGTACATTTTTCAGAGGAATCATGGACGTTTTCATGGTTTTCGGCTAAAAGTACCGCTAATCACTTTAAATTCCTGGATTCAACCAAGGTCCGCATTCCCTTCAAATAGCATCGCATGCGAGTGAGGCCTGTGCGGCCGTGCGGCGTCCCTTAGAATCGCGCTGAAAGTCGTCATTTCTTGTTGCACGCTGACAAGTGGCGGGATTGTGACTTGTGGGGCACAGTAGACAGAAAACACTTCATATGTCCATCTACTATTGCAATAATAAGTTTCTCATAGAAACATGCCTAGAAAATCGGCGCAGTTAGCGTCTCAGCATGTTTCTTAGATTTCTTACAACATATGTAAGATGGATGCGTGATTCCTATCGTCGAATGATTTGTAAATCAGTTTGTGCGAGCAATACAATAATTTTTCAGCGCCTAATAAATCAGAGGAGATATTTTAACCCTCGCACCACCAGGGCCATCGATGCCCCCTAAGGTTTTTCGTGATAGCAGAAAACCGACGAGGTGCAGGACCGCGGTTGAGGGTTCTATCTCTCACCCCATCATTTTCCCATCATCCATGAAATTTTTACCCCGGGTCACCCAAGATCAGGTCACCAGGTGAGGTCAACCAAGGTCACCTCACTTCAACTTTTGAGCTCTATAAGAGCTGCGTTTCTCAGTCGATTAATTTGAAACTTCCTACACTTCATGGCCCTTCCAGGCTCTACAAGGTGTATATCCAGGATTTTTCGATTTCGTGACCTGAGGTCAGGTCCTGAGGTGACGTCTCCCATTGAAAAAAACATAGGAAAAACTGTCTTATGATCTAAAAGCCACAAAACGGTTGTAAATGCTCGGTGTGCTCAGAAAAGCGCTTTTGTACACTCTTTCAGGGATCTCAGGGGTCATATTTGCCCTTTGACCTTTCTGAGGTCATCCAAGGTCACCAGGGGTCAAAAACAGTATTTCGGCAATAACTTTTTACCTCATTAAGCTAGAGCGCTGACTCAACCACCATCGTGTATGTCTCATCACTAGCTTTCATTTCATATACGGCAAGGTCACTTTCTGACCTTTGGTGACCTCAGGTCAAATGAGAATACGAGGTGACCTCTGGAGGTCAAACCACCGGCGGGAGGTCATTAAGTTCCACATAGCGGAAAAAAGTCTGGCATTTTCCTATCCAATGTAATTTACCAGATCTCAATAGCTCTAATGGCATAAGAGTTATGCTCATTTTTCTTAAGCATTGCATATGTGAGCGAAAATAGCCTATCGTGACCTAACGTGACCTCTGGAGGTCAAACCATTGACCTGAGCGCTCAAAAATGTGAAGTAATTCTTTTATTGAATTCACGCGAGCTTTCTAATGCATTTTGCATATTTGCGCTAACCCCCATATTTTCGCAGTTAGAGGGGGGCATCGATGGCCCCCGGTGGGGCGTGGGTTAAGGCAGTGTGCACGTGGTAAATTATTATTTACCGTGAGATGATGCACCTCACCGTATGTAAGACGGTAACACGAGCCCCTTGACATATTGACATGTTTTATTTTATTTTGTTATTGACGGATCTCACGACATATTTTTTCCTATGCAGAGATGCTAGAGGGAATTTTGCAAACGGATCAGTATTTATGCAATCTTTTCGCGGCAGAGCCAACGAAATGTGTCCTAAATCAGTAAGATTTAGGCTATGGGCGGATCCAGGATCGCCAATCGAATGGGGGGGCAACTTGCCGGGGGTGCCACTTTTTGCCCGGAAACCCTATTAGGTGGGTACCGACCTTATCGCGTGGCGCGGTTATTCACAACCTCGGGGAGGAGGATGGTAAGTGACATTTCAGGGGTTCACCATCGTCCCTTCAGAGGAGCGTCATGGCCATTTTAGGGGCACCAAATGTTGATAGGGGAGCACCTGCCTCCTTGCCCCCTGTAGCCGCCTATGATTTGGGTTCAAAGCCACCATCGCAGTCGCTGCGCCCACCCCAGAATGACGGTCCCACTGGCACAGGAGGCGTCTGAATTCATAGGTGGCGTTAGTGACAGCTTAATGCGTATCTAGGCGGCGTTTCTGTCGATGGTCGAACCTAGCGAAGAGGGGGCGAGCAACTGTCACAACGGATATCTGCAATCTCGCGACGCGTCAAAAGTATCAGCGAAATTATTTCATGTAAGAATTTTTGATATACAAATTAGGGTCAAGCACTGGAAGCACAATACAAATTAGGGTCAAGCACTGAAAGCACAAATCCTCATGCCATGGAACTTGAACGCATAAGTGTCGCCACCGGCAAAAAGTGAGGGGGGCCAGTCAAACTTCGACCTGATGCCAACAACAAATTTTCCACGTTAGGAACAAAACAATTTAAAATTTTGGGCTCCTTGTTGCCTTCCGCAGCGGCTGGTTATAAAAATGTCCGATTTTCTCCCATTTTGACGGAGATGAGGAAATGTTTGGCAAAAAAGGGCAGGGGGCAGGCTTCCTGCCCCCTTTTCCAATGCTTATGCTTTGACGCACTAGGTAAGCTTACAAGCGACCCACGGGTAAATAATATATGGGATTTTATCAATATCGGATTTACGGCGATTCCTGACATCGAGAATTAAACATTGTCATAGCGTTGGAATTAGGGGCTGTTCTTTTAACTCCGGCCCTTAGTTGCTTGGATGTGATACTTGTCAAACAGGGCGGAGCAATCTGAGGGGTCAGTTTGTTTCTCGAATATTGCAACACACCTGTGAAGATAGGGATTAAATCATGAATCATCCAAATACGCCAATTTATTTTCCCCACAATAGTTGTTTTCCTCCGAGTTTTCATTTGCAATGTCGTATTATTGTGTGCTTCATAGTTCTAAAGTTACTGATGATCAAAGTATCAAGGATTTTGTTCAGGCTTATTTTGGCATTCATATATTCAGTAAACCATGAATGAGAGATATTCAGTTATCGATATTTGCAATGAATGTTAACGCCCTCAAGGCAGTGAAAGCAACACGTTTTTATCTCAAATAGAATGCATTACAGCTAAAAACATACGCCACAAATATGTTTACTCGTGTCTCACAGGCTGTGTAATAGTTTTGTAGCTAATAGTGATAGTTATAATTTTATAGCTGATAGTGACAAAATGGACAAAACTTCAGAGCTTTTCTGTCCTTCAATCAGGAATAACTTTTGCTATATGGGGTCGTACAATCATATTATTACCTCAATCGACCTCCATAGATTGTATTAATACGGAAAAGTTTCATTTTACGCACTCAAATGTTTGACTTTTTTGAAAAAATGAAACGAAACATGATTTTTATAGGAACCCCGTGGGTAAAGCCTGTTTGGAGAAAAAAGCATCATGTTCCTAGTGTCCATGCTTTCACGCTTATTTTGACAACCGTGCTGAAAAAGTTCGAAAATGAACAAGTTCTGCTCGCCGTATTGGTCCTTGTCGGGACTTGCCGGGACCAACGACGAATATGCCGACACGTCGCCATAACCGCACGGGAGCGAATGACGCTGGTTGATCTGCCAATTGTATCTTTATAAAAGTTTAAAGGAAATAGTTATATTTTTATGAGCGGATTAGAAGTACATGGTGAAAACCGGCTACGGCCTACGGCGAAGCGGCCTCCAAGTGGAAATCAGCCACTGACGTTGTCAGCTCCTGAAGCTCACGTGTCAGTCGCTTGTGGTGCCCATGCCTTTGAAAAATTTTCCGGTCCGTTGCCAGGTTCACCCTTTTCCTGGCTGGGACCTTGCCAAGACCATCTCAGGCTTGCCAACGCTGGGACCAGTGCCGGGCCTGAAGTTTTGTTTTAAATATAAAGTTTCTGTTGGGAATATCCTTTGAAGTATGATTTACTGGTTCGAATCCATAGAAATAGGCATTCAGGTGCTATAGCTAAAAGACATCGAAAACATTCTTGTTTACGGGAAGAGAAAAAGCTAGCGTATCAATCCTTAGGATAATCAAGCACACTCTCTCCATTTTCAGATTGCGGTAATCTAAGTAATTGTTATGACACTTCCTCAGTGGAAATTCCGTGGTAATTCCGTCGTGCATTCGTATGGAAGTATGAAGTATGGTTAATCAGATGAAAATCGACAAAGTTTTCTGCTGACCGAAAAAGGCTAAGCTAGTGTTAAACGTTTTGAATGCGAAACGTTTTTGGAAATTGTTGTTTTATAGGTGTTTTGCAGGCTGGGCATGCGGAGTGCTTTTTTATTTTCAAATTTACCAAGAAATGCCGGACCTCTGTTCCTATGGGTAACTGCTACCGTTGTTCATAATCTGGGCCTCTTCTGAAGTCTTCACAGGAAACATGGTCGGAGGTGACCGAAGATTTCGAAAATGCCTCGCCACCGCCTCCTCTGCGCTCCATTACACGGTCATCCAGAAGGTTTCTTCAGCCTCGACTTATTTTCGTCGACGGAAATCAAGGGCGAGCTTAGTACAGAAGTTTATTTATTGTCCATTTATATGCAGCTATTTTTTAGGATATTATTTTGCATTCATCAGAATCTCGCCGAATCATCTGAGAATAAATGTAAGAAAATTGGCCTGGCCGCCTTTTCCTGAACAGTAAACATGAGAACGATGTTAAAGCAATATTATATTAACACGCGCATTGACGGGGTCTGAGCCACCTTCGCTTTGACGGGGGGGCGGGTACCCGCCCCCTAAGATCTCGAGAACCACGGTAGGTAGCGAAAAACGGTGAACGGCGTTGGGTAGCCCATCCACTTCTCCATCGAAAACATGGGGACTATTTTTTGTCAGGTCACATTTAAGGTCACGAGAGGTCAAAACATGTCGTCATAGGGATAACATGTAAATTACGTTTTTCGGTCATTACATCTGAACAAGTAATGATAGAGCAAAACGACTGCAACTATATGAATCCTCGCAGGAAGCCGAATCGAATGATATATAATATGACCTTGCTAGGTCAAATTAAGGATTTGACCTGACCTAAGGTCAGGTCAGGGTCAAATTATATAAAATACACATCATTAGAACTGCAAGGCCAAGGCAAGTATAATGCTGCTAAAATAAACGCTCTATCTCCATCCGTTACTGAGTTATTCAGTAGAAACAATTTTTCCCATGTAGGTATTTCCAATGGAGAGGTCATGCCCCGTACCTGACCTTAGGTCAACGATATAAAAAATAATGGAACATATTTTAGAGACATCGGTGGGGCCATTGTGTGATATGAGTTTCAATCGGATAAGTTCACCCTGCTCCGACTTATTCTATCTTAAACTTTTTTTGAGGTCAGGTCACTTGACCTGTACTGGTGACCTGACCTAAGATGGCCTAACCTTGAAATTTTCACAGAAGATGTAAAAATGATGAGGGAAAAGGTGTGCAAAGTACGGTTTTTCTGCTATTTCTGTAAAAACCCGAGGGGGTGGGTACCCACCCCCGTCAATGTGCGTGTTAAATATTGTATATGTGGAAGCTAGAATTTCTATAGAAAATGGCTGCATCAATATTCCCAGCATGTTTAGTGGCCTTGATCATCTTCATTATAGTGAGCTCAGCTATGCGATTCTTATCTCGCCAAATGTTTTAAAAATTGGTTCATTGTTTTCAGCTTATCCATATCCATACCTATAAGCAATTTAGCCCTTTAAGGATGTAATTACGAAGCCTTCTCTCAATTTGCGGAAGAATCGCCATCTGTTTTACGCCTTCTCTAACAACTGAAGATGAGAGGGTCCCCTAGTTAATTTGCTGGGGGTGAAGTGTGAACCCCTTTATATACTGAAACCAAGAGGTTTTGGGAAATGCAGCAAGTACCTTTTAAAATCTGTTCAGAAATTTCATTCTAATTCTTAGCCATTTTTTATCAGATCCAACGCCCAGATGTTGAGGTCATTGGGAGTCATCAAAGATCAAATCGTTTAACACGCGCCCCGCTGGAGTCCCTTGCATGACGCACCCCGCTGGGGGCGTTTTTCGCCCCCCCCGCTCCGTATCTCGTTCCCCACGAAAGCTGAAGGAAAATTACGGGCGGCGTTCGAAAGCTCTTGACAAGACGAAGAGATTTTATAAGAAGTATTTTTATGTCAGGTCAATATTGAGGTCAGCATAGGTCAGAAAAGGCTCCATAGACTTACAACAGAGCATTGTAGGTTTCCCTCTCTAGATCTGCCCTCAGGGAAGCTAGAGAAAATATTTATGCATCATTGGATTCCTATCATTGCGACAAATCGAATGATGTATAATATGACCTTGCTAGGTCAAATAGTGAAAATGGCCTGACCTCGAGCTAGGTAAGGGTCACAGATTGACCTGGTATGGTCATGCTGCATATCGATCGACTCCCCGTGACAATATAAGCACAATGAAAGCAAAATGGGAGCTTTATCTCCATTCAGTGAGAAGTTATTGGCAAAACAATCTCTGTAAACTCCTGTGACCTGATATAACCTTTGGAGATCAGGTACTCAAAAACTCAACTTTATGGTCAAGATCGTGGTGAGAATAGACGGTTTGAAGATTTTCAGCTTTATCTATCCAGTATTTACTGAAAACGAGCCAATTCTGTTTTTCACTATAGACTTATAATGGGGTAACCAGAAAATTGACCTCACCTTATGTCAACAATATCGAAATTCCGAGATAGCAGATTTTTAAAACCTAGTGACCTTATCATATTGTGGAAGTTTCAAACTGATCAGTTTGCTAATGTTCCCTGGGCGCTGCTTCAAACTCGTAATGCCGTCTTATGGTGTTAGTGTAGATTGACTCCTCACTTGTGACTCCGTATCTTAGTGTCCCTTTTCTTGGGACCCCTTTCTCCACCCAGTCGGTCGTAAAAAGTAATGATGAATGAGCATTTCTGTATATATATTTGTTCACGAGTTTAACACATAATCACCGAACATGTTCTCAACCACGGCACGCATTCATCGAAACTCCGCACCCATATCAAAGTTTTCTGAGTCATGATGCAGCCGCCACATTCGGATATAAACACGGGGGCTCTGTCTTGAAAAAGCCTTTGCATTATCATGATACAGACGTAGTGACAAAATTTGCATGCGCTCTTACTAGCTTTTACATCATTTTCGGCACTATCGGGTCGAGAGACCACACAGAAGTCTCTCGAAATAGCGACTCAGAACACACCCGCACGTAGTCGCTTAATTCTCTGATGCCTTTTCAACACCTACGATAGGAGGTACTCACAATGTTGAGTGGAATATCTTGCTCATGGTTTGAAAAGTGTTTGGCAAAGACAGCACGTTCAGGTTGTCTACATAGATATGTAATAAAAAACATCGTGCTGGTGTTCAACGTTAAATATTACAAACAGGTTCAGTCTACGCCCTGGAAAGAATGGAATTGGTTAGACAAAATTTTGGAAATGCATAAAAAATGTTCGCATGTGAGGCTCGAACAGCACATGGTACATAATGACACATAGTTCTGATGAGAAATGGAGGTCAAATGATGGACAAAATAAATGAAATGAAATGGCCTATGTGGGAGGATCCAAGGAGTTGCGGCAGGGGACCGTCGCCTCTCTTCTAAAGAAGAAAGCATGACGCTCTTCGCCGAGGGGCGCAATCATATTTTTCCCCTCTTAAGTAGTTGTTTTATTTTTCCCTTGTTTGTCTCCCCCGAATACTCCTTGCACGATGTATGCCTTTACTTGCATCGTATTATCTTGTAATTGTAAATAATCCTGGCGACGCTCAGTCAACAATTACACACTAAAATGCGGAATAATATTCGATCCCCTAGAACCCATTACCCATACAGTCAGGGGCGTCGCCACCAAAGGGGCGACGCCCATGGCTGATTTTTTGGAGGACCTCCACTTGCCTCAGGAGGCTCCTTCGGATACTTAGAGTCTGGAATAGCCTCTAGAGTTTCAAATAGCCTGGCTTACCTGCTTATAAATGAGGTCTAATTGGCCTATGCAGGAGGCCCCACTAGCTACAGAATAGGCCCCATAACGATCTACTTAGCAGACTTGTTGATGACTCAAATTTTTGGAGTCGACTCAACTCTGACTCACGGCTTAAAGGCTGGCTCTGATTCTGACTCGACTCGCAGTGTCAAAAATGGTGAGCCGACTCGACTCAACTCAAATCCATAAGTGAGTCGACTCAACTCCGACTCAAATAAACATTGAGTCTGAGTCGACTCCGACTCAGAATGGTGGACAAGTATGTACATAAAAATGCACATTTCCTTTCATAGTACACACATTCCAGTACATTTAATCATGGGATTAACCATTTAATAACTGCACATTTCTTTCCATAAGATGTCAACTGCAATGCATTACTTCATGACATTAATTATGTCTGCATACGAATGAAGAAAGGTGCTAAATGTGAACATGGTGAGTGAGATGAGGGGCCTGAGGGCCTTTCATTTTGAAGGTATGTCCTTCATGACTAGTCTGACTTAATTATTCATGGCTTAATTGAGGCAATAAGCGAGGTTACAAACACAAAGAACAGGACTCAATGTTTGAAAATTTGACATTTTGTGTGGCAATCCTGCCCCAGTGCATTCTGAACAATCCTGTGACAAATAAAGCTTCAAAATAAATGCTACGCTGAATCGACCCGATGACCCTCCTGTGCTGCACCACCTCAATCAAAAACAAAACAAACAATGAACAATCGCGTCATCCTCCCGAAAACTGCAAATGGCGCACTAAAGACATTTCGCGAACCTAACCTCCAATGACACAAAAGATGACGATAAATAGTACTTCAAAAGTCACGTGAGTTTAAAAACTAAGAAAATAATCCTGCCCTCAGGCTACAGTCAGGCTACAAAATAAGAAAGCTAGCATACTATGGCGCACGATGATGGTTTCGTGACAGGCGTTGCGCGCATATGGTGGAGCTGCAGTGGTATGTTATGCAGTGGGCAGGCGGTGGTAAATAGGTAAACAATCATCAACATAATTTAAAGAGTGGTGGTTTGTGAGAGATTTGATGTGTAGGGAATGACAGGGATAGGGCTAAGTCTTGCTTTCCGTATACGGAGGACAGTAGGTACAGTGCTGTCGTCAGTGTTGATATTATCTACCAGGTGATTTGCTCAAACCATGAACAATCAAGAAAGTACTTTGAAAAAGCAACTAATTGAGCCTTTCAGTTTCCGTTTTGACCCATTTCAAGGCTTATTTGCAAAACAAGATTTTTGGTATCCTCTATCTGGCGCTTATATTACTTAGTTTTTTTGTTGTTTTTGTTGGAAATGTCCATAGCCACCCATGCATAAGGGCGTTTACTTTTTCGCTAATAGCTTCCAAACCAAACAAGATACAGTCATAGTTTATGTACCATTGAAATCCTCTCGTCAATACGAATCGAATGATATATGATATTGCTATGCCAGGTCAAATTTAAGAATTTGACCTGACCCAGGTCAATGGTCTGACCCAACTTGACCTGGTATAGTCATGATGTATATCATTTGACTTCCAGTGACTATACAAACACTTTGGTGAGAAAATAAAAGCTCTATCTTAGTTTATTCAAAATTTATAGAGAAAAACACCAAAAAATGCTTAGTTGACCTAAGGTGACCTTTTAAAGGTCACAAGTAAAAAATTTTGCATCAGCTTCAGAAATGGGCTAAGAGCAAGTCGCAACCGATGTTTGAAGTTGATTCCATCCATACTTACTGAGAAAAGCTCATTTCGTCATTTTCCCCATGTATTGACAATGGGGAGGTCATGCTCTGCACATGACCTTAGGTCACCAATATCAAAAATCCCGGAACAAATGTTGTAGCTCCTGGTGGGCCCAATATGTGGCATGAGTTTCAACTTGATCGATTAACCCTTCTTTTAGTTATGCGGTTCTAAGTATTTTTTTGAGGTGAGGTCACTTCACCTCGCCTGGTGACCTGACCTGATATGACCTTGAGTCAAAATTTTCAGGAAAGATGTAAAAATGATAAAGGAACAGCTAGACCAAGTTTGGGGGCGCTGCGCGCCGCCGTTTTTGGTCACTTTGGAAAAACCCGAGGGGGGTCTAAAAAGACCCCCAACCGGGCGAAGGTTAAGAAATAGGGATAGGATACCTCCTTCAACCCTAACCCCATGGAAATAAATCCATGGGGACGCCCAGCATACATTATGTGTTAAAAATGCACCCCCAAATAAGCAGACTTGTAAGACGTGCTCAATGATATTTCTTAAATAGAAGGCACATAAGTGTGCAATGTGCATCCTCCAATGCATCAGTCTATCCATCCTACAATACATTGCATACAATAGTATCTTCACTTGCCTTACCATGCTCCCATTGCTTCTGCACACAGAATGAGGCGGTTTTGCGCCGTTTTGTAGCAACAAAAACAGAACTAGCTCGTTCTGTGACGTCACTGAAGGGTCAGACTCTCCAGTGTGGGAAACAATTCTCTACAAAAGTGTCGTGACCACTCGCGAGCTAAGTGCAGAGATTCAGACGCCTTCTTGGAAGAGTGTGACACCCTTAATATACCCTACAAAAGGAGCTGGACACCTTTCTTGAAAGAGTCAGACTCCCTACCGACACCTCTCGAAAAGAGTTAAATTCCTCGTTTGGTGGTCGGGATACCTCCATTAAAATGCCTGACACCCTTAATGATGTAGTAACTCCCCATGTGTGTATTGCTTTGACGCCAGAAAGTGGTGCCAGAAATGATGTTCGAAATTAGGAGGCGCGTTAATTGCGGAAATGACACCGGCTAAAGGCTATTGGCGCCAAATAACGGTATCTAATCCCAAAAATAGTCATCAGTCCACCAAAAAAGGATGTCACATTCGCCATATTTTAGGGTCATCTCAGGGTTGCGTGTCATTTTTTCTTTCAGTGCAGGAAGCAACGAGAGTTGATGGGGGGTACAGGTGCCCTCTTGCCCCCTGGACCTGCCTATGGTCACAGAAACAATAGGTGCTGGCTAATAAAACTGTAGTGGTAGGTACCCTCATATCACAAAGTTAGTTGTATGTATGTTACAGGCAGGGTGAAGAACCAGGCATTCTGCAGAATGCCTAGGCATTCTGCAGATTGCCCAGCCAGTTTGGCATTCTGCAGAATGCCTATGCAATCTGCAAAATGCCGAGGCAATCTGCAGATTGCCAAAGCGGCTGGGCATTCTAAAGAATGCCTAGGCATTCTGCAGAATGCCTAAAATTTCAGGCATTCTTCAAACTGCCTAACGCAATTTGCTCAGATAAGCATCCAATCGAGCAGTTATTCGCTACAAAACAATATATTTCATCTCACCCAGTGTTCCAAACACTCCACTGGCCAGGAATTGCTTTATGGAGCCTGTGTTTCTCAGTTGCCGTTTCCAAAAATACATAGGTTTTGTGACTAATTTCTTTGGTCAGATACACATTCAGTATTTTTATTTATACTGAGTAATTTCACCGCTGGTGGGTCCGATTAGACCTCCTTTGGTTTTTCGCAAATGCTTCCGATTCAGTTTAAGTGAGAGCCTCGTCACTTTGCATACCTCTAGAGTGATTGATTCCACAACGTATGACTAAAATTGGCATCAAGGCCGGCCAGGTCAACGAGTTTTGAAGACATTTCGAAACCCATGTAAGACGATTATAGTATTCCAAAATGAGGCCGACAGGGTGTAACTCGGCGTCTAGAAGAGAAGAGCTAGATTAGGTTTCTAAACATCATGCGAAATCTTTTGAAGGGACAAACCTGTCTGCTGGCAATCATTTTGAAGTCAGGTCAATAACAAGGTCACCAGAGGTTAGGAAAAGTCGCAGTTTTCGAAGTTGTTTGGGTCTTTAACTTTTGGACGAGGTAAGTTACAGCAGTAAATTTGCACATCATAGTGACGAGCATGACGCAAGGATTCAAATGATGTACAACATGAGCCTGAAAAGGTTTTTATTTAATTTGACCTTCGCCTGAGGTCAAGGGTGCGATGGTACCTTTCAAGGTCATGTTGCATATCATTCAAATGTTTGGGTCTAGATGAACTCATCGATGCCTTTGATTTTGTTCTTTGTCTAATGGTTAGCGAGTTATAAAGGTAAAAAACTAATAGTTATAGCTATAAAGCTTATAAAGTGATAGGTTATAAAGCTAAGTTGGTCAGAATTTGACTCATGTTAGCCCTCTGTGACGTCACGGGTCTACAGACATGGTTCAAGCTGGCTTTGAAAGTAGAAGACATTAAGCCGCTTCCAGCGCCGTTTCAAGTTTTTCCGTGTCAGCTCCGGTTCCCGAGAGCGTAGTGAGGGTCAGATCGGACCCCTCCCCTCGGTTTTTGCGAACTATCATGCGCCGATTTAAACAAGACGTACGTCGCTTTGCTGGCCTTTAGGGTGATTAACTTGACAAATTACCACCAAAAATTAACATCAGGTCAGATCAGGTCAACAAGTTATGGCACCCTTTATAAACCATGTAAGGCCATTTTGTTCTCCTAAAATGTGTCTGAAAAAACAGGGGTCACCGAATTCTAGAAAAACTAGATTACGTTTTGAAAAAATCATTCAAAAGCACTTGAAATGAAAAATATACGCGCTTACCACTCTAGACCTGCGGCAACACGTCATGGTGCTTGCGGGTGTTTCAAATTGCCCAAAATTATTTTTCAATGGAGAAACTAGAGTAACGTAAGCAAAACAGTCATTCGATAATAGGTAACAAAATTGGGAAAAAACTATATAATCACTAACCTTTGCGATGACAAGCTTCTTCACGTACCCTTTTAACCCGCGCCCCACCGGGGGTCCGGCGCCACCTTCGCCCCACCGGGGGCCATCGATGGCCCCCTTCTAACTCCGAACATGGTTAGCGCAAATGTGCGAAGTGCATTAGAAAGCTCGCGTGAATTCAGTAAGAAATTACTTCGCATGTTTAAGCGCTCAGGTCAATGGTTTGACCTTCAGAGGTTTTTAACTCAAATTCATTTTCACTCAAATATGCATTGCTCAAGAAAACGGGGCATAACTCTTATACCAATAGAGCTATTAGGATCTGGTAAAGTACATTTGATAGGAAAAGGCCAGACCCTATGACCTATGGGATCCGTGAAAGGGTGTCGAAGAACGCTGTTCTGAGCAGTCTGATCATTTGCAATCATTTTTGTAACTTTTAAAGACAGCTTTTCCCCGTGCTTTTTCAATGGGAGAGGTCACCTCGTGACCTGACATCAGGTCAGGAAATCGAAAAATCTCGGATATACACCTTGTAGACCCTGGAGTGGCCATGAAGTGTAGGAAGTTTCAAATTGATCGACTAATAAATGTAGCTCTTATAGAGCTCAAAAATTGAAGTGAGGTGACCTTGGTTGACCTCGTCTGGTGACCTGACCTTGGGTGACCCGGGGTAAAAAATGTCAGGGATGGTGAGAAAATGATGGGGTAAGAGATAGAGGCCTCAACTGCGGTGCTGCATCTCGTCGTTTTTCTGCTATCCTGAAAAAAACCTTAGGAGGGCCATCGATGGCCCCCTGTGGGACGAGGGTTAAATCCTAACGGTTGCCCAACATCCAGGCTCGGCATCTCTGCCGTAGCAGTCCCCTACCCTCGCAAGTATTGCTACACTTCGCGACTCATTCCTTGAAATAAGCTTCGCCCCTTTGTTCTGCGTCATTTAAGTAAACACCCCTCCCGCAAAATTCTCCCACACACTTTTGAGGCAGGCGAAGGTGCTTTGCCCAGAACGCGCTATAAAAAGTCCTTAACTAACTAATTGGTCTAAATTTGACTCCTTTTGGCCCACTGTGACGCCACGGGTCAACGGATCTGGTTCAGACTCGGCTCCAACGAAGAAGACGGTGATGCACTTCCGGCAACGTTCTATTTTGTTTCGTATTACTTACTTCCGGTTCCTGAGATCCTGGAGGGTCCGATCGTACCCCTCTCCCAGGCGGTGGTGTGAGCAAAATGAGCCCAGGAGGGGCCGGGTTAACAGTGAGAATCTAATGCGAGACAATGGGAAACAGAGCAAGCAATCAGGAAATCAAAACTGGCTCATTCTACCGCATGTTTATCGTCCTGAATATGCATATTGTGCCCATGTGGTAGGCTGTACTGGATTGAACGGAGTTAATTTCGTTTGCCTCGAAGTAGCTACCAATCTTTGTGATATGGATCGTTGTGCTGCGAAGTGCTGCGATATTAGGAATAAGTTGGCTGTTGAGTGTTTTGCTTAAATACTACAATGGAAGCTTTGTAATATTTATGTTTAAATGACTGATATTGTACAATTTTCAGCATAGGTGTTTAAGAAAGCTTGGTTTAATTCTGGTATAGTCTCGAACATTATTTGGAAACAAGTGACTACATGATACTTGTAGCTTACAAAATGCCGGATGAACATAAAGTTGAATAATGTTTTCAAATTTGCCACGCAAATCCCCAAAATGATTTTTTTCTGAAATATTTCGATACTCTGACTATATATGATGAAACAAATGTTTTTAGAAGTAACAGTTTCCCAGTCAGTTTCGAAGATGCAACCCTTCGAAAGCGTCACTCTAAACGGACTTTTAACTATCCTGAAAAGAAATGGGTGGCTAGCAAACATTGGTGTACCGAATATGTTTGAAATATTTTGCATTGCAAAACTAAGATATTTCTGGTAGGCTGCTAACCGATCCACAAAATTTACAATGTTTGTAATTCACCACTGGAGAAAAACATACAAATAATTGATTAGGTCTCAAATTTTCAGCATCATGTCTCGTGTGAGATTCGAAAGCCTTCTCGACCTGCGAAACCAGACAAATCAGCTAACACACCAATGCTAGCAAATGACTAGCACGCATAAATTTTTCACAATCTGCGGGACGAAGAGGAGTATGGGTTACCCTATAAAAAGAAGCACTAAGCAAGATTAAAAAAGTACTTGCTGACAAAAATTGGTGGTGAGGTAAAACTGACAAAAGGAACCGGACATGGAAGCCGTAAAAGACAGTGATCTATGCGACCTGATCAACGATGTTCATAATCGTCGTGGCCACGTGGGAAAGGAAAAATAAAAAACAGCTCCAAAGACGAGTTTAAACCATATCCGTTGACCCGTGACGTCACAGAAGGCAAATATGGGTCAAATTTTGTCCCATTTAGGAAACCCTTTATAGTTCGGGAACCATTAGACCTAGAACAAGGTCAAAGGCATCAATGTGTTCGTCTTGACCCAATAATTAAAATGATATGCAACATGACCATGAAAGGTTCCACCACGACTCTGGTCTCAGGTCAAGGTTAACAAAATTTGACCTCAGGTCAAGGCCAAGTAATGACCTTTCAGAAACATGCTGCACATCATTTGACTCCTTGCGTCATTTTCGTGACTATGATGCCAAATTTATTGATGTATCATATCTTGTTTAAAAATTATAGACACTAACAACTCCAAAACCATGACCTTTGCTGGCCTTTGGTGAACTTTTTTATTGACTTGACCTCAAAATGGATGCCAGCATGCCGATTTGTCCTTTCAAGAGGTTTTGCATAATATAACCGTTAATTAACAAATAATATACTCTTATAAACGTGATCAAGTTCTTCTAGAAGCCAAGTTACACCCTGGTTTTGTCAGCCTCATTTTGGAATACTATAATCGTCCTACATGGGTTTCGAAATATCTTAAAAACTCGTTGACCTGGCTTGCCCTATGCCAATTTTGGTCATACGTTGTGGAGCCAATTACTCTAGAGGAGTGCAAAGTCACGAGGCTCTGACTTAAATTGACTCGGAAGCATTTGTGAAAATACCAAAGGAGGTCTAATCGGACCCACTAGCGGTGAAATTGCTCAGTTTAAATCAAACTACTGAAGGTGTATCTGATCAAAGAAATTAGTCACAAAACCTATGTATTTTTGGAAACGGCAACTGAGAACCACAGGCTCCATAAAGCAATTCTTGACCTGTGGAGTGTTTGGAACACTGGACGAGATGAAATAGATTGTTTGGTAGCAAATAACTGCTCGATTGGATGCTTATCTGAGCAAATTGTGTTAGGCAGTTTGAAGAATGCCTGAAATTGTAGGCATTCTGCAGAATGCCTAGGCATTCTTCAGAATGCCCAGACGCTTTGGCAATCTGCAGATTGCCTAGGCATTTTGCAGATTGCCTAGGCATTCTGCAGAATGCCAAACTGGCTGGGCAATCTGCAGAATGCCTAGGCATTCTGCCTGGTTCTTCACCCTGCCTGCAACATGTACATCAATTCCGGTCAGCAATTGTAGAAGCTGTACTGGTTCTAACTTTTTGGATGTGAGGTTCTTTGAACGAGCGTCGAGAATTAACTTGAGACGACATTAACTTGAAGTGTAGAGTATTAATACAAACAAAGGTAAAGGAACAGCCAGACCAAGTTTGATTGCGCTGCGCGACGCTGTTTTCATGCCACCTGTGAAAACAATGAACGGAGGGGGAAACTGGACTCATTACGCAGGAAAATAACTCAACCCGGCACCACCTGGGCTCTTTTCGTACACACCACCGCCCGGGAGTCCTAACGGACCCCACTCGATCTCGAAAGTCGGAAGTGATACTAAAAAATAAAAACAACGCTGAAAGTGCGTTTCCGTCTTTCGTCCTGGAGTCGTGTTGGAACGAAGTCGAGTTTGAATCCGTTGACCCGCGATATCTCAGTGGGTCAAAATGGGTCAAATTTAGACCCATTTAGAATATCCCTTATAGCTTGGGAACCATGAGACCTAGAACAAAACAAAATATACCGATGTATTTGTATTGACCCAAAAACTCAAACAATATGTAGCATGTAATTTTAAGGTAAAATTATGATATAGACCTTAGGAAAAGGTCAATAATGACCTTTCAAGGCCCTGCTGCATATCATTAAATTGCTTGGGTCGTGTTCATTACTATGATACCGATTTTATGGCTATATTGTTTCATTAAAAAGTTCTAGACAGAAATTATTTCGAACACTGTGACTTTTGGTGGCCTCTAGTGATTTTGATATTGCTCTGAGCTCAAAATCGTTGACAATGCATATATTTAGCGTTTTTAGAGCTTTACATGTAACGATGTTTAGAAACTTGATCTTGGTCTTTTAGTAGCCGAGTTACAAACATTTTGTTAGCCTTGTTTTAGAAGTATATAACCGCCTTACTTGGTTTAGAAGTAACGTCATAGCCAGACTTATTGATGACTCAAATTTGCCTGAGTCGACTCAACTCTGACTCAAAGCTTAAATGCTGACTCTGATTCCGGCTCAACTCACAGTATTGAAAATGGTGACCAGCCTTAACTCAGCCCAAATTCAGCAGTGAGTCGACTCGACTCTGATTGAAATAAACGTTGAGTCAGAGTCGACTCCGACTCAGAATAGTGACCAAGTATGGACACACAAACTAACTGCACATTTCTTTCAATAAAATGTCAATTTCAATGTATTGAATCATGATATAAATTATGTCTGCGTAGGAATGGAAGGACAGGAACCAATGTCTTAACATATGACGTTTTGGGCAACAATTTCTGCCCCAATGCATTCTGAACAATCTTGTGACATCTTTAGCTTAGGAATACATACTACGCTGCTTAGTTTTGACCCTATGCAGCACCTCAATAACAATGCAAACAATAAACAATCGCCTCATTCTCCAGGAAGAGATGTAGCAAACATAGGACAGATGGCGCACTGAGGACATTACGCAAACCTAACCTCGGATGGCACAAAAGAAGACGATGAAAAGCACTTCAAAAGTCACGTGACTTAGAAAGCCCTACGATAATCTGCAGGTCTAGAGAAGTAATCTTGCCCTCAGGCTACCAAAGTCTAAATCTCTAATATTTTGTTTCGCAGAATGATGGTTTTGTGACTGGCGTGGCGCGCACGGGTGCAGCAGTGGGTGGTACAGACATAATAATCATGATCATAATTTAAAGAGTGGTAGTTTGTGAGTGAGACGCTTGGTGTGTATTTTTTTGTAAATTTCACAGTTTGAAATTACGTAGGGAATACCTGAAATAGGACTGAGTTTTATTTTCCGTATACAGGGGATAGTAGGTACCGTGCTGTGTCGTCAGTGTTTATATTATCTGCTAGGGGCTGCCTTCAAACCAGGACAAATCAAGAAAGTGCTTTGAAAGAGCAGCTAATTGAAGCTTTTAGTTTCCGTTTTGACCCATTTCTAGGCTTATGTGCAAAGTGAGATTTTTGGTACCCTCTATCTGGTGCTTATATTGCTAAGTTTTTTTAGCGTTTTCAGTCAACCGAAAGAAGCAAATAGAAATTAAAGATGTGGTTTCCTAAGAGTGAATTATTGCATTAGAATCAGCTTAGGTTTTTGTATGGTGTGCACCTTGATAGTCGAAAAAGTATTATTTTGTGCCAAATCACAAGTTCCTGTATGTTTTTGCATGCCATAGCCAAGATTAAATGGAAAATAACTAGCAAATGTGTGTGCTTTTGAAATTGTATATTTTACATAAGTTATTTTTGTAAAGGATGGGCATCGGTGTATTGTGGGTATGAAAATAATAAGTTACCTAATATTACCAAATAACAACATGAAATCCTTCAAAATTAGTTATGAAAATTTCTAAAATGTCAGCCATGTGATCTCATATATTAAGGAAATAGGGTGCTGAGTCGACTCAACTCCCGACTCACAGCTTAGAGGCTGACTCCGATTCTGACTCGCGCTTGGTGTGTATTTTTTGTAAATTTCACAGTTTGAAATTACGTAGGGAATACCTGAAATAGGACTGAGTTTTATTTTCCGTATACAGGGGATAGTAGGTACCGTGCTGTGTCGTCAGTGTTTATATTATCTGCTAGGGGCTGCCTTCAAACCAGGACAAATCAAGAAAGTGCTTTGAAAGAGCAGCTAATTGAAGCTTTTAGTTTCCGTTTTGACCCATTTCTAGGCTTATGTGCAAAGTGAGATTTTTGGTACCCTCTATCTGGTGCTTATATTGCTAAGTTTTTTTAGCGTTTTCAGTCAACCGAAAGAAGCAAATAGAAATTAAAGATGTGGTTTCCTAAGAGTGAATTATTGCATTAGAATCAGCTTAGGTTTTTGTATGGTGTGCACCTTGATAGTCGAAAAAGTATTATTTTGTGCCAAATCACAAGTTCCTGTATGTTTTTGCATGCCATAGCCAAGATTAAATGGAAAATAACTAGCAAATGTGTGTGCTTTTGAAATTGTATATTTTACATAAGTTATTTTTGTAAAGGATGGGCATCGGTGTATTGTGGGTATGAAAATAATAAGTTACCTAATATTACCAAATAACAACATGAAATCCTTCAAAATTAGTTATGAAAATTTCTAAAATGTCAGCCATGTGATCTCATATATTAAGGAAATAGGGTGCTGAGTCGACTCAACTCCCGACTCACAGCTTAGAGGCTGACTCCGATTCTGACTCGACTCAACTGGTCGAGCAGTTGAGTCGACTCAGATTCAATCAAAATCTGGAAAGTGATTCGACTCAACTCTGACTCTACGAAAATTTGAGTCGACTAAGAGTCGACTCCGACTCTGAGTCGTGACTCAACAAGTCTGGTCATAGCTCGTAAACCCACCCTAACCTGATGCCAAATGTGCGTCATAAGCTGTCAAATTGATCGCCCTAGAGGCCTACGAAGCGACACGTTCCATTTGAATGGGCTCAGAATAACTCGCGAAAAAACTGATGATGATCGGACCACCCAGGCGGTGATGGGTTTTAAAAATGTAGGGGATGGGGCAAATTTTGCACACGCCAAAATTAAAGGTCAATCCTTTCAGGAAACGAACACCGAGTACTAAATAACTTACACCGCGCCTCCATGTTACATAAGTGTATTAACAGCTAACGCCTTTCATATCTGTTCTGAACCTGGCGGCGGGTACCAACATATGACAACTTAATCTAGGAGTGGACGCAGGAGTGCCGTTTGGGGGGAGCAACTCGGGAGAAATCGTAAAAAATAGTTTTTGACAAAATGACCAGCATTTTGCAATTTGCGGGAGGTAGGGGCATAACCCTTTGCCATCCCCCCCACCTCCCTCCCTCTGCGTTCGCCAGTGGGTTAATCACAGGCTGATGACAGCAGGACGAATTAACCAGCGATTCAATGCCGTGTCAACGTGTCACAAGCTGAGGCATGCCTATCGTTTTTCTAGTTCTTGCTTCTTACAAGGAAAATATGTACCATTCAAGGCAAGAAGCAACAAAGCCCTCTCCCTTTGCTCAAAAAGGTCGACTAAAGAGGTTCAGCTGCCACCCCCAGCTGTTGAGTCACGCTGCTGAGGCCGTCAGGTGGCAGAGCTTCGGTTAGTGTTGCACCAAGCGTAGCCCCCAGGGTCGGGCACACGTGTCGCGTGAAACAGTAATCACTAACGAGCCAGTCATTGTCGCCCAGTGGCCTCGTGCCCACCGGGCGGTATTTTGTCTCGGAACGTGACGCCGCCCCGTCACAGTCGACAACGCTTTATTATGACGTCACGGAGCCGTGAGCACGTGCAATCCAGAGTATAGCATAGCACAGACGCCCAGAGTTCAGTCGATCCATTTCGGTGTAACTGCATGGAATCGATAAAAGCGTGTTTACACATCGAAACTTCCGCTAAAAGAACGTTACCCTCCATCTTATACAGTTCCTAGAAGCCACAATCCGACAGCAAACAATAGGACGAGTACAAGACCTATTGTGCTGTGATAGTCTCTAGTGCAACTGACCTCTCGCCTCAGGGGCACGGCGGCCGCAACCTTGCAGCTGACGTACGGAGGGGCGACGAAACGGAGCAGAACCAGGGATCGGCCACGATACGACCAGTCGGCCAACAGCTCGCCGGCGCTGTGAATGTGACGTCTCCCCAGATTAGATACGTGACAAGGATAAACAACGCTTCCAGCTCGCTCGCTCCGGTTATTAGATAGTCCAGCGCATCGTCTCAATGGACGTTGTTCTTCACAAGTGAAGAAATTCGCAGCTTGATGGGTTGCCGCCGCCTAGATTCGAGTGAGCAATCTGAATATGGCACAACTGGTGGAACTGCCATTTTGTGAAGGAAATGGAAAACACGATTCGTGCTGAAGGAATAGTGTGTGCCCCTGACGGAAATAACACTTTGTGAAATATGTCTATTTTCAGTGAAGATGTGAACCCATCCAAACCGTAGCAGTGAACCAACGCCCAGAGCTTCAAATCAGTAACCAGCCAGAATCCAGACTGCGGCGCATGTTATTTAACACCACCCACATGCGGCTATTTACATGCAACACATGCGTGCAAACCGTCGGTGCGATGTTAAGACGCGACCATCATCGTGACCTCAGGCGTCTCTAACGGAGCTTCACCCTCAGCACTGCCCAGATGTCCCCCAGTGGTCCCGTCCGGCCGCGCTCCCAGCGACGCCTGCCGGCGACATGCTGTGGTTGTCTAGACCTGAGAACTGGCTGTCTCGTCATCGCCTCAGCTCTGATTGTCATCGAGATCGTCGGCAGCGTGGGCAGTGTCATCAGCTTGAGCCTGCTGGACAGAAAACCCAAAGACGTGCCTCCCAAACTGGAGGATCCTCTTCACAAGCCGGAGGTGGATTCGGCTGATGGCGCTGCTGACCGGGATGGTGTAACGAAAGCTGGCGCTGAAGCTGGCAAAAGCGAATGGACATTCCGTGGGGTGGCTGAAAACAGTGTTGTAGGGCTCTTAGAGGAAACGAGATCAGTGGTCGCTGACCAAGGAGGAGGCAGAGTGAGTTCACACCAAGCACCCAAGGTGTTATCAGCATCGCTAGGTTTCACAGGACAGCAAGGACATGGTAACAACGAAGCAGACGTTGGGACTGGAAACAGTTTCGACGGTAACGGAATCGGTGACAACTCGAACGAATTTGTGAAAGGCATCGTAAATGTCCCTCCCAGCAGTCCCCAGCCCACAGATGCAGTGCAGACGCCCGCGTCGCTCTCGAAATCTGAAAGGACGTCATATGGAGAGGCTAGTCCTGTCTCACCAGTGACAAAGACAAAAACAAACTTGGTCTATTTCTCACTCGAAGACGCACAAAAGTCACCAGTACCAGCACCTAGGCCTCTCATTCCTCGAGGGAAAATATTTGGCACAATCACACCTCGCCTCACTACATCACAAACGGGAGAACCTGGCATGGCACAATCTCATACCCCCTTGGCAACATCAAATGCGGCCCTCGATCCTGCTGTGGCGGTTAGCCAACTCCCAGAGCCGACGGGAGAGACGGAGGCAGCCGCAGGTTCTACTACTAGAGAAGTGCCAGCTCAAACACCTCATCTTTCATTCCATACTCCAGCTGAAAATGATCGCATAAGAAATGCTAGTTTTGCCGGATCGGAACAAAAGGACATTGTTTTTACGGTAGAGGAGGCACGACATGAGCGATCCGCTGACAGTGGTCCGCCGGTGGATGTTACAACACCACTGTCAATTAGCTCGCAAGCAAACGAAGCATCGCTATCTTCAAGTGTACCAGTCCCTGACAAAGAAAACACAAAACATTTTGTCCAGGAAGAAACGATGCAACTCCACCACAAATCGCCGGTTTCAGGGGGTGGCCATCGGGCCGAAGGCTTTGCAGTCCGTCGAGAGATGTCGGCGTTGGCCATACTGGCCTGGAGAGTTCTCCTCGCTGCCGCTCTGATTCTAGTTCTGGTGACCATCGCGTGCAACGTGACCCTTCTTGTTGGTGCCCATCGCGATTCGTCGTGCTGCGTTCTTGTGTGGCTAGTTTGGCATGGAGCTGTCTTTATTGCCAGCACAGTTGGGGCAGTGATATCGGCTTGGGAGCATGCCTCCGCTTCAGCTTGTGCTTCCGCGAGAAGCGACGTCATCAGTGACAGAGAGGCGGTGCAACTAACGGAAGGATTGACTTCCGCACCTGAGGAAATTGTCACCTCTTGTAGAGGCCCGGTTGATGATCCGGTACTATCGGGCCTCTTGGTGGCTGCCGGCTTCAGCATAGTTGCGTTCTACTGGTACTGTTTTGTTGTAGTTTTGTCCTTTCACATGGAACTACGTCAGGCAGCGGCAGCAAAAAGCAGTGCTTAGCCATTCAAATCAACGAAGAATACTTTGTGTCTTTCGAGCAAATAAATGCCAAATAAAAACATGAACTTACCAAAATTGTTTAAAATTCTAGGGAGCACAACCATTGAAAATAACTTTACTAGCCCAGATGATGAAAATAGTGCCAGGGCATTTGTTTCATCTAAAACATCTGCATCCATTTCCATTTGATCTCTATTGTGCGATAATAGAGCACCAGTTTATATTTAAATTCAATTAAAAATTCAAAGCATGTACTTCTCTTCAGTCAATATGTCTTAAACAGAAGCTTTACTCCTCCAAGAAGAGGTGGATAAGGTCTACATATATTTATTCTACCGCCCCGGGGCAATGGAGGAAGAAGAGGATAGATATGGAAGATACTTATATCAGCTGTGAAACGCTTACTTTTCGGCATGTGGTGAGTTTGAAGCAAGCAACTTGTTTAACTCCATAGAACGAGGTATTTTAGTTCAAAACCTAAAAAGATGCCACACTCCGTAAAGGTTACTGACAGCCGCTCTGCCATGCGTTGCGTATATGCTATGCAAATACAACCATATGAAGGGGTGACAAATAAAGGCTATTGGGTTTGTTTCAACCCGTTTAAAAGGAAGAAAGGTCATGGGACAAGTTCAATGACTTGTGTCTGTTCATTTTAAATTAGCCAGCATCACACATAATTGTCAGGTTAAACACCAATATCTCAGATTGATCTTTACCCAATGAGGTTGAGTCGGCAAGAAATATGTAATCCATTTATCGATGTACTTTTCCTGAAAGCTCTGCTTTTTAACGATGGCTGAGTTGCTGCTTGGGCCAAGGCTTGATGTCATGCGATTTCAGAATAGCCGTATTTCTAATGGATCCACAACATTTTACCCTTTCAATTATCCTCACGACACACCATCAATTTCTTTAAGCATTTTGAATGGATTTGGTTTAATATTGCATCTAGCCCACGATCATCATATTCCAACATTTTCCGCGTGGACGATAGTAATCATACGGTTGAGGGCTCTGAATATGTTAGATTATAAATTCATATGCATTCATTCATTCTTTATAAAGACAAACGGTGATTTTGTAGCAATGATGCTTTTAAGCCTTTGATGTTTTGTGGGCAGCCGTGTGGACCTGTGGGAACTTCGTTCAGCAGCTTAGTATGCCACCGCAGCAACGGCCGCGTCATATGCAGAACACTGGTGATGTTTAACGAACCATGCCAGGCGATCGATGCCGGCCAGAAGTCTCAACTAAAAACCAGCGCACAAAAACATTCTGCCGGAGAGTCTTTCACAAACTCGATGGATCAACCTTAGTTGTGAGCGTGCGTAAATGCCTTTTTGAACAGGTTTTCGTCACATAAGAAACACTAGCCAGTTTGACGACGTTATTTTCAGGTGCAAATGAGAGAGAGAAAGAGAGAGAGAGAGAGAGAGAGAGAGAGAGAGAGAGAGAGAGAGAGAGAGAGAGAGAGAGAGAGAGAGAGAGAGAGAGAGAGAGAGAGAGAGAGAGAGAGAGAGAGAGAGAGAGGAGGGAGGGAGGGAGGAGGGAGGGAGGGAGAGAGAGAGAGAGAGAGAGAGAGAGAGAGAGAGAGAGAGAGAGAGAGAGAGAGAGAGAGAGAGAGAGAGAGAGAGAGAGAGAGAGAGAGAGAGAGAGAGAGAGAGAGAGAGAGAGAGAGAGAGAGAGAGAGAGAGAGAGAGAGAGAGAGAGAGAGAGAGAGAGAGAGAGAGAGAGAGAGAGAGAGAGAGAGAGAGAGAGAGAGAGAGAGAGAGAGAGAGAGAGAGAGAGAGAGAGAGAGAGAGAGAGAGAGAGAGAGAGAGAGAGAGAGAGAGAGAGAGAGAGAGAGAGAGAGAGAGAGAGAGAGAGAGAGAGAGAGAGAGAGAGAGAGAGAGAGAGAGAGAGAGAGAGAGAGAGAGAGAGAGAGAGAGAGAGAGAGAGAGAGAGAGAGAGAGCAAATCCAAACAATGCAAGGCTTGTGCCTGTATTGATTATATTTATGGCTGTTCTACGACTACCTCGGTTCCATTATTAAGCTGTGACAAAGCTTGATGGAAAACACTATGCTGACACCCAACTATAGACAGTCAAAACACTTTTCGGCGGAGTTTAAAATCACAACTTTGCTTCAGGTGAAACATTATGATATAGTCATGCCTTTATGAGTTCGATCCATCCCTCAAATTAAGCACACTTCCCCTTTCCTCTTTACTGTCGCCTCTGATATTGCTTCTTATATCCTGCGGTGATTATTTGTTTTCGTCTCCAGGAGCCAACTGGAAAATTCCGGGACTATCCTTGCCGAATAGGTGAGGAAAGCAACGCACTGTGTGACATCACTTGGTGCATGACTCGAAGTCAATTACTGGTCTTCGAGATCTTCAGCCTTCGAGATGTCCGCAGGAGTGGCGCGACACCTTGCGCGATGGGCTCATCACTTCTGGCTCACTGGACAACCGATATCGCGTTCATCTCAGGTGTCGATGCTTACACACGCTCTCCTCCGGAATACGTAACCTGGGAATGTTACTGTACTGCAATTTTGACCTACCCCCAAAACACTAGTATTACAATTATTGTCGCTATGTTGCCCCCGCTAATGGCTGCTTTGTGATCATCCCTTGATCCATATGAAATTTTGTTTTTTTTGTCGCTGACAAGAAACCCTGTCAAAATCCACAAATTTATCGAGCTGTGGTTGATTTTATATTTGTATCATGGTGCTGACAGAACTTCTCACTTAACACGCGCCCCTCTGCGGGAGGGGGCGAAATTCGCCCCCTCCTAGTTTTCCCAATATAACTGAAAAACGAACAAACGCAGAACAACGAAACTTACAGCACCTTATTCCTGATTAATTTTACATATATTATCAATTTTTTAGTTAAGGCCATCTTCGGTCAAGGAGCTAGTCAAGGTCAAGTGACCCAACTTCAAAACCTAAAATCAAGAGTTTTAAGCGGCGCCCAGGGAATATCCGCGAACCGATCAGTTTGAAACTTCCACAATATGATAAAGTCATTAGGGTCTACAGATCTGCTATCTCAGAATTTTGATATTGTTGACGTAAGGTGGGGTCAATTTTGTGGTCACCCCATTATAAGTCTATGGTGAAAAATAGAATGGGCTTGTTTTCAGTAAATACTGGATAGATAAAGCTCAAAACCCTCAAACCCTCTAGTCTTACCACGAACTTGACCTTCATTTTATTTTTTTGAACATCTGACATCTCAAAGGTCATGTCAGGTCACGATAGCATAGAGTGATTGTTTTTCCAATAACTTCTCACTGAATTGAGATAAAGGTCCCGTTTTGCTTGCATTGTGCTTATATTGTCACGGGAGTCGATTGATATGCAACATGGCCATACCATGTCACTCTGTGACCCTGACCTAGGTCGAGGTCAGGTCATTTTCACTATTTGACCTAGCAAGGTCATATTATACATTATTCGATTCACCGCGATGATAGGAATCCAATGATGCATAAATATTTGCTCTAGCTCCCCTGAAGGTAGATCAAGAGGGAGAAACGTACTCTGCTCTGCTGTAAGCCTATGCAACCTTCTTTGACCTATGCTGACATCAATATTGACCTGAAATAAAAAATGTTCGTATAAAATCTCTTTGTCTTGTCAAGATTATTCGAACGCCACCCGTAATTTTCTTTTAGCTTTCGTGGGAAATGAGATACGGAGAGAGGCGAAAAACGCCTCCCCCAGTGGGGCGCGTCATGTCAGGGACCCCAGCGGGGCACGTGTTAATATAAAACATGAATGATATCTAACATCTTTGGATGGCAGTGCACTCCCCGGTTCGCGCGGTAGCTTGGTTAACCCGCGCCCCACCGGGGCCGCTGTACTTGGCACGCCTTACCCTTAATCAATTCTGCAACATTCCCCAAAATTTTAAGGTTGATTCATCTCAGGTCAGCTCACAGGTACAGGTTAAAGTGACCTCACCTCCAAAAAATGTTTAAGGTGGCATAAGTAAGAAATGAGTGAATCTATTGGATTGAAGCTTTAACCAAATAAGGTACACACCGAGTGCTGCAAAATTTGTTCTGTGATTTTTCAAATCGATGACCGAGGGTCAGGTACGGAGCATGACCTCTCCATTGGAAATACTTGGGGAAATCAGGAATTGGACAGTATTTGTGTAGATACAGCTTAGAATACCTTCGTATTCTCCGAATCGTAGTATCCTGAGCCCCCTTATAGGTTAATGTTGCAACTTTTGACTTGTGACCACTGAGAGGTCATCTGAGGCTACTTAAACACTTTTCAGACTTGGGTCAATAACTGCAGTAAATGATGATACAGCTCTTTTTTCGATACCATTAAGTTTGGTTTGCTATTGCGAGTCGATTGATATGCATATCGACCTTGTTAGGTCGGAAAGTTATCTTGACCTGACCTGAGGTCAGGTCATTTTTGTGTTTTGACTTAGCATAGCCATACTATAAATCATTCGATTTGCCCTGATGAGAGGAAACGAATGGTGCCTAAAATGATTAGAACTTATTTCTGTCAGACGCTAGAGCCCAAAACCCTACCCTAACATGCAACCTTCTTTGACCTCAATATTGACCTGAGCCAAAAAGTGACCGATGTAGTTTCTTCATGAATTTGTATGAGCCATCCACCAGCCTTTGTGTTTTTTCACTATCCTGCGTAGGAGCTGAATTCGAGGTGGGGGGGTGTTCAAACACCCCGTACCAGCGCGAAGGCGGCTCGGAGGCCCACCGGGGCGCGGGTTAAGAGGCACAGTGAGTTGCAGCGTAATGGCTGTGATCTGGACTCTCCGATGGTATATCATATAATTTTACATTATGCCAAATGGTGACATTAGTGGGCTACATATATGGTCCGAACATGCCAAACATCGAGCGGAAAAGTAAACAAACACTGCTGGTGAAATTTCGCTACAGACCGAGTGTTATCACGATACTGTTTTAAAATTTCATGGAAAGATGTGGGATGGAAATTGAGGAATAGAAGTGGACGGCCGCTGCCTCATAGAGACATTATTTACAAATTGCGATGAATTTGTTTACGGATTGATTATATATTTATTACATTATATGCATTGTATAGCTGCCACCGATCTGCAAGCCATAAATGAATATTTTTGTTTGAAACTAGCGGAATGTCTTATCATGTATTCATGTGTGTTTTGTGCTGTAGAGTTTGTTCGTTAGTTAGGTAATTTAAACGCAGCTGGTGAAAAACATGGAAATCGAAGAAGGCTAGACACCACGACTGGTACAAAATGAAAATATCAGGCTGGTGTAACTGTGTGATATTGCAAGCTGCAGGGCCGGTGTAAGGGAGGTAAACGATAGGTGTTTGTCCCTGTGACGGCGAAGCAACACAATACGAGACACGTGTCTAAGTAACCAGCCTGACCTTCAGCAGATGGTGCGATAGCTGTAGCTGCAGTACATTGTGCAGCCGTACATATCGACTTGGCAAGGCCCCCGCCTCAGCATGGTGTTATCTAATGAGGCATGAAGAGCGCGTGTAAGGTAACTCCAACTGTTGGTGAATTGTATAACAGTGGTTGACAGATATTAACACTTAAACCAACACAGCAGGCAGATGAACGCGTTTCGACAAAAAATTTTCTTCTTCAGCATCTATGGTAGTATCTATGGTTCAGTATCTAACATATAGTATCATATCATATTCAGTATCTATCAGTAGTGTCGTAGAGTGTTCAGTTCCAGTTCTAAAATTAGAGTGTGTGTCACGAGTGTATGTGTGTGTGCCAGGAATCCGTTTCGTCGGTTTGAACGAGTGTATATAACTAGGATAGAATTAGAATACATGGTTACATAACAGTAGTATCTATCTTCAGTATCTATGGTTCAGCATCTACGGGTTCCTTATCCCTGCTACCATAGATGCTGAAGAAGACAATTTTGTCGAAACGCGTTCATCTGCCTGCTGTTTTGGTTTAAAGATTCAACTGCTGGATTTGCGTTTGGAGACATCTCCTCATCAAGAGCCATCTGTCGACACTTTTTATCGGCATTTTCATTGCTCTCCAAACAGCAGTTTGCTCATGCCACTCTTTATTATCTCCATTGCGACTGTTCATGACATTGACCATGTGTATTGAGTAGAAGTAACCCAGCAAGTTCATGCGTCTGTTCCCTCTTGACTAACTTATCGGTTTATAGATAGTGACGCGCCTATCAAAGTGCGCAATACGAGTGAACGTGGTAGAGAGAAAAACAGGAGAGAAAATTCGCTCACGAAACGAAGCAAATGCGTTTCAGAACTTCATCCTAAACTTGTGGTTTTCACCAAGGCGGCCCGAGAATAGCTGAAAGCTTACTAAGCTTTGTCGTAATGTTTGCAAACTATTCAACCGCGAATGTGGTCCTATTCTTGTTCCACACAAGAGTAAAGTTACGTGACAAACCACTCATCCCACACCGGAGTAAAGTTAAGTGCCAAACCACTCGTCCCAGACTCGTCTCACACGGAAGTCAATTTACGTGCCAAACCACTCGTCCCACACGTGAGTCAAGTTAAGTGCCAAACCACTCATCCCACACGTGAGTCAAGTTACGTGCCAAACCACTCGTCCCACACGGGAGTCAAGTTAAGTGCCAAACCTCTCGTCCCATACGGGAGTCAATTTAAGTGGCAAACCACTCGTTTCACACAGGAGTCAAGTTAACTGCCAAACCACTCGTTCCACACGTGAGTCAAGTTACGTGCCAAACCCAGAGGTCAAGAACATGTCAGGTCGGCTACCCACATCCCTTGATGCGACCAACATGGCTACCTGAAGCGAAATAAACTTTTGCATCAACTGAGGCTTTAAATGGCTCCCAGAACAACTGTCTTAGTGAGTGAAAAAGAATTCTCAAAAAGTGAAATTATGAAAGTAATTAAATTTACAGTGATTTGGAGACTAATGAATTACATATAGCATACTATTAGTACCAAACATCAAAAGGTTAAGCATATGTGCAGTGATTACAAGTTGTGTGTGCTGTAATACAAGCATGCGTCCATTGGCTGAGCATATTAATCAGTCAAAAATGTTATCAAGTACCTAATTCAAAAACACATAAAAAATAATATGTGTCGTCAGTCTAGTACCCTTACTGCAACTGCTTGCTGTGATCAATAATTGCTTAGATTATCATTGCTAAGATAGCAGACAAGCACCATTTGACTGTAGCAGTCACCATGCTGAGACTTAAGCTACTTGAAGGATACATTCAATTAACACTCTGTTAAAAGAATACATATAATTTAAATATCTCCAATGCATGCAACCAAATATAGGTACTCAGCCAGAGGACAATTACCTCCTAATACCACAACCATCATCCAGCAAATCCTAGAAATATTGAAGCAGATCAATAAGCAGCACCACATTCACCTGCTGAATGGAAACTTTTGTGGAATCATTACAATTTTGTTAAGATTGATTTGACAAAATTGACTTAGGTAGGCACCAAAGAAACCTACCTGCAGTTTACCTGACTTCATGAGCACCAAACAGCATCTAATTTTCTAGGTGCAAAGCCAGAATTTGCAACTCTCATCTCCACAGGTTTACAGTTTTGATATATCGCATGCACATGATTAAAATGTGTGCTCTAATTGACACCCTCAAATCACTCTACTCTCCTGGGCTTTTGAGATCTGGCAGAGTTCACTTTGCCCTGCGTTTCTCTGGCTGCGGCATAATATATAAGAATTGGTAGTGGGTTTACCACTGGCAACAAAACCTCCTATTTTGATTTAGGTCAAAATCTACAGCCTCATAGTGAGATACTCAAACAGCATCTTCAACAACACGTATATCTGACTGCTTTCTTCTCGCTACTCCCGCGCCAGAAACGCAAAACTTTGTGATTACCCAAGTGGCTACCTGGTGGTCCCTAATCGTAATTTTCGTTGCCGGCCTGGCTACCACACCATCTCTAATTCCGCAAAACGAGTCCTCAAGTACAACATAAGCAGTGGATTTACTATCCTATGCAGAGTAATTTCACTATGAATCCTGATATAGATTTTGAATTTTTCTCTTTTTATTCAAAATATATGGTCAAATTCATATAAAAGAATGAATATTACCGTCTTCATGTCATCGCAATTTAGAGTACCTTTTTCTCATGGCTTTATATGGGTCAATTTCGTTGCCGATGTGGTTACCTACCCATCTCTAACTTAGCTGTGAAATAACGCGAGTGAGTAAGGATAAATTATTTGCCACTAATTTGTAAAGTCTGTCACTAAAGTTATAATGTTACCTAAAATCAGTCAAGGTAGCATTGCATATATGGATAGTTCTTTTTACGTGGCGGTAAGATCGTGGAAACAGGGGTCTAAAAAGTGAGCTTGTGGTCGCCGACTAAAATCCAAGCTTCTTAGATGGTCGCCGAACCTAATACTACATGTATTACAAAATCGGTCTTAAAAGTGGTATAAATATGGCTATAGGGAAGCACTGGCGAGTGCAAGGGGGAAGGTTTCGATAAAATATAGATATAAAAAACCTATAAAATATAGATCGGGTTTCTCGATATCGATGACCTAAGCCAGAATCAAGTCATTACCTAAGTGATTTCATGAGATTATAATTCAGTATTAAAGTCAAAGTTATGATCTGAAAGCAACAAAATTATACATGCTGGCCCTTAACCCTAGCCCCGGTGACCAGCATGAATCACCTATGACCCCCCTGTTGGGAGGGGGGTTAAAAATGACACCCTCGATCTCGGAAACAAAGGAAGATAGAAGCGGAAAAAGCGATCGAAAGGTCGTCGGAAATGCAGTCGGCGTTACTCCCGGAATTTTTGCGGAAGGTCAATACTGTGGTCACCAGAGGGGAATAATTCATATACGTCAAAATGTATCAAATACAGTGCTCTATAAAACCTTGCTTATCTCCGTACGCAAAATAGCCGGAACCACTTTCTCAACGCTATTCGACAGAGCCGGACCAGCTCTTTCACTAAGGCAACATCCATTTTCATATCGGTTCAAAGGCTAGGGCGCAACAGGACACTGAATATTGGGGATGTTATCAGGTAGCTTCAAGTTATAATAGGAAGAACGCTCGCATTGGGCGTGATATGTCGGACCTAAAAGCCAATGTTGGATAGTGATCAGTCATGTATACGCACTACGCAGTCATGAATACGTATCGATAGTGCCCACTAATCTTAGGCTAAGTCTGTTTGGAGGTCAATCGAGGTCAAAGATGATACACTGCCCGTACACAAGGGCAATTAAATGGGCGCCGAAAGCGGTGGGACGGGGTACCTACGCATCCTCCTGTTGGCCAACCAGGGGGAGGTCTCCCCAAAATTTTCGGTTCATCGTCATTAATGCTGTCAGGTACCAAATATGCTCACAATTCCCCTGCCCCGGTCAGCACTAGCCCGGGTCCGTTCCCCTGTAAAAATTCCGTGGGAGCGCCCCTGGGCATTAACATTTTCGCCCATCACTTCTATACCAAGCAAGATACAACCATGATTGATGCACCATTGTTGTTCTCTCATCAATAATGGTTTTAATTTGTGTCCATCCATGTGAAAAATTGTTAGGCCTTATCTTAGAGACAAATAAAAGGGTTTGCAGCACCTTAAAAAAGTGCCTCAGAAACAGTTCCGATGTTTCATTTAACTAGAGAAAAATGTTTTCATGTACATACATGCGTCGTGAAATACTTGTGATTCTTCACCTTGAGGCGCCAGAAATCAGATAAATTCCTGTAACATTTCAAATAAATAATTCAAACATTATTCATTGGCAACATTTCCTCAAAAGTGCAGTGGAAAATATCAACCATTGCTAAGATGAGGCCCAATTTTCGCTCCATTGTTGAACATGGTTCTACTCAAAGCAATAGCAATGCTGTCTCTTGGGAATAACCTTGTTTTCTTTCCATGACATCATTCCCATGATAACTATTTCCAAAGCTCTTAATTGATGCATTTTAGCATTAATAACCAGGACTGAAAAAGTTTCCAGAATAGTTGCTGATGACCTATTTGGACCAGGATTGGGTACTGAGAAGAACAGTTTGCATTTCAGCAACCTGTTCTTTTTGTGGTGGACACAATCTCTCTGTGATATTTCTGCTGTACCTCTGTGGCAGTGCTTCCATATTTCATCCATACTAGAGAAAACAAAACGATTCAACTTTCTTGTGACAAAAAATACAAGATATTATCAGAAACTTGGATGCATATAATCAGTCAGTTAAGAAACATACACATACACCCTGATCACCCAGTGTGCATCCATCTGTGCAAAAGACACAGCTTATTCTATGTTTGGCAGACTTAAATTGGACCATTGTCCTTGCAGTGGAGTCTTCTGGCAAATTGGAAATGGTTTATCACATATTTGTGCTGTGCAGGAATGCACATTTATATCCCTTATGGGGTACCAATGCACAGAGATGGATCTAGGATTTTAGTAAGGGGCAGCCCTCTGAGATTGCATGCTGTCAACCAAAAGGGCACACTTCACCCAAAAGGGTGGCTATCATCATCAATCAGTGGGAGAAAACTGTGGTTGGTGTGACTTAAAAATGGTAACAGTGCCATAAATGGGAATGCTTGACCCATAGATGGGAACACCCATTCTCAATTATGGGAATGCATGAGACCATTTTCCAGAACAATATTTTAGGCCATGAAACAAACTTTTGTTCTTTCTACCTGGCTTATTTCTGTTCTTAAAATTTTAGAGGACATTTATCTTTGAAGCAGAAACAGGAAATCATTCTTTATACCCTGCTTCCAATATTGAAGCTCAACATGTTTATTATGATCATTCACATGTCTTGGTGCATCTGTGTAAATAAAACACTAGTCATATACAAAATCAATTAATAGATACCTAGTGAAACAATAAAAAGTTTTTTAATATTTGATTTCTATTGCCACTTGAGATAATAATATATACAGACCAAGATATATGGCCATACAGAACATGATGTGAGCCAACCTAGCCCAACAAAACCTGTTTTCAGCACCTTTAATGCCATTTTTCACAACCTCTAAACTTCAAAGCTCCATCTGTAGCCCCATCATTTGTATTCTAGTGGTGGGGGCAGTAGCAAGGTATTTTCTGCCTCACAGACCTGGTTTAATCAGTTTTGGGGTACCCTTTTCCTCAGGCCGCCCTTAATCCTTTCAAACTTAAGGGGTCCTGAACTCGAGTTCAGGGATACCTTGGACCTGTCACTGCTGTGGCACCCCAAATGAAAGCTCAAGTTATTTTCTGTGCCTACTAAGAGCATCCTTAAAATTTTCCTATTTCTCATTTCAGGGACTTTAAAATTTATAAATAACAGGCCTACTTGGTCACCCAGTTATATGTCCAGCTATAAGGCCCAGTCTGCAAAGTACGGCAGCATGCCAGACGAGTCGCACCCAGAGGTGCAGAAAGTATGCTGGCTGTCACAAACTCAATGCGACGTATGCCTCCTCTGTCACAAAAAGCTGGAAATGATAATTGTATACTTGAATACTATTTCCAATATGCTGAATGTCATCTACCTGTCTCTTACTTTTTGCAACAGACAAGGTTCAAGCACCAAGCCATTACTGCATGAAAGTATTAAACTTTGTTTTCATTTTTAGATCATGTTTATGTTTTAGAAGGAAAATTTCCAATTATGGATCATTGTTTCCAGTATTGGGATCATAACTTTTATTGCCAAATCTGACTGCAGTTTCCCCCAATGACATGCATTTCCCTTTTTGAAAATGTTTCCATTTTTGGAAGGAGTTTTTCCAATTATGGTACATTTCCCCATGATTAAATGTGGCAATTATCATGAAAATAATTATTATTGGGAACTAATCTATGAATAGGAGCGTGCACCCACACACAATTGGGAACCCTGATCACAGCTCCCCCCCACTGAACTTCTATCTCACATATCAACAAAAGGGACAAAAATGTCAATGTCAACATAGGATTTGGATCTACCTAAAATGTGTTGCTAAAGTGGACCTTAGGTAGCATTTTTATAGACAGATCAAATGCTTAAAATTTTCCCCAACACCTGATTATCACCTGCCTGTTCATTCCTTCTTGCAGTAAAAACTCTGAGGCAACTACCCTGCATAGATGTAAAATTATGTCTATTGGCCTAATAGGTACCTACAGAGGTATTGGAAGTCTCATACCAAAGAAAGATCCAGTGTAGTCAAAGTCCTGCTTAAGTCCATGCAGTTCGGGTCCTGTGTGCTGCTTACCACCACTGGTAGTAAGCAACACACCCCCAACCAGCGTTTTTCAAAGTCTCTTTCTTTCTGAGATTTTCTGTGATTTCCTGAGATGAGAAGGGGGTCTACTAGGCCCCCCTCCAGTGCACGTTAATGTGTGTTTTAACACTTTGTGGAGGACTGCATTGGCACACATTTGCTATCTGTACAATATTGACATGATAATTTGATCATGAAATCTCACCTGAATTACTGTTGTTGCCAGTCTGTTGCTGGCGCCAACTCTCCCAACTTCCTCCAGCTCCAAATCTACCTAACCAATCTTGATCTAGGGCACAAATAAGGTAAGGCACGAGCAAACTAAGGAATGAAAAACCAAGTTTGATATGTGAAAGTGCATCAGTCTCAAAGTAGCCTACATTCATCTTAGATTAGCCATGGGCAGCACTATTTATTCCAGCCAGTTTTGGCCTGCACTTATCTAAGATATACCCCAAAAATATGCCCTAAAAAAGTGGCTTCCCACCTGTGTACATTCTTTGGCAGGCTCTACATCAAATAAACATTACGAACTTGTCTTGTCGCTGTTGCGTAGCTTAGGTAGAATTGCTGCCCAGCTATGTTTATTTCTTTCACTCATTTAGTACTTTTCTTAGTAGCTTTTAGGCGTACTTAATACTAAATTCAAAGAAATAGGGACCGCTAAATCGAAGAGACTCAAACTTTAAATATTATTTAACCTCACAAAATGGACAGAGAAATACTTGATAACGTATTTGCGTTATCTTTAATGCCTTAAATATGCCCACAATCATGTATTTCTCGAAAAAATTGACTGTCACATTTCGGGCATCTAGGCAGCAACTTTCTGGCAACTACTAACAATCGGCACCATTGGGCTGCATGTTAAAATCTGGCAACTGTGACAGCGGTTTCCGGGTTTTCTGCAGCGGGGGTCCCTCGTTTTAGTAGAAACTGAACACAGTACCAATATTGTATCACTGATGGTACGCTGTGCAATTGAAGAACAGAGCTGCTAAATTAAATTTATTGCTACACGCTTCATTCTGTATTTCGAAAATATGCGGTTTGATTTTGAACCATACTGTCACGATCGCTATTTTGTCAAACTTATGCACCTCAATTTTCATAAATGTGTCACAAACTCCAGTAGCCGAGTTGGCAAGTTTCTGCACCTCTGGTCGCACCAGCCATCTAAAATTCTTGCACCACCAGCCTCCAAAAATACACACCAATCTGGCACATACCAGGGAAAAAATGCACCCATTCCTACCCCTACAATGCAATGCTATCTCAATCATTAGTCAATTAAGGAATTTTTATAAGGCCCCCTCCTATGTCTTCATAGCCATTCAGCCATTATTTGTTTAGTTTAAGTGTCACTAACCTGGCAAGTTCGCACCAGGTTGATAAAATTTGCACCAGTCTGTCCTGTCTCAAAGGGCACTCGCACAGACAAGATCTCGACGAAAATGCCATACTTTGCACACTGGTATAAGGCAAGAACATGGTGGTATGAAAAACAGTATACTTGTTATGGATAGTCTCATAATTAGGCGCCCCAAAAATCACTTAGGAAATCCACGCCCTTGGGAACATGTGACTATATAACAATGTTTACGATGATATTTTAGCGTGATTGTGGTTGAAAAGGGTTTAAACATGCACCACTTGTAGGAAGTTTTTTTTCCTTCTGAGACTTTTCGCGATAAAGCAAAACAAGGAAACATCATTGCAAGTAGACTCCAAAACCCACCTAGATTGCACGGACCGTCTATGATAAACGCACATCTTGATTTAGCCCCTTGGATTTAACAAATTGAACACCAGTCGTCAAAAACGGCGCGCACTGCTTCCAACAAAAATACAAAAATATTAGCGGCAGCCCGCGCCGCGCTCGTTCTGAAGGCCGCAGACACCGAAAATGTACCAGGGCGACCACCTGCGACCAAGCGACCACGCAAGTCGGCGGTTTCGGCCGACTAGGTCGCCCATTGGTCGCCTATTGAAAAAAATGAAAATCACCGACTTGGTACCGACTCGTGACAGATTCTAGTACATTCTAGTTTGAACTTAAAAATAGTACATAAATACGGTACAGGGAGGTGGCATCATCTAAAGTACCAGGTGATTTCAGTCGTTTTTCATAAAATTGGAACCAAAAATTGTAATAAGAAGAAACATAACTAGCATAGACTAGCAGCAACTAAGGGCGGTGATGATACCAGATGTAATCGGCCAAAGATGCCCCGTTGTAGCCAAGCTGTCTTTCAGAAACGCCAAACAAGCCGGGAAACGAAGGCTAACTTGGCTCTTCGTCGAAGTAGATTCTGCCCATTCTTGGCCAAAGGAACTGGCAGACTTCATCCAATAGATTTTGATGGGCACTGTATGTATTACGATGACGGGTGGATACAGTGGAGAGGGTAAGCATATTTAGTAGCAGGAGCGGATGGTGGAAGCTAAAATCATAGGAAAACAGATGGAATCAGAGTTTGAGACGGTTGCTGGGTCGCCAACCAAAAGATGATAGGGTCGCCGACGGCGTAGGTAGATCGGCAAGTTTTTAGACCCCTGCGTGGAAATACTTTTTGTGCTGGTAAGTGCAATTCTTAATCTCTGTCAAATCTCCGTGATTGGCTACCTAAGTTCTGGTCCTTGAACCTCATTTGGCTACCCACGAGCGTGGGCGAGTTGGCGAGATTCTTGATCTCTGGCCAAACCTCTCGTCCTAAACTCGTCCCACACAGGAGTTAAGTTACGCGCCAAACCTTTCGTCCCACACTCGTCCCACACATCAAGTTAAGTGCCAAACCACTCGTCCCTCACGTGAGTCAAGTTAAGTGTCAAGCCAATCGTTCCACACAAATGTCAAGTCAAGCGCCAAACCACTCGTTCCACACGTGAGTGAAGTTACGTACCAAACCACTCGTCCCATACGGGAGTCAAGTCAAGTGCCAAGCCACTCGTTCCACACGGGAGTCAAGGTAAGTGCCAAACCTCTCGTCCCACACTCGTCACACACGGAAGTCAGGTTACATGCCAAACCACTCGTCCCACACGGTAGTTTACGTGCCAAACCTCTCGTCCCACACGTGAGTGAAGTTACGTACCAAACCACTCGTCCCATACGGGAGTCAAGTCAAGTGCCAAGCCACTCGTTCCACACGGGAGTCAAGGTAAGTGCCAAACCTCTCGTCCCACACTCGTCACACACGGAAGTCAGGTTACATGCCAAACCACTCGTCCCACACGGTAGTTTACGTGCCAAACCTCTCGTCCCACACGGGAGTCAAGTTACGTTCCAAACCACTTATCCCATACGGGAGTCAAGTCAAGTGCCAAACCACTCGTCACAAACGGGTGTCAAGCTAATTGCCAAACCTCTCTTCCCATACGGGAGTCAAGTTAAGTGACAAACCTTTCGTTCCACACGGGAGTTTACATGCCAAACCACTCGTCCCCTTTTAGCGTCATATTGATCAGTTTACACTGCATCTGCACTTCGGTCATTCTCTCTCTGCTTTAGAAAATTTGTCAAGACGATGTATGTACTTTTCCTGCCTGGCCGTTTCCCAAAAGAGATATGAAGTTCAGTCATGTGGTCTTCTGCGAAGGTTAGCCTCAAATTGTCCTCACAAAACATGGATACCCCATCGGCTGGAATTTCTGGCATTGCACACTAAGTTTTTATTTGCCTTTCTCTATGTTTATCCTTACTTATCTTTATCCATATTGGCTGCCAGAGCTGGCCCCCATCTAGTCTATATTTTTTCCACCTTCACCCCAGGGGGGATTGAAACCCTACGTGATCTCAGCTCCTATGGCAGATAACTACATAAATCAAAACACTAGACGGCCCGTGATCAATAATTTAAAAAATACATCCGCCAGTTTTTCGCTCAGGTCAACACTGGGGCCATAAAAACCAAAGAAAGTCATTTGTTCATAAAAGTTGTGAGCTCTAACTTGGAGTAAAGCTAAGTGAATGCCTATTCTTAGGCATTAGAGTTGTGTCGTTATGATGGATCGAAAGATGTTTCATGTGGTTATGCTAGGCCAGCGTATCGGCCGTGCAACGGAAAAAATCTTATGTCACGTTTGGAAGATTTTACCGCAGTGATTTTACTGTTTTGTTTTACATTGGCGAAACCCTGAAACCTATATAGAAAAAGTATATAGAATAAAAAATGTGACGCGAATTTCGTTAAATATTTTGATAAGCAGATACAGTTTGTCATTATGCATCGAATTATTTAAAAAATCTGAAAATCGAAACAATGTGACTTACACTTTCTGCCTAGTCTAACCCAAGGTCAGATCAGGGTCATATTTTAGCCATGTGTAATCCTAATGAATATCGATCAACTTGCAGATACAAACACAGGGAAGTCAAAATAAAAAAAACTATAGTGTCATTTGTGCGAACACCAGATCCTAACAACTTGCTTGAATGACCCCAAATGACCATTTATAGGTCAAATATCCAAATTTATAAAAGGACAGCGGCCTAAGATGATGCACGTTTAAGGATAGTACGTTTTTTTCGTGGACGAGTCTATAAAGATAGACCCTTTTTCGGCCATTTCACATTTTCCCTTTTCCTTTTGAATGGGGAGGTCATGACCCGTATCCGGCCTTAGGTCTTCAAAATATAAAACCCCGCCACCTCAACTAGCGGTTCTCGGTAGACCTATTATAGGTGATATGAATATGAGATATATTGATCCAACGTATTCCACCGCTGCTACTTAGAACAGTTTTAGATGTGCCTGACCTGAGATGACCCGCAACTGAAATTTTAGAGATAAAACTTGGCAGCTAATTAGGAATAAGCCGAGCAGCGCTGCCATTTATTTGGTGCCTCGGAAACCCTGAGGCGTGTTTAAAGTTCTCTTGAACTAGACCAAAGGTGAACACACACGTGCGATCGAAATGTGTCAACTGTAAAATAGAAATAGACCATGTATTGGCCCATTCTGTCGCAGTTATCGATCTCAGCGCTGTGGCATCAAATTTCGGTCAGGTGCCTGGACTCCCGAGGCGCCTGTCTTCGGGCGCCGACATCAGTCTCAAATATCTCAGCTTCAACACGCGTGTGTAACCTGTCCATAGCTTGGACAACAGCAAGCACTCTTCGTGTTTGGTGTGCATACAACAGAAGTGTTGGGGATAAGTGGCCAGGGCGCGAATGAGTGGCGCTTGTCCTCTTTTCTATGATAGATAAGATGTCCAGTCATGACTGGAAAAACAAATCCAGATATAGTGAAACCATGTTATTTTCTGTGCACTCGATGGATTTTCACTGATATCTTATCATGGCATTTGATAAATAATATGATTTTCAGGTGCATATCCTCCTCAGTAATACCCTCAGCCGGCTCTAAAGCTCCCTTCCAGCCAACCTCCAACAAACATAGCTGCGCGGGATGCTCTTGCAGACTACGTTAACCTCCTCCTCTAGTGAAATAAAGAAGCCCTCTATGTTGGGCTGGGGTTCTTCCGGGAAAGCCGGAGCTCTTCCTGAGTTTCGGCTAGGAACTATACTGATGAAATCTGGAAATCTGGGCTGAGACGTGAGGTCTACCAAAATTGACTCATCTCCTCCCGTGGACTATGCTAAAACGATTTATCGTGCCGGGTGGTATACATCATGCAGGCTTTCTACGGTGGCAATTCAGGATTTACTTGTTTTTAACGGCTCGTGCATATACAAGATGATCTAGACTTAGTCCAAATCTGATACATTAAAAGGTAACAAGTTCAGCCCATTGCCTTTGCAAATAAAAGATGTAGGATTGACGCTCAAGCCGCATTATTTCAACATCAACAAATAAAGAACAAATTAAATGCCCTTGTTCTTTTTTTAACCCACTACCCATTCAAGAGGAAGGCAGGAGTGCCCTTCCATACCCATGCGGCCCGACTACTTGGATTCCATAGCAAAATATTAGGTAAGGCTGGTATCTATGTTATTGGACCGCACCACTCCACGCTTCATAAATTTTTTCTTACTTTTTTTCCTGCTCTACCGACTTAAGGTAAGTTGGTTTTCCCGGGACTCCCCCGAAAAGTTAGACAAGCTAGTTACTCTCGAGGGAGCATTGGTCTACATTTGTAAATAAATAATGTATTTTCTCTAGCGACCACAGGTGCTTGTTCTTATTTCGTATCGGTTCTTTTTCTCGTGTCTTCGGAGTCGGTTTAAGAAGATCCTATTTGATATTTTCGACTTAGACCAGGCACTAAAAGAAACACCAGACGGCTCTGCCATCACTGGGTCAGACCGCGATCGAATCAGGCGGCTAATTGTACATAAATCAACACCCCTATACATAGTACACTTTCCATGAAGAGTTGTTCGCGGGTGACGTGTAAAGATAAGACGTGCCATGACCAAAGCCGTCAAGATCTCGTCCGTATGCAGAAGTTTAAACTTTTCTCTGCAAAGACTATCGCAATTCGTTGTGCATATAATACTTTGCGAGCCAAAAGACCGTGGAGAAACCAATATTAAAGACGGTAAAACCAATAATATAGTAATTCCATGCAAGTGTGACTTTGATTATTCTGTTGAGTGGAGGAGAAATGGCTGCTTTCGGTTTCTTCTGTAAGTAAGCTGAAGAGTCACGTCCACACCTTTAAGAAACTGTGATACTTTGTGTATCGGGACTGTCTTCGGTCTCCATTAGTAATGGCAAAACGTGCTTGATGAAGTTCACCTTTGAAAGAACTAGATTCTGGAGTGGTTCTTATTTAGTATGCACATATTTGTTCATAGCCTGAGCTTCCTCCAATAGATGCGGGGCTGATCTTTATTAGAATATGTTAATATCTTATGGGTTCATATTATTGCCATCAACACGAATATTCATCGCTGTGTTTTCGTTGTGCTAACATGTATCTCTCACTACCTGCCGCTATTGTATAATTAACACAGCGCCGATATTTTCATGTTCTTCCATCTCAGATCAGTTTCCAGCACGCCGAATGACCTCAGATGTCGGTGCGCCCTAAAACGTCAAGTTTCCAGCACACGTGCCCTCTATCAGTTACCAGTGCACATGTGGTGCAGCTAGGCGGCTGCTTATCGTGGCAAATACATTCTAAATGCGGCGCTGCCACCGCAGCGTCCCAGCGCGCGCCACTATCGCACCGCGGCCGCCGCTGCTGACGATGCGTCGTCGGCGGCGACGGAGCCGCTGCGGCGCTGGCGAGCTCTCCGTTACCGACGGGAGCGCTGGGTGCATCCGGGCAGGTACTTACCGCCAGCCGGGGCTCGGCTCGTTGCCTCGGAGTCAGCAGGTGCGATGGTGACCATTATGGCCGCGTCGGCGGCTGGACCAGGTGACCACGGTATACTGCGCTGGCGGGCCAACACTGCGGGCAGTGGGTGGGAAATGGGCTGGGGCGTGTCCGTGTCTATGGTATAATGGCCGGCTGTGGTGTTGCATTCAGGACAAATTATTGCTTTGTTATCGCTGTATTAGACTCGCTTATTTTAGTGTTTGAAAAGAATGTTTGAAAGGTTGGCAGTCTTATCCTTATCTTCAACTTTCATTGGACTGCTTACACACAAAAAAAGAAACAACAGACATGTTGCCGGAGTCCATGACTGACTTCCACAATATAGCTGTTCACACTGTTGTTCCTTTTCTACAAGGTGGCGGTAACGCTGGCCGGGCGGCCCGTGTCCCAGGCGGCAGCGTTCGGCAGGAGATTTGGGAGGCAATGGTCGACCCTGGTGCGTCGCGACGATGGATCAACCATCCCCGGAAGGTCTATCTCCTGTCCACCCAGGACTCGTCTCCCGGGACACTCGTAACACATGTCGCCTATCTAGGTCAATAGTGTCGTGGCCCAGGTCGGTTATATAGCTGCTGGACTCCCAGAACTCGTTTCCACGTTAGTAAATATATTTTGGCTTTTATTGTGACATCTATTTTACACAAAATTCCCTGTTTTGTACTGGATTGATTTATATTAAACTTGTGTAACGGTTAGACGGGGAGATGGTTTTCAAATTCACCGAGTTATCGAACATCGGACTTGCTGTCTATTGGTCGGAAAGTTGGCATTCCTGAGCTTAACCTTTTTGGCTTCAGCATGACTTTCATAACTAGCCTTCCTGTCATGACCTTAAACATTAAATTGCTTCTTTATTGTTCTACTTGCTTCTTCATGTTGCCTTGTAAAATAAGCCTTGGTTAAACGAAGTGGTTCCTGGTAAGAAAAGGCCCAAGCGTGACTACAGACCTGGCCGACAACGGTCATGATTGGATTTGGGCACGTCATGATTGGATTTGGGCACTGGGCAGATGTTGGGAGAATGCAGGGAGCCGGACTCCGGAGGCTGATGGAAGAAGTGGCAGAAGCAAATGCGCCGTTCTCACAGCGTGTCCGCCAGCCTCGCTCGCTCATCTGCACGTGTGCTGTGTTCTGACAGGCCATTGTCTTGGCACGCAATGCCTGCAAGACCATAAGGCTTCGAAGAATATGGACGCACAATATGAACGCACACTGGCGACCTGTTTGGAGATTGTTGGCGAGTGGATATCTCTGACTGGGCTAGTTATACTAAACCTCCGTACGAACTAATCGCACTGTTCTTTTTAACCTGTAATTTTCCGGTGAAAGTATGTGCTTTTGGAAACTATGTTTATTTTGATGAGGGTAATCGCAGCAAAAACAAGACAATCATTGACTTCACCGAAATGTAGATATACATTCGAAAGCACCGTATGTTACGACTATACTTCATCCGACAGGCGTCCATAAAACCCACACCTCTGCGATGGTTTCCTTGTATTGCTGAGGGATGACGCACTGTGAACCCGATTTATTGTGAGGTGTGTGCCAAGAATGTCCAAACATTTTGTATTTTTAGTATTGATACGTTTTGCTGTTTTGTTGTGCGTCTCCCGAAATTTAAGTTTGAGGCGGACCTTAAACTCGTTTAAGGCCTGCGAAATGTACCGGACTCTCTCAGTTCTCAGGCTGAAATCAAATGTGCACTTATTATGGATTCACACAAGTACAATGTTTTCTCCTACAATATGTGGCCCCTACGCACTTTACAGTTGCATTCGGTTATAGCTTTCCCTTCCTGGAGGATCCGTACAGAATGGGGGGGGTATCGACGCACTAGTTACCCATGGGGGTCATGGCCCCATGGATTTTTCAAGGCCGCCTACCTGACTCAGGAGTGCATCTTTGGTACTTAGAGTCTGGAACAGCTACTCGAGTATTGAATATGTAGATTAGCCTCCTTGCCTATAGAGGAGACCTCCTAATTAAACGATACAGGAGGCCCCATTAGCTATAAAGGAGGCCTCCTAACGGCCTGCCTAGGAGACCCCCTTACTAACAAGGGAGGTCTCCTAAACGGCCCACATAGGCGGCTACTTTACTTCTAAAGCAACTCCCTAAACGGCCTGTTCAGAAGCCCATACTTTTAAAAGAGGCCCACTAAATGACCTACGCAGAGGTGCCTTTAATTGTAAAGGAGACCTCTAAGCGACCAACATAGGAGGCCCCTTACTTATAAAGAAAGCCCCTAAATGACCTGCAAAATGCAGGCTCCCATCATCTAGGAGGTCCCCACAGGAACAGGGATAGGATGCACCTTTGATCCAGGCCTCCATGGATAGAAATCCGTGACAACGCCCCTGGCTGAAGGACGTCCTTCCCCCATAATTGTAGTTCGTTCTCAATTTGTCCAAATAGGTTAGTTTTGGAATGTTCTTGACAAACCTGAGGTACTCACCTCAGAATGCTACTCATGGGTACTTGACCTTTCCAAGCTTGCTTCTAACTACTTACCTGAGGATATTAAATGAATGAAGCTTTGTAGTTCGAACTCCTCGTTCGCGTTCGTTCGAACTCGTCTAGTTCGAACGAATTCCCGCGTTCGCTCGGCGTTGCAAGCCACCTAATGATTGGAAGCAAACTTGTATAGCAGAGTAAAATTTAAACAAATTGCAACAAAGGTAAAGCAGTAAAACAAGCGAGAGCTTTGGACATTTGTGTATTACAGTCACATTTATAAACCCGTGAAGAGTTGTATCTTATTGTTTCGGGACAGTCCACAGAGTGGTAACTAGGAAAAACATATATATGTAGGTACGCCATACGCATGCAGGAACGGTTAGGAACATTGGTGCGCTTACCCGACATGCAGCACGGTTCTCTCAAGAGCCATCAACATAAGCTAAAAAACACAATTTTTTACTGAAATAAATCTGTAGATGAATACTTTTGTAGATCATCTTGGCGCAATCTACTTCAAGCAGTCGGATGAGAAAGCTCATGATCCGCAGGCAAGCTAAATCAAATACTACCCACAAGCTGCTTGCCACAGGTATGTACCTATTGACCGATGTGAGAAATGACAATCAGAGGACGAAATTTCTGCAAATTTCTGACTCTTGCAGAAATAAAATTTCCAATTGAATGGAATGTGAGGTATATTTACAAACGCAAAATACATATAAATATACTAATGTAATGTCTTAGTTCTTACTGGTCTTTATATATTTATTTTGTTCATAGGCTTGGGAACAAGCAGAAACTTGGCGGGAGGGGGTTTGAGAAACCTAAAGATGCTACTCCCTAATCAAAGCTACGTGGGAAATGTCTATTTTAAGGTTTTCATGGCAACTTCGGCTATATGTTCTGCTGCTGCTTACGTAACTGATCTTTTTTAGAAAATGTTAAATTTGCACATAGAAATTCCCATAATCGCACGCTACATTCTATCTCGCAGACATCAGCGGTAAAAGGCTTATGATCCTTGTTACTCCTACAGGCTGGATAAAAATAGAAAACAAACTTACCACCACCGGCATTCCAGAGATGCCTGACACTAACGCCCTCTAGGAATCTTAAAATGCCCCTCTGAGCTCCAAACGCCCGCCTCGGTCGGTCTCTGATCCGCCTTCGCGCCAGTAGGTGATGGTAGTAGTCACAGTGGTAGTAGTCTAGTAGTCAGTGATAGGGGATGTTTGAACTCCCTCTATCTCAGCTCCTCTGTGGGATAGCGAAAAACCCGAACAACTGTAGATAGCCCATTAAAAAATGACAAAGAAACCACATTTGTCACTTTTTGTCTTAGGTCAATATTGAGGTCATGACAGGTCAAAGTTGGTGACAAGCTAGGTAATTATTTTTTGTAGCTCTAGCAAGTGACGGAATTGAATTAGTGTCAATTTCTAGACCTCACTTGACTTCTCTTGTTCCGGAAAATCGAATGATGTCTGACATGACCATACTGGGTTCAAATATTAAAATTACCCGATCAATCATCGTACTAAGGTCACCAGTGATGTAACAGTCAATATGAATATCAGTCGACCTAGAATCTAAATCCGAAAGTAACGGCATCAAAATAAAAGCTATATCTTTATTTCTTGCGAAGTTATTGAGCCAAGTCTGAAAATCTACTTCAGTTGTTCCAGATGACCTTTCAGATATTACAAGTCCAAAACTGTACAATGGCCCATGGAATTGTTCTTAGATACTACGATTTTCAGCATAGTAAGTTATTATAAGTCTTATCTACAGAAATATGGGAATTTTTACCAGCTCTCGTTTTACCATGCATTTCTAATGGCGTCCAACTCTACCCATGCCTGACCATAGGTCATCAACTCACAAATTCCGTTACTACAACTCATGGTGCATACTTAGGGGCTTATTATGTGATATGAAATCAGAAGAAACGATAAACCTATTTTCACTGGTGCTATGATTTAGAACAATTTTTGATGTAGGGTCACTTGATCTGGCCTGGTGAACTGACCTGACATGACCCAAACTTAAATTTTTCGTAAAAGTTGCGTAATTGATCAAGAATAAGGTGTGCCAAGTAGGGCAGCGCTCAGCGTTGTTTCGCACCGTTGGAAAAAACCCAGGGGGATGTTCAAACCTCTCCACTGGGGTGAGGGTTAAAAGTCGAGTAGGTTTGAAGAAAAAATCCTCGCTTGAAGTCTTGTGGAGATCATGCCAGTGTATAGTATTATATTCGATTTTCCAGCTCCGTATATGCAATGTTAAACGAGGTCATTAATGCCAGAGCTGAGCCATGGTGGGGGGCCTGTTGCAATGTGCCGTAAACATAAAAACAGCAGGCTATTCTGTTCGAAGGCACCCTTCGATACCACGGAGGAAAGGTGCATAAAATGTTTGCTTTTAAATTTTTGGTTTAATGTCATTCAAGACCCTTAGTCTGTCACGTCACAATGTCAAATGTTCAACATAGTGTGTAAAACTATGCAAGCCTTTAAGATGAAATTTGGGTTTAACCTTGCACAACAACTTTGAACTTAACCTATGCCCTTGAAAACTTTATTGAGTAATACTAAAGATGAGTGCGTGACAACATAAAGGAATATCTAAGGACTCACTAGTGTCCAATGTACCGCCGTCAGTGACCTGAAAAATTATGGTAATCTCTGGACCTTTCGCGTTTTACCTTTATCTTGATTTTCATTTGGGCCGGCCTAAAGGTATGCCAATGATATGGTATTTTGTCGTCGATAATTTTCCTGCACTGCAGTTCAAGTGGTTCGTCAGCACCATCGTGGTGACGTCGGAATAAATTAGAATTCTAGACCCGTTATGAAAAATAATTGTCTAATGTTTGGAACCCGTTTTTATCAATCGACGCGCTAGTCAATGCTTTGAATGCAGGAAAGCAACGTTTTTTGCTGCTGTAAACGGTTTCCGGCCACTTCCAGAAACATTAGAGGGTGCACGTTTTGGATTTTTCTCAGTGCACATGTTCATGCATTTTTGTCTTGTTTTAGTTAAAACGCACCCAAAAAGGTATATAGTAAAACAAAGTGATCCACACCCTTCCACACCCATTATTACACACCCATACACACCGATCTTTTGCGATTTCTAGATAAATATTTGTAATTTGGTGACAAATAACATAATTACAATGAAGTCATACATAATAACCATTATGAAAACGTCCGCCAGTCACACCATCACTTATCAAAATCATCGCATCCTCGGCAGCATCCTGGATTTCTCAAGTCCCATCACCTCACATTACATCTACCGTCTTTGGCACAGCCGAAGGCGGCGCCAGTGTGTTGTAGCCTCGCTAAAACACAGTTGAATACAACACCATTCCTGTGCATCATCACACATGCAGCGGCTGGGAGAGAAAAAGCGCGTGGATGGCCGCCAGATTATAAGAAAGCTACATGTGATTCACATCTCACAGTAGACGCGCAGCAATCACACCTACCATCCAGTTGATAACGAGCCCCCACAGGAGCTCTATCGTGATTATCAATGTCTGCGGTTGGGACAGTTCATATAGCGAACTCCCGCGAGTTGCCATAGCCTTGTGCGGCCGTGGAAAGCGAGGGCGACTCCCCGTGGTGAGGGGGCGGCGAATCACCACAGTTCACTCTCATCGACTCATCCTCATCGGTCCAGTCGGCTGCCGCCTCCAGGGCACTACCCGCACCGCCTGCGCCAGAGTCCATCGGATATGAGCGGATCGGCGGCCCGGTGGTAGTCGAGAACGATTGCAGGTCTGTCCCGCTGCCCCCGCCGCCGCCGCCCCCGCCCGGGCAGCTTCTCTGGGCGGCGGTGGAGGAGCGGCGCCGGGCGACAGAGATGGCGTGGTCTGTCGCCAGCGGCGACAGCGGGTTCTGCCGCAGCTGCACCGGCTGATGGTTAGAGGCGTGGTCTCATAAGGGCGCGGTGTTGTGCGGCCGGGTGGTGTGGTCGGAGGCGTCCTCCGCCAGCACGCTGGTGGTGGTGGCCTGCGATCCGCTGCCACCTGAAGTTACTTGAAGCTTCACCATGTCCGCTGCAACGAAAAAAGATGTAACCCAGTGGCGGATACAAGGGCAGGGGGCTGGGTGGGGGGGGCTCAAATCAACCCCAAAAAGTACCAGCACCAACGGTTAATGCATACCGGGAGGCTGTTCCGAGGCAATGGCGGGGAGGCTCGAGCCTCCTAGCGCCTCAAATGAAGTCTTGGATTCGCCACTGCTGTAGCCGAAAAGCTGTGTATGGGATACTGGTATTCCACCATTCCCTGCTAAGGCCGTCTTGATAGTTACTGAGCAATTGAACATCGAGCACGGACTTCTGGATTATAATAATCATGTATTATTATAGATCCTGGTTTACTGTACAGATTGGGAACCGAATTGTATACCACGGAGATATTAATTAACAAGCCCAATCAAAGCTATAGGTAAAAAATTATACGGTGCTAATCAACTTTGGGGGGAATAAGCTAGATCATGGGTTCCCTAATGGTGGGTTATGACCTTATTGGGGGCCACGGAGTCGTTTCGTTGGGGTTCCAAAAGATGTTAAATTTGAACCATGAATACTGCGCTAAGACAGCTTTATTACAGCTCTCATTAAGACTGACTGGCTCATAAAAGTCCAACTTCAGTCTACTTTCTGAAACCCGAAGACGTTTTACATGACACAACTGTTGAGACGATGGCAGGATTCAGTAGCAGGTAAAGAGGATAAGGGTGTTTTTGTGGGAAAAATCTATCAATATTTTGGAGCTAACCTTCCAGAATTTACGATCATTTAGAGCTCTTTCTAAAAAAGTTGCGGCGATGACACACCTATATTAAGTTGACTTTTGTCCCAAGAGGCCATTAAAGCAAGATCGAAGAACGGTCGAGGTCTGGAAAATATTATAACTGCATCTCGTCGGGAATTGAGAAACTATAGAAGAAAACAAAATAAACATACGTGCCGGTTGGATTTCTGCCGTGAATCTCCTCCGATGATAGAAAATGAGTCGTCAGGCTGAGACCGCTGAAAACCACTCGGCCAGGTCGGGGTGGTACTTCTTAGCTGCATCAAAACTGTATAGTGTTTATTCGCCGAGATAAAAGAAACTAGGACTGTCACAATTGTAATACAGATGATTCGCTGTTTTTGGAAAGAAGTTCATAGAAGATCCGTGCCCAGACCTCGGGTCTGATGGCTACAGGATTTAACGAAGAATAATAAGAAGTACTGCTTCTGCAAATCCGTTCGCCAAATATACATTGATCATATATAACGATATCAGTTTCTAAGGAAACTTAACACAATCTTCATGCCATACAAAATATGCTGCCAAAATGTGGTGTTCACACTCACTGGGGTGTAAAATTCCCGGTACCACACCATATTTTCTGTCAGCTGAAACGTCAGCTGCTGCAGCCACATGCACCGACTCCATGAGCAAGATCACCCTCTAAGGAATCACCATCACCAGGAAATACATACCAGCCTGTTTTGCGTTTGTCAGCGGTCACTGCTGCCACGTTTGGTGCGGCCCGTGAGCGACGGCCCACTGGCGATGGCTACAAATCACGCCTATTCAACTGCTTTATCCTCCCAAATCATGATGCCTTGAAACCGGCCACCGACACGGCATATTTATGATATGTCCGCGCCATTTACAAACACGAGCAGACGCGTAGTACGACCATGGTCATGGTCATGGTCATGGTCATGGTCATACGACCATTCATGGTCATGTATTTTCCCGAAAATGGTATGGTTAAACCCCGACTGGTCCACCCATGGCCCCACATGGCCGTGATCGGCCCTGGTCCGGCGCCTCGGACTTCAATCGACGCCAGCGGCAGTCTAACGCCAATCTCCCATCCTTGGTTCGATGGTAAAATATACTGACAGAGCATTCAGATAACTGCCACGTATATTTGGATTGGAAGAATCACTGTAGCGGAAGGAAGTTGACGGGATCTCATCATCCAATAAAATAAATGCACTGTTCTGCACGAGCGTCACAGTCAGCAAAACGTGAGGGGACTAGTGATATATTCCACCTCCCGATGACTAGATACCCACTATCTAGAATGTGACAAACATATCTCCAGATTTTGGGCTTTCTCTTTGCTTTTTGGACTTGCTGGCATCGAAACCTAAATGTTTTTTCTTACCAGGCCAAAGCCCGATAATTTTCGGATGAAAATTGGCTAGAGGTGGGGATGGTTCGTAAGCTGCGGTTTGACAGGTTTTTGGTGGAAGGATTGTCCATGTGTCGTGCTGGAGACCTTTCGCCAGCATGCCACACTACAGCTCATGTTTTTAATTACCGTTTTATGAATACAAAGGCCATGTTCTTAAAAAAACCGTCAGGCGAGCAGGCTACCCTGGGACCCCATTTTTGACGTTTGCGTTCTACAACATGCATTTTTCACGCTATCGTAGTTGGTCACTGCGCCTTACCAAAAAGTACAAACCAAGTCACTGGCCAGAAAACCAATCGAGATCATAGTGGTTCATCCAAATTTTACTCGAACGATATCAGCTTCGTGTGCCTCTCTTCCCTGCTCTCCATCCTGTCCCATGGCGGAGGAAGTGGCTGGACTTGAGTGCGGTGGTTGGGTACCCCAATGTTTACAAATGAGCGGGATTTATCAAACAACACTGTTGGAAAGTACGCGCTCCTGGCAATGAAAGAGGTTAAAAAATGATGGTTCCGCACGTGTCAAACATGCCAGTACATTTGCTGAAACCAGGGACAAAGTTCTAAGCTTGGAAACATGTTTTGTCAGTTTCTTGTTTGCTGCTTACAATCGCAATTCAAGCATGACGTCTGACTTATTGACTGCATTCAAACCAGCAATACTATTGCAGAAGAAGCAGTGCACAGGCAGTGCGATGCGAATACGCACTGACCATGGTTGAACGATGGTGCTGTAGAGCTTGTGAGCGTCCTCTTGTAAGCACAGCTGCTCATCGTTAGCTTTCGCACGTTCTTCTCTGGATGGAACACAATGATGTATACCTTCGGCGCATATAGACAAATGAGCGCCACAGAGGCCGACAGGCTGATAGCTACACAGAGCGTGGTGATTTGTACCTGAAACACAAAGTCACAAAGATCAGAGGGCAACGATGCCACGCCGCGATGGACGACGCCCGGCAACGCAGTGTCCGCGGACACGCCGCCTAATTGTGACACCCAGCAAAGGTAATGATTGGGGCGGGCGTATCGCGGCAATGGTTGTGACATTAGGGTCGTTAAAATTTTTTTTAACTTTTCAGGCTCGAACTCACTTCTTTCCCATTATATATTCAATTCTGATTTCAATGAGCCACATTCCAAGCGTCTACGACAGCCGGAAAGATCGCCCCAAAACGGTTGAATATTTCATGTTTCGGGCGCGATTGGCCGCCCGGCGTTGCAGTCTCCCCCTTGTTAAATTGGCATGAAAGGGGTGCATAACCTACCAGTAAAGACAGCGTGGCGTGTGCGTGCGTATAAGAGCGGTAGATGGGATTTAACATGCAGACATTTACTTTTTATATGTATTTGCAGCGCAATACAAATACATGCTATTCCACACAAGACCTGAAACCAAATGGTTCAGTGCCCTAGTACTCTAAATCCCGACAGAACAAGAATGCCTTCCGGAGGCGAACCTTTCTCTGGTAACATTCGTTGGAGAACGCCGTTGGGGCAGGTGCTTCTCCGTATTCTCCTGCGAACTATTTAAAGCTCTGTTACTGCTAGAAAAATACCCTGCTGCGTATTTTTACTCTTTGGATGGCTCACGAAATCTTCCACCAGCTTCACACCACGCTGTGGGATCATTCACCACATCAAGTTCTGGAATACCTTGAACCAGGAGAAGTTATACCAGTCACCAGCTTCTTAACGGAACCATTTCTGGTCAGAACATTTCAGATTCAGGCAATCAAATACCAGCCAGCTGTCAGGAGTGACAAGCTGACAGAGGCTTAGTACCGACCATTTACAGAGCTCTTCATAGCCTCTATCGGAAACTTAAGCCTGCCCTAGTCAAATGTGAATCGTTTGCTGTTTTGGCCAATTGTTGTGCGACTGGCTCCTTACCTCCACGATGGTGGTTCTCACCAGCGCGACAGAATATAACTTTCTGTGCACAGATACCACAGCTGATGACAAATTGACTTCAGCACATTCAGGGCGATTTCTATATTAACTTAATGAAAGGATTGCATTGCATTTTATGGATAGCTTTGAGGCTCATAGAAGGCTCTAAAGCTGACTATCCGCGACGGAGGAACCCAAATGCATGGTTTAGAACCACTTACAAGGAAAGCCGCTAACTATTTCGGGCTCTGAGTGGCCCAGTCGGTTAGCGCTTGCGCTCGGCTGGGCCAATGACATTCATTATGTGCTGGGTGTCGTGGGTTCGAGCCCACCCAGAGGCAGAATCTGGCGCCCTGCTCTAGCCCAAGCTAATTCTTTCCCTCTCGCCTCTGATGCCATATGACCTAAGCAGTTGATGCGTTGTTAAACTCCAAACATTAAAATACTCCGTCTTTAAGTATCTTCTGGAATGATGAGCGGAATCTGACTCAGTAGTAGCACGCACTTCATGCCATAAATGTCCTATATTCCATAATATGGCTTGCTGGTGGGTTCCGGGTCTTCTAAGCAGACAGTTGTTGGAGAGAACCTCTCCTGACAGCCACACGTAAACCAGCTTGCGCAATTCGAGATAATACTCCGGTATTATGTAGAGGCGCTGAAGTCAATGTGCAAACACAATTGTTATCTGTGACCAGAAAGTTATAATCTGATTCGCAAATAAGAATCACAATGCTGAAGGTAAAAAGGCAGTGATACAGTACCTGGCCTAAACAGCAAAACCATCCTCCTTTCAGTTAGGTATGCTAAAGTTTCCGACAGAGGCTATGAAGAGCTCGGCTCGATACCAAGCCTCTCCCAATTTCTCATTGCTGAAAGCTGGATGGTAATCGAGCGCCTGAATCTGAAATGTTCTGACCAGAAATGGCTCCGTTAAGAAGCTGGTGACTGGTATAACTTCTCCTGTTTCAAGGTATTCCAGAACTTGATGTGGTGAATGATCCCACAGCGTGGTGTGAAGCTGGTGGAAGATTTCGTGAGCCATCCAAAGGGTAAAAATACGCAGCAGGGTATTTTTCTAGCAGTAACAGAGCTTTAAATAGTTCGCAGGAGAATACGGAGAAGCACCTGCCCCAACGGCGTTCTCCAACGAATGTTACCAGAGAAAGGTTCGCCTCCGGAAGGCATTCTTGTTCTGTCGGGATTTAGAGTACTAGGGCACTGAACCATTTGGTTTCAGATCTTGTGTGGAATAGCATGTATTTGTATTGCGCTGCAAATACATATAAAAAGTAAATGTCTGCATGTTAAATCCCATCTACCGCTCTTATACGCACGCACATGCCACGCTGTCTTTAATGGTAGGTTATGCACCTCTTTCATGCCAATTTAACAAGGGGAGACTGCAACGCCGGGCGGCCAATCACTCCCGAAACGTGAAATCTTTAACCGTTTTGAGGCGATCTTTCCCGCTGTCGTAGACGCTTGGAATGTGGCTCATTGAAATCAGAATTGAATATACAATGGGAAAAAAGTTGGTTCGAGTCTGAAAAGTAAAAAATGTTTTTTTGAACGACCCTATTTTTACATTATTTTCCTACTAACTGCATATGTTGACCAGACACACGCTGAATAAAATCGCATTGGGTGGGCGAGTAAGAAGAGCTAACTTCAATCTTTTTTCAGTTTGTTATATGCTGTGGATACCGACGCGATATCTATTGCCTGTGCTTTCCAAGAGAACCGGATTTCATATTCTAGGTGAATGAATAAGCGTACAAGTAGGCAACATGTATTATGCATTGCTTAACATTCACACTCCCAACCAACTCAACAGGTCGATCCGTTCTCGGTTTCTACAGGACAGTGAACCATGCTGCTGCCAAACTTTAACACGCGCGCTAGAGGGGAGGGGGCCTCGAACGCCCATAACTATGTTCCGAGGTGGCCGGAGAACCGCTAGTAGCCGAAAAACGCTACTCGGGGACGCTTGAGGGAATTCAACCACACTTCGATTGGTGATTGAAAATATGTCAATATTTTTCATTTAAAGGCTTTCAAAGTTGACCTACATTCTGAGATCTCCACAATAATGCTGTCACACCAGTTCGCCTGCATAGGACACCTAGTGATGATTTCATAACGCATGAAAAAGATATGATATGTCAAAGACACCTCATATGAAGACCGATGGGGGATTCCAGGACAGATCTACCAATGCTTGACACCACCATGTTTAGAAAAAAATCTGAAACTTTGTTTCCGTGGTAGTTTTGGGCCAGGAACACGCCTGTGAGAATCTTAGCTCCCTCCGACCAACGGTGACCGAGATATAACCCGAGGCATTTTCGGGAGGTCACCTTGTAGACTCATCTTTGATGCTTGATAACTCCGAAACGCATTGCTTGGTTAACAAGTTTTGTATATCATTGAACTCGTCTTGAACTATACATTATTTTGAAAAAATAAAATTTCAAAATTAAAAAAATTAACTTTTGATTCGTTTGACGTTTTCTTTTGACCTAGCTTGACTTTTTCTCAGTTGAAATTGCCCTTTTAGACACATTAAACATTTTTCTTCATAAAATATATCTCGATAAAAAATGCGTTGTTGCTATAAATTTCAAAATTTTAGCACCTAAGGTAGGTATGCAGACGGTTTTACCACTGCGGTAGTACAGCATTATGTTTAACACCGCAAACAAAGCTATTGTTTTTGTAATCGGTTGCTTGCAATCATATTGCATTGCCTTTACGAAATTTTCATCGTGCAAGTGTCAGAATTTATGAAAATTAACACGCGCCCACACGAGGGGGTGGGCAACCGGCCTCCTCAGGTTTCTACAGGTAGTAAAAAAAAACACCTTTGCGCAGCGGCACTGTACTTCATGTAACTCTAACTTGACATTTTGTCAACTTCTGGCAAAATAATTTAGGCCAACTGGCAGGTGGTAGGTACCGTAAATACCGTACGTCAGCTGGTAACTGACTGGTAAGTGGGGGACCTGACGTAGATGACCATCGTTATGCCTTGTGGGGCGTTCAACTTTGGTTCATTAATCAACCCTTCATCGTGGGAGTTACTCGTTTGGGTGGTGGGGTCGGAGTCTCCGTAAAAAGTCCCTTGATGACTCTAGTGAGGGCGTGGCCAACTGGCCTCCTCAAGGTTTCCACAGGTAGTAAAAAAGAAAACACCTTCGCGCAGCGCCACCGTACTTCATCTACCTCTAACTCGAAATGTGTACAGCTTCTGGCAAAATTTTAGGTCTGGGTCATACCAGGTCAGACTGCCAACCCAGGTCAAGAGACCTAACCTCGAAAAAAACCTTGGAGGTGCATCAGTAAGATCAAATTTAACCTATCGTGCTTAGATTCACATCATATAGTAAGGTCACCGAGCAAGATAATTTTGCCTTGCCGGATTTCTATATCGATAGCCTGAGACAAGGTCAGGGTCACGATCTTTCCATTAGAAATGCATGGGGCCATTGGTAAGTTTTGATAACTTGCGAGAAAATGAGAATTGTCGAGAATTGCGATGGAGGTTTTATTTTTACGTTGTCGTGTCTGACTTGCCACTGCAGTTTGATTAATATTCTTTTTATAATACAGACGTAAGCCCGCCTCTAGGTCAAAGCAGGTTTATTTTCAAATTTGACTATACAAGTTTATAAGATATATAATCAGATTGGGCTCTACAAGAGCATTCCAATGGTGTTGAACATTTTTTCTACGTCTCTCCTCTGTCAGCTTTATGCCACAAAATTTAGGTTTCCACTTGTTCCTGTAAGGAATACTTTGACCTCGAGCAACCTCAAAGGTGACCCGACCAAACGTTCGTATGTGACATTGTCGGTAGTGATTAAAACTGGCTATTTAGCGGTGTGGCTCCCAAACTGACAAAGTCAGTGTCAGCGTTGAAGCCATCTCAATGTATTCCATTATTCTTCAATGATTATACAAGGCACCAGGAGTGTGGAATTATATCTATTGGTGGGTGCCCGATCACCTCCAATGAACTGTGGAAACTGGTAAAAGTGGTAAAACATCCTTTGAATGTTCTCTTTTTATTTCAAATACTACTTATTGGTGCGATATAGTTCAACCGGCCTGCGAGAGGGAAAAACGCACGATACATTTTGCTATTTATTTTCAAGTAGTGGCTCTCGATATTGCTTCAAATTTGTCCACCCCTAATCATTAAAAAACACCAATCAAAAGCCTTTCGAAGTAGCGTTTGAACTGGGATCCGTATCAGCTATGAAATGCTCACCTTTTAAAAAATATCATGTGAGGCAACCTGTTCAAGTGACCAAGTCGAATGCGTTATGATTTCAGAACATTTTTTCGCATATATGAGCAGATTGAAATTGCTTTCTGAGAATGAAAGCCTTTCAGACGTTTTTTTACATTGTATGAATCCTCTCAAACGTATGCTGTGCTGCACTGGGTCACCTTGTATTGATCCTGTTTTTCCATCTCCGGGAACTATGTAAATGTGTGAGTTAGTGGTGCTTATAGGATAAGTTATACTTGTTTAAATTATTGATGAAGTCCCGACATCTTTGTAAAATCTCGTTTAAGGCTTCAAGGCCCATTAATAATAAGTTCCTTTGCCCTCGCCTCCATCGAAACAATGGATCCCTTTCAATCACTTTTCATGGCTGCTATTTTTCTTTTTATTAATCTTGTCCAAGTTGTTGCCAGTTCAGTTTTAGGAGTCGGAGTCTCACTAGAGTCATCAAAGGACTTTTTACGAAGACTCCGACCCCACCACCCAAACGAGTAACTCCCACGATGAAGGGTTGATTAATGAATCAAAGTTGAACGCCCCACAAGGCATAACGACGGTCATCTACCTCAGGTCTCCCCACTTACCAGTCAGTTACCAGCTGACCTACGGTATTTACGGTACCTACCACCTGCCAGTTGGCCTAAATTATTTTGCCAGAAGTTGACAAAATGTCGAGTTAGAGGTACATGAAGTACAGTGGCGCTGCGCGAAGGTGTTTTTTTACTACCTGTAGAAACCTGAGGAGGCCGGTTGCCCACCCCTCGTGTGGGCGCGTGTTAATTTTCATAAATTCTGACATTTGCACGAAGAAAATTTCGTAAAGACAATGCAATATGATTGCAAGCAACCGATTACAAAAACAATCGCTTTGTTTGCGGTGTTAAACATAAGGCTGTACCACTGCAGTGGTAAAAAAGCGTCTGCATACCTACCTTAGGTTCTAAAAATTTGAAATTTATAGCAAAAACACATTTTTTTAATTTTTTAAGGAAAGGTATTTTATAAAGAAAAATTTTGAGGTGTCTAAAAGGGCAATTTCAACTGCAAAAGGTCAAGCTAGGTCAAAAAGAAAACGTCAAATGAATTGAAAGTCAACATTTCTATAATTTTGAAATTTTCTTTTTTAAATAATGTATAGTTCACGACGGGTTTAATGATATACAAAACTTGTTACTCAGGCAATGCGTCTCGGAGTTATGAAGCATCAAAAATGAGTCTACAAGGTGACCTCCCGAAAATGCCTCGGGCTATATCTCGGTCACCGTTGGTCGGAGGGAGCTAAGATTCTCACAGGCGTGTTCCTGGCCCAATACTACCCCGGAGACAAAGTTTCATATTTTTTCTAGACATGGTGGTGTCAAATTGAAATATTTTTGGTCGTTTTGTCCTGGCATGCCCCCGATGTTAAAGCCCACTGTTCAAGGTCATACCAGTACTTTCAAAGTCATTGATCCCAGTGCTTTCTACAGTAATGGTGATACCCAGTATGACGTATATCTGTCATATCTCACATTTATACGTATATCTGTCATATTTAATGTAAATCAATGTAAAGCTCAAGTTCAAAAGTCTTGGATCAAGGTGAACCATAATTTCCCGTCCAACGGTTGCTATAGTGTAAATTATATCGTACATTATAGGCAATATAGCATATTGTAATGCCATACTTCAACAACCTGAAATGACCTTGGTATCAAAATTTAGGGGACAATTCTTTGAGGCATTCCCTCCATGATGTTGATTCACTTTTATTATATTTCCCTTTTTCCAGCATAATTACGGCATTTCCCAAGAGATCCCCAACGGGGTCAAAATTTTACATTCATGACCTCATTTGACCTTGAATATATGTACTTAGGTCAATGGCAGTTGGCTGTAATGTAAATGAACGCAGTACCCCACATCCCTCAACAGGACCTTATTATACGTCGCTTGGTTTTCGGGATCTCGGGGGTGGGGGTGGGGGTGGGGAACTACCAGGCTCCCCTCCAGTGAGTGTTAGTGTCAGGCCCCTCTCTAGTGTGAGTGTTAGGTACCTCCATAAAAATATTAGGCGCCTCTCCTGTTGGCGGATATGATTGGAATGACCAAACTTAAAACTTTCCCGCAATAGTAACAATGTTTAAACTAAGTACATTAGTTAAATGTGGTAGATGCAGCTTTAGCGCAGTCCATTTTTTCTATATTGCGATCAGCTCCCAAGATTGCAGCGGGGAAGGGTCAGAAATGGCATCTCGTCGGGCGGTGGTCAGTGCCGAGAGAACCCAGGTGCTGGCATGATACGGTGTGTCAGTGCATTAGCCTGAGTTTGTCGGGGAAATTTGGGATATGAACCGGGTTAGATTTGAAGATGTCTGGGCCACGACGTGGTCTAGTCCCTTCTATCTATATTGGTTTTCAGAAGACTGCATTGGTCTGATACAAATCCCCGTGGAGAACATATCCATGCAAATTTAACTGACTTGGAGCCTGTTAAATATATCGGTTTTCACACTGAATTTCGTGGTAAAATGCTTTTAATCAAGGTATGTGCTTTATTGCTTATTGATCGAGTTATCGAGTATGTGTCTATATATTGCATTTCAGGCGAAAACACTTGTCCCAACATCACAAACCATCTGCTCCCAAACTAGCTTCATAATTATATTCAAGAAAAACCTGGGTAGTGTAAAACAGCACCCTATGGTGCCAGAATTGACTCCGTCGACTGTATACTTCACAGGGAGAGGGCCCTAGAGTTTACGGCCTGTGAATAGGTTTTCACCAGGTGTGGCGCTCTCAAAGTTGAGATAAACAAGTCTCAAAGGATTTGAAGATTGATTTGGAGAATAGCTTGAGTCGTGGTGCAAAACTCAATCTCCAAAGTTGGCTTCATCTTTTTAGTAGTCCTGGAGTATTGGAAGTCTGGTTCAAAGAGGAAGAGAGCCTTGAAAAGCGTTGCTATGGTTACACCGTCCTTACTTCTATAACGTTTACATAACGACTCACAAGTGCAATTCATGCAATTCAGAAATGGGTCCGTCGGTCTGAAAAGCTCGTCCAACGCAGGTTGTCAAAAACATCCTCTCACTCGAGCCAAGCTTGACGTGAATAAACAAGATCATTGAAGTCACCTGACTCTGGGCGCGCGCAGCAGCCAGGCCTAAAACGGCTGTCACCGTCGTCCTTCAGCCCAGCCAAAAGCGCTTTCTCTGGCATCAAAAATGGGCGAATGATAGCGCAGCATTTACGGGCTGTCAGCAACAGCGAATGTCCTATCAGCATGACAAACCACCCTTCTCCGCGCCAAACCGATGTAACATCAGCTATGCGCCATGACATGACGAACGAAATTGGAAGAGGCCATATCAGTGCTAGCGCATGATAAGGTATTGATCTGAAGTTTGGCAGGTGCTTTGGGGGAAGGAGTGATTCCCGATAATTATGCTGCCAATTTTTTGGCTTTTGTTTTCTGTGGTTATGGTTATCACTAGCGCGGGGGCTCGGCAGGCTGACCCATGGTCGAATCCATGATTTCTGAGAGGAGGCACTTTGGGTAACACGCGAAGTGGAGGAGGTCCTAAAGTGCCCCCGCCTATTTTTCTGAGCTGGCTGAAGAACCGTTCACAGCCGGACATTTCTTGGATAGGTGTTGGGGTATTTAGGGGCGCGTCGATTGGTTAGATGTTTTTGGAAAATCGGTCGATAATGTTCTGACTTATGGGCTTTCAAAGTAAGACCTATATTTTGAGATAGTCGCAGTCGTGGTTTCTCACCAGTTCACCTGCACTGGGGACCCAGTGGTGACGCAAAAACGTCATATAATCTGGAATATGTGTCGAGGTTACCTCACATGAAGTTCAAGGTCAATGTCGAAAGTAACCGGTCAAAATCATGAAATCATTTCTAATGCCATTGACTCACGCGTTCCGGTCAGATTGCATCTCTCGGTATGACGTATGCTGTGCAATGACTTCATACTCAAGCTTGTTCGGTGTCAAAGTCACATTTCATGGTCAGGATTCTTATTTCAATGTCAACTCCTCATTTCCCGCCCAAAAGCTGATAAAGTCCCAGTTATATTGTACATTATCAGGAATATGCGATATTTTACGTTGTAGGTCAGTGACTTTGAATGGTCTTGAACTGACGCTTTCAAAGAACATTTTGTGGGCGGATTCCAGGGACAATATTTTTCCTCTGACCTATCAGAGGTCATCACAGATCACCAGGGACCAAAAACAGTATTTTGACGATATATTTTGATTTAATCAAGCGCTAGAGCGCTGAATTAAACGTCATCGTGTATGTCTTGTCACTGGCTTCCATTTGGTATCCGGCAAGATCACTTTCTGACCTTTCGTGACTTCAGGTCATATTATGTCAAGAGGTACCCTCTGGTGTCAAACCACTGGCGAGAGGTCATTATGTTCCACATAGCGGAGACATTTTTGCATCAAATGTTCTTTACCAGATCTTAATAGCCCTAATACCACGATAACCATGCATGGTAAACATGCATGGTTCCATTTGTCCAAAAAAGTGAAACAAAAACTTAAATATTGACTTCTTTATCAGAGCATACGCGCGCAACAACTGCATATATTTCACTTTTCAACCATTGAAGCTTTCGAAAATCACTGTTCAGAAAGTGTTGCAATGTCTCCCCGGAAAGGCCCACCTCTAATATGTATTCTAACAGCCTTTCTTGAAATTTTGATTCATTGAATTGAATCGATACAGCTACCTGATGGTGTCAATTTACTTTTTCTACGTTTATTACTCGCAGAGTAATAAGCTCGCCAAAAGCATTAGTATGGACCGGCCCGGCTGGGTCATATATAAAATTGTCTACTAAATCGGAGGTAGACCTCCTGGACTCTCCGCGTCTGCTCGGTAATTACAGTTTTTTAGCTATTTCATAATTTTAAAACCCAGAATATGCTAGTTCATATAAAAATGTGCCAAAATGCCCTGAAAGTTTAGTTTGTGGGTAATAACATGTGGAGAGAAAATTCGTTGTTAATTGGATTGAAACCTGTGTTTCGAAGTCTTCACGTCAAACGAATAGAAAACTAGATTATCCATCTTTCAGAAGGTATTCACCCTCTCCCAGAATATTTAAAGATGACTGGAGTGAAATGAGATCAAATTCAGTCACCTTTAGGGAAGTATATTTATTTAAACGTACCTAGGTTCGCACGTATGTATCTGTATTCGCACGTATGTATCCAGACACCACCGGCGTGATTGAACTTCGTCGGAGTCAGTGGGCACGGCAAGGATACTGAAGTCCGCTGCTTAGGACTTACAGTCACGTACCGCTCGAAGAATGAACGTAGCCAAGTCCCTATCCGTGGCTGTCAACGCCAATGCCCACAGGACACTCATCAGTCCTGCCAGCGTCTAGTCTCGTTGGAGATCGGCAGGGAGTCCCGCCCAAGCTTTCGACGTTTCTTGATGTGGCCCAATAATGGAGGGTAGATTAGAGATCTTGAAACGTGAGAGGCTTTAAAGTGGTGTGCAGTTGAAATATGAAATGAGTTCGCTTGTCTTATCTGGAAATAACGGAAGGACCGCAGATATGTTGCCACAAACAAACAGTGTAGATGGAGGTCGACAGCACCGTTCTGTTTTAGAAAACGAGGAGAAGTGAGAACAGAGCCAGCTAGTGTTAGAAGCAGACGCGGCATAGCACAATAACAAAAATAAACACAAATGACACCCTTGGTATCAGGAAAGCTATCTAGAAGAAGGTCAGCACTGTCACTATTACACCATACCTCTACTAATAAAATTTGTAGAGTTTGGTTGACCAATATAGAAATTGAAGAAATAGTTAAACCAAAGTGGACCCCGCAGCAGCATCGAGTCTCGGACTAGATGTATTGGATTGCATCCGATAGATTTCTCTATATGCATACATCCCAATCCCATCTCTTCAGCTACTCACAATTTCAGTTCGTTATGCGTAAGATATGGAATCACTTTCATCCGGCTAGGACAGCCGGAAATATTCCTTCCATTTTACCGCCCAGCTCAGAATAAGGCACCATAATCGACCAGTCGTATCACGTTTTTCATTTAATTGGCAATTCCAGTCTAGCGATCCCATCCAGGAGGGAAATAATGCGTTTTGCGGCCCGGAGCTGGAGCTGAAGCATCGTGCTATTTCTCAGCTCCGCGAACGCGCTCCCCGTGCTCCCAGGCTATTACGACCATTTTTCATTCAATAAATAAAACTGGGATTGCTAACTATTGTTGGGGTCCAACGAGGTACCAAGTGTAAGGCCATTCGTCTTATGATGTTGCCAACTCGTAATTATGTCGGACATTCTTTTGGGGATAAGATTACAATTAGGGAGCCTACCGAGACCGGAACGTAACCTGACCAAGAGATATATGTCTCTTGGTAGAACTCCTGCAGGAGTTCTACCCCTGAGGCAAACTTTCCCAGCCTTGAGAAATGTTTTGCTACATTTATGCTTAAAAATATCATAACTTGTCATGGATGTGCTTACCTCGAACGAGTTGCCCGTGCCGAAGTAGATGGGTACGAACGCCAGCCAGATGATGCAGGTGGTGTACATGGTGAAGGCGATGAACTTGGTCTCGTTGAAGTTCTCGGGCACTTTGCGCGCCTTCACGGCGTACACAGTGCACACCACGATCAGCACCATGTTGTAGACGAGCGAGACGAGGAACGACGAGTCCTTGATGCGGCACTTGAGGATGACCTGGCGGCGGTCCGGGTAGTGGGACCGGACGCCTGGAGGCTCCACCAGCAGCCACACAGCCGTAGCCAGAAGCTGCACGCTGATAAGCAGAGTCGTTATCACAATCTGTGATTTGGGGCTGATGAAACTCGGCCGCTTGGCGGACTTGGTGGCGGACTCGAAGATGCGCGAGATGCGGTTGGTCTTGGTGAAGAGCGCGCTGTAGATGAAGGCGAACCCTAGACCAACACCGATTCGCTGGAGCGCACAGGCGGCTGCGCTGGGCTTGGTGAGAAGGAGGAAGGTGTTGCGGTAGCAGATGAGGATGCCGGCCAGCAGCATGTAGCTGAGCTCGCGACCAGAGGCTTTGACGATTGGCGTGTCGTCGTGGCGCAGGAACAGCGCGATCACGAACAGCGTCAGCACGATGCCTGAAACAGATTGTCGTGAGTGCTGGTGGGGAGGCCAGCTTCCGGTCAGCTTGATGAGCCTATGGAATTCTAAGATAATCACTCGATTTCAACAATATCAGGGAGACACCTGCATAAGTATGTGTTACAAATATATCAAATGTATTTCCTCATAACCAGTGCTATTTTTCTTGCTTGTCTAAAAATTATTTTTTGCATCCAAAGCTGGAGCAAAGTCACGCAAGGTAAGAACGTGACACTGACGGAATCAGGTTTATGACTGTTCTTTACCATGATATCAAAACCTTTCTCTCTTGGTCCTTGTTCATACCTACAACTGCAATGACGATGGGTCCGATGGCCAGTGGGCTGGACCACTTCATGTACTGCACCTCCAGGTCGTAGCAGGAGAGCTTGTCATCGTGTGGCCAGCGGCCGTGACCACAGTCCTCACAGGTGTGCTCGTCCCTCATGTACTCGTAAGGCTCGCAGCGGTCGCAGATCCAACAGCACGTGTCGCCCTGCCGCCGGAGGAACGTGTCAGCAATATTGAGCGTGTGGTCGTCCTTCATGTGTTCGAAACACTGACAATATGCTTAACTACCCACTAGGGTTCGGGCGACGCAGTCGGTTAGCGCACTCGGCTCTACCTGTGGCATTCTGTATGTGCAGAGCGTGGTGGGTTCGAGGCCACAGAGGCAGGGTTAGGCGCCCTGCCCTAGCTCTAGCCTGGCGTATTCCCCTTCCCCTCGACGTCATATGACCTCAGCAGTTGGTGCGTAGTCGAATCCAAAAAATTAGTGTTATTATTACTAGGTTCCCATCATACGCTGACCACATTTATTGTAAAATTTCCACTTGGTAAAGCAGGAGTATGCCTTTAAACAGTTTTGACTAACATTTTACCACCCCTGGAGCACCGTGGCCAATTGCAAACTTTAGTGGTCACCACGGTACAGTTCGTCGTCAGATCACTGTCGTAGTCAGATCGTAGTCTCCAGCATATCTGGAACATTCCTAAAAAAACTGAACGCTCCGCTGCTTTGGTTCTCTTCTCTGCTTCTTTCGAAGTCTCCAAACGGTAGTGGAGTAGCGATACCGGATTCTTTGCCCAAAAGTAAGCGGAGTATCGGGTAGCGGGCTCACAAAAATACAAAAGCCCCACCGCTTCAGATAGCCTGTTTAGAGGACCGCCATATAAAAAAGAAGAAAGGTTAGGAAATGGATATTGGGAGAAATGTTTTTCTCCGCCAGAAAAAACAGACACCGAATGAATGTGATTTTGTGGTTTTGTTTGCATATTTTACGACACAACTGGTAATGCTATATGCAATATACGAACAGGAATTTTCTTTGATATTTATTTTATAAAAAAGCTGGTTCGGGTAACGCTTTGGTAGCGTTTTATTGCTTATTGATTATTTGTTTCATGAGCAACAGGTTGTTCCCATTTAAAGTTTATATATAATACAAAAGAAGTATTAAGAATGTAGCGAAGTAGCGAGTGGCGGTTTCGCGACTTGGAAAAAAGTAGCGCTAGCAGCCTTAGCGGTTACAGCTAACCAAGGCAGCGGAAGTAGCAAAAACGACCTAAAAAGTTGGTAATGACGCCCACCTCCGCTAAAAGATGGGCAAGATGTAATGTCCTCCCGCGTGTTTATACGTTTTTTTTCTCGCGTGACTATTACAAGTGTGGCCGATGTGGCACCATTTTCAGTATTCGTCTAGGTTTTCCTGCGTCTGCGCGGAAGGGCCGTTTGCGAGCCAAATGGGCCGAATTCGGTGTGATTTATGCATAGAGAGTGTGAGTGGGACTTGTGTTTTAAAGCACGCCGGATCATATTCATTTCCGTTTTCTCCAAGCTTGCAGATTCATCAAATAAATTCCGAAAGCTGAAAGAAATGTGCCGTTTTGTCAGATTCAATACCCATCTCCATTCATATCCAATATCCGTCTCCTGCGTTGCAGTGGCTCTGATCCCGGTGCGCTTGGCGGAGCAGCTCGAGACCCTGGCTTTCGTTTTGAGCACCCATGCTGATACTGTCACTGGAGCTGCAGAATCCAACTCCTTCAGCGACCCCATTGCTGATTTGGCTGCTCTGGAGCTGGCCTACACACGGTCCCTGGCTGCTCGCATCGCCCAAGCCCACCCGCAGCCGCAGAAACAACCCCTGTATTTACTGTTACCGAACAAACCCTGCGTGGAACAATTGCTGCTATATACCTAAGAACCCGTCTCCAGCACTTCTCTGGTCTCGTCCTCAATATCGTGACCTCCCCGTTCCTGCCCCTGCGACCTACCTGCACATCCTATCGTTTTCCTGGTTGGAGTTATACCCCCGCGGTGTGCAACAACGGGATCGTTTTGGTCCCAGGGACGGTTAGTTCTCCCATTACTTCGACGCTACGACGTCAGGTTTCTCCGCAGTAGGACTGAGTCCCACTCACTCTCTCCGTATCCAGAATTTCTGCATCATCGGACCTCCTGAATACGTGCAGGGATCCCCGTGAGGTAGCCTGGTGGTTTCGAGACCCATGATGTCGGCCAAACACAGAGAAGGCTGATCCTCTGCTTTTCTACTCTCATTACCGTAGTTTCCTGCACTTACTGACGCTGGGATGCGTGGAATAAACTGTGTCCATAGAAAAACCTAGGATGAAAGAGATTATAAACAAACTTAGTTATATTTTACACCTTAACCATATTTCTCTTTGGTTGTTCGACAACACTACTGCCCACGAGCAGACGTTCCCGTGGCCATGGCGAAACAACGCTGCAACGTTAACCTGGAGCATATTATGTTAGGGACTCGATGTATCCGTGCGTAAGCTTATAATGATCAACAGAAATGTTCGGTTTGAAATCTGGAAAAAGTATGTCTATGTAATATTTCGTTTGCATTTATGGAAAACAAACTGTTAAGAATTCTACGGTTGCCAATTCGGTGTCAGGATTTATAGTCTCTTTTTTCCAATTCGCAAAAATTCCAGAAATATGAACTAATATTTTCTTTTTCCGCTCGTTATATTTGAAATCTCGTCTTCTATAAGGTGCTGATTTTATACATCAATGCCTGACTAAAAAGCTCTTCCGTGCTGAAGCTTCAGTTTATATTATTGAACGGGGCTGGTCGTGAAACCCAGAATGATTTATTAAAGATTTGTTTTCCTGTCTGAAACCTTAATAACTCTGCATCAGAACCTCGTTGTCTCTGGCTGTTTTTCCGAGCGTGAAACAAAGGCATTTGAAATCAGTTTGAAGGTCTTGGCTTGGCGACCGCCGACACACTAGCTGAGAGTGGACGAGAGCGACGAAGGCGTTGATACTCCCTCGAACTTCGTTTCTGTTCGGGTTATAGAAAACAAAGCAGATATGATAAAACAGATGTCGCAGTGGAATGTATTTTGTTTTGCCAATTCAGTGATCATATCATACTGGTTGCTTCCTCACAGCTATTTGGAAGCTAGATTCAGGTGCGGTGGTGGGAATTGTTTCCCTGTGGCACGGCCGCCATTCAAATTATTGATGAATCAGTGACATATCATCTCTCTCTTTTTTCTTGTTTCTGTAATACTGTTATACGGTTTTTAACACTAATCTCTTCCTGGAAACGCATTTTCCCTTTGTTTTTCTTCAAATGTGCTTGAGACGATTAACGGGAATGTTACTTGCATAAAGGTCATGAATGCCAAATACATTTCCTCATGCGTTATCAAGGGGATAGGTGGCTGAGTGGATAGCATCAAAATCTCCTAAACCACAGGTCGTGGGCTTAAGTATCGGCGGAGCCTCTGAATAAGTCGATCTGATCCCCAAAATCCCTTCCAACAGGGTGAGAGTAGGTGATGCCGTATAACCTTGGCAGTTGGTGCGTCGTTGAACCCCAACAATTATTATTATTATTATTATTATTATTATTTATTATTATTATTATTATTATTATTATTATTATTATTAATAATAATAATATATGAAAGGTATGCAGTGATACCTTTCACTGCGAGTCTATACTAACCACACCTATACTCTTACTAACAATCTAACTATCCTCTCACACTTCTTTCTTCATGCGGCGGCTGCCCAGCCGGAGAGGGGAGCTGCAACTTCACCTCCGGGTTGCAGGGTAAATTCGCGGCACCCTGGCCAGGTGTTTAGCGCACTTTCTAAAATACGAAATTATTGAGTTAACGGAGGTTTTCGAGTAACGTATACAAGCGGACATCAATAGCTGACACACAAAATTCTAAATTCTAAATTCCAAATTCTAAATTTCAAACTCTAAATTTAAGGTCTTCAACCACAGAAATAACCTTCGCACTCTGCGGGTCTAAACTCATTAAAAGACCTCCCTTGGCATGGCTATGCCATTGCCACGATCGTCCATTTGCAAGCTAAAATATATTGCAACCCATTACTTGAAATAACTCCCATTGCTTTAACAGACTAACGTAGCTTACCCTCACACAAAATTCTAAAATTCTCCCACACACTCCTTTAGAGGCGGGCAAAGGTGCTATGCACAGAACGCCTAATAAAAAGCCATTGATTGATTTATTATTATTATTATTATTATTATTATTATTATTATTATTATTATTATTATTATTATTACCATACGCTATTGCTATTTCCGAGTCAAGGCAAAGACATCAAGTGTATAAGGAAGGGCTCGTGTACTCAATTCCCACTTGATAAAACTGATCGAGGGTCCATCTCAAAATAACGCTTTCGATCGAGCCTTCTGCCGTTCTCTACCACTTGGCTATGTGGACTGATGGAAATGACTTTAACCCGGGTGAAAATGGACTTCCTCAGTGGTGTTCTTCAGAAGATCTTTCGTCTCCTACCTTTTTCTTCACGGAAGTCACAACTTGTCGTCTTACAACTTAAATGTCCACTGAAGTTTACAATTGAGGTTTTCATACATTTACTCGCTCTGCTCCGGGTTATGTCCCCCCCCTTACTAGAAAGATAAGCCCGTGGTGAAAAATTCCTAAACTAAGCCCTGAACAGGATCGAACTAAATCCCATTCTGGTCAGTGCACCACTTGAGTTCCATTTACACGTTGATGTATGGCTCCGATAAGTTGGTGTCGACTCATTGACACTGATTTACGCCACCAGCGCACTCGCTTTCAAACGGCATGCTGGTGCTTATCGCGTCTTTCTCCCTTTGAGCCGGTTTATGGCTAACTTAACAGGTGTCAACCCAATATTCCTGTGTCACCCCCCATTTGCTTTCCATCCAACTGCAATGTCTGTGCTTTGAAAACGGACAAGTCACCCACAGCCGCTGAATAGTTTGTTCCGCATCGATTGGAAGGAATATGAAAACTCTCATGAACATGAGTGGCATTCTGTTGGTAGTGACTAGGCATAGATCTACATGGAAATAGTGCCTACCTTGCTACGTAGTGTCATCGGAAAATGATGTTTTTTTAGATACAACTGCACTGATATATGGGATAGTGTCGTGATGAGAGCCGTTACTGTGCTTCCAGGTTTGGTGGACAAATTACCAAAATTGTAGAATGAGTGAGTGAGTGAGTGAGTGAGTGAGTGAGTGAGTGAGTGAGTGAGTGAGTGAGTGAGTGAGTGAGTGAGTGAGTGAGATAGCGAGAGAGTTGATACGTTGACAGAAAAATTGTGTGTATGCCTTGTTCCACTGCGCCTTGAAGCCGACCAGAACCTTCACTATGCAGCGCTCCCGTTAGCTCCTGTGCTGTGAAGTCAGTATGTGCTAAATATGAAGTGTGCGGCAAAAATTGCCGAAGGTATGCGAAGCAACATATTTTGTTACCTTGAAAGAAAGGGTACATATCGAGTTCTGAAAAGGCCATTAACAGCAAAACATGTGTTCAAAAGTGTTTTTCTCCATTTCCGGGAGTCGCTTGCAGGTATTTTTGATCAGTGTCACTTTTAATTTGTATCTCTGTTGCTATGGCTCAAGAGTCCTCACCATTTACCTATGTGTGCTTGATAGACCCCATGAGCGCTTTCTACCCGGGAATAGATCCCGTAATAACTTCATTGCCACCACCGCTCCTGTTGAGAACAAATTACCTTTTTCTCAGTTTAATGACATATGTGACAATTTATCCGCCACATAATATTGACATGTTCGTGGTATTATGTGAAGATATATCGTCGTGTGAAATCATTAAATCCAATCAATTAACCGCTGCAAACTTCTGAGTCCAAAATGAGCACCCTTTGTTCATAGAAGCCGCAGCCCAAGTACAAGACGTGCCTGCGTGAAGATATACCGTCGTGTGAAATCATTAAATGCAATCAATTACCCGCTGCAAACTTCTGAGTCCATAATGAGCACCATGTGTTCATAGAAGCCGCAGTCCATGTACAAGACTTGCCTGCGTGACTGCACGACACCCCTGCTCCTAATTTTGTCGGCGCTCGCTTTGTCTTTGTTGTCATGTGCCCTGCACGCAGCCGCGCCACCACTCCTTGCTTTTCCCGTCAGCTCCCCACTAACGACCCGCTGCCGCAGCGCCGGCGGGCATTCGCTGCAGCTCTCCTGACCTTTGGGAGAGCTGGCGTGACCCGGCACGCGTGGCTGCCACCGTCTGCGGTGTTTGGCAAAGAGCCAAGCATGCTCTGCAGCGTGAAAAGCGTTTTCCGTTATGAAAGACATGGATTGTTTCAGTACGTAGTTTTTTAAGAGAAAGACTAGTGACTCCTTGAAACATTTTGCCTACTTTTTGTGTCGTACCCCCCCTCTATCTCTTTTGCTCTGCTACCTGAGTTATTGGCTCACTTCTGTAAAGCGACGATCTGGATGAGCTATTCATTCTTGCATAGTCTGTTTCACTATTTTCGGCTGCCAGTGTGCCGTCTATTTATTGGCCCGAAATCGCTATCAATAGCTAAATCTCGTTACTTGTGGCAGTTATTTGAATATACTGCGTAAGCGAGATCGCCCAAGCTTTCTAAATCATCGCATCGTATAAAATTCACCGCTATGCCTACTATATTGCCATGTTTGTTGACTTTTGTCAAATAAATTCGGTAATACAAATCCAAACAATTGAGTCCACAGGCTAAAATCAGTAAATGTAACCTTATAAGTAAATTGCATCCAGGAAACCTGCACTTCGCTCCGAATGCACGTCTGAACTTCATCTCCAATGTTTTTGTAAGGCGAAAAAAGTTTGCAGCAGTAGACAGAGAAGATCGGAGGTCAGACAGACCCCGATCCTCGCAAGTTAGTTGGGGAAATCTCGGGGAATCGGAAGAATGAATATTTTACAACTGACCCCGGTGCCCAATGAGTGGTAAATAGTCTCTTCAATTTGACAAATCATTACAATTTGGTGCCTAACATACTCATTACGTGGGTTGGGGACAATCATTTTCTCTCTTGTGTGACTCCAAAATACCTTTTCTTTCGGGAATGTTTCGTTATCTTGGGATAGAAACTAATCTCCGATAGGGAAAATGAATAGCTTTTCTGGCCTCTGGATTGATTGACGTCAAGCGGGCCTGATCAATGTGAGCGCGCGAATATTGAATGGAAGTGGAAGGGTGATCTCCCTACCACAGTACAGGTATGAGCAAAACAGTGAGAATTCTAAGGCAAAGCCAGTGAGGTTATCTGAATGATGGGCACCTTTGCGTCGAGGGAGTTACGGCAATGCATAAATTTACCGTAATTTTAGACAGAACCAGCCAAGATAAACTGATGCATTTGAAGTGCTTTTAGCTGAGGAGGAAGATATAAGTTTAGAGGTTGACTGGAGCTATTTTGTAACATGGACATGCCATTTTTGTTCTGTTTTTGTTATATTCTTAACTAAGAGAATCTCGCAGTTGTTCTACAAGGTAGTCTAGATATCAATAATACGTTATGGGTTAGTGGCAAAAACGGTCGGGTTTTTTTCCTGACTATTATTCATTAAGGTTAGATATTAAAAAAGTGGTAATGAGGAGAAAAATAAAAAACCTGATGTTTTAATCTTTGAATCGTAGACACTGGTTCAGGGACAGATTCAATGGTTTCAGGTCATGCGGCGCAAAGCGCGTCCCTTCATAAATGTGCAGGGACGTTTAGAATAATGGGGAAAGAGGCTGGGCTTTTTTGCTTATTTCTTTACGTGCAGCGTCTTAGCGCTATTGTTTAATAACACGAACGTAAGGAAGGCATGGTCTCTTGTTCCTATTTTTGCGTGTTGTTTAATTGAGCCGCATGCTTCAATGGATGCTAACCTTATTTGAGATTTGAAATCATACATAAATTCGGCGAGGAAAACAGAAACTTGGTTTGCGTCTTTCATTTTCCCAAACATTTTCTAGTTTTCCAAAACTTCTACCGGGAAAAAATTATCGCCTGATTGGAAAACATGTCCTGCCGCCTTCATTCTGCCTGGCCTGATGGAGGCGGAACCATGCGGAAGTGGGGAAAATTTCTGCTCATGAGGTGCCTTTGACGATGTAGAAACAGAACATCCTAAAATTTGTCTTACGAATGAATGAATAATGAGTGAATAATGAATGTGAATAAATAACTGTCTCATGAATGTTAACATTGAGCAGTTTCACCGGGCCGGAGATCCGTACCTGTTGCATCCGCTTCACTTCACCGACGTCGCAGGGCAGGGCGCAGACAGAGACCGGCACCAGCCTCGGGCCCATAGCGCCGGGGTACACCGCCTCCTCCTCCGTCACCACCCTCCCCAGCGACGTCACTTCCATACTCTCCAGCTGAAACCAGCGGATGACGTGCGATGACATGGGGCAATACTATACTCCAGACGTCAGCGGGAGACAATGTTTTGGCATCCATCCCGTTTCGTACCATGTAAGACTGCTCCGGACCGATCCGTACAAAATACAGACATTCAACGAGTGATTCCATCCTATGCAGTTCCAATGTCTCCGGTGAAAAATCCTGTTTAAACACAATTGCATTAAACCAGTTCCCACGCTGGGCGGGAGCCAAACAACATGCACATTGCCAGGCCTGACTTTTGTTGGGGCAAGCATATGGTGGTGCTCAACCTTTTTACAGTGTGGAAGGATGGGCTACAATAGCAATAGCTGTCGTTTTCTTCTGGACTCAACTTTTATCTCGTTAGAACACCAAATCTAATTTTGTCTTTAAACCCCACTTGTCTTGTTGCTTGACGCGCGCCTGGCGCGCTTGGCAGAAAAGTCAGGCACGCGTGTGATACCGTGATGAGTGCTGTTTAAAGGCGGCACTCGGTTTGGTGTTAGGGTAGAGTGGGGTAAGACGCATACGTTAAGGGAGAATGTGTCTGTACCAATCCTGCGTAGATGGAATTGCCTTATTTTTTCTTTATTAACTTCTGGCTTTGCCTGTCTACACTCAGATAGATGTTTGGGACTCTGACACTATGCGAAGTGTGCAAAATTTGTTTTTTCTTGAGACCATGTAAAGGGCGTTTTACCCCGATAGCGGGGCAAAACGCCCTAGCCCCGGGGTAAAACGCCGTCACATAAGGCCCAGCGCATATTGTACCTCGTCACATGAACAAGTAGGAGCATTGTTGTAATTACGTTTTACGATGGTCTTGTGACAAAGTGGACAAGTTATTCGAGGCATTAAAGCTCGACACGCAAAAACAAGCATATAGGCTTTTTTACCTATTATCAAAAAACGCAAAAGCAATTTAAGGTAAAGCTCCAACATCTTTTAGGGCACGCAAAGCACCTTAAAGCGCCTCCGGTTTATTCTGCTCACAAGTGGTTTTTCTTCGGTATGTCTTCCCATATTCTGGAACAGGATGTCAGGGTAGGATGAGGATGGGTATGTATAATATGGAAAATTTAGTTAACAACGATGTTAGTTCGGGATCGCTATAAGCAAACAGTGCTTCGAGCAGATTCATGACGAAGGTAGGTATTTAAGAGGTCGGCGGATCCAGGAGCAACTTTTGGAGGGGCCAAACCAACGTTGGGGGGGGTAAATCAAGAACAAATCGCGAAAACAAAGTATTTCTAATGAAAAAACTGCCAAAATTTGGTCTTTGAGAAGGCAAAATATACATGTTTAGCCCTTGGTGGGGTCACGGTCCCTTTAGTCCCTTTGGATCCGTCAGTGATTTAAGGCCACCCCTCAAGATAACCAAATGAGAGCAAACCTAAACAATTTCCTGTGTGCTATAGGAGCTAATCTTTGAAACTCGACTTCTTCTGTTACGGTGATTTTTTCTAACCCAACGTACTTCGCCATCACGATCAGTGGTAGGCGTGATGGTGGTAGTAGCGATAGCAGCCCTACCTCCATGCCCAACCTATCTTAAGAATACACTTATACATTGGGTTAAAACGCCCACCAAATATTAGGGTAAGACGCCTGGGGCGTCTTACCCCGCAGTAGACATGGGCGTCTTACCCACATAGCAACGGCAGCACCGCAACAAAGATTTCTAAATTCTGCGGCGTTTCCATGCCACATAGTGACTGTCAAAATGTCGCCCAAACTTGCTGTTTCAACCGTACAAGTTGCCGTGAGTACATCTAAATTGCATAGAATACAATCACAACTTTAATGTAGTTTGTTTTTATATCCGGAGGGGCGAAAACAACAAATACTTGCTGAAAATTACCGGAGCAGACTAGGCGCGTCCAAACACGCTCAGGACCCGATCAAAAAGACCGCTACCACAAAAAATACTGGATGGAGGGTCCAGTCCTTACATCAGCCTGTAGGTGGTAGTAGGCGTCTTACCCAGGTGGGCGCGTTGCCCCACTCTACCTTACAAATATGGAAGTTGAGTCCCGAAGAAAACAACATATATTCGTGCTGTAGCCCAATTTCCCAGCCTGCTCCCCTCCCCGCTACCTAAGAGAACCCTGGGGCACCGTTCATGTAGGCCAGCCAGCTGGACGGGCAAAGCCGCCGTTCGTGTATACGCGGCTACAGAGTCGGAATAAAGGCCCCGTCTGAAATGAAATCAGGACATTTCTTTCCAGCTTGCTCCACGATTCAAATCCCATTTCCCGTTCAATGCACACGTCTACTTTCTTGGATCCCCAGGGATTTTTCGGTTTTTCACGCTTGCTTATTTAGGCACCTAACTTAAAAGTTATGTTATTCATATTTTTAGATTTGCTCTTCATGCCGTAATAACGAACGAGCAGTAATTAGTAATGTATATATCGTAATTTTCAGTCTGTTTTAGTGCATCACTTAACGGTAGCACACATCTGCATCACAAAGCTCTAATGTTTTAATTTTCAATGCTCACTACACTAAGCCCTTCCATTCACCCTTCATTGGCAGATGACTCCATTACGGAGCCGAGAACAACAGCCCCAAGTCTGGCCACCACCTGCCAACAACACACACACAACGCACTAAGCTTTGGCAGTATGTGTTCACCTCGTCGACAGGTTCCTCCAGCAGGATGACGCCATCATCACCAGCACCATCAGCGGCGTCGGTGGTGTTGGCCAGTGAGGCCACCCGCTGGGGCCTGTCCGTGGTGCCCGGCGCCGGGTCTGGGGCGTAGGTGTTCCACTGGACGTCAGCTGCACGCATGTCCAGTCGCGGCTTCCCCTCGCGGTCCCACCGGCCGATCACCTGCCCGTACGGGGCCCGAGGTCAGCCCGCATCCACCCCGACTCACCCCCATGTTAGTGGTGTTAAGGTTGGGTGTTCCCTGGGCCATTACCGATCCGATTTTCAGTTGTGTTGCACTTAGCTTTGTGAGGATTATCCACCTAGGTAATCTACCCCGGAAATGACCAGTTATAGGATATAAATGTTTATACTTGACTGGTATCTATAGTATGTTTAGTTTACTGTTGTATTTATGATTGTTATATTTGTATTGCTATTTAGATTGACACCTCTACCCAACACTGATCGGACGCACACTGCCGCAGCGCGGCAAACAGCTGATTCGCGTGCTTGAAATTGGCAGCGTGTCAGGATAGTAGGTTGTTCAGCTTAACTGAACTGCGATCGAGTTTGGCATTGTCTAGCGATGCACGGGTCTTTTATCAGCTCCTATGTACCACAGACAGATCCAGGATTGTCGATCGGGGTTATAGGGTCGGGGAGGGGGGGCACTTTTGGACGGTAAAACCCATCAGGTTTTGCCGCCGCCAAAGCCTATCGCGGGGCGCTGATACATGTGTACTAGGGAGGCTGGTTGAGAAACGGCATTTCGGGGGGCATCGACTTCTCAGGGGGCGCAGCGACCAATTCAGGGGGTGCCGAGGGTCGATGGGGTGGGGGGAGCAAGTGCCCTTTGTCCCTGAATCCGCCTATGCTATGTACAGCTCTTGTATTGATTTTGCCGGCTTGGTTTGGCAGGGCTTGTGCGTACCTGAGATGTACTGATTATGACAACAGTTCAAGGATTTGCAAAATTACAGCCGAGGTTTCATCCTAAACTGTCGAAGACAACCATGTGATTTCACCAAGAAAGCATGCTCCTGTAACTGGCCGTTGAGCAATCGCCATGTCTATCTAACCTTTTTATTTCGGTCATGCTGCCCACCACGCGCACTGCTGCGTTAGTTTCAACTCTTTCCACGAATGTGCCGCTTAATGGTTACGGTTGCCTTTTATGGATATTTAGCGTGACAAGGCTGTCGTTAGTGACTGGCAAGTCAGTCGGATCAGCACCGTCAGTGGCCCTGGAATGTTGGTCATGTAAACACGTGTGCAACATATTGACTTGCTAACTGGAAGATGCATTGCGACTTTATTGGGATTGGCAGGAGCGGGGCGGTGTTGGCGGTGGTTTGGAGCGGGTCCAGAGCTGGGCTGATGCATGCGAGCGGATTTCGACGCCAATTGACGTCAACCGGAAAGTTATTCAGTGAATGGTGTTCGATTAGGATGGGATTAGGGACTCATAATTTGTATAGGATAGGAGAGAAACCCTTTTTGAGGATCATCACTTTATTGGGATAGTATTAGGAGCCTTTAATTTGACTTGCATCATTGAGTATTATGTGCGATATTTGAGGAATGAAGGAGCAAACACGGGAATGGTCTCATTTATTGGGAGAGAGGTTTTACTTTTTTAAGCAGCCAGTTCAGTTTTGACAAACAATATTACATAAACTATTATGCTCTGATCAGGCGTAAATTCAAGTTCAATCTTACACGTTCGCCAGAAACAAGATACAAGTTTGAAACACGGACATCGTGTTTGCACCCAGACCTGCCCACCAAAGTAAGAACCTGAAGTCACTCTCTGACGGCTGTCAATCGCTTTGACGCAAAATTTGTGATCTGAAGTGAATGCGCAGTATTTCTGAAATGATCGACGGACATTTTTCAGTTTGGTTTTGATTTAATGCGGTTCGCCGCAATTGGACAGCTTGACACACAGCTGGAAATTGTAGCTCGATGGAACGACTGTGAACGACTTCAACGCCATTGAACGTCCGGCATTCATGCTACGACACATGAAAACCGTGCCTAGATATTGCTGTCCCACACCAGTTTTTCACCAGGGATTTGCAAGCGTTTGCTCCATCGCCAGTTTTTCACCAGGAATTTGCAAGCGTTTGCTCCATGGCTGATTTTTAATATCACTGACAGATGTACCACGGGCATACTCACGTCTATAATTCGTTTTCCCGTTTCTGCCCTCAATATAAATTTAACCCGTGTGTCGAACAAACATTGAGAGGGCAACATCTCGACAGACGACGCGAGTGCCGGTATTACCTCATACGTGTGCCCTCCTTGCGGAGTACTCTGGTAATTGAAGATGGTGTAGCGCGCCATGCCGTCGCCTCTCTCATCAAAGGTCACCTTGCTGCCAGCCTCATCTGCAACCAACACGCACTCATTTGTATCAGCATACATTATGTGCATGGGCGTCTAGAGCGACAAGAGGGGTTGGGGCATGCGCCCCCGCAATTTGTTCACCAGGGGCACGTCACCCCGAAATGTGGAAGCCCTGGCTGCTTGCATTTTCTCTACCTTGGCAGCGTGAACCTACATGATTGTAACCGATTTTCTAGTATGTAGTAGACGCATGCATTGTATTCGGCAAATAACATTGCACCAGAATACGATAGAAAACGGATTGGTGCACAAGCGCGGAACTAATATCTAAGCGCCCCTCTTGAACTCGCGCCTCTCCTCGACGTTGCTGTGCTGCTCCGCTCACGCTCCACGAGGCACCTTTCATGCTCGGGCTTCGCCTCCCCTCCCCGCGTCCTTCATCTCCCTTCCCCCCGGTCTTCGCCAGGATGGAATCCGCTCCAACCCCCCCTCCCCCAGTAGCAAACCCCAGAACGGCGCCCCTTAATGCACATCGGCTTCTTTCATCATGGAAAAACTCTCGACTCCTAATTTCGTTAGGGAAATGATATATGAATAGTTAATACGTAGCTTGGACGTGGGCATGCCCAGATAAGAAACTGATAATGCTGCTTCGTTTGTTTCGAGTTATATTGACGTATACACTACTCTGATGTATCCATGTTTTCGGTGCGGGGATGAATACTCGCGGTGGCGGTTTATGCCGCCATGGGGGAGGGGGCACCCTTTGTGCACTGAAAGGGGAACGCGACCCCGAAACTACATTTACGCATTTCTCAGGGGTTGGTGTTTCAATAGCCAAGCTGGGACGTGGCGGAGAAAATGTGGCCAAAGGGGCTCCTCTGTCTGGGGATGGGCAGCCAGACAGTCAAACAGAGGTCTGCGGCTGACAGTGGACGGGCGGCAAACAAAGAAAGACGCGGGAAAACACGGCGGCCCTGTCAGGCACACCTTCTTAAGTCAACGTTAGCCCTCGCCCTTACATGGAGATTGTTGCAACCCACTTAGTGTTTTTGGATATGGCCCGAAAACGGTGACGATGCAGCTCGCGGTGCTTCGCACAGCTCAGGGACATTCGTTGCGCCAGTATTGAAGGAAGATCGGGGCTATTTCGCGTCATCGACCCATAACCTCATTTTTTGGGGAGTATTTCAAACCAATTTTTTATTGTTACTATTCATGGCTTTGGTTAATAAGATAAGTAGAACATTTATTGCTGCACAAAGCCTAGTCTGAGTATAATACCCGACCGGTTTCGGGAGCATCTCGCCCCCGTTTTCAACTCATCGACCCCAGCCGAACATGATTGGATCGTCAACAGTGCCGACGTGGAATTGACAAGAGCGCAGCGATCAGTCTTGAATAAAGGCTTGAACTTTGCCATCGCCCCCAAGAAGGTGCCACTTATGGAAATAATCACTGAAGTTGAAGCAACATGTGCCACACTACCTAAGATGGAGGCAGATCAAGTACGTATAGAAACTCACAAAGTTTTATCTCGTCCATTACCTATCGAAAACAACATTACGAAAGACGAGTGGCTCGGTTTGAAAGCTTTGCGTGATAACGAAGACCTTATGATTCTTCCTGCAGACAAAGAGAGGAAAATATGCATAATGAAAAAATCAGAGTATATCACGAAAGCAGAAACTATACTTGATGATAACCAGACATACAAAGTGGTTACGAGAGATCCAACTAACTCGACCAACCAGAAAATGATTGATCAGCTGCAAGCACTAAAGAAAACTTGGCGGTTAGATGTAGGAACTTACTGGCATCCAGCCCCCGTTCAAGTTGCCTGGCATTTTGCGGCGGTGACGTCATCGCCGCGATGCCGCAGGCGTTTTGCGGCTTGAAGTATCGGCAAACTGGGTATATTTGACATAGTCAGTAAAGCTTGCAAATGACTGAAAGACGTCAAAAATGACTTAGTTGACAAATTTGATCATATTTCTAGCCAGTACAGAGTTTCTGCTGCCCTAAGACCGGCCTGCAGGGACTTCAGGTGTTTTTCTCGCAGTGGTGTTCCGTTGCTCATAAGAGTCATTATCAGTGTAATGGCTTCGTAATTTCATCCTTCACGTCATCGTTGCTTAGATGAAAATACGAAGTACGGGTCTTTCCAACGGAGCTTTCCTAGCGAGACGCACAAATTGTTTGAGGTACCGCGTGGTGGCGGATTCAAGACTTATTTTGGGGAGACTAGAAGACTTAAACCTCCCCCCACTGCCAGTGGCGGATACAAGGGTACTAGGGCTCGAGCCCCCCCAATGTTAGTGTCTAGTAAATGCATGGCCGATGCTGATGTGAGGCAATGGCGGGGAGGCTCGAACCCCCTTGCCCCACCCAAAAATGTCTGCACCCGCCACTGTCTCCGACCACAGCCTCCCAACAGCCTTTGCTTATACAGATATTAGTAGACATCTCGGAGGGCCCTCAAAATTTAGGAGGCTCGTGAGCCCCATATCCGCCACTGGTACCATAGGCGGATCCAGGGGACAAAGCCCGGGCGGCTGTCCCCCGCGCGATGGCCCTCGAGGTGTCTCTTGAAATTGTCACAGCGCCTCCTGAAAGGTCGATTGCGCCACCTGAAATGTCGCTTCCCACCCCCCTCCGCAGGATGCGGAAAGCAGCACCCGCCGATAGGATTTGGCGCCCACCTGATGGGTTTTGCCAGCCAAAAATTGCGCCCCCTGGTCCGAATGAAGCCCCCTGGTCTGGATGACACCCCCTCCCAGGAAGAATGCCCCCGCCCCCCTCCCGACTGGCAATCGTGGATCCGCCTATGACTAGTGCCCTGTATATATAAACAGCCCAATTACAATAACTTTGGGTAAAATTTCATCACACTTACAGGCTTCAATGGGGTGAGTCAGAGGCGTAGCCACGGAATTTTTTACGGGGGACAGGAGTGGTCCGGCGATGATGACAAGGGAGGAGGAAGAGTTGACACTTAGCGGATGCAGGAGACAAGGGGGCACTTGATCCTCCAATAGCCAATGGGAAGCACATCCCACGTCCATGCTGCTTTCGTCGCCCATTACTGCAACTGTTAGAGCGATCGGCACGTGTTGCATTTAGGCTTTGAGCAACGGCTATAATCCGGCTCTGAGGTGCTATCTTTCCTACTATCGTTACTGTTTCCGTATTTACCGAAACCCACTCCCTTCACCCCGTATGTCGTTTCATTGGTTTTTATTCTCGCTCGGTCCCGTCATGTTTTTCTTTTACTCTTAGGGTTGCGGCTCAGTAAAAAAAGTGTATTCCATGGCTCTTTTCCTAAATATTTAAACTCAATTTATCCAAAAAGCTTAAATTTCAGCCCTCAAAATAAGGAGCTGTTTCCTTTCTTAGTGGATACCAAACAAACAACCAAAATTTTACTAGTAGAAAACTTGAACCAACCTGGGATTCTAGGGCCTTGCTGGCATCTACATCCTGGAACTAAAGGATCAAGCAGCCTGCCAAGATTCTATGGTCTTCCGAAAATACATAAGACCAACTTACCCTTACGCCCAATTATCTCTGCAATCGGGTCGTCTACCTACGCCTCGGCCAAGTTCGTGAGCAGCCTGCTTTCGCCGCTAGTAGGACAGTCACACCGTCATGTGGTCAACTCCATGGAGCTCGCCGGCATCTTGCGAGAAACAACCATACCAGAAGATTATATCCTGGTGTCGTTCGACGTTTCCGCCCTCTTCACGAGCGTTCCACTCGACATAGTTCTGCCCAAGGTCAGAGACATCTTGGAAAACGACCCATCCCTGCCAGAACGGACAACGCTATCACCGGACGACATCACAGGCCTGCTGGCATTCATCCTCAGAACGACGTGCTTCCAGTTTAGGGGGAAATACTATCAGCAACTTTTTGGAGCGCCTATGGGTTCCCCTGTCGCTCCGGTTGTAGCGAACATTTTCATGGAACATTTGGAGGAGCAAGCACTAAATTCAGACACTATCTGCTCACCATACAATTGGCATAGATATATGGATGATGCAGTCTCTGCTATGAGACCGCGTGACATCGAGACCTTCAAGGAATACCTCAACTCTTTCTACCCATCCATCAAATTCACCGTCGAGAAAGAAGAGGATCGCAAGCTTCCATTCTTGGACATGACACTTCATCGATCACCTAGTGGCCAAATCACCACGGATGTATACTACAAGCCGACATCTAGCGGCCAGTATCTAAACTACCTGAGTCACCACCCTAGAGAACACAAGAGTACGGTCATCCAAACCCTGGCTCGGCGAACTTTTACCATCTGTGACAACGACGAGAAGAGGAAGGACGAGCTATCGAACATAAGGGCAACGTTGAAGGCCAACAACTACCCATCGAAGTTCGTGGAAGCGGAAATTCGGAAGACAGAAGATAGACACCAGCAAACACACGACCCATTGGTGAGAACTCAGCTACAGCTACATACCATGACGACAAAAAACCAGCCAGAATTAACTAAGGCCAAGAAAGATCACGTGCTAGTGATCCCATATATAGAAGGAGTATCGCAACATATTCGACGCATATGTTCTAAATTCAACGTTAGAACATATTTCAAGCCACATCAAACGATCAAACAATTACTGGTCAAACGCAAGGACAGGATAGACAACCGGAAAAAAACCAGGCCCAGTATACGAGATGGACTGTCCAAAAGTATACATTGGAGAAAGCAAAAGGATGATGGAAGTCCGACAAGACGAACACCGAAAATCTGTACAAAAACTAATCCGAGGGTCAATTGACGAGAGAGCAGCTGAGGCCACTGCGGAAGATTCATTCAAGAAGGATCATGATATCAAATGGGACGCCACAACGACTTTAACTTTCGACTCAAGGCAAAAACAGCGGGAAATAAAAGAAGCAATTTACATACAAACCACCATGGAACCAACAATGAATAGAAACATCGGCACCATCTTCTCGGGATTTTTGGACCTCTTAAAACGCCAGTTAAACAAGAGTTTGAATTGAAAAAATAACACGTGCTTAGAGCTCATAATTCTTAAATGATTCGTCTTGTTCACAGCTGAGATTGTTATTTCAAAGTGTACTGTCTTCGTGTTTTTCGCTTAGGTTCATTTCATAGTGTAATCATCATCTCCCTTGAAACTGGGGGCGAGATGCTCCCGAAACCGGTCGGGTATTATACTCAGACTAGGCTTTGTGCCGCAATAAATGTTCTACTTATCTATTTTTTTTTTACTTTTCATGCTTTGTCCTACGTTTTCTCGGACGACGTGACTTCAGCCTTGACCTTGACGTGACTTAAGTTGACTTTCTGTGGCCTTTGGTGACCTTATGTGGCCTTTATCAGTTTGTTAGGTTTTGTTTGACGTTTGGTTACCGGAATGGGTGAACTGTGCGTTGTAGCCTGCATTTGATTATTTTTGTGAATGCAGCCGAATTTCGAGGGAAAAATAACTACAAAATTATTGTTTGATGTTAAATTCGAATTCAACATCCAGCACTACCCCTAGTTCCTGTAAAATATAACGCTAGACATCGTGGCAACTTTGCATTGTCACTGTCAGTGACATTTGACCTTAGACCCCTTCTCACGCCTTACCTGCGGGATGTTTCAGAATAAAAACTTTATTATTTTTAATCGATCGTAATGAGGGCATAAGTAAGTTTCTGGTCCGGGTTTTATATCAGTCGAAGGCAAATTTTGAAAAATTTAGGATCTTGCATATTTTGATACGTATTTTAATTTTCACTTCCTCACAATTGTCTAAAACAGTGTTGAACATTATATTTTTGTGCACGAATGAATAATTTCCGTAGAAAATTACGAGATTATCACACCTAACAAGCATCACGCTTATGAGATTGCAAACATTACTTCATCGCTTGTACATCACAGTCCACACACGCGCACACAGTCTCCCGCAATTAATTCTCCAAAATCCCAACTCTCACGCTCAGGCAAGCCCGGGCCCAATCAAGCAACCCTAGTCTGCTCCATGTCTCTCGCTCTGTAGGGAGCGGCAAGATTTTTGCGCTGTGTCCGCCGCATCGAGTCATTCATATGGAAAGTAGAATCATAACTTTGGCCAAGAATAGTAGGCTTGTGATATTATTGCAAAATTGGCTCACGCGCCATACTTTCGTTCTAAAGCCTTTTTGGAGTAATGCCAGTTCGGTTTCTCAAATACAAATTTGAATATATCACCTTTCTTATATTATGTTTCCAAGCGTATTTAAGATAAAAACAACCTAATGCTCATGAAATATGTTTTCCAAGCATGTCCTAGAATTCCTCGTTCAAATCGCAGCTTTTTCTAATAATTTGAATGATTTTCAGTGCTTTCTGAACGTTTCAAATACACGATTCTTTCTGAAACTTCCTGTAGAAAGGTCACATATAGGTGTATACTACATATGAAGGGAAATGCAAATGTCTCCTAATCACTTTGAGCTAGGGACGTTGCCACGAACTGTTTTTTCATGGGGCCAGATTCCAAACGGTCCTCCTATCCCTGATCCCATGGTTGACCTCAATGTTTTGGGGGCCTTCGTACCTGGGACAGGCCAGATATTCAGTTTCGTTATGCTGACCCATTATAGGCCATTTTTCGGTGCAATATCTTCCCAGATTGGACAAGAGGCCTCGTATGTATTCCAGGGGTCTTAAATATAGATAAATACATACGAAAACTGACGCTTGGGCCTCCTCTGCTCTAGATGGGGCTTCCACATGCCATTGGCTGAACTGGATGGGTCTCCTTAACTTCTTGAGGAGTTTAGCCTTGAAATATTGAGATCACGTTTTGTCGCTTCCCCTTAGAGCATTTTCTATCCTTTAAAGGGCCTCCGGGGTTCCTTTGCCCAGGAGGCCGCCCAGTTGTCCACGCATTGCAGGGCCCTGAAATATAACAAGTGTACGTATCAATGGCAAAGAGGGTACCTCTGTTGTTAATTGGGACCTCGTATGACATTTATGTCGTCAAATAGGCCTTCTTGACCTGTCAATGACTTTTCTCCACCAAGGGGCCTTCCCCATACCGGCCAAGGGGGTTCACTGGCAAATAGGCAGTCTTCTGCGTTTATTGGTAACTATTTATAATTTACCCAACTCCTGAGTCTAACAAAGGCCGCCAGCATCTAAGGGGTCCTCCTGAGTTTAGCGGGCCTCCATGGGGGCAATAGGGGCCATGACCTCATGGTCCCCATGGTGGTAACATGGCCTCATGGTTCCTGCCTTGAGGAGTATATCATTGAGCTATATCTGATCAAAACCAGATATCCTGTCAATAACCACCAAAGCAGCAAAATTGGCCGTGAGAGGCAAAATCGGATTCTTGCATGACGTGAAAGGTGATCTGATAACGTAGGTATTTATCACGAGCTCTCGTGGCGAGTAACACCCTGGTTTTTACTATGAAATTCTACGTCGGTGAGGGACCAATCCCGAAGGCATGGTATACCAACCACCTTTCCAAGTACGAAGGTGTGCAAGATAAGAAAAAGCTTACGGGTCTTTCTGCTTGCTTGTGCGCTTGTACCGCTCAGTTTTCACATTTGGGGTGCTCGGGGCTCCCTCAGCGATCGGTATGGGTGCCAGACGTCCACATAGAGGCGACCTCACGGATCTAAGGGGGTGGTAGCGACTGCGCCATTAACTCCCTCCTTGCATTCACCCCTGGATGGTACTATAGCATCATTAATTTACCTTCGAGCCATTGTACCATTGTTCAAAATACAGAAAGGACAGGCATCAGTGACCATGCATTTTCCGAGAATGTATCATGCGACAGCCCATTTATATCATTTCCGCGAGTCTAGACTCCCATCCCGCCTGAAACTTCCCGATGCTTGATGGCAGCCGGCGCCTATCGAGCCAACGGGAAGTGAATTCCTCTCCGAGTTTAGCTTGCACTGTCAAACAGCCCTCACGATTTATATCGGACGCTTTGCTAGTTGACAATCGGGTATTTTATGTATTGGTGGTTGCTGTCTGCACGCGATATAGTGATCGGTCGACATGTGGCTGACAGTAAACGGCCGAATCTACTTCCGGCTACTTCTCATACATATATTACCTTAACCATTTCTCTCCCTCCCTCCCTCCCTCCCTCCCTCCCTCCTCCCTCCCTCCCTCCCTCTCTCTCTCTCTCTCTCTCTCTCTCTCTCTCTCTCTCTCTCGCGCGCGTCTACCATAGCGGCCGCTCAGGTCGATGGTCATTATATCACCTTCTTCCGGGCGGCACTATATTGGCCGCGGCCAGGGCCTGACTGTGAAGGTTATCCATTTGCTTGGTCGTCACCTTCCAGCAGAAGCAATCCAGCCAGCAAGGTCATGCCCCATAGGGCAAGCGAATGATGAGGAGAACAGCATACCCGCGAAATCAGAATGCGCTTGGGTGCAAAGACCCGATAGAAGGAGTATGGATATTTGTTGCTGCGTGATCATTCGTGTTGGATAGATCATTGTTCAGTGCGGGTGTTCATTTCATGGGCTATTCATGGGACGCTTCCCTTTTGTTTCTATTTGTTTTCAGTAGATAAAGGATTAGAAGTCGAATAGTGGTATGGTAACGAATAGGAAATACCGGTTTATCCTTTTCTAAAATAAAACAAATCAATAGCGCAAACATCGGGCACAGGATTTTGAAACTCTGGGTACAGGTGGAACTACTGACTGGGCATCAGTAATTTTATGGTAGTATTTATATGGATGAATTGTTCTTCAGCAAGTTTTGGGTCTTCCCATTCCGTGTACGAGGCAAATATTATAAATAATAATGCATATTGCGCGTGCATATAGTTCACTCATACATTTTATTTCTTTTAAACGTGCAAGCAGGAATAGTGTTCCCGATGCTGAAGACAAATCAGGGTTCTTTCCGACTTTGTTTAGACTTCTTCCGAGGTTCAGGCATATTTCTCAAACTTGTTTAAAGCATGATATTATAAGGCAAAAATATGAGACATGTCTGAAGCGTTGACCCAGGGCACTTATGTCAACTTCAGTTCAGCAGCCTGTCTGTTGGCAACGTGTCAGCTAATGACCTATAGGCGGATGCAGTATTTCCGATAAGGGGGAACCCGCCCCGCTCGGGTATGTCATTCTGACCAGAGAGGCTCGACTGTTGGATGGCTGCGGGAGGGGGGTAGGAAAAGACATTTCAGTGTGGGGCACCGAGGTTACACCATGGGTTGGGGCATGAACCTCCTATGCTCTATGTAATGACTCGCTTCAAAGTGAGGTCCCATTATAATCACAAGAATGTGTTCATGCTTGCATGCCATCATTATACATGCCTCCAACAGGTCATCCGAAGGATGACGGAGTGTCTGGAAAGCCTCACTTGTCGGTCTGAACCACGAAAATGGCATCCCCATTAACGAGTTGTATTGATACGGACATGCCTACGTTTAAACTATAACGGTAATGGTATGTCTATATAGTTATAAATCTTACTTTAATCAGTTCGTAAAACATTTTGAAAATCGTCCGCAAAGGAAGAATTGGAGATCAGCCGTCTCTCAATTTCAACTGTCAACGGTGATGGTATCTCAGTGTTGCCTGGACGAGGAAGCGTCATAAAACAAAATCAATAGAAAAGATCCTCTGTCACCTTACCGAGCGAAATAGTGGTAAACGGCTGTCTTGCTATGCGCCTAAAGACCCTTTGACAATTAAGTGTGTCGTTGCTATTTGACAGATGTGACGTTGCATGATAACCGATGTTATCACACATCTACAAAGTATACATTGCTTTATTGTGTTCTACAAAACTGCCACAGCGCTGTTGCTTGTGCCAACTTTGGTTGATTTTAATCTATGCTAGGAAACAAGTTTAGAAGTTGGTGGAATTTTCCCCGTTCATGCGGCGTGTTAACACGCTCCCCGGTGGGCTCCCTGGCATGACACGCTCCGCTGGGGGCGGATTTTGCCTCCCCCTCTGGATCTTATTTTACTGAAAAACTAATTAAAAATTCCGAACGCCGTACGGAAGCTCCTGACAAAACGAATAAAGATATTACGAACTATTTTTTGTCAGGTCAATATTGAGGTCAGCAGAGGTTAAGGTAGGTTCCATAGGTTTACAACAGGGCAGTGTACATTTCCCCTCTAGAATTTCACTCAGTGGGCCAGAGAAAGATCTAGACACCATTGAATTCCTCTAATCGTGGCAAATCGAATGCTGTATAATATGACCTTGCTAGGCTAAATGGTGAAAATGGTCTGACATGTATGGTCATGTTGCACATCAATAGATTCTCCCCGTGACAAGATAAGCACAATGAAAGCAAAATGGAAGTTTTTTTCTCAATTCAGAGCGAAGTTATTGGCAAAATATTAACTTTATGCTCATGTGAACTCACATGACCTTTCAGAGGTCAGATAGTAAAATAATAATGGTCAAAATTGTGGTAAGAATGCACATTTGAGGATTTTCAAGCTGATGTGTCCAGCATTTACTGAAAACGAGCTTTTTCTATTTTTCACAATAGACTTATAATGGGTGGGACAAAAAAATTGACCCAATCTTAGATAAACAATATAAACATTGCGAGATAGCAGATGTGTAGGCCCTTATCATACTGGGGAAGTTTGAAAGTTGAAAGTGGTTGCCAGATATTCCTTAGGCGGTGCTGCAAACTCGTCATTTTTGGTTTGGGTTGGGTCACTTGACCTTGAATAGCTCGTTGAACTAACATGACCTGACCTAAAAAAGTGGTAAGACGCGTGAAATCAATCAGGGATAAGGTATTGTAAGTTACGTTGTTCTGCGTCGCTTCGTTCTTGTGTTATCCGGGGAAAACCAGGAGGGGAGATTTCGCCAACACCCCAGCGGGGCGTGTGTTAAGGGACCATCCATTAATTACTGAATGCGGATTTGGACCACCCCCTAACCAATGTAACACGTCTGACCATCATGTGTACCATTTTATACCGCTGTGACTGGCTTCTCCATTGCCTTTCGTGCCGCGTAATTTATGGAAGGTCCCCTAAGGACGATCCGCTTGTCTGTTCGGGTTTTTATGGTAAGATAATCGGCAGGTAATATTCTGTTGCATAGGCGCTACGTAGCCTCAGAGTTGACGCGCCCCCGAACCACACTAATGAGTTACATTCTTGCACACAACATAATGAAGGGACTCCACCGAGTTGGTGGCACATGTAATAACGTCCGAAGACAGGGACGTCACGGATTTGGTTGCTATAGAGAAAGACTGTGACTTTGCGCGAAGCTGGTACTTTTTTGCTGTCCAAGAAGTGCAGTGGGTAGTTTATCTACAATGAGTCTACGAACATTTGTGAAAGCCCTGCTGATGAGCCAAAGAACCCTAAAACTAATCGATTATGTTCAACTACCCTGTCCCCGTTTTCGACACCCATGGCTGAAGACCCGAGCTAGTAAAAGCTGGGAGAATGACCGACATACCAAACATAGACGTTATCCAACTCCCGTCCTGCTGGGAGAAGATGAAAATTATTCTGGGAACCCGGGACATTCAGCTCGGATTGCAGGAACGCTATTCACTGAGCCATTCACCTCATATACCACCAGCAGAGAGTCCATTTTAATGTCAAGGTTATCAACACGCGCAGTGGAGAGCGTATGATATTAACCGTTTAACATTCAATGTTCCAAAATTGGAACACAACTATGTGGGCTTATACATATTATATGGAATATCTTATTACAAATTTCTTGTGCTCACGAGCAAGACAATGAATGGAGCCTATTTTTCATATCAAAGGCTTTCCAAAATATGATCTTAAAGTTGAGAAAAGGATTTTTGAAAATTACAATTTTTCACTTTGTGACCTTCCACAGTTGAAACGTTAGCCCAATCCGTAATATAATAAAAATAATTAAAGTTTGGGTTGAACACGACAATACATAAACCGGACAAGCATGTCCTTTAACCGCAAATTCCATTGTTTTTTTATAAAGCTTTTGAAACTAAGTTTTCATTTCATGTTCCAAAAATGGACCATTGGCGCCTTTCACTGAGCCAAGTTTACGCTTACCAGCGACGTGCTGCGCGCGGAACTCGATGGTTGTTGGTTGCTGCCGCGGCCACCGCGAGTCTTTGACACAGCAACGTTTCGCCGCCGCCCGTGGCCAGGCGGGTGTGCTGGGTGTGTGGGCATTACCCGTGAGCTCAGAGCACCATCTGGTGCTTCTATTTCCCCCATCTCAGCGGGTACCATCAGGTCCCAAAAGGGGAGTGGTACTGGAGCACAGCGTCAGACATGGCCATGCCGGTCGTCCCGACCATCATTTCTTGCCAGAGGTTCAGAGACCTGAAGAGCTGCTTCCAACTGGTCAATAACCAGGAGCTGCCAGCCGGCGACAAGATGGTGAAGGTGCGACGCCTCTTCGACGCGCTTGTGCTGCAGCAGTTTCATGTTTTTAGTCAGGAATTGAGCATCGATGAATCCATGGTACCCTATTATGGGCACCATTCGGCAAAAATGTATATCAAAGGAAAGCCGATTAGGTTCGGCTTCAATATCTGGATGCTCTGCTCTGCCGGTGGCTATCCTTTCACATGCAGCTGTATGCAGGGAAGAAAGGGGGCCAACCAGTGGAGTCACTGGGAAGTCGAGTGGTAAAAGGCCTGCTGTCTGTGGTCAAGGGGCCGGGCAGACACTCGAGACCTCTTCGATAACTTTTTTCACTTCCGTGCCTCTGCTGGAAGGGCTTACTGATGAGTGGTTCAAAGCAACTAAAACGGTCAGAGAAGGAAGAACGTCAAAGTGTCCTCTAAAAAACCAGAAGGAAATTAAAAAACAAGAGCGAGGCAGCTATGACTACAGCTCCAACGGTCGTGTCGTCGTCTGTCGCTGGAAGGACAGCAGCGTAGTCACCTGCGCTTCCAACAACTTTGGTGTGTCACCAGAGGCATCGGGCAAGAGGTACTCGAGGATGGCGGGGACAGAGGTACTCATTCAACAGCCCCTCCTTCTCCGCCGGTACAACGACGGAATGAGAGGAGTGGACAATCTGGACAAGTATCTCTCCTCATACCGGCCTAGGCTGCGCTGTAAGAAATGGTGGTGGAGTCTCTTCACCAACGCGCTGAATATCGCTGTCGCCGCAGGGTACCTGCTGCACAATTGTGACTTTGTTAGCTCGAGCTAGCTGCACAGGGGTACCGAGCCCGAGGTAGCCCACATCGACTTCCGCCGTGATGTCACTTACACTGCTCCACAGGGGTACTCTGATGACGTCACCGAAGCCAGGACCGAAGTCGCACCTGCCAATGTCAGCTCGGAAGGCGAACCACGCACTCGTGTCCACGTCACAAGGACGATGTGCCGTGTGCAAGAAGAATGCCACAAAGAAGTGCTTTCTCTGTGACAAAAGGCTTTATGTGGCATGTTTCACTGCATACCACGGCGTCAAAGCGACTGAGTAGGAGGTAGCATCAAGTGACAGAGGCATGTGAGGCGATGCACCAGCAACATCCTTGTCGGCTGTTGACTCGCGTTTCCAACCACAGGACTAGCAGAAGCCAGTGATTGTTCGATGTCAGTTGACAATTACTTGAAAAACGTGGTACACACTATTTTTATTTTAATACAGTTTCTTTGTCACACTATTTTATATTCGCGTGAACTAACGCTAACAGAGAGCAGACTGTCGGATGAGCAAAAATTTGAAAAGAGTTGAGAACCGAGAACATGGGACTAGGGGATATTTTATGTTATGATTCAAAAACTTGCTACAATTGTTTGTATGATCAAGTTAATTTTTAATGTTTCCTTAAAAACAATAATAACTATAACAAAAGACCAAATATTATAAGCACAACTAGTCCAAAAAGGATCGTTGTGACCTACTAGTCTTGGAACCGATCAGACCAGAAGTTGAACAGCCTGCTACCTTTATGCGCCAATGTTCCATTTTTGGAACACAAGAAAAAATTATCAAAAATATTTTTTTGCCGAATTTTGAAAACATAAATATAATCTGGAGCCATTAAACAGCAAATGACCAAATTTTCAGACACATGCCAATGTGGGAAGGTAAATCGGCATCTAAACAGTTAACGCGCAGAGGTGGGGTCCTAAAGTGGCCCCTGGGATCCCGTAAACCAACAATATTAGAACAAGTCCCGTTTGTAGTTGTGTGGAGGCAATGGCGATGAGCATTATAATCAATGTCCATTGACCTATCCAATCCATCATTGGCAGACCCAGGGGGACCATTCCGGCCATGCCCCCAAAGCGCTAGAGGGGGGAAACTATTTTGGCCCCCCAAACGCCGAATGATTTAAAAAAGGTGTTTTCACTAGGTCTGTAGATAAAAAATACTCGCTCCCCCGGAGAGCGAGCATGTACTTGGAGAGGTAGCTTATACTAGATCCGTCGAGCACTGAAAAAAGGTGTTTACACTAGGTCCTGTAGAGCAAACAAATCCACCCCCCCTCAGGAGGAGAGGCAGACATGGGTTTGCCTCCCCCAAACTCGGGTCTGCGTCCGCCCCTGCAATCCATCAAGGTCAAATAAGGTCGTAGAGGTCAAATCCGGGTCGTGTGGAGGCCTTTTGGGAGTTGTGATCGTGGGAAAAAAACCGGGAATACGCTGAAAGTAGAAAAGGGTCAGAGGGAAGGTCCCATACCATTGCCCCCTGGCACGGGATACCATACCATACCAAGGCCCTCTGAAAGTTCGAGGTTCAGGTTATATAAGGTCACTGACCTTTGACTAACACTATGGCATATCCCAAGTAATTTACAATATAACTGGCACTGTAGCAAACTTTAGGCGAGGAATCAGGGTTTGACCTTGAAAACCCTTTTGACCTCAACTTGTGACCTTGACATTGAGCAACCTTAACTATGGATTAATAACAGAAAATACGCTGTACTGAATGATATCATCTGACCAAAGCACTGAGGCCAATGACCTTGACCTGTGGCCCTTAACGTTGGCATTAATATTAACGGTGAGGAGACCTTGATATATAATCCAGATTATACGTCACCACTCGCGTTATTACGTCACCATTCGCGTCATGACATCATCCATTGGTCTACAGTACGTAATTGGTGCGACTGCGTGATTGCGACGGTCTCAAAATATTGGACTGATTTTGAAAACATATGAGTAAAAAATATGGACTGATTTTTAAAGTTATTTTACCAATCGACACACTCATGAATTCACTCAAATGTAGCCAAGTAGTGCTTTCCTGCCGCAAGCGGTTCTCCGGCCACCCCGGAAAAATAGGTAGGGCGCACTTTACGCCCCCCTTCACCGCGCGTGTAAAGCTGGAAAAACACTTGGTATAAATACTAGAAGAGCGAGAAAGTACACGCGCTTGGTAATAACCAAAAAAGTATACCTCCAGCACACAATTGTTTTCGAATAATGCACCTTTTTCCTTTCAGTGACAAACGCATGAATATGCCTATCAACGACAATTTCTTTCGCAACTCTTACCCGTGAAGGAGACGTTGAGTATGTACTTGTTGTAGAAATCGCCACCGTCGTACTTCTTCATCTCCTTACACACGAAAAGGTCGATGCCGCAGACCTCCAGCTGCAGTTGCTGGAGCGCATGCGCAAATGCCCAGACGGCGTCTATGACGAACTGCACCTTGCTCTCTTGCACAAAGCCGGCCTCCGGCACCAGTCTCAGGTCTGGATCGCAGGTTGTGTTGTCGTCCTCCATCGGCTCCAAGCGACAGTTGAAAAACGCCTCCCAGTACTCGGCGAACCACGGGTTGCGCCTGTTTTTGACAGGCGTCAGGCTGGCCATATAGGCGTCGAAGGCGGGGATGTGTTTGGAGGTGAGCTCGACGGTGATGGCGCCCTCAGCCACCTCCTCCACGCCGGCCACCAGACTCTCCTGCTTGCCCCAGCCGTCGCTGGCGATCCAGTAGAAGGGCTGCCGCAGCCGCAAACGCTGCGCCGCCGCCAACACGCCCCTGCGAGAACAGACAACGACGTGTGAAAAAAACACTGTGGTTATGGCTGGTTGGTTGTGGTTATATGGTTGTGTATAGGCCTTTCGGCAACTTGCTCTGAAAGAGGTTTGTTTATATTTTGAAACTTTTATTGTAGCCGATCACATTTGCTGCCCTAAATATTTATAAGAAAGATCAAATGTGATTATATTTGCGAACTGGCTGTTGGCATGATGAGCAGCGACCCGTTTTGGATGGCTGTTCCACACTATGGGACAAACTGCGACGGAGTACAGAAATAGCCATTGGAGCCCGCCAACAAATCTTGATTAATGTGCGAAACGTTTTCATTTGTATTGAATAGGATGTTCACATTTCTATGCTAATATATAATTATGCTGTTCTGACTTCTGGCATATATTGTGTAATATTATCCAGCATGGCATCGAAGAAGCGGGAATGGTAGATGCAACCCTTAAAGTTATGCCTCCCGGTTGAGTATTTTTGCCCGTTCTTCTACACGGCAACACGGACTTGCACCAGTACCCACTTTCTGCGATTGTAATATCATTACCTACCTTTTATCAACTAACTTCGTACATCAGCCATTGGCATTCTAACGGTTCGGACGAGACATTATATCCTTTAGTCTGTGAATGCGGCCGATATTATCTTAACACGCGCATTGACGGGGGTGGGTACCCGCCCCCTCGGGTTTTTCGGAGACAGTAGAAAAACGGCGGCGTGTAGCGCCGCCGTACTTGGTATACCTTTTCCCTCATCATTTTTACAACTTCTGTAAAAATTTTAAGGTTAGGTCATCTCAGGTCAGGTCACCAGTACAGGTCAAATGACCCAACCTCAAAAAAGTTTAAGATAGCATAAGTCGGAGCATGGTGAACTTATCCGATTGAAACTCATATCACATAATGGCCCCACCGAGTTCTCTAAAACATGTTCCGGTATTTTTGATATCGATGACCTAAGGTCAGGTACGAGGCATGACCTCTCCATTGGAAATACATGGGAAAAATGGTTTTTACGGAATAACTCAGTAACGCATGGTGATAGAGCATTTATTTTAGCTGCATTAGACTTGGCTGGGCTTTGCGGTTCTAATGATATGCATTTTTTATTTGACCCTGACCTGACCTCAGGTCAGGTCAAATCCTTGATTTGACCTAGCAAGGTCAAATTATATATCATTCGATTTGGCTTGCTGCAAGGATTCGTATAGTTTAAGTCGTTTTGCTCTATCTTAGCTTGTTCAGATGTAATGGCCGAAAAACTGAATTTACATGTTATCCCTATGACGGGCATGTTTTGACCTCCCGTGACCTTAAATGTGACCTGACAAAAAAATGGTTCAAATGTTTTCGATGGAGAAGTGGATGGGCAGCCCAACGCCGTTTACCGTTTTTAGCTACCTACCGTGGTTCTCCAGATCGTAGGGGGCGGGTACCCGCCCTCCCCCGTCAATGCGAAGGTGGCTCAGACCCCCGTCAATGCGCGTGTTAAAACTTTGGGTCTTGTTGTAAAGTTCTGATTTATCGATAAAGCCTTAGAAAGATGTATTGGCCTAAAACACCGACAATGCGTTAGGTCCTGAAGAAAAATTAATGCCGTTTTCCCATTCAGCACGGAGCAATGATACTAAAGCCTGTAGAAAAAGGGGCTACTAAAATGTCTGTAAATGGTATCTGAAGCAATCTAAGGTGTAGCGAGATGGATTATAATTGCTGGGGTTTAACGATGCACCAACTGGCAAGGATATTCGGCTTCGTCAACTATCGCCCAGTTGGGAGGGATTTGAGGGATCATATCCACTTATTCAGAGGCGCCGCCGGGACTCGAACCCGGGACCATTGGCTTTGGAGATTTGATGCTATCAACTAAGCCACCTGCCCCACGAGGTGAATTATAATATTTACATATGTAGTGGTGTGGATGTTGGTGGTCGTTTCTTAGTGTGTGATGTTGGACTGAGGAAGGAGGGCAGGTGTAAAAGACATTTTGTGTATGTGGGTATATCAGTGGGTGAGGTGTTTGGACGGCTTGCGTTGTTGATAACACGGGGAAACAAACAAGAGTTCTCGAAATGGGTCTGGTGTGTGAATATGTGTTCCCGGCCAAGTTCCTGGCACTGCTTTGGATCTGAAGTCTAATTCTCGACATCGCGCTGCGTTTTGAATACTTTTAATGTTTTCGATATTTGATCTCAAACAATACCTTGCGGATATTCGGTTCAATAAAATCTGACGGACCGAAAATAGGAAAATGAATAAAGCTTTCCTTTCCGAGTTACCCCCTCGCCGTAAAAGATCTGCAGCGACGACGCCGTCACTACGAGTTGATTGAATACGCCCGCCCTGGGACCTCTATTGGCTGGAGGCGCTGCTGTGTATTCCAGGTTCAGGAGACACAGCTGGGTTCAGGAGACACTTGCTAGCGCGCTGGTTGCCTCTGGAGACGGGGACTGTGCGCTATCGTCGGTGTGCTCTGCCCTCCGCAAACCATACATTGCGGACGGCAGTAGTGGTCATCAGCATGGGCGCCGAAAGGGAAGGGGCAGGGGGACACTAGTGAACTTGGGAAACGTCCTTCCAAAATATGTGGACTCGACGCCGAGGAGCTTTCCTCCTCACTACCGGCGTAGATCTACGTACATACATGTTCTAAATGTTAGTGTAACTGCTAGTGTAAATTGCATCGATTGCGTCTTTAAAGACGGCTTGTTTGTATGCTGGAGCATTGCAAACCCTGTCATTGCCAGTCCGGTATCTACTCTCGGTAGTAAAAACCCGCAGTCACGGCCGTGATAGGCCGTGATACCAGGCCATTGTGTACTAACCCAATCACAACTAACCCAACTAACCCACTCCCTGATGGCCGGACTGACCGGAAGAGTCGGCTACAGAACCAGGTATAACTCAGGGTTGGAATGTACATTTGATTGGACCCAATTCTAGGCAATGCTTCCTGTTTACGCAGCATGTTCATAACGCACAGCAATAGTCTTGTTGGTAAGCACCATTCCATCAGCTGGTTAAAGGAGAGAGAGAGAGAGAGAGAGAGAGAGAGAGCTGGCTTTAGCTGTCTCATTTGCCTATATTCTTGGAATGCTGCCTCCTTTATGGGTTCTGAGCTCACCAACTCCAGACGGTTTATTTCCAGAGGGCATGCTTGTGACTAACGGTAAATGTTGAGACACCGGGCAAACTTGGCGACGTCTAACCCTACACAGAAGCCATCAACGGCCCTTGATCTCGCAGTAGATGATCAATCATTCACTTTCAAAGGTAGATCGAGTTCGGAGTGCTGCACCAAGGAGCATGATTGTACGTATACAAGTTGTTAATTGGTCTGTCTCCTTAAAACCTGGATGCACAAAAAACACAAACACAGTGGTTATATTCACTTGGCACCAATACTGCAGATGGACGCGATTCGACTAGGTAGTTTTCAGCATATAATAATGAGATGAGGGATGGAGCACATGACACCAAGACATGCTGAAGTTTCGTTTGGCTTTTGTCATAAGCAGAAGTATTATGCAACAGATCTACAAAAACGCCGTTCTTGAGGGTATCTCAAATAATGTTTATTGAATTATTACAAAAACGATAAAAGCTTTGATATCAGTGATTATATGTTTGGGCACAGCACGTTCTTAGAACCTTCATGGATTGGGGAGATATATGTTAATTAACTACTTTTTTACGATCTACGATTCCTTTGGTTCACGCCTCGCAATTACAAGTTCGTGGCAAGCTGCTTAGAATTGTGCTCCCGTCCACTCAGATGGACGTGACTGTGAGCATTTGATCAAGCGGGGTTGGAATCAGAACGAAAGCGGCGACTGTGAGATTGAGGGGAATCTGGCAACTCTGGCGCCGCCGTAATTCAATTTTAACTAAGACGGCAATACTTTAGAGCACAGTAAAACAACGAGACTAACATAGCGTCTATCCAAAGCTCACCCTTCACGAAGAATCAAGCGCTTTCAGAGTGGAATTATGTTTAACTTTTGTACCCCTCTGCGCGCACACAAAAAACGGTTATTGCTAGTTCATGCAGCACCTACATTGCATATCTAAGCATACGCACCAAAATATAAATAATGAATAGCACGCGAGTACACGGCTCGTAACAATTACGCCGCGGTGGAAATTGCATTCATTCGTGTTGAAAGGTCGAAACGCAGTATTCTTTTCTACCCGGCCAACCTTTTCCATTGATCGTTACGGCCAGAGGACAGGACAGCACGATTTGAGCAGCTGTGAACTATTGGTACTATGCGACATGTGTGGAGTGACAGTGGTATTGAGTTCGTCTCTGATCGGATCTCCGAATTGACATTATGCAACATTTGGGTGACGCCGAGACCAAGCGCGTCACTGAACAGACACCCAAATTAAGCCCCGAAGCGTTGGTGGGTTGGGCCAGATTCGCCGGTATGTTTGGGGGTAAATTCGATTTCCGGTATGGATGCACATCACCATTTTTGGTGAAGCAGTATTGATCCTCGCTCAACAGTCCCATGGGGACAACGAAAACATTATTTGACTCTGTCTTGCAGAGCTAATTATGCCACACCAGGAAGCTGTAAAATATGTTCAAGTACGTAAATGGCGATAAACATTTGGATACACGCTAAATTGAGATTAATAAACCTGGTTTCCAATGGAGTGGCCTGGATTTTTCCAGGAATCTCCGTTCCGGCCCGGATTGGATCTAAATGTTCTTGGTGATGACACCCTCTTTCCTGGGATCGCATTTTGCTCTTTAGTTTGCCAACAGTGATGGATCTTAGGGGTTCAAGCCCCTCCCCTAAACGTCAGAGTGCCTTCAGTTAATGCATAGCCGGAGGACGTTCCGAGGCAATGACGGGGGAGGCCGGAGCCCCTAGTTCCCGCCCCCGAAAATAATTCCTGTATCCGCCACTGCTTGCTACATTGTCCTATGAATGCGAACCGCCTAAAAATTACCTGGAAATACTTGTAATTGTATTCAATTCCAAAAACAGAGAGCACCAGACTGACGTGTAAAGGCCATATGTATTTGAGTCCAATGGCAGCGGTATGAATGCTTAAGTTTAGGCGAATGGCAATGGCATGAATGTTAAAATCTTGGCGAGGAGTTTCAGACGTTCGATGATTGCGCGATTCATTCAGAATTGGAATGAATAATTTTTGGGGTTTATCGATGCACCTACTCCCAGGGTCATATGACACCGCCAACTCTTTCCCTGTTGGAAGCGTTTCTCGGGAGCCAGATTGCCCCCTGTTCAGGGAATCTGCCAGGTCTTGAACCCGGGTCGGCCGCATGGAAAGCGAGCGTGCTAAACACTACTCCACCGCACCGCCTCATAATTTGAATTATTCCAAAGAGAAGCATGAGTAATACATTTTCAAACGCAACTACTTGAATTGGTTCACCGACGGTCAATATGATAGGCATGTAACATGTCAGCACGAAGCAACAATGATCTATCTAAATGCATATCATCAATAATTATCCTTATTGTTTTTATATTCTTATTGTTTTTATATCAGTTTACATAACGAAGGGAAGTAAACAGCGGTGAAGGAAGAGGAGTGAAAAGAAGTATGACAAAACCAAACGATATAGACCAACAGAATATAAAACACGTCAGAGGCAAAAGGTACAGATAAACACATGTAAATAAGGGAGCTTGTCATCGGACTGGAACAAATAATAATGTGGCTAGTCGATGGTATAAATCCAAAACGGATGAGAAAAATACGAGACAAACAGAAAAGACAATACAAAAAGAAGCAAAGCAGACGAAATGAGCACAAATACAACGACAAACACGCTAAAAAGCAAATAAAACTTAAGAAGTAAGAAGACGTAAGAGTAAGAGACAAACAAGAGAAGAAGTAAACCTAAGAGTAAGCAGACAAACAATCGTAAAACATAATTCAAAATTGAGAGCCCACATATGTTCGTATATACATATGCGTACAGTGGCAGATACAAGGATGAGGACTAGGAGGTTCAAGCCCCCCGCCCAAATATCCCATTGTCTGTAGTTCATGCAAAGCTGGAGGCTGTTCCGAGGCAATGAGGGAGGAGGTTTGAGCCCCATCTCCCCCCCAATGAAGTCCTGGATCCGTAATTGTATGTATGTATATTTACATACATATATGCATATGTTCACATGCTCTAAAGACAAGAAACGCCTGTACATTTTCATGGTTTCGTCAGGGACACCAGAGCATATCTCTAGACAGCTGAAATAAATTGACGGGCGGACCACGTTGGCACCGCCTCTCATTCCCTGGTGTTAAACTATGTTCGCTTGTGACAGACCCCAGCGTATCGAAATGGTGGCCCCATCGACCATAAGCACCTTGTGGGTTGTAAAACCCGGCCCGTGTACGGTACTGGCACGGCAGCGGAGGTCGTCAGGGATCAGTGTGCCTGGATGCGCAGACTGGAGGCTAAAGACAACTTGTTCATGCTTTCGCGAGAGATGATAGACGTGTTTTATGTAAAGCTGAGAAGGTATAGTACTTGTTTATGATATTATGTTGGTGAAAGCATTAAATTTACTTTTATGATAGACTTATGAGTTCCGTAAGGCTTGACTATCGTCCGTTCTTTTAGAAATTATGGAACATCGAAACATGAATATTGTCGGTTCGTATAAGAATTATCCATACAGATATCTGATCCAACGCATTTTCAGAATGTGAATTTCAGTCGACCCTGATAATATTTCTAGGAATAATAATGTAAAAATAGTATATCACGATGCCTCTCCTCTTGCTCTTGGGAAATTCTCTGCCAAAAGTACACCGCCAAAGATAATATAATTTTTAACAACACTTGATCCGTGTTTTGGCGTAATTTTATGATCGGAACATGACAACATAAAATATTGGCAGCAATAATCAAAAGCACCCAACATACACCCACAACATCACTGATGTCGGTCTCCGTAGTGTTTATACATTTTTGTTCGATAATCTTCTTGTACATATATTGACAAACGTCATAATTATATAATTCTGAAAAAATATAAATACTGGAAGATTTGCATTGCAAAATTTATTCATGTAGTTGTATCTGTGTTATCTATGTATGTAGCTTTGTGCAGTTATATGTATTGTATTAATGAAAACTGGGTCCCACATATACATAGAAAGTGTGCCAGGGATTAGTAACACGAATGGATCCAATCCAGTTCAGTCCGATCGATCGCTCTTGATAAGTCAGAAAAAGGGGAACGTGCTAGATACATATATATATATATATATATATATATATATATATATATATATATATATGCACGGAACGACTTATGAAAAACCCTTAGCTAACTAACATGACAATTACAATTTTGTAGGATAAATAATTGTGGTAGGACAAATAGAAGGATCATCGCTTCTCTATCGTTGTTGCTTTTGCAACTACAGTTATGTATATGTTAATATTGCCCTTTTACTGGAAATCAGAACATTGCACTGGAAGAGATACAGGCACACGGCACTGAACCTCCGCTTGGAAATCAGGAAATGGGGCGATGGTGTATGCTCCGAAAAATTGTTCACAGTATGATTCATACGTGTTATTGGAACCTACTGTTGAGGGTCTCTGGAGAAAAACAACTGCATGTTAATAATAGGAGCAATGCTTTCTACCATTGATTACCTCTATTGGGAACCAATTTTCTCAGTAGGAGTAAATCCTGTAAGGGTACTCATGAATGATATGACTGGTTTTATTGCAATCATTATAGTTCACGCAATAGCTTGTCACTTAGTGCAAGAGTTGGATTGTAAAATACGCCAAGAAGTCTAAGAGAGCTTTTAAGCCAACCACAAATCCAGAAAATGCGGCGCTTTTAACGAGAAGGCCATAGTCTGGATTGAATAATGGAGCAATAAAGAAACGGAAGCGCGCTCCATTCTGCCCAAACAATACTATCTGAGTCGAGGCGGACTTGACTCCTTCGTATCACACATGAACTAACTCGGCGTGTATGCCGGAAGGAGCAGAACCTTGGCTGCGTCCAAACGCCGTCCGGATGAAAAATAAAACTGAAGATTTTTTATGCGTAGGCCTACTCCATGATATGTGTATAATGTATAATTTTCAAACCAAACAAATTATACACACATTTTGTAGTTTGTATCTCTGTTATATATTGCGGGCATTGCCCGCTCAGTTTTTTTCTTAAATGCGTATGATTTACTGGGAACGGGAACAACGAAATGTTTTCGAGATACATCTCAGACAGAGGGCAGAATAACACCAGGAACTGAACCAGCTCATTCCGAACGAGATACGTTTAACAACAGCAACAGTCTGCATTAGGTCCGGAAACGTATCATCAGTATATAATTACCATTCGTTAATCACTCTCCCAACTACCTGCGACGTTTACATCTGCTAGCATGTAGCTGAGTATGGATTGCTGGGATCTCCAGTTCGGTGGCCCCTATTTCCGCCAAACAGGGACTGATAATGTGACACTCTCTTTCAACTCTGGTCTTCCACTAGGATTGCGAAGATTGGCTTCGGTAAACTGGTTGCCACAAAGCGGCTTGAATTCATCTGTGAGCATCAACGACTGCGGTAGTTTGTCTATGTCTTTACTTTGTATCGCACTGCTATACCCTTGAAAATGTTTTGTTTTTATGTTGATATTGATAATAATAATCGAAGTTTTGGAATAACCGAAAGCCCGAATTTTAAGCTTACTATTGGCCTGTTCAATAAATGTTAGTAAATGTATGGTGATTGTGCTGTTTGCAAGGGCGTCGCCACGGATTTTCGGGTGGGGCGGGTGACGGAGCCAAGGTAGGGGGAGGCAGGGGTGAAACCCTTGAAACCCCTTCGTCCACTTTCATTCGGAATTTTGAATGGTATTTCAGGCCAAAACTGGGGGAGGGGGCACTTTTTAAGAGTAGAGGCTCCGTCACCCCCAGGCCCCCCGTGGCGACGCCCCTGTCTGTATGCTAACGCACACTTATTACTGAAAGTTTTTTAAGTTGTGTTTCGCCGTCGGATTTTTTGTGAAAAATAATACATATATTGATGCCTTATGTCCCTATTGTCCTTAATACCCTCAACACATATCGACCATCAGATGGTGAAATGGAGAGTAAATCATAAGTGGTTCGGACCAAGGCCCCAGAATTCCACGTTGGTTAAAGGTTTGCTATGTGGTAAAACCTTGATTGTTTTGGTATCCACTTAAAAATGAGATAGCGTCATACATGATGCCTAAAAGTAAAACTTGTTGGATCAAATAAGTTTAAATATATACTCAACGCGCGATTAAATGTTTTTTTTGCACTGTGACGCATGTGAAGCGAAATATGTTCGCAACTATAGTAGCTTTGAGATACAATGCTAACAATCAGGGTTTGCTTTTTCCAGAAGAGGGGGGTTTTCCGCCAGCCGGTTTTAACTAGTAAAAACCGGCAAAAAGTGGCGATAAGTTGAAAAAAACTATTTGAGGCAAAAGTTCCCCTTTTGGACCCTTTTGGACGTACAATGGTCCATTGGTGCATGCAATAGGAGCTACCGACAGCATGCTGGGAGGTAAACTGTGTTTTCGGTATCCCGAACAGCTTTTGACACATCACTTGGTATTACATATTCTTCCCTGAGCTCAAGGGCAGCAAAAACATTGCGGATCACGTTCCACCCAGAGTTCAGCTGCATCTCTCTGATAGGAGCTAAATCAAGCTGTGGTGGAATCTGACGCCTGGTAGATAGTCCAGATAAGAAGTTAATGTTTTTTTTTCGCGAATCTATAGTAAGTCACTTGGCTCCCACCAAGGTTCCGATAATCCACCCTCAGTCAATGGGAGGTCTCCCAGCACCCCTCCCCTTCGATTTCGGCTTCTATTTGAGATAGCGAAAAACACGAATGGTTTTGTATAGCCCATTAAATATATTATGAAACAATGTCAGTAACGTTTTGGCTCAGGTCGATATTGAGGTCATGGAAAGCCAAAAAATGCGACAGGCTGACGGAAGTTGTATGGCTCTAGCATCTGACTGGCTTGCGTTAAAGCCAATTTTTAGGCACCATTCGGATGTTCACAGCACAGAAAGTCGAGCGATGCAGAACTTGATTTTTCTATGTCCAAATATAAAATTGGCCTGATCCAATTTTAGGTCCAGGTGGCTTTTAGAACTGACATGACCAATATGCGGATCAATCAACTTGCAATTAAAACATAAATTTAGTGGTATCGAAAGAAAAGATCTAACCCCTCTTATGTGGAAGTTATTGACCCAAGTCTGAAAACATGCTTACGTAGCCTCAGATGACCTCTTAAGGGTCACAAATCAAAAGTTATGACTGGAACCTTGGGAATGCCCTAAGATACAACGATATTTAGAATGGGAGGCTATTCGAAGACGTATATGCGGGTAGTCAATTTTTTTGGCATTTCCCGTTTTCCTCATGATTCTCAATGGAGAGGTAATGAGAAGTGTCTGACCCTAGGGTATAAATACCGAAAATCCCTCTCCAGCGCCACATGGCTTGTGGCGCTTGTTGGGCCTATTCTAGGGTATAAATCTGCGATCAAAACACGTATTCTCATTTGTGCCAATTGAAACATTTCTGGAAATTAGGGTACTGGACAACAAGTGAAATTAATTAGGGTGACCTGACCGGAGATGACTTATATTTAAACTTTTCGTAGTTGCGCAATCAATCAAGGATAAGGTGCGTCAAGTATGGTGGTGTTCCGCTGCCCCATTTTTACACCCGCGGAAATTCCTGAGAGGTTGTTTAACACGCGCATTGATGGGGGTCTGAGCCACCTTCGCATTGACGGGGGCGTGTACCCGCCCCCTAAGATCTCGAGAATCACGGTAGGTAGCGAAAAACGGTAAACGGCGTTGGGCTGCCCATCCACTTCTACATCGAAAACATTTGAACGATTTTTTTGTCAGGTCACATTTAAGGTCACGAGAGGTCAAAACATGCCGTCACAGGGATAACATGTAAATTCAGTTTTCGGCCATTACATCTGAACAAGTAAAGATAGAGCAAAACGACTTGAACTGTATGAATCCTCTCAGCAAGCCCAATCGAATGATATATAATTCGACCTTGCTAGGTCAAATCAAGGATTTGACCTGAACTGAGGTCAGGTCAGGGTCAAATTATATAAAATGCATAGCATTAGAACCGCAAAGCCCAGGCAAGTCTAATGCAGCTAAAAATAAATGCTCTATCACCATCCGTTACTGAGTTATTCCGTAAAAACCATTTTTCCCATGTATTTCCAATGGAGAGGTCATGCCTCGTATCTGACCTTAGGTCATCGATATCGAAAGTACCGGAACACATTTTAGAGAACTCGGTGGGCCCATTATGTGATATGAGTTTTAGTCGGATAAGTTTACCCTGCTCCAACTTATGCTATCTTAAACTTTTTTAGGTCAGGTCACTTGACCTGTACTGGTGACCTGACCTGAGATGACCTAACCCTAAAATTTTCACAAAAGTTGTAAAAATGGTGCGGAAAAAGGTATGCCAAGTACGGCGGCGCTACGTGCCGCCGTTTTTCTACTATCTCCGAAAAACCCGAGGGGTGGGTACCCGCCCCCGCCGTCAATGCGCGTGTTAAACACACCCCGTCCCCCACAATGTTTAAAATGGCATCATCTAGACTCCAGATATATTATTTATATGACATTCTCTAGATTCTAGCTTCAATTCTGCCAGCCACCAAAATGACCAAACTAATATGATGGCTTCGTTACTAAAATTCACTAGGGTACCTTAGCCTAAGGGTAATTTACAGTCAAATAATAACACGCTGATAGCCGGCTGTAGACTGCCGGTGTGACTGCAAGTCACATAAGTCTGCCGGCAGAGGAACTCGGGTTGGATTCCTCGGTGTTCAATACATTTGTGCTGTCAGCTTAAAATAAAATTCGCACAGCACAATCACCATTTTCCTCGAGGTAAATAAATTTCAGCGGGGGCATTCCACAGCCGGTGCCAAGGGCAACGGCCATTACCTGTTTGCGCCGTAAGCCACTGGCTTTCGTATCTACCGAAATGCACAGCTGCAAAGCAGCTGTCTAGAGCTGACTCTCAGCTGACAGTTGTTTTCAGGCAAGATATTCATCATCTATTTCATACAAAAAGGTAATATATATATTTTTTCCAGGATTATGGTCCTCTTTATTCCTCGATCATATCCTAATTGAAAGCGACGCAACCTTCACTCATTTAAGACATATATAGATGCTTGAAGTTGCCCATGTAGCTGTATACTTGTCTTTCAAGCCCAAGAACAAAAAAATGACGATGTGGAATTTGTCCTGGGACATGACTTTATAAAGTAACTTTATACATGATTGTATGACTTTATGACTTTAACATGACTTTAGACGAATATTTGATGGCTTCTGAAAGCCAATTTTGTTTGAAGGCCTTATTCAATGTACATACATGATAATTTAGAAAAATAGAGCACTGAAACATCTGCAAACTTAACCATATAAATATTAACGCTAGAATATGTCCGTACATTGACATTTCAGGCAAATATTAGCTAATGCTCCTTATAGTTTTTACCACTTTTTGTCACCAGGGTTTTTGCCACCCGGTTTAAACCGGTAAAAACCAGTGGTTTAGACCACTTTCAGCTATCGACTGTCAACCCTGCTAACAGTCATACTAAGCTGGTAATCGCTCTGCGGTTTTTATTGACCAGCCAACTCAGCAAACAGTTAACATAACGGGAACGAGCGAGACGAAAAATCGTTGAGACGACCTGGAGAGTGGTGGGTGGGGGTAGGGGCGGGGCCAGTGACCATAGTAAGAAGGTACGACGCATCAGATCGCACCTCAGAGCCGGGTCATCGTGCCTGATCAGTGCGTAAACGCAACGAGTGCCGATCGCTGAACGACCGCAGACATGGGCGTCGAAAACAGCGGGGCCGGGGGGGTCGTCTCCCCATCGAGGGGGAAATGCACACCCTTGCCCTTACATCACACAGTTTCCATCCGTCCCCCTCACCACTCTAGCAGTACCCCCCCCACTCGTATGCATTCCGCAGCGATGCCCCTGACCCTACCCTAATAAAACCCGTAATTGTGACGAAATGCTCTTTAATCAAAATTATGCAGGGTTTGTATTTGGGCTGTTTGTATACGTATACAGGGTACCAGTGCCGGATACAGGGACGGAGGATTAAGCCTCTCCCCCGGAATGCTAGAATGCCGATAAAAACTGCAAACCCAAAGGTTGTTCGGAGGCTATGGTGGGAGAGGTAGCCTCCCGAAGAAAAATTACTGGTTCCGCCACCACAGGGTACTTTAAATAATAGGTCGTATATACATATTTGCCTTAGTCTTAATAAAGAACACCATTACAAAACCCATATGTGTTGTTTTCATTTACACAGCGATGGCTAGAAGGATAAAATTACAATGGTACCACACTGATAATAACTCTTAAGGGTAAAGCCATGCCATTTTTCAAAATAGATTTTTGTACAAGTTCTTCCCAGTATGGCTGCTGGAGTCGGAGCTTCACTAAAGCCATCAAGGGACTTGTCACGGGGGCCCCGACCCCACCACCCGAGAAAAGCCCGGAAAATCCTGCAACGCTGTCTTAGGACTGCAGGAATATGTACTGGCTAAAAACCTAACCAAACTTGTCAAGTAAATCAATGTTGACGTGTTTTAGCCACTGGCAGCTTTCCTGGGCTCATCAAATCTACCCAATTTTCCCATACTTAAAGCCTTAAAACGCCTCCGGCATCACGACGTTGACGTCACCGTCGGGCGTTGTTAGGCAACTTGAACGCAAGCTGGCTCGGACTACAAGGATAAAGCTAATGCATTCAGACCGATGAACATTGGCTTCACCTAGCTTTGCAAATTGGGTATAACACACATCATAGCTCGAGCATTTAAACAAATGATCAACATAAATGTTAGAGCACACACACACATACACACATTTAAATTAACAACATGAATGCTCCTTTTGAACATTGTAGCCTCAACCCAATCAACTCGTTTACCGGAATCAGATACACGAATTGATGACGCAGGGTTGTCATGGATGCGCATTTTTGTGCAATATTGCTGACGATGGACATCGCCAAGCTGGCTCCAGCTTATCGGAGGCGTATGGCACCCGCCCTTACCGGTATCCCGACTGTTTTGATCAATGCCTGCTAGTTTTGTGCATTTGTCTTGCAGCCTGCCCGCAATATAACAGTACTTCTAATTTCACTGTTGTTTCGGCACGTGGGGCCTGGCTGCAAGAAATGAGAGGGCTAACACATGCAGTCGAAGGGACCACGTTTTTGCGGAATGCATGCAGGAGCGAAAGAGGCAGAATTAGCCTTATCACCATGCGTATTGACACCGATGCCAGACTTGCAGTACAAAATATTTAGTAACACCTAAAAAGAGTGTATGGAACTAAGTGTAATTATTTCTGGCAGCGGTTTTTTAACTGGCCGCTTTACCGTTCTCCAAATAGTCTCTTGTCTGTTAGTCTGTTCGGTTTGGGAATTATTCCTACAGCTTAAAACTTTGTGAGGTAATAACTCCTACTTCCCGTATGCCCAATTCGATGTGGCCATACGGGACTGCTGCACGCGTGCACTTCTCTCGTTGAAAACAGTAATTACATTTTCAGCATGCAAAACTAGGTTTAAGATCGCTAGACAACGAACCCAAGACATCCCAATAAGGCCACCTTGAACTTCTGCATGTTTGATCTGTGGATGTCAACTGAAGTCCGAGATTTCGTCACGAAATTGAGCGTATTCTTTCTGCACGAAGATCAATAGGTTGGCAGCCTGGGAGCTGTCAGATGTTTAGCATTGCTATAAAACAAATGCGGACTAGCCGAGTTATCGCTATCGCGTTTCAGAGCGCTTGGCAATCGGGGACAGGGTATTTTTTAACTTGTTGACGGCTGACTGAATTGAGTTTTCCTGGAGTTCAATGCGTCTTAATTCGATCCTATCCGACAGAAAAACAGCTCAAAGTGTAGACTGAAATTCGGAATTCATATCCCCTGTTATTTTAAGGTTTAAACATTGACTGCCGGGCATGAGGGCAACAGACTTGACCGACCGTATCAGTTTATCCAAACCGATAAACGTAATTGGTCATAAAAGAGGCAGATCTGATTACACTTCTGCCATAGTTACAGAATACAGCTGTCGAGTTCCGTCGGCCGAAGCCGGACGCTTGCAGTGCTGGTGCTCCCAGCTGGGTCATTCAGACGGATTCAACCGATTGGACGCCCGGTTTTACGAATGCTGAGGACATCTGCACCGCGCCGACCGTCGTGCTCCCTATGAAGTTCTGGGAGCGAAACGCTACCAGGCTTTGAGATATATCGCAAATCCAGGAAGCAAATGAGCTACTGCCGCGATACGACCAACTGATTCGGGGATTCCTTTGACCATAGTTTCAACAAACTAAGCCCATTGCGGCCCAAAAGCATGTCAAATGTTGACTCACAACGCCTGGATTCGCTGCGACCATTACACGAGTGCCAGTGCTCCGGTCTGGAACTTCTCCGGCTCGGCCTTATAAACCTGCTTAGAATAGACAGCTGCAGCAATGAGGAAGAGAAGTGTAGCACGTTGATTAAATTAGGACAGTGCATGTGTAAAAATGTGTATTGGAAGCCCAATGAAGGTTTTATGGAATCTTGGATTTCGCTGACCTTCTGGAAGAATATTATACGACAACGGAAATGAAACATACTAAGCTCACTTAAAATGGAAACACCACAAAAATGAAACTTCATGGACATGTATCCGTCTTTCTGCAATGGGATTCCTCATAATGATATGTGTAAATGTGAGCATACGCTTGAGTTGTCGTCTAGCTGTATACGTTGAGGAGGCAGGATGCCGAGTTTCAGAGGCCAGAAAAAATTGGTTCCCAACGCAGACCAGTTGATACCCCGGGATGAGAGGAATGTTCCTCAGAGGAAGTTATAGCTGTGGAGCACTCGCCTGAGCGCAAATGTTTGTTTGTCACATTTATGTGATAATTATATCGTATTTGTCTACGGATATTCTTCAAATTTGCTTTCGACGGCTTTCAGGCTATGACAAACAGTTTCCAAGCGTGGCGCAATGCTTAGGCAATAGAATGTGAAATATATATGCTTTTTGCACCATTTTGAGCAATTTCCAATATTTTCTTACCATTATCTTGGCTGATAGCATTCCTGAAAACGTAGCTGTGTAAAGCTGACTTTTCCACGATGGTAGTAATCACAATCAAGGCTCAGAAGCCAAAGGAATCTAGGAAAAGTTTAAGGAGAATTTTGCTGCCGAATAAAGTCAGAGTTGAGAAACTATTGAGGCAAATGGAACACATATATGTGTATTACTCATTTTTGTTTCCATAAAACCTACTGTAGTAACCTACAGTAATTACGGGAATTACCATCTAACCTGTAGAATTACCTGCAATGCATATCAGCACACGATTACTACATAGTGATATTCGGTGGCGTATGATGCGCTACGAATCTCAGAGCAGTCGATTAAACAAACTCACTGCTGCCACTTGGAAAGCTTTGGAGGTGGGGTCACTTGAAATGACCAGGCGATCTGACCTGACATGACCTAAACTTAATATTCCCAGAAAAAGACACAAACGTGATCCAGGAGCCTAGTGGCGCAGTTTTCCGTCCACTTCGGAAAACTGTCAGGGCTAAAAACTTACGACCAGAGTGGAGGTTAATACAGGCAAGTTTATTGTCTTACTCACCACCACAAAACGGGTATGCCATTGCGGAGCCACGCGTCTTGGCGGCTACGTACGACATTGGCGCATCGGTAATGATAAAATAACTGTGTGGTTATGTATCAACATTTTTTCTTTGTAGATCCATTTTCAGAGCCGGATCTAGGGAGCATTTCAGCCATGTCCCCCCCATGCGAAATAGGGGAAGCCAAGTTATCTTCCTTTCCCCACCAAAGCAAATAACGTTGCATAATTAGTCAAATCAGGAGAACGTCTCCCACAGTAGAAACAGTTTAAGCATCTTGTCTGTTCAGAAGGTATTGTTTGAAGGTGGAAGAAATACCCTCTGAAAGAAAATAAAGTAAAGGACGCCACGTTCGACTCGCGATTTTTTTTGTTCTTCACGATATGGGACTAGCCCCCGAACTAGCTGGCTAGGTTCGCCCCTGGCCATTTAAGCATACAAAATTTGCGTACCTCATGCTGCGTCTTTTCAGGAAAGATAGTGTGCACATATATTCCGAACGAGAACTTTATGAAAGTTTTTCTGGCTGGCATGCAAGGCCAGACAATATCAAAGTTTTGTTTTTTTCCCAATGGAGGGCAATATTTACCCCAATATATCACGTTTCTCCGAACGAAAAAGGCTTTTGGGGCTGTACAAGAGGGAAAATAAGCATCCCCAACCCAGTGAATGAGTAGGTTAGCTGCCAGATTGTGGTACATTGCTCTACTGAAGGGATATTTTACACCCCCCCCTCGTGGGAAACTACCAGTGACAGTTTCCAAAATATCTCATCTTCAGGTTCCCCGAGATTTTATCCAGCTGAGTTGGTAAGATATCTGAACTTGTTTGAAGTACTTGACGAATGGACGTAATTATATGCTCAGGAGGGCTTCTATGTTTTAAATTACCCCACATAATAAACCATGAGAGAGACTTTACTAATGCCAGGGAACAGGAAAATCACATAGTGTGTACGTACCCACGTCACCAATTTTTGCCATAAGATTAGTAAGCTTCCCCAAAAGCAAAGAGCTTGTGAAATTTTACGAGGGAGGACGTGACAATCTCCAACGCACACCATGAGTGGCTGGTACTATATTTTGATATCATATTACTGAAGCACTAAGCCACAGCTCAATGAGTACCACTCTCAGTTTTGAAGATTGACAGTTTGACTCAGTTTGAAGAACAACAATAGTAAGGAGAAATTCGATCCGAAGAACATATTGAATTCTCGATTTCTGGAAGATTTTCCCCAGCTATGCCGGCAACATCTAGTTTTTATCTGAGCTATGATGACCACTATGCTGTTCTTCGAGACCTAAATAATTCTGGAGAATGCACCTTCAAATTTCCCATTCCCCTTAGAAGTGGAAGATGTGGATCAAAATATATTGACCCAGAACATTACCACAGAAGTTATTCACATCGGCAATGTATTACGGTAGCACTGCATAGCTGAAATGCATTGCATTATTGGTGTAATTTCTAAAGTGATTTCCCGTTCGGAATCTTAACGCTGGCATTTATATCTGTCAGTGAAAGATCAATGACTGGCGTCGAGAAAATGCCCAAGAGCCTTCCTCCAGGGAACAGGTCGCGTTTCAAGAAGATTAGAAACGAAAATCCAATAACACCAAAGAGAACGTACAAGAGCGGCCTCCTCAATCGAATTAAGGCTGTCTATTGAACTCTAGGGTTGAGCCTAACTCTATTTACATTCGCGTTCCATTTGCCTTCCGACTTTCCTTTTACTTGGCCGATGACAAATGAAATGTTTCAAAAGTCTCCCGACTTGTTTCAAAATAAGCACCACCACTTTGTCTTCATATTTTCCACATGTCGTACCGCCAGGGAAGGCAGACAAGTCAGCCCCGCCTTGAAGGAATTGCTTGTTTCTTAGAAGCATTGGGTGAACACCAGTATGCTAAAGGCGTCAGTTGTTTCGGGTAAACATTTCACAGATGCTACTATAGACACATCTTGTCATTTCTTCCGTATACTTATATATGCCAGCACACAGAATAAAATTACAATTCAAGCAAGCCAATGTATTTACAGGTTATTCCCAGATGAAAATTATATAAATGGTTACAATATTTAGGCTGACCTTTTTGCCGTATTGATTGGACCGAAATATTATTACATATATTAACTATATCAGACCGAGAAGTTTCGGTCTTAAAGCACGATCACATTTAAAAGGTTTGGGTTCGAAAATCGAGTAATCCGATTTTTTCTCACATATTCGCATGTCGTATCGAAGAAGAAAATTATTGTATTAATTGTTCAGTCCATTTAATCCATTTTTAATCACATATTTTTAGAAAGCAGTTTTAGTTCATCGGCCATGATGACTGTTGTTTAATTATTTCTAGTTTTTGGTCTCTGATTAAAATGGATTCGTATATTTTTCTTTCATTGATGTCAGCAGGGGATCGTTTTAGGGTTATTATGCCTATTTTGCTCGAGTCTGGTTGGAATGTATGGGTGTCATCGGAGTGTCTTCTAGTGAAGACCCCATGCCGCATCCTCTTTCTCATGATGGACGTCACCCAGATGCTTATTGCACGCCATATTCATCATTCTTCCTGTCTCGCCGATGTAGCTGATTTCTGGGCAGAAGTAGCATTTCATTTAATATAGCACTCCATCATCATCATCATCATCATCATAGTTGGGGTTTAAGGGCGCGTCGACTGCATTGGTCATATTGCGCCCATAACTTAGCATATTGCGCACAGAGGAAAGACATGTAGATATATAACGAGACTTTTCGAGTCAGGTAGTAAGATAGGTCACTGTGTCTTGAAAGGTGCTGTACTTGTAGAGTGACATGTGTGAATCAAGGGTCAAAAGATACTGGTTCACGTTATATGTCTATGTCGGCGAGTAAATTACGTTGAAGTCAACACTTCTTAGAAACGATATTATGTCGGAGAGCTCCACGGTTCGATTTTGTCCCAAAAGAGAATGCAGTGATGGTGATCCTCCAAGATGCCGCAGTCTTTCCACCTCAAAATCCTGGCAGTCTGCAAGAACATGCTTAACACTAAGCGGCTCTCCGCATCGTGAACACCTTGGCTGATCGCCGCCACCCAAGCGGAAGGAGTGTGTGGCGTGGGTGTGGCCGATCCGCAGGCGGGAGAGGATAACCTCCTCTCTTCTGCAGCCCGCACTGCTGGATTTCCACACCCCTAGCTTTGGTTTAAGGCCTCTAAGCTTGACTCCTTTGGGATCACCATCCCACCTGCTCTGCCAGGCACGAATAGCATAGTCTTTGGTAAGACCATATAGGTCAAAGAACGGAACACGGAGGCCGGGGAGAGAAGCGCGTTCACCTGCGGACTTTGCAAGCCTGTCCGCCCGTTCGTTCCCGCCTATACCGCAATGGCTTGGCACCCAAGCAATCTCCACAGTTTTTCCTTTCTGCCCTAGGTTGTGCAATTTCTGTCTTATGAGGGTCAGGAGATAAGAAGATGATGTACTGTGGAAGTAAAAGGACTCCAATGCCTGTAGAGAGGACAGTGAGTCCGTGAAGACCACGAACTTTCTCGCCCTTCGTTTGGATATCTCATCCAGGCAACGAAAGATGGCATACAGTTCCGAGGTAAAGACAGATGCTTCCTGGGGTAGGCTAAAACATTTTTCAGTGCGGCCACAGACAAACGCACATCCCGTACCACTGTCACATTTTGAACCGTCCGTGTAGAAGTGAATATGGCTTTCAAACATTTCCGAACAGAGTTCCATGAAAAGCTGGCGCATTGTTTCAGGAGACGAGTCCCTACAACGCTCGAGCAAGTCTGTGTTTGTGTTAGCTTTCGAGATCAGCCATGGATTGATAGCAGGCAGGTCGTATGGTTCAACAAGGTCTGTGCTAATACAAGCCTCCGCTAATAGGGCGCGAACTCTGACTCCCGGGTGGCGAGCCGCAGCACGCGACCCAGTTTCAACTAGACGGAGGTGGGTGTCCCCGAAGAATGTCTGATATGTAGGATGTGTTGTATGTTGTTTAAGTTTCACGGCATATCGCATGGACAATATCTTCCGACGAAGATCTAGAGGCATTTCGTTTATGTCTACGAGCATACTGCTAACTGGTGAGGTCCTAAAAGCTCCGATAATAATTCTGATTGCGTGGTGATGAACAGTGTCCAGCATACGCTTCGCTGTTTCAGACGCCGAGTCATATGCAACGCAGCCGTACTCGATCTTTGACCTGATGAGAGACCTGTATAGCATCAGAAGAGTTGCACGGTCGGCTCCGAACTTCAGTCTCGTCAAGATTTTAAGAATATTCAGTGACTTGAAACACTCTCTCTTAGGTCCTGAAAGTGACGGACATAGCTCATACGGCGGTCAAGAATGACCCCAAGGAACCTAACGCTATCTACTACTTCCCACGCTGGCCATAGAGAATAAGAACTGGATCTTCACATGGACGCCTGCGGTTACAGAAGTGCATACATTTAGTTTTGAGCAACGAGAACCTTAGCCCGTTCTCGACACTCCAGCGCTCTAGGCGGTCGAGCGCAAGCTGTAGTTGCCTAGCAGCGGCACTCGTAGTAGAGGTTGTTGTCCAAATAGTGAAATCATCTACAAATAAGGCACATTTTATAGTTGTAGGAAGAACGTCTACAATGTCATTTATCATAATAGCAAACAGGGCTACTGATAAAACGCTGCCCTGCGGGATTCCATTGCTCTGTGTGTATTTATCGGATAAAGAAGAATTTACACGGAACCTGAAGTACCGTTCTTTAAGAAAGTTCAGCAAAAACCAGCCTAAGTGACCTCTAATGCCCATGGCGTGCAGTTTACTTAGTATTTTGTATCTCCAAGTTGTATCGTATGCGCGTTCCACGTCGAAAAAGATTGCAACAGTGTGTTGACGAGATGCCTGCCCTTCTCGAATCGCCGCATCCAACAGAACAAGGTGATCTAGGGTACTTCGCCCTTGTCGAAATCCACATTGCTGATTACATAGAAGCTCATTACTTTCGAGGTACCACATTAGCCGAACATTAATCATTTTTTCCATCAGCTTACAAAGACAAGACGTGAGGGAAATCGGGCGATAGTCATCGGGAGAAGACCCGGACTTTCCCGGCTTCAAAATCGGAATAATAATGGCGTCACACCACTGTTCCGGGAAGTCGTTCTTAAGCCAAATGAGATATAGCACTCCTGTCAGGTGACAAGAGCCTTTCAGGCTCACCTCGCAAGCGTTGCAAGAGCGGTGGTGAGCCTCATGAAAAACTTGTTAAGTGAAAGAGGTGACAATTCTAATATTAAGGTTTTTTAGAACAAAAAATATTTTCTGCTTCCTTTCAAGATTTTTTCTCACAGATTGTAAGATCTGTCGCAAGACCATACCGTGCCTAAAATCTGTCGGGCACTTTATGACCCAAGAGCCCGACTTTTTGCAGCTCTGGTTGCAAGAGCGGTGGCCAGCATGGGCAAGTGGGAGGCTTGAAAGCCGAACGGACTAACTTTCTGCTGATCATGTTTTTGTTAACCCTTGCGGTTTAGATGTTCAGTCCGCTTTGCCTTAAGATGTTTTCAATAATTGCGAGATTTGGTCGTCCACGAAAGGTAAGCAAATCAATTGGTTACCTCCGGAGGGTTTTCAGTCTCATGCTTATGGAACAAAGTCAATTCGAAAAATTATCTCAAAATGTCAACTCCATGTCAACTCACCTCCATCTTCGCCCTTATTCAAAAAGTTAAGACTGCTAAAGTTACCCGATTTAGTGAAGCAACAGAAACTTTTGATCCTACATCGATACTTAAACGGCACACTACCAGTGGCATACGCTCAATACTTTAGCCTTCATGCAAACAACAGAGATACTAGACAAATTGTGCATTTTAGACAAGAAATAGCCCCCACAAATTATAGAAGTTTTTCATTCACAATATCTTGCCCCAAAACCTGGAATGAGTTGATATCTCCCAAAATACCTTCCCTGGACAACATTCCCCCTTCTAAAGGCTTTTTCAAGAACGTCATTACCAAAATTCTGAGTGATAACTATTAAAGCATATAGCATCGCCTGATACCTATTTCACCAATTCATCATTTGTTGCTCCTGATCTGACTTGGTCTGGCGAATGGGGTGGGGGGGGGTGATGGGCCTGTGGTTTGGGAAGAGGGGGGCTTGCACGTTGGTGTATGACTTCAATTATGTAGATGAATTAGTGTGCGGTCTGGGAGGGGGGATGTGCTGCCCAGATGGTGTTAGTAGCTCCCAACTGCTCAAATACTCTGAACCGAAAATATATAAATTAGCTGTAATGGGTGATAAACTTGTGCAAAACACAGTCTGATCCTTTTAACTATCTACTCCTCTCCGTACTGCGCTGCTCGGAAATTAACTAGGTTATACATGTCTTATAGGGCTTTAACATGCGCGACTTTAAGGGGAGGGAGCTCTGACAAGGTTATCCTTTTTGTTCCTTCCTCTCTCGAAGCCTAATCATATGCCCTAAATCGTATCTGACTCGAGCATTTAATGTGGACTGTCGCGGGGATCAGCGACGCGTGTCGGCCCAATGTGATGATTATAACCACCCGGCAGAGCGAGGCTGGGATGCCGCGGCTGCAGCTGGAGGGTTCCAGACCCTGACGCGAAGCTCTGAGCTGCGGATGTGGCTCGGGGAACTTGCCGTCGCCTACGATGTATCTGGAACCGCGAGCGGTGGCGGATCTCCGGGGCGGCTCGGTGCGGTCCATGGAGAGCGGTGGCAGCCACTCCGGCGGGTGCGCGGAGCGTTCGGCCGAGCTGGGCCGACGGCGGGTGGTGCGGTGGCGTGCGTGTCGGCCGCATTGTGCCGAGGGGCCTCGCGGGCGCCTGAGGCTGGATGGCGGGCCGACTCGTGGCGTCGGGCGACGCGGCTGGTACGGATGCGGCGGAGATGGCGGGCGGGACCTCCAGCTGATTCGGGTCAGCGGCCAGCGGCGGCAGCGGCAACGACGCGATCGGAGCTGAGTGGAGCCGAGTGAAGGAACAGGAGTTCGCGGCGATTGGTGATGAGTGCTGACTTTCATCACAGCATCAATGACTGAGGATGAGCGCGGTCAATGCAGGTGTCTGATGAGTCCGGCTGTGGTCTGCGGAGGCAGCCCATGGAGAACGGAAGCAGAGCTGGGCGGAGTAGCGGCGGGTCCGCAGACGGGAGCATCGGGTGGCACGGCCGGACTGGGTGTGGTGACCAGTGACGGGTAGCGGGTACATGCTGCGTCCGACCGGGGGAACTGCTTGGACGGCCTGATCGGAAACACATCCATGGACTACTCCTGAAAACGTGCGGACGTGTGAAGAGCAGCAGCAGCGTAATTTGCAGGCAGCAAGACAAGTCGACGTAGCTGTAGAGACGTGGAAAATACAGCCTTCCTCATCTGCGCGAGGGGGCGGCGGTGACTGGAGAGATCGGCAGGGGATATCTGAAGTATGCGACTAACTTTGAAACCAGCATGAAGTGTGCTTTCATGACCATGGACTTCTCCTGAATGCGTGTTTACTTGTGAGGTGCAATTGGTCGAACCTGTATTGGAAACTGGCAGAAACGCGTGCACATCTGCTATCATTGCGACACGCGTAAATGAATCTCAAAATGGGAATTGATAAGCGCCCCCTTTCAAGTTTATCGTATCCGCTCAGCCTGGTTGCAAGTGAGGGCACTTGTGTACGTAGGATCTTCTGCTAATTAGAATATCTGTGCAAAGATTTTTTCGTTTTCCTGCCGGGAAAAATTGAGCAGTCCTTGGGATCGAATCCAGGTGACTTCATCTACTGGCATTTGGTTGTGGTGTCCTTCGCATATGGAGTGAGACTCATGCGGACCTCACCACGGAGCTTCTTCTTACCTTAATTCTTGGGAGGCGTACTCTACCTTTACTTTGCTATCTACTTCTTCGCTCTACCCACTCTCATTTCCAAACTCGAGCTCCGTGATGCAGGTACCGCCGAATATCTTTGTATGTGTCGGCTATCTGTACCGCGCGTGTATTTGTTGTTCCCCGGCCGATCTTGGCCGATCTTGACATCATCGCAGCAGAGGAGGTACATGAAATACTATTGGTGGCAAATATACTCCCCCTGGGTGTGATGCCCAGTGGGAAAACGGAAAAAATATCTACTAGGCTATTCATGGTACATATATAGCAAGCGTGAGATTGTATATTTATTTCTAGCTCACTACAGGAAATATTAAATTCATTTTTACATCCCACATACGTTCAAAATTCTTATGTCCATCGGCAAGAAAACTACAATCAGTTCTCCATTCAGGATCATCTGGGATGTTTAGAATTAACGACCAGTTTATTCACCAGTGCCTTTTTCATGCCTTCGGGCAGTGTTTGTATTCCGCTGGCTCGGGGGCAGTGGTGTGTGAGAGAGGTCATCAGTCATCCTCCATCACCATGACGGCGCTTGGTAGCAGACGTCATCAGGCTGCAAGATTGCAATGCTTGAAATATGTTCACCCCGAAAACCATTCCACCGAGGCATAAGTGTCAAGATGTGATGTGTGGGCACTGCCATCAAGTACCACATTTCGCGCCGAGCATGACTCAGTTAAGAGAGTATATGACTCGACGAACCATAATTCCATCCAATCACGTTTCTACAAACCCGTTGAGTTCATTGAAACTAGAATAATCACGACAGAAATATTCTTAGGAATGCGATTTTGAGCTTAAGCTTAGCCCTTTGATAAGATAATTTGGACATCCGTATGGAAATGTTTGCTCCTCAGTTGGTTACAGGTACATATACCTATAAGACAAATAAATTTTTCATTGCGGGAGTTTTTGCTCTGTACCCACGTTTAATGACTTTGCAGGAAGTGGTCACGTCACATTCCCGGTCGTTGTCCAGAACAAGGCTCAAATTTATATTTTTAGTGCTGTGATGTTCCGTTTTCCAAACAAGAGGTGATACGAAATATTAATTCACTTTACCATACTCTTGACCTTTGTGGGAACGATCCCCGATTTTGGGGGTTAAAAACAATCATTGATTCTTTTTTATAGGCTTATTCGAATTCAGTGTTCAAAATTGCCGCACGCCAGTAAAATCCAGACCCTTAGACGTTTGGGGTAAATATGACTTCCGTACCTTTTGACCCAGTCTCACGCGTTTTGTAGACGGGCTGCACGATTTTACTGTATAAGAATGGAAACGAAAATGCCTTGCTTGTTCCGAAGGCAACATTATTGCGTTAGGTGCTATTCGTATACAGGGTTTCTGATCAGAAGCAACCAGGGAGGCAATATTAGCCACGAGAGACAGCATCAGGTTTTTGACCTGGTGTGGACAATGACCTGATAAACCTTAGATGATAGAAACTGACATAAATCGTGAGTGCTTGTGACAAGCAACACGCTGGTTTTTGCCGCAAAGCTCTATACGGTACAAAGACACTATTGGCAAGGGAGGGGGCGGGGCGTCTCAAAACCCTCCACTGTAAAGAGAAAGATGACGAAAACTAGAATAAGTGCCAGAGGTAGGTGTCTTAGTGTTATGTTTTCACGCGACAGGCCATCTAGGAAGAGGCTCTCATGCGTAAAAATCTACCCTTAAAAATTAAGAACCCTGGGTATTGACAACTTAAGACTGCATGGTATATCGCTTAGTGGGGCTCTTATTATTTTGCCATGAAAATACTGCCCTGGCTGGACTGGCCGCTCGCTCAGAGCAAGCTTTTGGACATTGATTCTTAGCCCCAAAACAACCTTATAGATTGATACCAATGTACTCTAAACAGAGCATTTTTAATTGCCTTGTGGGGTTAATCACAGCAGTAAATCAAGGAAATGTGGATTGGAGGGTGAGCGGGGATAAACTACCGAAATAGGGGAAGCGTTTTCACCTGATGAATTCGGGGTACCTATCGCTTTCATTCGCCTGGGTCCACTTGCGGGTGAGAAAACCCCACCGGAATTGTATGGAGTGCATCCGACCAGCTGACTGACGGGTCAGGCCTAATCTGCGCTGGCCTTTGCCTCCTCCTGGGACTCCTAAACAGACATACCTTCTGTGAGAACAGTTTATTTTAGATAACACATGATAAAATATCGATTGTATCCAACATTTTTCGGGACTTGGGCGGGTCCTGTCGGCAGAGCCATATATGGAGGCGGCTCCTGCGGGAGTAAGATCCGAAGTATTATAGGGACAAATACGTGAAATACCAGCTTAAATATTATTTGTGCCCACTCGCCCTCCCTGTGAATTCTGCCCACTTGCTGGAGTCGATGCCAAGCCTGGATGTCTAACAGATGAACGAGTGTGTCGGGTCCTAACTGGCGAGTTTGCTTAAATGTTGTGGCTGATGACTTCAGCTTACCCCCCCCCCGCCCTCGAAAAAGAAGAGGACTAGGCATTCAACTATAATAAGAGCTAATTTGGTGCATCTTAAGGGAATGGATAACTGGCTCTGGATCAAACCTTGCACTGGCTCTGGATAGCAAGCTTTCAGCTGGCGATACTAAAGAATCATTGGAAAATACTCGTTGTTTCGCACGTAAAACCTTGAACACCATAATCAAATCTAACTATGGATAGATCAGAAGCCATACAGTTGTTTTTATGCATACGCTTTTGCTGGCATTTTGTTGTGAAATAGCAGCATGACTAACTGATTGCGGCCCCGAGTAAGAAACGCGTACTTATAAACGATTGTGTCACCTATATAATGGTATTTAAACTGGCATAACTAAGTGATACAGCATTCCTGAAAACCCTATGTTTGATGGTTTATTTGTCCTAGAACTCGCCAGTATTTGTCCCAGAACTCGCCACTATTTGTCCCAGAACTTATTTGCGGAGAAACAACGTGCACTTAGAGCGCGTATGAACCCCGTCGACCCCAAACTCCCCGCTCCGAAGGGCAATCATCCGCCGCTAATGTAAAGCACATAGAAAGGCGGAGCTTAGTAGTAGATACCTCAGCACAAAAAACAGCACGCTGTTGAAGAACTGTTTTTCGTAAAATGTGTGTTCTGATATAAATGCAGTATTAAGTCAGTGACTTTTACATTATATACGTGACTGGCAGCTCGATTCCAATCCTGCAGAGGCGTCATATTCCCTTCGCAGTAAGGTTCCTCCAACACCTATAATTCATGCAAAATTAAGCACACCATCCCTCACAACCATGCAATTCCCGGCACTCACCTTGCATCCTCGGCCCTGACAAAGAGGATGACTCCGCGCGCCATCGGCTTCTTCTGCAGGTTCAGCACGATCGTCTCGAAGTTCTTGGCGGTGGCGTCTCGCGGCACCTTCTCTGCCACCGCCACACAAATGTTGCGCTCGCTGGCCTGCCTGTGGAACGCATCGATGCCGCTCTCGCCGTACGAGCCTTCGGACGCCACCGTGCTGACGTAGGACCAGTTGAAGAGCTGCACCATGTCCACCAGCGCCGTCGCCTGGAACGTGTCCGGCGGCACGGTGCGCGCGAAGAACTCGAAGCGCGACTTGTCGCTGAGCACCTGGGCGGTGGAGGCGGGCGAGATCTGCGGGATGCGGAACAGCCGGAACAGGTTGGCGGCGTTGATGGAGATGGTGCTGTACGAGCCGCCGATGACGCCACTGACGGCCTTGGAGCGGTATTTGGACCGCGGCGACGACCCGTCGGCACACTCGAACGCCACCGTGTCCATCACGTCCAGCGACGCCTTGATGTACGCCAGCGACTGGTTGAGCGCGTACGTGTCGGTGCTGCACGTGTCCAGGATGTTGACGCCGATCGTTGTGTGCGGCAGCAGGTAGGGGTCGCGGTTGATCTGGTCCACGGCGAACAGCATGGCCTCCAGCCGCTGCAGGCCGCGGTTGTAGAGCTTGTCGCTGCATGGCGTGCCCTCGCCCTTCTCATGCACAGGAAACAGACCTCCAAGAATCAGGTCGCCGTCCATGATGACCGAATGCTGGCACCTGACCTCTCGTGGCTGGAGAGGGAGCAGGAGGATGACCACCAGCCCCAGCAGTAAGACCATTCCATCAGGCGGCTTCATGGCTTCACCAGAAGGACTGCAGGACAATATTCAGTGCTGGAACTAGTCTGAAAAATGCATGACATGAGTGAATCGGTGCTGCTGTTAGCGGCGTCTGCAATCAAGGCCTCAAGGTAAGTGATTAGTTTAGGTTTAGGTGTTCATTTGTTATGCAGTTGTACCTGTTTCCTCTCGGGCGGAACAGTTGATAGAAATACCAGGGACACGTACATGACGCCACACCATTAGTTCCGACATGAACTGTTTTACCTCGTATGACAATCTACCTCGTAGTCTTCTCCTGAAAAAGGATAAGGGCTCAAAATAGATATTTTTGGCGACTACTCGAATTCTGAGCGTCGTCGATGTACAGAACCTGGATAATTGTGTGTAGTGAAGTGATCGATATATTCAAATGTGTTTTTTGCTCAGGCACCTGCAGCCCACTCAGCTACCGCCAAAAAGTGGTGGATTACCAGGGTTGACAGGTTTCTAGAATGAAAATATGCCAAATTTGGCATATTTGGCATATTTTTGGCCATGACATTGACCTAATTTGTGAAATCTTGGTCACAATCTGTCAAAAGAACATGGAAAACACGCCAAGCGTACCATCTCTGTATACAGGCATAGCTTTAGTGTGTTCAGAGACAGGATTGGTTTTTTATGAAATTTTGAATATATGGTATCGCATGTAAAAATATGTCAAATTTGTGGCGTTTGGCTGTAAATATACCAAACTGGCAACCCTGTGTATTACTGGTCAAAATACTTGGTCCTTCCAGCAGCCCCGTAGACACAACTGTAAGAGTTTCTCATATGATGTAACCGCGGACTGATTCCACACGAGCACCCAGTTTCACCAGTTTGGCACCACTGACGCCCTCAATTTCCTGACCAGCTCGGCTGTAGAGTGTCCAGTTTATGGGACGGCCTGAGTAGCTTGGACGGATTTCACTGTCTGCACTGGGTTTCCCTACGTTGCATGCTTCCTTGAACACCCTGCTAGTTCTCAGTTCTGTTCTTAAAGGGGTTTTCTCAAATGTGAACCTGACAATGAATGTGCACTAAATTTTGATGAACATGGGCGTTGTGACGATGTGTTTTATGTAGTATATTCCTTATTGGGGGTTCCTATTGAGACCCAGTTTTGTTGACGTACGATGCATCTGCGATTTTGAGTAACGAGACGTTTGTGGAGATATCACAAAGGACTGTGCTCGGACCGGGTTTCCTGGTCGTCCTGCACTTCTCGGGTATGAGTCGGTTCGAATCGATAATCAGCATTTCCGAACGTTTTGGCCGGGCCGTTCGGAGGAACCTCGGGATACACCGGGGTTGATGGGGATTTTCGTGGCCTTGGCATAGTCTTCAAGGGTCGCATGAAGTGTTGCGCGGTCAAGCTATTGAAGGAGTCGATTCAAAAGTCGCCACCGCTCTGCCGGTGGAGTATTATGCCGGTTAAACTGTGTTGTGAAAGTGTTTTATCCATTTAATTTCCAGCGTTTTCAATTCTGTTAATGTACCCATTGAACTGTAAGAAAGCCAAAACAAAATTATTGGGCTATTTATGTTGTATGTTGCATATCATTTTCATCAATAACACGTTTTAACATATTTATAATTTTGCTTCCGACTACTACATTATTGAACTTGCTTTGTAATAGCTCATGAAACTTTAATTCACAGACGGCAGATTTTGAACTCGGAACCCATATCCGGACACGGTAGTTCTGTTTTTACCGTGCCAACTAGATTTGTACCGTAAAGCTAACACTTATGGCCGCTAAGGTCGACTGGGGGAGCTATTTTACTCCCTTCCGAACCGTGCGTATTTCTCACGGTTCAAAGAGGTGCATTCGTGATTTATATTCATGATAGTGGTATCCAAGTGGTATCCTTGTCGGAGGCTTTCCCGAGGCATTCCATTAGGTTGAGACACACGGTTCATAAACACAACTGTTCAACTTTGGCTGAATATTCCCAGGCGGCGTAATTCAAAAACAGACATTTGATTTGTGCCATACGAGTTGATTCTCTGGCCAAACGCACCCTCGCCACGTCATAGCCTGGAGTAACGCGTCCGGTACCTGCCTCGCGCAGAGTGTCAGCTAAGGGATGATTTCGGACTGACTCTGACTCACAAATCGTCAGTCAAGGGATGATTTCCGACGGATTTCTGCCCACAAACCGTCAGTCAAAGGATGATTTCCGACTGACTTTATCTCAACGCCTTAATACGCGCAATAGAGGGGTCCTAAAGTGTCCCTACACCTATTTTGCCAATGTGGCCGGAGAAACATTCGCTGCCAGAAAACACTTCTCGGCCACATTTGAGAAATTTCATGAGCGTGTCGATCGATGAAAAAATATTTCAAAATCTGATGATTATTTTTTACTTACAAGCCTTTCAAATCGGACTTAAATTTTGAGACCATCGCAATCCAACGGTCACATTAGTTCGCCTGCAATGTAGACCAGGTGTGGACATCTTAACGTCACATAGTCAGGTCATATGTCAAGGTCAACCAATATTAGTGTCAAGGTCAAAAGTCACAGGTCAAGGTCATTGACCCCAGTATTCCGGTCAGATGGCATTGTTCCGTATGACGCATGTTATGCTATGACTTCATAGTTAAACCTTATCAAATTCAAGGTCAAGGTTAAAAGTCTTTTCAAGGCCAAACCCTCATTTTCCACCCAAAGCTGCTATATTGCTATATTAAATATATGCTATAGTGCCAATTAAATTATACATTATTGGGAATAGGTATGTCATATTGTTACGTCATAGGTCATTGACCTTGAGTGATCCTGATCTCAAAATTTTAGAGAACATTGCATAGGACCTCCCCTCTACGACCTTAGTCCGCTTTTGTTGTATTCTCGGCTTTCTTCCTCAAAGTCATGGCATTTCGCCATGGATCTCCAGCAAGGCCTAGATTCGATCTTTACGACCTCGTTTGACCTTGAAGATATTGATCTAGATCAATCAAACTTTGCCATAAGGTAGATTACCATTGTCCCACACCCCCACAACGAGCGTTTTTTAACCCTATTGGTTTCCGAGATCTCGGAGGGGGCACTTTAGGACCCCCTCCATTGCGCGTTGACGCCAGACCTTTCTCCACTGCGCGTATTGTGAAATATTTGTAATCGCTCATTGGACTCTATGTGTGCTTGATAATGGAACAGAAACAGCGTAAATGTTATAAATGAAAGCCTTCTTTCACTCAAGTAGACAACATTTTGAGCCATGCGGAAGTGGTCATTTTGTCTAGATTTTCATTGTCGTCCGCTCTCTTTTGAAATATTTTACTTTTTGCTACAGCTGAGCCTTAGATCCCTTGGTAAATGACCTGCTTGAAAAGGTTGCCCGTTTCAACAACAGAAATTGTTTTCAGCTGACATTCTAATGCATAATGTCCCCACAATTTATTTTCAGTTGGCTCAGCTCTCCCGTTCCTATTACTCAGCACTCACAAACAACTGAATCTTCGCCATCAGGTTTCCGCTCCATCCCCCATCTATTGGCTGAGCCCGGGCCGAGTGTTGATCGTCTGTGAGTCGATCCCGCGCGAGTCGTCGGCGCCGCCCAGTCTTGGGTCGACATGGCGTCGCCCGCTCAACGCCGGCTCGCTCGCATCCAGTCGGCCTTAAACGGGAAGCAGTCAGATAGTCGACGTTTCTCATCGAGCAAATGGTTGCATAAATGCTGCTTGGCGACAGTCCTAACTGGAAGCGTGCAGACGATAGCGGCCCGCGGACCCCGCCAGCGAATGGATTGCAAGTCTCGGCTCCCTGGGTGGGCTACATTATTGCCGAAGTTAGATCTGCCAGCTCCAACGGCCACGCCCGCAGGAAACAGAAATACCGCCTCTGGCTGGTTAGCAGAGGAATAGTATTGCTTCAGTTCTCAGAATGCGCCCAAGGCATCGGTTTGAAACTGTTGCATTCTAGGGTTTTAACCAGCGTTTGAATGCCATTTTTATTAGTTCAGATTTGGTGTAGTCCTCACCCGCGATCAACACTGGCCCCAGACTAACACGTGTAGTAATGTTTGTACATACATGCTATCGCATGGTTATCATCACTACCATAGCGTGAACAATTGAGATTGGAGCTACTGAGCCAGAATATCGAAATGTAACAAATGCAATAGCGCAGCAATGAAAAACTGCCTGCATTTTGGAGCGTCATGATTTATCTATGGCCCACACGCAGTTACGCCCGCGTGTTGTCAGGCCACGTTATAAGCGTGCCACTCGCCAAATCGCCATGTTTTGGCGTCTACGAGGCCACAGAAGTGTCGGGCTTAGATACGCCTTAAAGGGAATGTGGCACCTTCATAACGTGATTTTAACTGAGATAGCCAAGTTGTAAAGCAAGTCGGAAAACCCGGTACTCCATATATCATTTGTCTTGGAACTCGATATTTCCGTAGAAAAAAGCTAAGACATACCTGACACCAGCCCCCTCAGCCCCCATCGCCGGGCGGCCATTGTTGTGAGCTGCTGGTGTGACGTCATATGCTGACGTCACGATGACCATCAGCTAATCGAAGCCCTTGAAGCGTTTCAAGTATAGTGGGGGTTGCCAGATCGTGACATCATCCACAGACTGATATTTATTTCTTTTTCTAGAGGAGTATCTTAAAAATCAAAATATTAAGCTTATTGTACGTGTTTCAGAGAAATCATGAGTGTTTTCGTAATTTTAGGCTAAAAGTACGCCTAATTACACTAAATTCCAGGATTCGACCAAGGTGCCACATTCCCTTTTAACAACCTTTTGAAGGCAGTCCCTTTCTGGCCCATATGACCCATTTTCAGAAATCATAGTCGTGGGAACAGGGGAGCCAGGGGGTCATGCCCCCTCACTATTGCTCACGTTCTTAGCTATTAACCATATGGCCTTGACGGGAAAGAAACTAATTCAAAATGAACCTTGCCCCCACGTTCTGGACGTTCATACACCTCTGTCCAATGTGCATCTCCCGACTGAAAACCTTGGATTGATATACATCGGCTGAAGAGAAGCTTAGCTAAGAAGAGAATAAATGGGTACACTCCTAAATGTTGATTTTATTATGGAACCGGCACATCGTTTCGCAACATTCCTGTTGTGGCCATAGTTTCCACAACAATAGTTTTCTTCACGTTTCTTCGCCTATATCGTCCTTTGGATAAAGTTTTTTTCTTGCTTGGGAAGGATAGTTATACCTTGTTTGTCTGTAGACCCTCTCTAGTGTCGGCATTCTTACTACAGACAGACACTTCAGTTGTAATGTTCTGCATGTGGCGTGGGTAGTCTGGAAATGCTCTTGTCTATGCTCGCCACTCACACAATTTTGCTATTTTCATGCAAAACCATAGAAACTGACATTCTCGTCTCTAAGCCGATATACCTATATTATGTATCACAACACATGTTCGGGAACAAGCTATATTCGCAGTGCCAGGGATCGCAGTTGGATGGGTAGCCGGAATTTGATTTTACAAGGTTGTCAGAATCAAGGGACGGGAAGGTTTACGTGGAATGGGTTAAGGAACATGTGTTGTGAATACGCTGAAAATGTCCCAGACATGACATCCGAGGAGCCAACTCGCGGAAATCAAAATCGCGATGTTAAGCACTGGGCTTAAGATTACAACTAGGTTACTTGGATGCAGACTTTGTGAGGCAGATGCTGTTGAAGACCTCGCTGTCTGTCAGTCTACTCGGACTGAATACTATGATCTGGTGCTCACCTCCGTCGGTCCAGCCATTGTCATACTCGGGCGCTGCAGCCAGCCACTGTGACACCAGGCTCAGTTAATATGTGTCTGGAGCACTGGGCTGCATGCCGGCGCAGGAAATTGCGACTCGCTATACTGTAGAGCTCATCCCTGGTACCGTGTGGTTTATGGTTTCAAGCTACCCAGATGCCTGTGAATTTTTTTGTAATCCTCCTTTTTCTGCGCAGAGCGAGTAATATGATAAAATTGAACCATCCTCTAAGAATGCTTCATATCCATTTTTCCAAAGTAATGCTTTGTAAAGGCATTTAAACGACCTCTTAATCTCGGCTCCTATGCGAGGTAGCAAAAAAAGGCGAGCGCTGCATGGTAGATAGCCTATAGGAAATGACGAAAATATGTCGTTAACGTTCCGGCTCAGGTCAATGTCGAGGTCATGACAGTTCAAAGTATGTGAAAATGTTAACAGTTTTTCATCTTAAGTATCCGATTTGGTTGTGTAAGAGTATATTTTAGGGATGATTTGATGTATGCCGTTATGGAGAATAAAGCATGATATGCTGATATAACCACACTAGTTCGAAATATAAACGTCCTAATCTTAGGTCAGCTAAAGTTATAGTCTGCTATAGTATAGACACTATGCAAACCAATTGTCTCGCAACAATAGCCCTAACGTAATTGGGTCAAGTTAAAGTTATATTTCCTGCGACTATTTCCTGCGAAATTATTGACACGAGTGTGAAAGCCTGTGGAAGTAGTCTCAGGTGACGACCCAGAGATCACAGGTTTAAACTTGTAACATGACCATATAGAGTATCTTAAGATACTACGTTTCTTTAATTGATTAGCTATTTTCAACTATTTCTCCGAAAATACAGCTATTTTGGCCAATTCCCGTTTTATCCATGTATTTTCAAAAAAAGTTATAATACCGTTACCAGAACTTGTGGTAGCTATGTACTTAGTGAGTCTATCACGTGATGTGAATATTAGATCTAAAATTGGACGTTGAGACCGTCAGATTTACACAATGCATCGCGCTGAAGACGTAAAAGTCACTACGAATGCGGTCAGAAAAAGAAACCTGTATCGCATCCAAATGTTACCATTATATTGCAAGAAAAAATGAGATTAAAAGGCTAATCTAGCGGACAAAGAATCCGAAAATTACTTTCACAGCTTTCGGGCCCTGAACATATCCAGGAGCGAGATCGCGCGGGCGCCTGATTCTGACGGGTACCGGCATGCCGGTATCCGTTTGTTTGTGTGCTAATTTTGTATGACTTCGTACGGTGGATAGCTGGCGACGGTTCTTTTCTGGCTTCTGAGACCAAATGGCGGTCGCCTAGAATCGGATGCCGAGAATAACCCTGATAACTGATGGACGATCTCGTCGTCCCACCGCGATAATATTGGCGGGAGCTGTTCCTGCTTACACGGTAAGTGATGGTACTGGCTGACCGATTTGCACGGTGCTAGGGCTGGTTTTTGTCAGCAGACTGATCGATTTAGATTGGGCTACAACACAAATAGTTTTTACTTTCTTCAGAGCTCAACTTCCATCTTTTTTAAACAAGTGGTCAAGTTTTGTCTACAAACCCCACCTATCACCATGCTGGACGGGCGCTTGCTTCGTGCTTAACACTGCAAAGTGTGCCGTCATGCGACAATTTAAGTTTCGATGTGATGCTTTGAAAATATGGGAGTTTAGTCCCGAAGAAAGCAGCATCCTTTCGTGCCGCAGCCCCATCTTACACTTTGCGCCCAAAAAGTCACCCCTGGCATTGGACATGTTGGCCGGCTACATGGTCGGTCGTTACCACCTCTGTCCCAGTGTAGACTAACGCTTGAAAACCGGACTGGAGCCGGTCCGGGCTCTGCAGCCACATTGGCTGTAGAGCCGGCTGGTGCCTTGTCTGCCGGGAATAAGCGGATACACGGGGGTACATTTCGCTTCGGTGTCGGACGCTGATGGGACTACGCGTAAGGATTACTGGGAACATTCATTCTTCTGAGGAGGATGTGCGGAGCAGCTCGGTGGTGGTGGCCCCTGGGGCCGCTGCCAGATCCATTCAGAGCCGCAAGGCTGCGCGGCCGTAATGACCGCTGCAGTATAAACAATAACAACAACAATGGTAGCCGACGGTGATTTCGGCCGTCTGGAAGGTGTCTTAGCCGTTTTAGCAACGTAGCATCGTTCTATAGGCTTGATGGCTGGACCCAGACCCAAATACTAATCCGAGTCGCCTTCACGGTGACGTCACGCTGGCGATAAGATTTACATTTACCGCTAAGGCCCCATGTCAAAATTGGTCAAGTTCACATGTGTTTGACCTGTACAGTATGCGTTGATGGGATTTCAATATTTGTCATCATATTGTGCATTTAATTTGTTTCTCAAATTGTATTTTGAGTGATATATTCCTATCCAATAAGAAATATTGCGGATGTTGCTCTACAAACACCATAAGGCTATAACTTAATTATTATTGCCATACCGCTGTCATACTACCGTGTGATGTCCAATTGGCTGCGATACTCCTTTAATGGGCCCACGTTATGTATAGTAATCTTAAGTTAGAGCTGCGTATCTCCTGAGCGGAAATGATGGTATACCAGATAGGCGTTCTGCATGACCGTTCTCTGGATTCAGTCGCACGCAACGGTGTGTATTTGTACGCTTTGGAGGTGCCCGGCACTGTCTCATGAAACGTCGGATTAGTGTTACAAATTCCTTCAAATTGTATTGGTCTTTATTTTAAACATTTTTTCTATGCGGTGCAACAGGCCTGAAGGAATGCTAAAGCATGTTATGATATACTAACCCCATTAACCCTACTCCTGTCACGGGGATTCTGCCAAGTCCTCAAGATTGTTTCCGGAATATCGGGAAAACTGTTCGTGATCGGCATTGGGATTTTTATTTTTCCTTATCAAAGTTCGGCCAGATGCCCTAAAAACCTTGAGAGGATGTATTTACCAGATTCGGAGCCATAGCTCGATATTTAGGGAGGATCTATTAGCAAACTGATGATGATCGTGTATAGCGCGTTCTTCGTACAGTAAAACCGTCCGTGGCAAATTGAGAGCGGTGAAAATTGTTGAATGCTACTAATAAGATGTCAGGTGATGTCCTTTTTACATTTTCATAAATTTTGGGGGAAAGGCAGCTCCAGAAACTCAAGATGGGGGGTTGCAAATGTAATTGTATTGCGCTGTTTCATAATGAATATGTGACTTACAAGACAGCTTGGAAAAAATAAGTCAACCATCCCATACTCCTAACCAGTGGCGGATCCAGGACTTAATTTCGGGGGAGGGGTAGCTAGGATACGCGAACCTGCCCCGCCATTGCTTCGGAACAGCCTCTGGATATGCATTAACTATAAACACTCAGACATTTGGTAGGCTGGAGTTCCCTAGCCCTCCCAAGATCATTCATAACCCCCTGGAATTGGCACAGGTGGAACAATGCTGGGGAAAATAAGAATTATCAATAACGGAGCAACCTATGAATGTACCCGCCTTTTATGAATTGTTAATATGCATCTGTCTTACTATTTTTCTTTCCTGCATCCATCTCTGATATTTTTTTAGATTATTCCTTTTCATTATGTGAATTATACCACACAGTATCTGGAATTTAATAATCTAAACAAAAACTGGTCAAAACATATACTTCACCACATAGTTCTGGCCTTTGATCCTGCATTTAATTTGGAATTTTCACATGAATAAACGTTATGATAATAGTGTATCAATTCTGTCAATACGTATTAGTTATTTGAAAATCGAACAGGACCAATGGTGATGAAGAATCTAAGAGATGGTTAAGAAAAGTTTAGAAAATGTGTATTTTGCGCGTTTTTGCCCATAGTTTTCCAATTGTTATTTTTAAGGAAGTTCGGCGTGAGACAAATAGGTTCTTCTTTGGATTTGTTTTAATCGGACGGAGATTTTTTAATGTCTTAGAGAGGGCCCGAATCCGCCCCCTTCCACATCCTGACTGGAATAGGGGTAGCCAGGAGCCTGACGGGAATATCGTTATATAATGCCCATTAAGTATGTTAAAAATTTGGGTATCCGAATCATTTTAAGAATTTCCCTAACCCTGACCATGTCTTCTATCGGAACTCCATATATAATATTTGCATTAGCTTAGGCGCTGATGTTTGGTCCGTGCATGCAGCCATTGCCACCCATGTCACAGTATTAGTCGCCGATGAGCTTTGGCGCTGAAACCTCCTCCGAGCCAGCGACGGATGTAGGTAGTGAGAGTGATTCCCCACAATATTCAGGCTGCTGTGACCATCGCTATTTTTGGGCCATTCCTATCTGGTGGTTTCAGTTAAGCCCACGTCCCTTGCTCTACAAAGCCTCCATGGATGGGACCTAGGAAAAAGGTTGACTTTACCAGCCTTGCTCCGCACTTTCCGAAGGAAGTCTCGTACTCCGGTGTTGTAACAGTTCCATTCTCCTCTTCTTGGATACTAAAGGCTAGCAGATAAAATTCTCAAAACTGCCCTGACACCGTGTCCTGAATCCAAATCAGACTAGCTTTCCAGGCAGGAAATTCTTGCCGCAGCGGCAGCCGTATTTTGGAACCATATTTCCGTCAATGTCGAGGTGTGAGGATGAGTTAGGTTTCGGGAAGTCTCGACGAACCTCTCCTGGAAAGGGCTGATGATTGGACATAAGCCAGCTGTCTTGTTACTGAGGTCAGTTTCGCAGAGCAGCTCCTAGTCTGTTTATACGGCTGAGAGAGTAAAGCGCTTTAAATTGGCAGTTCAAGGGGAATATTGTGAATGATACACAAAAAAACTATATATTGGACATGCATAGACTGTTTGAAATTTTTTTCATGCGTCACATAGGCTATCTTTTAAGTGTCGGATTTAAGTGCTACGCGAAGTTGAACTTTAGGAAGATGTGAGATGATATAGTCATGTGCACTTCTAGGCCCAGAAAGGGAAATTTATCGTGGCAAAGCCAATCATTCATTCACTTCACTTCAGTGTTCCAAATCCCAGGGTGCTGACTGGAGAGCAACAAAGAGGCAGGCTGAATTTCCCACTCACTTCCGTATTTGTCTACTAAATTGTCCACTCACTGCCTGAACGTGAACTTTTTCAGCTCATTTCAATAATCCGGGTGCATATGAACTAGACAAAAGTATGGTAATGATAAAGTTTGTTCTGAAAACATGTTCTGTATAAGTTTAAATACATGTTTTAATAAGCGTCTTAATTGACTCTTACATATCGTAAGTTTTGACTCTTCCCCTTAACGACTGTATTTTCCAATAATAATTTTGCACTCAGCACGATAGTGCAAAACCAGTTTTGGGACACTGCTTCACGTCCTATCAAAAGAAATCAATACATGTAGGAAAGCTGGACTACATATCATTACAAATTATATCGCTATGCACTGAACGTCGCTCAGTTATTTTCCGTGATGCAAAACAAACCATTTTTGCGGGTCTTTAAAACTACATCCTTTTTGGAAAATGAAATTTAAAATCAGATTACAAATGCTTATTAAATTAGATACTGAAGCAAACCACGAAAATTGTCTCGTTTTTCATCTGCTATGGGCTTCTTTGGTAATTCTTGCTCAATCAGCTACGTAGACAATGCGATGAATCACCCCTCCCTCCTAATATTATTTGATACTGTCGAAATGTAGAGGAGGATCTTAACTTGCACTATAACCTGGACAATTTCTTATATTTTACGTATTTTTATCATTGTCGTGTAGCTTGTTCACACCGACAGTGTTGGGATATTTCCCAGCTAGGTATTTATGTATATATATATATATATATATATATATATATATATATATATATATATATATATATATATATATATATTATATTTATATATGGGACACGCCTCCCCCTACTTGCGAATTAGGGGTACGACCCACAAAGTTTTGAGGCCCGATCCAGGATTTCTGCACTTTATCTGTATAACCTGCTTGGACTAGCACAACACATGTTTCCCTGCGTATAAATGTAGGTTGAAGTGCATCGTCGTCAGCGTTTTCAAAGACAGCCTGTATGATCAAAATTTGTCTCTCTCTTCCTCTTCCCCGGTCATCACCAATCCGAGATCCGTCCTCCGCCCGGTAAAAATATCGTGGCGACGCCCCTGTGTATATATTATCTGGCTTGCAACTGTATCCAGAAATAGAGTTGAAAATTCAAACTTGTTGAGGCGACATGACGGGTGCCAGGTAGGTTCAACCTTGCATCCATTGAGAGCTCAAAAGGTGCAGTAGGATGTATGCTTCCAATTCTTCTTAGAAATGCGGGAATCGGCATCAAACCAGCAGATTGTCAGACCGGCCCAGCACTTATCCCTCATAAAGGTAACGTTGTATCTGCGCCGCGCAGAAGTTATCTAAGTAAGACAAAGAGGTTAGTTACCTCCTTAGGTATGCTCGCCTCCAAGAACACCCAAATTGACCAGGAGAATGTTCCTTGTAATGCCCGGAGAGCCCGCTCCGTTTTGATACTGATGCCTCCGATACTTCATTCCGAGGAACAAATCCTATATCAGTCACTGGTATCGTGGTCATATGTGCGATCGTCTTTCTTATGTTAATTTTCATTGTATTTATTCAAGCAGTGCAGAGGTCTCACCGTATTCCTAGCCCTGGATATTAGTTTCGCACCACACGTTTATTGTGGTACGAAGCGGCTGAATTTCACTTCCCGTCGATACCACTGAGCGTGATTCCTGCTGAGAAAGCTCGAGCGTTTCTTTGGTGTCGTCGGGTGCACTGACTGGTCGACCAATTGTTTTCCAACGGCATTGACGTACGACAACGAGCCATCGATTTCGCCGCGGTGTTTGTGGACTGACCGGTTAGCCTTGTCCTTGGCTAACTGCGGGCATGAAATCGCCGGGAAGCCAGTTTTGCCACACGTTCGGATACAATCAGTATTCTGTGCAGTAGCTGCACATACACGGTGGTGAGCTACTACTATTATCGTGTAGCTTCACTTGACGTGCGGGCGTTTGTGAACTGCAGTGATTAAGAACAAGAGACTTTGCAGAGAAAGGGAAAGAGCTCTTAAGAAACAAAAATTCTAAATTTCAACAGAGAACTGCTCAGTTAGATTTTAGAAATATTTCTAAAAATTTATTGGTAATCGAAAAAAGTTAAAACAATATATTTCTTTAGAAAAATAAAAGGGTGCTCCAGCTTTGATTACTAGCTTTAATTACTAACGAAACCACGATTTTGTATATTTTCAATTTCAGGGTCGGTGTGCACTAAAACCTCAATGTCTCACTAACTAACCTCCGAATTGATAGCATGCGCAGAACCACCTAATTTGAATTTGCCATGCACATACCATTACCCATTTCACTGCGCACTGCGGTTTCCTTTGACCCGTGCCCCGGTGGGCCTTCGAGCCACCTTCGCCCTGGTGGGGGTGTTTGGACACCCCCTTCGATCTCGGCCCCTAAGCGGGATAGCGAAAAAAACGCGAAAGCTGCTGGATGGCTCGTACAAATTCATAAAGGAACTGTATCAGTCACTTTTTGGCTCAGATCAATATTGAGGCCATGACAGGTCAAAGAAAGTGGGATTTTGAGCAGAGTTTTTGGCTCTAGAATCTGACTGAGTTGAGTTAGAACATTTTGTAGGTACCAGTCGCTTCCTCTCGTCAGGCAAATCGACTGATATATAATATGACCCAGGGATCCAGGAGGGCAAAAGGCAATGCCCCCAACGAAAGCTCGGGAAAACTTGTTTTCCCCCAAGGATCGACCTTCCCGACCCTTTAGTTTATAGGCAACACTTTGGGGCTTTAACTCTCAACTTCAAACAGAACGTTAAGTTCGTGAAATATCGGGCCTTGATAGGAAAAAGATCTTAGCTCTATTTCAGCCCTGTCGTTTTTTGTTTCTCGCCTCAAACACCCGTACGGGAAGTATATTTTAGTGAAATTTGGCTGCGCGACGTTTTTCGACTTTGGTTTGCCCCTCCCAAACCGGGCGGCTAAACCGCACTGATATGACCATACTAGGTTAAAGCACAAAATGATCTGACCTAGGTCGTGTCAAGTCACTTTTAACCAAGCATAGTCAATATGCTATCAGCCCAGATGACCTCTGTCCCAGATGACCTCTCAGAGGTCACTGGTAAAAATTGCAACATGAATCTGGAAGGGGCCCAGATACTCCATTTGAAGAATATTACTGTGTTCTCAGTTGTATTACACAGATACAGCCATATTTCTGTTTTCTCATGTGCTCCCAATGGAGAGGTCATAATCCGTACTTGACCCTAGGTCATCGATATAAAAATCTCGGAATATATGCTGTAGTACTTGGTGGGCCCATTATGTGGTGTAAGTTTATTGAAATATTCACCCATTTGATATTTATGCACCTTTTAGGTGAGGTCACTGACCTGCACTGGTGACCTGACCTGAGATGACCCAGCCTTAAAATTTTGTGGAAAGTTGCGGAATCGATCAAGGATAAGATGTGTACGGCGGCGCTTCACGCCGCCGTTTTTAGTGCCGCCGGAAAAACCCGAGAGTGTTCAAACACCCCACCGGGGCGGTTACAACATCTTGGCAGCACTCTCAAACTGTGAAAACTTGTGTGTTTACAGTTCATGCTAGGTGGGTGTTTAAGCTCTTCTTTCATTACCTTATCCGCTCCCAGAGTAGAAAACCCCACCAACTAGCCAACCAGGAATACCAACGGACATTGAACATCGAAACTTGAAGTGCGGTGCAAAATTGCTATAAAAACTCCTAACCGATTCCGCAGGTCAAATAAAAAACAAACTGCCAGGAATGCCGAGACTTTTCAGGGTGATTATTGTGGTTAAATGCAATGCGGTAAATATGTAATGGAATTTGGACTCAGATAGCCAGGATGTAGAGCGTACCGTAAAATCTCATATTTATCATTTCACCCTTTCTTAGAACTCAACATTTGCGATGAATATAATTTGAAAGAGACCCCGATCCCGACCTCCTTAGCCCCGCACCGGTCGCGGACACCACCGATGAAGCACCGCACGGCCCAACGGCTCATGAGAGAAGGGGAGGCATGGCATCAGTCAGTTCAAAATGAAAAGGGCTGTTTCTCTCCACAAAGTGCACTGTGATATAAGAAAATGTGCATCGATGATTTTTTCCGTATGCTCGATGCCACTGGTAGTTAAGTTCAAAACCAAGAGAGTTGACCTATTTCATTTAACTAGAAAAATAATGTGACCTCACCGATTAGCCATTCAGAAGTGAGGCATCCAAAATCTTAAGACATATCCCCAAGGTATTTGATTTAAAAATAGTTTTCAATGTTTGCTCTTTCTCCCCCCACAATCGCGCTACATATATATTTACCTTTGCCTCTTCCGTTCACGCTTTCAGAGTTTAAGCTCATAGGACTAGATCACGAAATTATACCAAATAATTATGGTTTTGTGGCAAGAAGGCATCCGAATTGACGTCCATTGCATTTTTAGTACCTGCACACCCCCGTCCTCCCCCGTAGACCGACCTACCGCAGTGCAGTGGTGGGCAACGACACAGTGCGACGGTCAAATGTTGCCGCTTATATGGGCTACCACACTATATAACCGGCCGACCGAAAGCACTTTTCTTTAAACTGAAGCAACCACTCTTTTAGTGGCTTCACCTCTCAGTGGAATGCATTCGCTCATCCATTCAGGATAGATCACCATGGACATGTTCCCCTACACACACGGGAAGTCAAGCGCGATGTTGAGAAGTTTAGCGAAAGTTTAGCGAGATGGGTTGGACTAGGTTGCTGGCGGATCCGATTGCCGATCGGGGATCGGGCACCTTGGGGCGCCAGACCGGGGCGCTCCGACCGGGCGCCATTATCACCGGAAGCTGTGGGCGCCACCTATTGGGCGCATTTCGCCCTGCGATTTGGCGCCATCACCTTCGGGCGCCAGGTCATCGGGCCGCCCCTTGAGGGTTGATGAGTGTCGGGTTCGAGCCCGGGCCGGTAGGTACAGATTTTAGTTTTACGCTGGCTTTGCTTTGCAGTGTTGTTGGGAAGCTCTTATGACGGCGTCTTTATTACGCATTAGTGGAATATGGCGTTAAGCTACCTCGTGGATCCGGTAACATAATTACCCAGTCTGTGGGCACTAACGCACCATTCTCTACATTGTGTGTGGATTCCGTGAGTATGTTTGCATGTACATACATACATACATTGAAAGGCATTGGCCTTTACAATGCGACGGCCCTCGGTATTTCACTTAGGTTTGCGACAGGTTTGAACTTGTTTATCCCCATTGCTTCTTACTTTAACATCCATATTTCCTGGATGGGCGCCAAGGATAGCCCGTCGAATAGAAGTGCAAGGCCTACCCACATTGATTGTATTGTTACGGCATGTGAGCAAAACATGGGGACGCCCTGCTAAAAAAGAGAGACAAAAACTTTGGCCATGCGCCCAGAGAAATTGGTTGATGCTCGACTACACTGTTTCTGCGTATAAATACGGGCGCACCGTATACATGTTTGTGGTTTCTCCTCCCCTTTAGTTTAATTATCTTCTAAGTGGTGCGCGCCCGGATTGGTCGCGCGTCATCTATGCGGCCAGGTCTCTGATGTTATGTAGTTTGAAAACAACACTATGTTAGGAACAGAGGCTTCAGATTCTCGGCACACTGCAATCAAATTGTTGGCTCGGTCCTTCTCCATGTAATTAAATACGGTATTGTGTTCTTGTGTTGACTTACTTTTGACCCGCACTATCCAACCCTTGATCCATTTCTGACGGGTATATTTTGTTTTCTGTCTCTCCAAAACATTATTATCTGGGAATGACCGATGACATTAAAACTTGGGCCAATAATAACAGTGGGTAAGTGGAAAGGTCACACTCTGGTGTTTAATTGGTAGCTGTTACATAGATAAACTCATTCTTTCTTGTCTTGACACACGCGTTTTCTTGGCAAATAATGTCGTACTTTTCCCATCAATGTTTTCGCAGCCGCATAGCCAATCTGTTCTGTGAATTGATGGTATAGCGTATCAGTTCCGTTTCACAGCAGCGTTCTATCAGCAGCCATTTATTCTCGCCCCTATGGAAGCTACGTAACCGAGGAAATGACATCAACATGCAATCCCTCAATCATTTAGAGCTATCTAGCTGAAGGCCCAAGATTGATTGAGCGTTCTTATGCTAACGTATTATAATACCTTATATTCTAATACGTTATGTGTATGATAATGTATTCAGTTTATCCTGGACAAACTGAACTATTTTAACCAATATTTTTAAACCATTAAATAATGATTTAGTTCCTAAGGAAAGTAAATAAATGCGCCACAGCGTTTGTGCTATGTCTACTGTCCTTTTTGTTATTTCAACAGTTCGTGACTTGGCGCGATCAGTATCCACGTGTCATACCAGGCACCACGGGCGAAAGGTACCCTCTTCGCGTGCCTCGGCCGCAGCGTGCCTGATTACCCGCCTTGGCATAATAGCGCTCATACCAGCATCATCATATCGAACAGGCACGGCTGTCCGCTAACCAGGTAATTCGCTGGGTAACCTTCTAGGTCCACTACAGCCGCTTCGCTGTTTCCGAGAGGTAACGTATTGAACATTTTTGACTGCATGGACACGAAACTAGCATCAGCCTGCCACCATAGTTGTGTAAAGGTGAATGATGTTTGAAATTAACCTGTTCTTTGTGGAAAATGACACTCCATTTTGCATCGACTGAGGCAAAATTATGGGTGGCGTAGCGGTTCCATGCGCTGCACTTGCTGAGCTGGGTCAGAACTCGCTGATCCGCGAGGTCACATCATCTGCACTATGCAGCCATATTAGGTTATACAGTATTTGCACCCTGATCCAGGAATTTTTCATCCCCAACTGTCTGTGCACATCCCCAATTACTCAATCATGTGTCCCTTTAACCCGCGCCCCACCGGGGTCCGGCGCCACCTTCGCCCCACGGGGGCCATCGATGGCCCCCTCTAACTCCGAAAATATGGGCGTTAGCGCAAATCTGCAAAGTACAATAGAAAGCTCGCGTGAATTCAGTAAGAAATTACTTGCATGTTTTAGTGCTCAGGTCAATGGTTTGACCTACAGAGGTCAAATTAGGTCAAGATCGGCTATTTTCACTCAAATATGCAATGATTAAGCAAACTGGGCATAACTCTTATGTCATTAGAGCTATTGAGGCCTGGTAAGTACATTTGATAGCAAATTGCCAGTACTTTTCCGCTATGTGGAACGTAAGACCTCCCGCCAGTGGTTTGACCGCCAGAGGTCACCTCGTGACCTAATATGACCTGAAGTCACGAAAGGTCAAACAGTAACCTTGCCGTATATCAAATGAAAGCCAGTGACAAGACAAACACGATGGTGTTTTTCACCGCTCTAGCTCAATTAGGTCAAAGTTTTGTCAAAATACTGTTTTTGACCTCTGGTGACCTCGGATGACCTTGGAAAGTCAGGGCAAATATGACCCCTGGAATCCGTGAAGGGTGTCCAAAACGTTGTTCTGGCGTCTGAGTATTTTCAACCATTTTTGTGGCTTTTATATCATGAAATAGCTTTTCCCATGCTTTTCCAATGGGAGGTCGCCTCTGACCTGACCTCGGGCACGAAATCGAAAATCCCGGATATACACCTTGTAGACCCTGGAGGGGTCTGTGTGTTTTCAAATCGATCGACTTCGAAATGTAGCTCTTACAGGCTCTAAAGGTGGTGAGGTGACCTTGGTTGACCTCGTCTGGTGACCTGACCTTGGTGACCCGGGGTAAAAATTTCGGGATGATGGGAAAATGATGCAGTGGTGCCCTAACCGCGGTGCTGCGCCTCGTCTTTTCTGCTATCCCGAAAACCTTGGGGATCGATCCCCCTGGGTTAAACATCCCTGGCGCCCGCAGAATAGCTAATATACCCCTTGCGATTCAAGCATGTTAACCCGCAGAAATGTTACCCACGTCTTGAACCATCTTTGCCCGAAAAGAGAACCATTGGAAACCGAGTTTTGACGTCATAACGTGATATAAGTGGATTCAGCGTAACCTCACATAAAGGTCAAGATAAAGGGTCAGATTTCAAGGCCATATCAGCACTTTAAAGGTCATTGGCTCCAGTGCTTCCGGTCAAATGGCGTTACCCTTTCTGACGTATATTATGTCATGACGTCATATTTAAGGTAACTCAAGTTCAAGGTCAAAGGTCATGGGTAAAGGTCAATCCTCATTTCCCAGCCAACGGTTGCTATATAGCAACTATATAGTAACCAGCACTATATAGTGCTAGTTATAATTTACATTATAGGGTATAAACTATATCATGAAGTTATAGGTAAATGACCGTGAATGAACTTGACCCAAAACTTGAAGGAAATATTTTTGTGTGGCCTTCTTTCTATGACCCTGCTCCGCCTTAGACATATTACCAATCTGTTCCCGCTTAATCACTGCATTTCCCAATAGGTCCCAAGCATGGCCAATATTTTACATGCACGATCTCGTTTGACTTTGAAGATATTGACCTAGGTTAATGGAAATTGGCTATGATAAAGATCACCATAGCCCCTCCCATCCTCAAGCGGTGTTTTTCTACGTATTTTAGTTCTCGAGACTCCGGGTGTTTTTTATTTAGAAACCACTGAGCCCGCGCGGCGCGCGCGCGCGCCGTCAGCTGATTTTTCGGTTGTATCGCCACGTTGCCTGGTGGCACCAATTGGTACTATATTCCGTTAAAAAAATGACGGAAATTTCGACGGTTTCAGGCCACGTATTTTGATGTCCACCTTAACGCCATCTCTTGGTATATGAACAAGCATCCCCAGAAACGTGGATAGCTGCCTTTAGTTTAGGTGGACAAGAAATGTCCACCTAATCCCCGGTGCCCACCAATGCCCAAAAAGTTTCCTCAAATGTCCCCCAAACCCGAATTTGGAGACCAGGCCCCTCCACTGCGCGTTAGTGCCAGACCGCTCTCCAATGCGGGTGTTAAAGTTGGGGTTAAGCTGACCCGACCGATTCTCTTTATTGACGACATACGTCGGATTAGGTGACCAGATGACGTATATCCCTGCTCCATATTTTCAAAAAAGAATTCTGACTTCCGTCAAATTGGGAAAAAATTGTCAAATGTTGCAACCACCCAGTGCGATGGGCATCAACGATCCCAAATCTAATGAATGTTTGATTATGGATGGGAACGTTCCATGTCAACAACAGGTTGAGTATTGACTGGCCGCGTCACTTTTTGCTGGTGGTGGTAGTTATATTTGTATAATTATTTATCCGTCTCCCAGGCTTTTGTTGTAGATACAATCCTCAGGTCTAACTAATGCATATTGTGGATAGATTAAGCGAAAGAAGATAATTTTGGGGCTTATCACGCACCACTGCCGGTCTATGGCGTCGCCAACTTTTCTGTTGGAGGGTTTCTGGGCAGTTGCCCTTGTTGGAAGCCGCCGGGCCTCGAACCCGGGTCGGCTGATGGGCGCCGCACCCCCCCGCGAAAGCAAGATAATGACATACATACTTGTCTTGGGGAACAAAATTTGAGATTGGCCCCTTAACACCACGAAAGTGAACTTTTTTCCTCGTAAACTCTGGCTAGCATCTAGAATTCACTTGCAGTGTCGTGTTTGTCACTCAGCATGGAGTTACCTATGTATGTACTGTGATATTGGCGATATTGCCTCCTTCTGCCTTCTCCGAACATCAACCTGGGCCCATCACCGTCTGAGGGGGTCCTTTTGGAAGAACCCGTGCTATATATATTGGAACGGTGCTGAAACCACCCTACCGTCTTCTACTGTTCTGCTAAGTTTGACCCTATTCGTTGAAACGTGACGTGACGGGGAGCCAACATAGGCCAAATTTATGCCGATTACGGCAATCCCTTATAACTCGAGAACTATTAAACCTAAAACAATGCCAAGGGTGTCAACATATTCGTCTTGGCCCAAAGACCCGAATAGTATGCGCCAGGGTCTTGTTAAACCAAATATAACGATGGTCTCGGGTCAAGGGCAAATCAGGATTTGTCAAGGTTGCACACCATAAAATTTAAATCATGAGATTATGTCCGTCACTACGATACTATTTTTGTTGTAGCTTGTCTTGTTCAAAAGCTGTAGACACCAAAACCCTCGCGAAGCATTCCCTCCGGTGACCTCATTATTGACCAACTGACGTCAAAATGGTTGCCGGTGCTCCAATATTTATTTTCGAAAAGTTTCAATAATGTTCAGAAACTTGTTTCAACTGTTCTTAGAGTCGAGTCACAACTTGATTGGTCTAGCTTATTTAATAAGAGAAAAGTCGCATGGCATGGGTTTAAGACATGACTTCATAACTCTTTGACAGTGGCGGACACAAGGGGAGCTGGAGCTTCAAATCTCCCCCCTGAAACGTATTAGTGGCTTTAGTTAATGCAAAGCTGGATGCTGTTCTGAGGAAATGACGGGGAAAATTCGAGCCTCCTATCGTTCCGTCGAAATGATTTCGTGGGTCTGGAACTGCCGTCACACATACATATATGTTTATTTTCTCCAACATCAGGGACGATGATAAACACTCACAGGAATAGTGCAGAGTCACAAGTGCTTAGGCACTGTACGCGACGTGCAATTTAATTTCAGTACGCAATATACTCACCGAGCAGAGCCACCCTCCTCGGCCGCTAAGTGATTAATTGGGGCCACCGCACCACGCCCCCGATCACCGACTTATTGAAATGTTAAATGCCAAACATGTTTGAATGTCATGTATCTGAAAACAGACCTTGCTACCAGTCTCAGCATTGTCTTTGCCGTCAAGGTTCAGGTTAAAAAGTTGTCAGAATTCTTTCAGGAAGACATATTTTGTTTGTTATTTACGTTAAACCCTCAATTAACACGAGCATTGAAGGGGGGTAACCGCCCCCTCGGGTTTTTGGAAGATAACATAAAAACGGCAGCGTTTAGCGCCGCCGTACTTGGCATACATTTTCCCTCATCATTTTTACAACTCTTAATTAAATTTTAAGGTCAGGTCATCTCAGGTCAGGTCACCAGTACAGGTCAAGTGACCTGACCTCAAAAAATTAAGATAACATAAGTCGGAACAGAGTAAACTTATCCTATTGAAACTCATCACATAATAGCCTCACCGAGTTCTCTAAAATAGGTTCCGGTATTTTTTATATCGATGACCTAAGGTCAGGTACGAGCTATGACCTCTCCATTGGAAATACATGGGAGAAATGGTTTTAACTAAATAACTTAGTAATGAACAGAGATAGAGCGTTTATGTTAACTGCGTTAGATTTGCCTCGTCATTGCGGTTCTATTGATATGCATTTTGCCCAATTTGACCTTGACCTGACCTCAGGTCGGGCCAAATCTTTAATTTGACCTAGCAAGGTCATATTATATATCATTCGATTCGGCTTGCTGCGAGCATTGATATAGTTTAAATAGTTTTGCCCTATCTTTACTTGTTCAGATGTAATTACCGAAAAACTTAATTTACATGTTATCCATATTACGGCATGTTTTGACCTCTAGTGACTTTAACTGTGACCTGACAAAAAATGGTTCAAATATTTCCGATGGAGAAGTGGATGGGCTATCCAACGCCGTTTACTGTTTTACGCTACCTAGCGCGGTTCTGGAGATCTTATGGGGGATACCCGCCCCTCCCCCCGTCAAGGCGAAGGTGGCTCAGACCCCCGTCAATGCGCGTGTTAAAGCCCAATTTTGGGTATTATATTTTGTGCAGAAGAGTAGATAATACGCAGAAACTCCCTGATTCTTCCACGTGCACAATGAGCAGATGGGACGGACTGTACCGAAGGTTGGTGGGAATTTAGTTGGCTTGTGTCAACTCTAAGCCCGGTTAACACATAATTTTCCATTTTAGATTCTAATGATTTGTACAAAGATTTGAGAAGATTTGACCTGGATGACCTTATTTGACCTTAACCTTCGCCCGGGTGGGGGGTCTTTTAGACCCCCTCGGGTTTTTCGAAGTGACCGAAAAACGGCGGCGCGCAGCTGCCAAACTTGGTCTAGCTGTTCCTTCATATTTTTACATCTTTCCTGAAAATTTTGGCTCAAGGTCATATCAGGTCAGGTCACTAGGTCAGGTGAAGTGACCTCACCTCAAAAATACTTAGGACTGCATAACTAAAGAAGGGTTAATCGATCAAGTTGAAACTCATACCACATCTTGGGCCCACCAGGAGCTGCAACATTTGTTCCGGGATTTTTGATATTGGCGACCTAAGGTCATGTGCAGAGCATGACCTCCCCATTGACAATGCATGGGGAAAATCACGAAATGAGCTTTTCTCAGTAAATATGGATGGAATCAACTTTAAACATCGGTTGCGACTTGCTCTTAGCCCATTTCTGAAGCTGATACCAAATTTTGACTTGTGACCTTTAAAAGGTCACCTTAGGTCAAATAAGCATTTTTGGTGTTTTTCTCTATAAATTTTGAATAAGCTAAGATAGAGCTTTTATTTTGTCACCAAAGTGTTTGTATAGTCACTGGAAGTCAAATGATATACATCATGACTATACCAGGTCAAGTTGGGTCAGACCGTTGACCTGGGTCAGGTCAAATTCTTAAATTTGACCTGGCATAGCAATATCATATATCATTCGATTCGTATTGACGAGAGGATTGCAATGGTGCATAAACTTTGGCTGTATCTTGTTTGGTTTGGAAGCTATTAGCGAAAAAGTAAACGCCCTTATGCATGGGTGGCTGTGGACATTCCCAAGAATATGCCCAATATTTAGTGACCTGTAGCTCCCTAGGCTTTGACCTGACACGAAAATGAATGCCACTGTAATGAAAGCGCATCTCAAGAGCTTTCGAATGGTGTTAGAAAAATGTTTCTAGCTATCATAGTTTCTGAGATATAGGAGGTTTTCTTAGTACACCTCATATTAGCGATTTTGACCTATTTTGACCTCTGGTGACCTGGATATTGACCTGACAAGAAAAATGACCGAAGTATTTTCGATATCATTTTCGAAGAGCTTTCGATTGCCGTTTTGGCTTTTTTCTAGCTCTTTTAGTCTTTGAGATCGTGGGGGGGTCTTTTAGCCCCCACCAGGGCGAGGTGGCTCGTACCCGCCACCGGGGCAGGGTTAATGATATTGGCCTAGGTCAATGAAAATTTGCTACGATACAGATAAGTATAGCCCCCACCCCCTCACCGGCGTTTTCTAAGTCTCTTAGTTTCCAAGATCGTAGGGCACCCGCCCCCCCTCCAGTGCTTGTTAGTGTCAGACCCCTATCCAGTGCGGGTATTAACACAATTCCGACTTTTTATAGCCTTATTTACGTGCTCCTTGAAATACAGGTCCTGAGAAAGAGTTACACCTGAATGTGTATGGCTTACAACTATAGGTATGGCGATTTGACCTGACTCGATTCAATCTTTCAACCAAAAGTGGTGAAATCAATCACTTCACATATATACAAAGCAGGGCGTCTCTCCTTCGAACGGGAATTAAATTGCTAGTAAAAAACGAGGGGTTGGGTCCTATCAAGCCCCTATGCGGGTGAAGTATTAAGGTTTTTGTTGTTGCTAATTTTGAATCATATCGGGTTTATGTGCCAGGACAATATCCTGGCCATAAAAGCGGGAGCTGGATTAAGTGTATTTCAAGATCTGATCAATGTCTTTAATTGCTTGCCTTTAGTGATATGAACAGTTCGATACAACACATTTTCAAGAGGTTAATTTGTCTTAAAGGGGCTAAGGATTGTACTTCTCGTATGTCTCCTTCTTAGGTTCTCGGCGACGCCGTATGACCCTGGCAGTTGGTGCGTCGATAAGCCCCAAAATATTTTATTATTATCTTAGGTTCTCATGTAATATTTTCGTCTTTTCAAGCACCTCCTTGGGTAAATTTGAAAAGGGGAGTGCAATAAACCCCCAATTTTTTATTTACCTTCAACCATTGCCCCAAACTTAAACTTTTGTGATCGATACGGGCTATGTTTGTTTCTGAATCAAAGCTTCTTAACCCGCGCCCCACGGGGTCCGGCGCCACCTTCGCCCCACCGGGGGCCATCGATGGCCCCCTCTAACTCCGAAAATATGGGCGTTAGCGCAAATCTGCAAAGTGCAATGAAAGCTCGCGTGAATTCAGTAAGAAATTACTTCGCATGTTTTAGCGCTCAGGTCAATGGTTTGACCTCAGAGGTCAAATTAGGTCAAGATCGGCTATTTTCACTCAAATATGAATGATTAAGCAAACTGGGCATAACTCTTATGTCATTAAAGCTATTGAGGCCTGGTAAAGTACATTTGATAGCAAATTGCCAGTACTTTTCCGCTATGTGGAACGTAAAGACCTCCCGCCAGTTTTTGCCTCCAGAGGTCACCTCGTGACCTAATATGACCTGAGGTCACGAAAGGTCAAAAGTGACCTTGCCGTATATCAAATGAAAGCCAGTGACAAGACAAACACGATGGTGTTTGTTTCACCGCTCTAGCTTAATTAGGTCAAAGTTATTGTCAAAATACTGTTTTTGACCTCTGGTGACCTTGGATGACCTTGGAAAAGTCAAAGGCTAAATATGACCCCTGGGATCCGTGAAAGGGTGTCAAAAACGCTGTTCTGAGCAGTCTGAGTATTTGCAATCATTTTTGTGGCTTTTATATCATGAAACAGGTTTTCCCATGCTTTTGCAATGGGAGAGGTCGCCTCGTGACCTGACCTCAGGGCACGAAATCGAAAATCCCGGATATCACCTTGTAGACCCTGGAGGGGTTATGAAGTGTGGAAGTTTCAAATCGATCGACTTTGAAATGTAGCTCTTACAGGCTCTAAAGGTGAAGTGAGGTGACCTTGGTTGACCTCGTCTGGTGACCTGACCTTGGGTGACCCGGGGTAAAAATTTCAGGGATGATGGGAAAATGTGCAGTGAGAGGTAGAGCCCTCAACCGCGGTGCTGCGCCTCGTCGTTTTTCTGCTATCCCGGAAAAACCTTAGGGGGCCATCGATGCCCCCGGTGGGGCGGGTTAAAGGATAATGATGATGCACACAATTTCTTCACTGCGTTATAGAGTAAGAGTGATAATCCCGAATATCTTGGGTGTAGATGCCTGTAGATATCACTTTGTGCAAGCTAACGTTCATGCACCCATCCTTGTGATTCCTTGCTAAAGTTGTGCTCCTATGACTGGTTCCTCTCAAACAGTCTGCCCTGTTTGTGCGCCTTTCTGCTGCCGCGCCTTAGACAAGAAAGGTAAAAAGGTGGCTGAGCGTCACTAGCAGAATTTCCAACCACCTATTGGCCACCAAAAATGTTAGGGCCTGGTACCAAAAGCGAGCTTTTTCCAGTAGTCCTGTTGAGATTTAAATACCGTATTGATCGACCCAGCGTCAGCTTCCCACGCTGACGCGACCACATGCTTGCCTATTTTGTCACCAACTTTGTTGGCGAGTTGGCAGATTTGTTGGCCTCTGTTCAGCTTGCATGTGAACATTGCAAACGCGGGATACAAACGTGAGTATAATTTTTTCCGACGTCATTTCCAGCTGCTGAAAAGTTTGTGTTCCCTCACAAACTTTCCATCTCAACTGTTTTAATTAATCGTTATCTAAGCGCATTGGGGATGCAGTGGTGTGGGGGAAAAACATTCCACCTCCTCGCAGCTGAACCGGGTCAAGATCCCCAGAGGTCACAAAATCACAAAATTTGCCGACTTAGTTGGGTGCATTGTCGGAGGATCAAAATATTGAATATTTTTAAAACTGACACAGGTCCCCGCTGAAGTGTAAATATTCGCTTCGATGCGGCAATGTATCACAAACTTGTGCCGCAAAAATACTCAGGTTGTTCGGGATTATCATTTTTTCTCTCATGCAGCTCAAAGAGTACTTTTATTTGGGGGTAACTTCCTTAAATTTGCCTTCCCTGAGGAAAGCATTTAATTGTTTTGACCTCTGGCAGTCCCTGGGCGGGAGTTCTGTATTAGTGTTTCGGATCCCCATAATGCCCTCCAAATAGGATAAGAGTTGGCGGCCCATATGACATTAGCAGTTGGTGTGTCGTTAAGCCCCAAAGTTGTGTGTAAGCGTATTAAACAACGAAACAAACGCTCTACATGTATAATGGTAGGCAGTTTTGACACTTGAAAGCGCTGACGCAGTTACCTAGTTTTTGTTGTTTTTTTGATAACGTATTCTAACAGTAATCAGACAACTTCACTCTAATCTAGACCGGGAAATATGCGTTCATAAAAACATGGTCGTTTGCCATGAATTCCAGTTGCTCAGACAGGAGCCATTAAATCATCGTCCCTCCCCACAAGCGACTGCTCTGTGATACTGCCCACTCCCGAAAGTGGAGGATCCCCGTACCGTGGCCGACTCCAAGGCCAGAGTTCAAACCGCACGCTTGAAGCGCCTCGGGCACTGGTGACCTGGCGGCAGTGCTGCTGAACTGTGATTGGCTGGAATATAACCTGTGTAATGTCCGCGTTTAGTTACCCGTGCGACGTCTCGCTTGAATGAACTGTGCGGATCGGCGAACAGTGGTTTGAAATAACTCTCTACTGAAAGCTTTTTGAGTGATGTAGTTAAACTTCAGTCATATAAATAGTGAAGCTATTTGAAAGTGGGAAATCAAACAGGAGAACCCTCTTATCATCGTTGATCCAGCTTGCATTGGTAAGACTAAACACTATGATAACCTTCGGGGAGTTCCGATCAGAACATATTTATATCGAAAGCATCGATGAGAGCTTGAGGTTCTTTAACAACTGAACTTTGATCATGTATATGTAAGAAGCCATTTAATGAGAAAAATGTAACGGTCTTTAATTTTTCAATACTAGCCAGCAAGTTTCCCCAACTTAAAACATCCGATGCAAAATAACAGGCTGCCTATATCGAAATTGACGACAATTCTCGTCTCGGCAGGTAAAGAAAGACGAAGCCGCGCGAAAAACTAGAAATGTTACAATCGCCCTGCTTTGGAAGCAGTGGTGGTGGCAAGAAGCGCCGATGTGGGAGTCACCTGACTGGGCGTCACCACAGGAGGAGGGGTATAATGGGGCCGAGCTCCACATTTCGCGCAGGAGTAACAAGAAGTACCCTCGCACATATTAAGGGATCATGTGCATGTCTTGAATCAGTCAAAAGGAACAGAAATGACTGATTACAGAACGAAGTCTCGTGTTTAGTCTATTTGTTTTCATTTGAACTCATTTCGATCCATAGCCAACCAAAATTGCATATATATGACATTTTGGAAGAAGCAGAGTGCATCTCAACTTTACGTTATGTGGCAGGCATGGGTATGCTGCAACATATGGTAAAGTTTTTTTATATTTTTGCGCTCCCTTTCACCGGGAGCATTTTTGTTAGTAGCTAGTCTCATTCATACAGCGCACTCACACTATGTACAGAGCGGAAGTTTCCATTTGCCGGCACCCTAACGGGACAGCGGGACCACACTTGGCGGGCCATAGGCTGCTCCAGTCTCCCCAAGCCGCAGCGCCCGGCATAGGCCGAGCCCTCGCATGAGGGCCGGGCGGGAGACCAGACCGGTGGATCACTTTAACCCTATTTCCGTCAGGCTCCCGGCTACCCCTATTTCCGGCAGGGGGGCAATATCGGCCCCCCTAAGATCTCGTAATCTAACCGGCCGATTTTGAAAATTCAAAGTGCCATAGATTCCTCTGCTGCTAAACTTTATTTTGAAAAAGAAAATTTCAAAATTTTTATTTTTTAGGAGAAGGTCGTGCAAAATATACAATTTTTGTGTATTTTTTAGATTTTCCATAACCCTTGTCTCTGTTGTACGATTTTCACAAAACTAGTTCAGACTTACAAATAATTGACCCAAAATTTTCATATACTCGAGTTACGCAAAAATTCGAAATTCAATGGCAGTTCCAGGACCAGGACTATGAGGGGAAATATATACAACCTAAAAGTTTTTGCTACGCGGATTAGAAGCCGTCATATACTGCTTGGCATCTTTGACACATAAATAAATGAGAAAAAATTGAAAAACTCATCAGGGGCGGATGCAGTAAGGTAAAACAGTGGGGTAAAATACATACCAACAATATGCGAATGGTATGCATGAGTATATTAGTCCCTCGACTAGTTGAAATTTAATTTCTGATAATATTTACCCTCCATGGCAGCTCTGGGAAAGGGGGTGACATAGGCGGATCAAGGACTCGTCGTGGGGGGTGGGGTGATTGGAAACACATTTTCAATATACAACGATATTGAGTCGCGGCGGTGATACTGGCTGGGAATATACATTTTGAAAATGTGTAGTGACCGGACACGCCTCTGGTAATCTAGAATTGGGTTATAACTATTTTGAATTTTCATATACCCAATTGTATTCGCCCTGCCACGGCTGTAAGCAGTTTTCTCACTTACTAACGTTTAGTCCTTCTTGATAACATTCCCCCATTTTGAACTGCTGTAACCGCCCCTGATGAATACAAATAGTGACAATTGTGAATGCACTATCATCTCACATAAAAATGATATAATAAAACCATATAACTGGTATCAGGATCAGCAGAGACGGCTTCTTTTTACAAAAACCCATCGCATACGATAATACTTGGTTTGTGGATAGAACCTCCCCAAAAACCCAGCCATAGCTCCGCCCCTGTTAAATATATAATCTTGAAAATTTCAGAAAACCTGCCTGTACTAGTTTTAGGAAAAGTCAGGAAGTTTCAAAGTTCTATCGCAAGCCGTTTCGGAGATATTCTCGAAAAACCTGAAGGGGGCAATATTAGCCCCCTGCCAGAAATAGGGTTAAAGGCCGATCAGGCCCATGCACCCACTAACAGGGACGCCGGCTGGCACGGCGTTGATTCCACTGCTGCGGTGCGCACTCCCCAGTGTACCGCTATCTCCTGGGTAAGAGCGGCCGCGGAAAAGGCTGCCATAGGTCAGCCTTGATCCAGGGGCCTTCCACACCCAAGCGTGACACCTTTGCCAGCTGCACAACGGGGGGTGGCTATTGTATGTATTATTGTATTATATTTTGATTGGATTGTACCAAACGCGTGAGTCTCGGAGTGTGGATTGCGCAGCAGGAGACGGACGACACACTCAAAATATAATTGATCTCAGAAAAGTGGATCCATTATCTTTATCCATTATCTGCTATCCATTAAGTAGATCCATCCCTTGATGACTTTAGTGAGACTCCGACTCCAACAGCCTTACCAGGAACAATTTGAACAAAATTTATAAAAAAATAAAATATAATGGATCTAGTCAAAAGGGATACTCTGTTAGGTAAAACGTAATCCGTTTTTATCGAAAGAAAACGTTTAATGCAGTCACCTAAAATAAATGCAAATGTAAATTCATTGGGGGATTATCAAACCTATCAGATCCCAGAAAAGCATTGATAATACCCAGATTAATACTGACCGAAAATAACAATTACCTTTCCATCGCTGGCATCCCTCCAGCCCCCCGTCCCCCCCTCCCGCTCACTAGGAGTCCGTGGTGACGCCCATACCGTTTGCGTAATGAACGCCACTGTCTCAAGATACGAAGCAGTCAGTCGAGCGCCGTGATCTTCTCATCATGAGGTTAGTCCGGATGGAGACTGGTAATGCGCAAGGGAGGGGGGGGTATAAGCAGAATTATTGTCGCTTTTCAAACAACTGCCCAGTGATTGTGCCGACAGTGATAATTTTTGTCGAACCTTCATTGCCTGTTCTTAGTTTTTAGCTTACAAAACTCCTCCCAATGTTTGTATAACTGTCATAGCCATTTACGTCGCTACATTGCTGTATAACCACGCAAAGTGGAGAGGGGTCCTAAAGCATCCCCCCTCTGATATCTAAGAAACTAGAGGTTTAGATAAATGCCCGTATGTGGTGTGTGAGAACGATCGTGATCTACTTTATATCCGATTTTTATTGACCTAGGCCAATATCTTCAGGATCAAACAAGGCCGTAAAGTAAAATGTGGGCCGTGGTGGAGACCTTTTGGGATATGTTGTAATTATGCGAAGAAACGGGAATATCTTGAAAGCGGATAAGACCATAGAGGGAAAGTCCCACACAGCCTTGACCTTGACATTGAGTACCTTAACTATGAAGTCATATCGTGGCGTACGTCATGCTGAGTAATGCCATCTGACCGAAGCCGCGGGGTCAATAACCTTGAAAATGTTTTCATGACTGAGGTTCGATCTTTTGACCTTCATGTGAGGTGACCTTTACATATAATGACGCTCATATGGGGTTATTACGCCACCACACGATGTACAGTGCAGGCGAAATGGTGTGGCCGCGCGCTTTCGATGGGCTCAAAATATAGGTTAGATTAAAACGCGCATTGACGGGGGTCTGAGCCATCTTCGCTTTGACGGGGGTGGCGGGTACCCGCCCCTCCCCCTAAGATCTCGAGAACCACGCTAGTTAGCGAAAAACGGTAAACGGTGTTGGGTAGCCCATCCACTTCACCATCGAAAATATTTGAGCCATTTTTTGTCAGGTCACATTTAAGGTCACTAGAGGTCAAAACATGCCGTCATAGGGATAACATGTAAATGAAGGTTTCCGGTCAATACATCTGAACAAGTAAAGATAGAGGAAAACAACTTATTACTATATAACTGCATGAATCCTCACAGCAAACCGAAGCAAAGATTGTAGGACATGACCTTGTTAGGTAAAATCAAGGACTTGACCTGATATGAGGTCAGGTCAAGGTCAAACTAGATAAAACGCATATCATAAGAACTGCAGAGACGAGGCAAAACTAATGCAGCTAAAATAAACGCTCTATCCTCTTTCATTACTAAGTTATTCAGTTGAAACCATTTTCCCATGTATTTCCAATGGAGAGGTCATGGCTCGTATCTGACCTTAGGTCATCGATATGAAATATACCGGAACAAATTTTAGAGAATTTGGTGGGCCCACTATGTGACATGAGTTTCAATCGGATAAACTCATCCTGTTCCGACTTATGCTATCTTAAACTTTTTTTTTAGGTCAGGTCACTTGACCTGTGCTGGTGACCTGACCTGAAACGACCTGACCTTACAATTTTGACAAAAGTTGTAAAAATGATGAGAAAAGGTATACAAGTACGGCGGCGCTACGCCGCTGGTTTTATGCCATATCCGAGAAACCTGGGGGGGTACCCGCCCCCGTCAATGCGCATGTTAAGTTAGGTTAGGTTAACCCCATTCCACGCACGTGATAAAAATGGAGACGATATACTACCGGTTTTATGGGGTGTTTACTATTTTACAATGAGTTCTCAACTAGAACATCCACGGGAATTATTGAGGCACCATTTTGTTCCTCTCGTCAGTAAAAAATAAGTAATATATAAAATACCGTTTCAGGTCAAATTCAGAGTTCGGTCTGACCTCCGATAAGCGACGTGAGTTTTAGTGGTCATGCTGTATGTAGACTAAAGTGCAGACCAATATTTGACCTGAAGCCGTCAGACAGATACGTTGAAGGTAAATTGAAAGCTAATATTTACATTGGAAAGTTATTCGCTGAAATATCGTACATTGCCTCTTTCACCTGAGGTGACCCCTAGATATCCCCCGGATCCAGGTCACTTTGTATTACCTGCACTTCGTGAATTTCCACGAAGTTATGACGTTTGGTTCATTGATTTCATTTTAGACATATTTACGGATCAAACAGGCGTTAAAAAAATCCCTCAACTTTCACGCTTCAGAGATCTGCTTAGTATTGGGTTATAGAAAAATAGGCATATACGTAATCAGAATTAACATGCAGTTTCAGGGGAAAACGACACCCCTGTGCAATAGAGACAACCTCACAATAAACTGTCATCTCAATCAAAATATGCTGCCGCTCCTCAACGTTGGAGATTTCATCATTGATGATGGCTTCCCGTACTGCAGGGGAATCCGAGAGCTGCCCGTGGTTCAACCATTCATTTGTATCAGCAAGTTTTGGAGATATGAAATAAAACAAGTTGGTGATTTTTGCTGGGAAGGCATGCCATAGTTCACGCCTCGTGATATGCAAGACCGTGCAATTGACATAAAAGTATAAGAGGATTTTCTGGACATATTTAAATATTACTACATATTTTACATTACTGGAGATATATTACATCACTACATTGCTACTTAGGGTGATCAAGTCTGTAGTTTTGGTATTAATTTTTGTCTCGAATTTACAATTGGGTACGGTTCCAATACCCCATGATACCAGAGTATAGGCGGAGTTCAATATCATGAGGCCGTCCATACGGCGTGGCTTAAAATCTGATACACACAATGTTTTTCTGTCAAGCAATGACAACTTGGCCGCATAGTAATATGAATATATGTCAGCTCTGGTGCGGGCTGGCCTGTTAACCATATGGAATGAATCCAAAACATTTCAATCCAACCAACGTCTGCAGCACATCGGAATCCTTTCCGAGAGGCTGGACTGGATGGTTGCAGGGCAGCTACGGTCTGAAAATGAATGTCGCGATATGCGGAACCGTGGTATTTTTAGTTTTCACCCGTGCCCGGGCCATATCGCTAGATAACTTTGCCCGGCTGGGAGGGGGGCCGATTTATCACCTTCCACTTAGAGTCGGCTCACACTGAAGCTGGCGAGAAATTCTAACCATGCGAGGTAGACCAAGCCGCTGGATCTCTGCTCGGCTCAAGTTTTGCTAAACAAATTAAGTCCCCTGAAAATAAAACAACTGGTTTTGTGAGGAATATACCCAGAACTTAAAAAAACACTGCTAGAGAAATCAAAGCATGAGGATTTTTATGTGCCCGCTCTAAAGTGCATAACTCCGTGGATTCAAGGTGCAAAACAACTGCAGCATTTAAATGCTGACGTCATTTGATAATTGAGCCAGGCAAATCAGCATAACTGGAGGCGCTGCCTGCCAGGTTAAGAATTGAATGGAACCTGGGATAGCCATGTCGAATTGAACCGAAAGTAAACCTAGCGATCGTTGTACTCCAGTGAATATTCAAGTCGGCAGAGTTGGGATGTCTTTCGCAGACATAGCTCAACAATGTCTTTTACATCTTTCTTGTGGCAGAACAAAGCTCCATCAATTATTCGTACAGCACGGTGGTCGTTTCGTCATTAGCAACCGAACGATGTGTCATCTGGCATTGTTATGCCATGATTTAGAGCATTTTGACCGGACCCATGCTCACGTCATTCATCCAATAATAGTCTAATTATGCTGCATACCTCTGCATATATTGTACTAGGGAATACCGATACCGTGCCATCAAATACTAAACTCTCTATTTATTCAGTGCAGGTATTGGGAGTTGACATCGTCGTTAACTGTATGACTTTCGTTCGAGAGATGCCTGCTCTAAATGTGCATCTAGTGAACCTTACAACATTTCTAAGGTCCCATTATATATATATATATATATATATATATATATATATATATATATATATATATATATTGTGGTGTTTGTGGCTGTGTTTGTATTGTTTGTTTTATATTTGTTTTTTGGTGATTATTTTTGTGTGTTTATATATATATATATATATATATATATATATATATATATATATATATTTTATATATATATATATATATATATATATATTATATATATATATAAACATATATTATACCATATCCGTCCAATATCTGTTCTATCTGGTTGTTGTATTTGGTGACCTAGCTTTCGGGCTTTACGGGGCACAAAATGCCGAGGTCATATGGCGTCGCCACCTCTTGCCCTGTTGGAAGGGTATATTGAGGATCAGGAAGTCCTTATTCAGTATTCCCGGCCGGGATTTGAGCCTGGATCAGCGGCGTGGGAGCGCATCACGCTACCACTGCGCAACTGCATCTAATCTGGTGACTTTATTGTGCGACCTACGTGTCAAATAGCTGTAGCAATGCAATTCCGAATGAAACCATTTTTAAAACAGTTTGAAGTGGGCCATGACGGTATGAACTGATAGCCAAAAACGGTATGTATATATGACGGAATGAATTGACTTGTGCGTGACAAAAGCTAACAACTCTGGGAAAGGTGCTAAGAATATAAGGCCATCTGCCGGCCGGTCACGGTGGGGTTTCGTGCCGGGGTTTTCCTACATGTTGAGATATTCCCCGGTAATTGTACAGGAAAAGGCAGTTTAGTGCCGCGGGGAGGGGCGGGGTGGGCGGGCTTGGGGGTAAATACAAACTCGGTTTGTATTGGCTGGCACCCAACAACACATTATCGGCTATTCCAGGCCTAAATATCATTAACTGATGATAAGGAGAGAGATCTAAGAGCCAGATTGTTTCCGATTATTTCCTTCAAACATGAATGCAGTGGTGTACCTAACAACATGTGAGTGAATATATAATAATTGTTGGGGTTTAACGATGCACCAACTGCCAGGGTCATACGGCGTCGCCAACTCTTACCCTGTTGGAAGGGATTTTGGGGATCAGATCGACTAATTCAGAGGGAGTGAATATATATAATCATCATAAGTTATTACTTTGATAACTATGGTCATAGCTGAGACAACTGGATCGGTAAGTATGTGAAGAGAGAGAGAGAGAGAGAGAGAGAGAGAGAGAGCACGATGATAAACAAAAATAAAACGATATTTACACTTCACTGTAAAATGAATAGTTAATTTTTGCCTCAACCCGTAATAGATAACTATAGCGTCCTGTGAATTTTTCATCTATGGCTTGGTATATTTATTGGTGCTAATTGCACGAAACCGGAGAATAAAAAAGTGCAAATTGCATCAGTTTTGTGGGTTATTGAAAGAAATCCAACCACATGTGGAAAATGTTGTTACTTTCAATGGGCGATGGCGTTGGCTTGAAACGCTACAGTATGTTGTGGCTGAACTGCACCGACAACGCAGTAACTTTTGTCCAGCATCACTTGCAGTAGACGCCTGTGACTTACCAGATATAGCCATTTCCATAAAATGTTGTTCTGGTATGGCATGGAATTAGAAGATAAATGTTTCGGAAGTCAGGCATGGAACTTTGCATCGTTTTGCACAGTGCAAACTAATAAATGATAACGAAATATCCGTGCATTAACTCTGCGCTAGGGTGTTCCCAAGCTTTCAAATTATGCAGAGTGTATACCTTGGCTTGCCAGCGGCCCCGTTAACGGCGGGGATGCCAGCGTTCTTAACTGTCACATTTTCATAGATTTAGATGCGATGCAACGAGGCGGGCCTCCACTTTAGGGCCAAGTAATGTATCGTTCCTCTACAAACTCCCAGCTTGTTTCCCAAGTCTGTTTTGTACACGCACTTAGGAAGCTCCAGTGCAGCTTTCCTGGAAGCGTAGAGAACGGCCGGTGACCACTAACCCTTTGCTCAGCTAATTTGTTGTCTAATTTTGGTTTCAGTATGACTACCGGTGTCACTGTTGTTTATGACTATTGACTATAGGTCTTCAAGATCTTTGAAGCTTTCTTTTTCAGCACTGGCGATACTTTGTGTAAGAGCGCGCGCCTGCCTGCAACACATGGATCGGTAAGGGTATGACGGGAACATCTTTTGGATCACGCATTTACAGACTGTTTATTTATGTGGCGCAACCCATGATGAACTTGTCCTATATATTCTTCTTGACGATTTGCTATTTCTTCCATTAGTAGGAACACAGTTTCTACGCTTGATGTTTAAAATCATGCGGCTCCCCAAATGTGGTGCGGGTCATGGAACTCATCACCTAAACATTGCATTTCGATAAGTTTTCTATATAGCTCCCTCCACAGCGCTGTTTGATTGTCAATATCAAAAGTAACTTGAAGTTAAACTTAACTCTTCTAGTTGCTCAGCAGTCGTTTGTCAGAAAACTTAGGCATGCAACATCTTTTGGGAAAGTGCTTTAACCCGCGCCCCCGCGGGCCTCCGAGCCACCTTCGCCCTGGTTGGGGAGGTGTTTGAACACCACCCCCCGCTCGAAGTCGGCCCTTATGCGGGATAGCTAAAAAAACGCCAACGCTGGTGGAAAGCTCATACAAATTCATGAACAAACTCTATCAGTCACTTTTTGGCTCAGGTTAATATTGAGGTCATGACAGTTCAAAGAAGGTGGAATTTTGAGTAGAGTTTTTTGGCTCTAGCATCGGAGAGAGCTGAATTAGAATCATGTTTTGGCACCATTCGTTCTCTCTTGTCACGGCAAATCGATCGGCGCCCGGGGCCCGGGGGGGGGGGGGGGGGAAATATCGCATATCAACCGACTCGCAATAGCAATCCCAACGCAATGGTATCAAAATAAAAATTGTATCATCATTTCATGCAAAGCTATTGACCCAAGTCTGAAAACTGGTTAAGAAGTCCCAGATGACCTCTCAGAGGTCGCAGGTCAAAAATTGCAATATGAACCTGGAAAGGAGCCCAGGATACTACGTTTTGAAGAATATGAAGGTATTCGCAGCTGTATCTGCACAAATACAGCCCAATTTATGTTTTTCCATGTATTTCCAATGGAGAAGTCATAGGTAGGTAAGGTCGTACCTGACCTTAGGTCATCGATATGAAAAAGTCCGGAATTTTTGTAACACTCGGTGGGCCCTTTGTGTTGTACAAGTTTCAATCCAATAGATTCACCCATTTCTTACTGATACCATCTTAAACATGTTTTGAGGTGAAGTTATTGACCTGGACTGGTGACCTGACCTGGGATGAATAATCCTTAAAATTTTGGGAAAAGTTGCAACATTGACCGTGCAGCAAGTACGGCGGCGCTTCGCGCCGCCGTCTGTTCGTGCCGCCGGAAAAACCCGAGAGGAATGTTCAAAGACAACCCACCGGGACGAGGGTTAGGCCGCAAGAAAAATGCAAGCAGGATATGCCAGATATATAGAAAAATTTTGGCGTTCAGCGATACGCTTTAGCAGCTTTAATAACACACACGCACACACACACGCCTTTATGACTTGAATACGTTAATACGTGCTTGGGGTCGTAGCGTTTGCAATTTTGCGGTGAAATGTGTTTTTACAAAATGAAATTAAGCGGACAGCTTGCTTGGCGCTGAGGTAACTACTACGAAAACAAGGGTAGGCAAAACGTGGAAATACTCCTGCCGCGGTTTTCCATTGAAGAACCCAGTGAGAAATTTCCAACTGTGACCGATATATTCAGGCCAGAACTTGATATTTATAGACTCCTGGATTTTAGGTATCCCATAGGCTTTGTATAGGGCTTGTGTTTCCGTGCCAGGTTTAACATATCCCCCTGGGTCGAGAAGAGATCTCCAGCCTTGTTTATAGATATTGATATTACTGATATTGGTTAAATACCAATGGGGGCCAGCTACCCTGGTTGTTTCACTGCCAGCATCTAGACTGGGATGCATGGATGGACGTTAGTTCAATCCCTACTGCTAGAGACCGCCTTCCGTGTCACATGGGGCCCGGTGCAAAGGGTCCGTAGCCTTGTTCCTGTCAGGCTTCTGGCTACCTCTACTCCTGCCTGGGTGGGGGAGGCGGGCGCATGCGGATCTCCGTAAGATCTTAAAATCTACTCGTTTGATTATAACAAAAGCAAAAAGTTGGATCGATTTGTCGCACGCTAAACTCCATTTTCGAATCAAATTTGTAAAGAAATTAAAAATTGTGCTCAGGAACGTGAAAAGTATGATTTTGTCAATCGTTTTGAGATTCACCATAACTCTTGACCTCGTGGTTTGATTTTAACAAAACTCGTACCTTCTGACGGAAAATTGACGCACGGTTGTCATATCTGCTAGTTGTTATATATTATATCATGTATCATATGAGGCACGCCATGACAGAAGGGTGCTAAGTGTCGAATTAATTTTTCGCCAGAAAACGAGGTTAAAATATTGGACCGTTTCGGAAAGGACTAACGGCTGTACCATAGGCTAGAGTAAATTTATATAACACAAGTGAAGTCCTGAAACACATCTATAACATATGCTCTGGCAGAGGTCAGAAAAAGTAATTTGGTTCCCCAACGCAGACCAGTTGATGCCCCAAGATGAAAGGAACGTTCCCCAAAGGTAATTATCTGGCAATTATAGTTGGTGGAGCAGAAGCCTGAGCACATGGCCTTTATTTGCCACATTCAGGAAATAAAAGTTTAGTATTTATTAGGGGATATTGTTCAAAATTAGTTTAGATGGTCTTCAGGTTCCATGTTCAGGCTATAATTTTTTTAGGTGTAAACTAATCCAAACTTGTTTTACTTTTAAATCATTGGGGGTCAAACTATTTTTCTCTATATACATATTCTTTTGTAACATGGGACAAGGATTCAAACGAGCAAAAATATTTAAAATCTGTTGGCAATTTCAAAAGGTATGGGCATATAAATGTTTGACACACTCGTAAAGGCCTCCTTGTATAACCTAATATCTCTCGTACTTTAAGCTCAATTACTTTCAAAATTTGTATCTATATGTCTTCGGAAATTTTCATTTGAAATCTGTGCATGAAATCTAAATTTAGTCTGAAATATAAAACTTTAAAAAATGACCACATTTTTTTTGAAAATTCAGTTTTGATCCCAAAATTTCAAAGGCAGTCTAAAACAAATTCTAAAACCAAAATCAATTCCAAATCCTCTAACAATTCTAAAATGTATACCTAGATCAAATGTGTCGTCCCGACAAGAGTAAGGGCGAATCATTAATTTCTGTAAAACATATAGTTCAATTGCAAAGTTCAGTTTATTTTTCCAAATCATAGACCTAAACTGGCTGGTTTATAGGTTTGCAAGTTTCAGCTTGATGATAAATGGTGAGTGAAAGACCACAGAAAAATTAAATATACAGGCACTTCCTACACACGGCATGAGATGCTGACTGTAAGTTTCAACTGTGCCCATTAACAGACTTAAGCTATCAAAGCAAACTTGAGTTTTACTTGCAAGAATGTAGGTAGGTACCTAAAGTAATGCATGCTTACCTTGAGATGTTACCAAATGTCTAATAGATAAATCATTTTATCGTGCTCCCCCTGTCAACCATTTTGAGCATTGGTCAGTCAATACCCAGCTGAAAGTTCACTCTAGGCCGCACTTTTTAAAGGTTCTGGAAAAATAGCACGAATTATTTAAAACCAGTATGGACCGAGTGCCACGCGTGGGCGCATCAAGTATGCGCCCCCAACTAGTCCCAGTTTTCTTACTCTATTACTACCCTGGCCATAATAATAATTCTTTACCGTGAGGTTCAAATCCCCAACCAAAGGAATAGAGTCCACGAAGCAACTATGTAGACGAGTCCGGCGCACTTTTTGCATTGTGCTCTATAACAATTTGCAACGCGTGCGCCAGCTTGTCAGCGGAGGTCCAACTTACCCCAACTCTTCCATCGTGGTGCGAACGCATTGACTTAAACACATCCCCACCTTTCCCCGGATGGACCGCCCTCGAAAAGTTCCTCGGCTTCTGATTCGTGTAAAATGGCTGAAAGCAGTTTTTTGCTTGTGCTAGCGCCAGTGAAAATAATGAAGCAGAAGGACTACAGATATGTGAATTCACGCGATATTAAATAGTCAAATGCTCGAATAGTCCACATTTTAATTCAACCTCAAGAACAAAGAGTCAAACCTAGAAGGTCCCCATGAATAACTATCTAAATGTCCAATGGTCAAATAGTCCACAAAGTCGGAAAATCAACAGCTCCAAAGTACCACATAAGTAAAAGTAAGACATAATGTTCACATGTCAGAAGACCAGAAATACTACAGTAGAGGAAGAAAGAAAATGTTTAGACTCCCCGGCAGCTGAAGATCTTCCCCAACTATTTTGGCACGTTCGGACTTTTTCTGACCTCTGTGCTCTGGCGTGCATAGTGCTCTGACGTCACAGCACTCTGCAGTCTCCCATTGGCCGGGTGAAGATAGTACTGATCTGCCGTACTATTTTCACCCGTTACTCTTCATAGTACCGTGTTACCACCATCGCCGTGGCGCAGTTGATAAAGGCGCATTGGACGAGTGCGGGAGGGCATTAGATCAAAGCCGACCGCGCGCAGCCTTTTCCTCGACCGTCTCCTACCCAGGAGATGGCAATACGCTGGATAGTGCCCGCCTTGACTAGAGATTTCCGCTGACCAACCAGCGCCCTTGTTATTAGGAGCACGGGCTTGATCTGCCTTTAACACGCGCCCCGCTGGGGTCCCTTGCATGACGCGCCCCGCTGGGGTGGGCGTTTTTCGCCCCCCTCCGTATCTCGTTCCCCACGAAAGCTTAAGGAAAAATTACGGGCGGCGTTCGAAAGCTCTTGACAAGACTAAGAGAATTTATACGAAGAATTTTTATGTCAGGTCGATATTGAGGTCAGCATAGGTCAAAGAATGCTCCATAGGCTTACAACAGAGCAGTGCACGTTTTTGCTCTATATCTGCCCTCAGGGAAGCAAGAGCAAATCTTTATGCATCATTGGATTCCTCTCATCGCAGCGAATCCAATGATGTATAATATGACCTTGCTAGGTCAAATAGTCAAAATGACCTGACCTCGACCTAGGTCAGGGTCACAGAGTGACCTGGTATGGTCATGTTGCAAATCAATCGGCTCCCCGTGACAATATAAGCACAATGCAAGCAAAATGGGAGCTTTATATCAATTCAGTGAGAAGTTATTGGCAAAACAATCACTCTCTGCTCCCGTGACCTGATATGACCTTTGAGAGGTCAGATGCTCAAAAACTCAATTTTAGGGTCAAGATCGTGGTAAGAATAGACAGTTTGAGGATTTTCAGCTTTATGTATCCAGTATTTCCTGAAAACGAGTCCATTCTATTTTTCACCATAGACTTATAATGGGGTGACCAAAAAATTGACCCCGCTTAGGTCACCAATATCAAAATTCCGAGATAACAGATTTGTAGACCCCAATGAACTTATCATATTGTGGAAGTTTCAAACTGATCGGTTTGCTAATGTTCCCTGGGCGCTGCTTCAAACTCGTAATTTTAGGTTTTGAGGTCGGGTCACTTGACCCTGAATAGCTCCTTGACCTGACATGACCTTAGCTCAAAAATTTGGTCAGATGTGTAAAAGTGATCAGGAATAAGGTACTATAAGTTTCGTTGTTCTGCGTTTCTTCGTTTTTGAGCTATCTGGGAAAAACCAGGAGGGGGCGAATTTCGCCCCCCCAGCGGGGCACGTGTTAAATAGATCCACCGGTCCGGTGGCACCGACCGAGGGTACGGCCTCGCCGCGTGTCACAGGAGCAGTCCTCTGTGCCGCCGGGCCCGAGAAATCGGGATAGCTCCACTGCCTGGTACAGAGGGGCGCGTGACATGGAGCGTGCTGACATGACTGTCCCGCAAGGGTGCCGATAAGCGTAAGCCCCGCTGCCGTGTATACACAGTGTGTGTGTGGTGCAAATGTGTAAAATGTTCCTGGGTTGGGAACGCAAAAAAATCAGATATGTTCCGCCCGTGCGCATCCGACTATCGAGTCACCGGGAAAGTGTTAAAGGGAGTGCCCAACTCGTATCATGGCTTTTGAACTGAGATAACAGCTTTGTAGAACGTGTTGATAAGCTAATATTGATATATTTGATTTCTCCCAAAGCTCCTGTATAACATTTCCGCAGGCTTTAAACTTCAAAGTAAAGGTGCTTAATAATCATAATTGTTGGGGCTTATCGACGCATCAACTGCCAGGTTTATATGGCGTCGCCAACTCTATCCCTGTTGGAAGGGTTGCTCGGGAGCCAGCTTGCTCCTTGTTCAGGGAAGCCGCCGGGCCTTGAACCCGGGTCGGCTGAATGGAAGCCAGCTATACGCTGACCACTCCACTACCGCGCCCACAAAGTAAAGAGGCTTAATATCTTATTTCCAACCCTGGAGGAATACCTTCCACACGGTTGCAGTAATCTGATTAGTCGTACTCCTTAAGCCCTGCCCACTCACCGAAAATACCATGCTTGTGTGAACCAGCCTGCAATATGCCTGTCGACGGAAAGCTTCGGCCAAGGGCTTGACCATTGCATAGCGTCACTGGGTCGAAGTGCGCCCAATGGCCGCAACACGCATCAGATTTTCCCTCCCCTAATTGCCAAAACAAATATCAATTGTTTTTTTTAGATCCCTCTCTTAACTGTTATTTTTACATCAGGCATATGCATAATATTTTCACCACTGAATAAACACGGCCTTTGTAACGCCATCTATCGTTCAGGTTTTGCACCAGTGCTTAACAGTACCGAGAATAGATGGGCGGGCCGAGAGTGCGATTGCCGAAGCAAGTGAACAAATATGATTATTTCACCATGCATTTGAATAGCCCCTGCATGCAATTTTTGTCATGCGTAAACGCTGTGAATGAGCCTTCACATTGTTTATGATCCTTTGCCTATTCTTTACTTAGTCTTTGATCAAGGTTTGGGATTCCACTGTTTTTAAAAGTGTTATTTTGATGATGTCACAAATTGTTAGGAAAGAGGAAATATTTCTGTTTTTAGCGTATGAAATGGGGGAAGATGTTGTTCCCTGCGTTTTGGACCTCTTTTGTTCTTAAATTATTTTTAGAATTTAGAGAAAGTAGTCAAATCTCTTTAAGTAAAACTTAACGTTGTTAGCAATGTAATTTTTGGACCTTACAGAATGGTGGAAGAAGTATATTATCTCCACCATAATGCAGATCGAGACCGAGAGCAGCTGATGAGAAGAAAACGTCTCTTTTTCTTCGCGCAGTGAAACATATATATATATATATATATATATATATATATATATATATATATATATATATATATATATATATATATATATATATATATATATATATATATATATATATATTCGAATAGTTCGGCAATATGTTCTCTTTGAGGCACTGACAGTTAAATTGTATAGCACTCGCGCCCTTAGATATTTTTCTTTGGAGTTTTTTTCTATTTTTCTTGCGTTGGTTTTAATGTCAGTCGTTTATTCGTTTAAAAGGTCACCAAAACTCATCAATTAGAACTAGTTTCCACTGTATTTTCAACAGTCATCTTCAGCATTAAATATTTGCTCATAGTTTTCATTTTACATTTCGAAAACATTTTTTAAATATCGCGAGAACGAGCATTATAACAGTACCACTTCCTTATTAGCTACCTTACCTATTATAAATGACGCATTTAGGTATTCCTATAAGAACATTGACATAGTTTGAGAGTATAACACTTACATTTACTACATTTCAATACACGAATTACATCAATTAATTACATTTTACATCAGTTACATGTGGCATATATTCATTAACAATGAACATTGATCATCATCTCATCCCCCCAAAGCGTAAGTGTTCGGTGTGTGTTTATCTGCATGTTGAGTGGGGGCTTTTGTTCGTGTATGTGTAGCGCTTCGAGGACTGCTAGTTTTCGTGTGTCATTGGTGGGAGCGATGATGTGTGTGCTCTGGACTAGTGTTTGCCTCGTGAGTTCTGTATTGTGTGTACTTTGCATATGCTGCTTGATGGCTCCATCCTGCAGATGCATGGTGAGCCTTCGAGGCAATGTCGTTGTAGTCACACCAATGTAGTGTTTGGCATGAGGTCTACAACCCTCATGTGGATATGAGAATTTATACACCACATTGGTGCGCTTCAACGGCACTGTCTCGACTGGCTTGTTAGTCATGACAAGGTTGCGTGTTTTCATACACAGAAAATACACAGACACATCACATCTACTACAGAAACAACATGAGCAGCGCACACAAAACAGATGAGAGAATACTTAAGGATATCATTAGGCGTAACGTAGAGTGCAAAAACCAAGAAAGACTCTAACTTCTCATATACTACCAAACACAGAAAACACGCAACCTTGTCATGACTAACAAGCCAGTCAAGACAGTGCCGTTGAAGCACCCCAATGTGGTGTATAAATTATCATGTCCACATGAGGGTTGTAGACCTCATGCCGAACACTACATTGGTGTGACTACAACGACATTGTCTCGACGGCTCACCATGCATCTGCAAAATGGAGCCATCAAGCAGCATATGCAAACTACACACAACACAGAACTCACGAGGCAAACACTAGTCCAGAACACACACATCATCGCTCCCACCAATGACACACGAAAACTAGCAGTCCTCGAAGCGCTACACATACACGAACAAAAGCCCCCACTCAACATGCAGATAAACACACACCGAACACTTACGCTTTGGGGGGATGAGATGATGATCAATGTTCATTGTTAATGAATATATGCCACGTGTAACTGATGCAAAATGTAATTAATTGGTGTAATTCGTGTATTGAAATGTAGTAAATGTAAGTGTTATACGCTCAAACTATGTCAATGTTCTTATAGGAATACCTAGATGCATCGTTTATAATAGGTAAGGTAGCTAATAAGGAAGTGGTACTGTTATAATGCTCGTTCTCGCGATATTTAAAAAAATGTTTTCGAAATGTGAAATGAAAACTAGGAGCAAATATTTAATGCTGAAGATCACTGTTGAAAATACAGTGGAAACTAGCTCTAATTAATGAGTTTTGGTGACCTTTTAAACGAATTAACGACTGACATTAAAACCAACGCAAGAAAAATAGAAAAACTCCAAAGAAAAATATCTAAGTGGGCGGGTGCTATACAATTTAACTGTCATTGCCTCAAAGAGAATATATATATATATATATATATATATATATATATATATATATATATATATATATATATATATATATATCAAAGATAATATATGCCATATTATATCATATAGCATATCTGCTAGTTGAATTTATCTACAAATTCAAAATTCAATGTTTTGGATCTGGGACGACAAATGTAAGGTGAAGTCTAGATTTTACCATTTGTATGTGGCATAGGTTAACCAACGGCAGATGCTGCGTGTCCTCTCGCGCATGCAGAAAATGGTAACATGTCAAAAAGTCATCGGAGGTGGAGACAGGAAAGCATAATGATGGAACAATATACATTTTAAAAAATACTTTGGGTCTAGGTTGTTGCAAGTTCGGGTTTCGGAGCCAGAACCTCTCTAAAGTCATCAAGGGACTTGAGACGAATGTCCCACCATCCAAGGGAGAAATTCCCCAATGAATTATTAATTTAGGAGCCTAAGTTTAACGTCCCACTAAGCACGGGGACGACCGTCCCGCACAAGGCCAACAAGTTTTAAGTATACGTTTTTTTAATATAGCACATTTTAATTTTGTATGTAGTAACTTAAGTTACCATAGGAGTGTTTGGAAACTAGACCAAAGATCAGTGTCGACATGTTTTAAGTAAGTCTTAGCAGATTATTTTCTAACCATCAAAAGGGCCTTTCTGACGCATTATTTATTCATAGGACCTTAACCGTATTGCGTCTAAAAAGCTAGCATGATGAGGACTTATCATCTATAGTTCTGAAGCTTCAACATGATCTTTAAACGTTCGGTATTTTGGTGTACTGTGGGCGAACTTGGAAGCCGAACTTCCTTTGAAATGAAGAGGAATCTCTGCAATTTACAAGTATCAATCAGACATTCCCGGCTCGTAACCGAGTTATCGCTACCAAATGGGATCACGTCGAGAACGCTAACGAAGGTGTCTCATTGGATGAGTGCCAACTGATTCTGTCGGATGTGCTTAAATTGGATTTCTCAATTTCTCCAGCACTTACAAAGTTGTCAAGGCTGTTGTAATATGTTAGCTGTGACAGCTGTATCAACCTCGTGATCGTCGTACAATAAGGCGGTTGCATTAGAGAAGTATGTCACACACAGTATAGTCACCTATTCGTTTCCCATGTGTAAATACTTAATATATGTGTAGTTGAAGCGCTCCTCTCCTATCTCTATTTATTTATGTACTTACTTGTCTTCCTATTAAATATGCTAACGTTTATGCAGTTCATATATACTGTCTAGTTTTTTGTCTATACAGTTTAACACGGATTAACTTCAGCGACGCACAATTTTAAAAGAAGGTCATATTATATATAATTAAATCTCCATTTATGTTTGCACTTCATATTTTAGATCCAAACATAGCTGTATGTGGCTAGAAATTCTTCCTGCCCGGTCCGATTTGAAACTCCACCCGTCAGTGAGCCGAACGGGGCTCAGCAGTAAACACCTACCTCAATAATATTCATGTGTGGAGGACGCTAAGGACAGCTGCTAGCACTGGCTCCAGTCTGTCGCTGACTACTCCGCGGCAGCGCACCGTCCGCCTGTCTCCTACGGAACCAACGAGCCGACTGAGCTGTTGGACCAGGGGCCGTCGGGGCAGTCGGATGCCTTGGCTCCCCGACATCAATCCAATGGTGACGACGAAAGCAGATGCAGAGGTTAAGCTTCGATGGAGGAGGCCAGCTGACTTCATTCGCTTCCTTTCATATGCTGATTGTCCCTTCAAAGCAGCGTGGATAGTGGAAAATGGAGTAGAGAAAGAGAAAACAGTTGACTGAAATTGAGCTATTGGCGAAAAAGGCTGGTTGGGTGTGCTGCAGGATATCAATGTGAATCATCGGTGCTTGCAGGAGTGCAATGCAGTGGGTAAGTTAGAAATTCTGTCATTCTGAAAACTCTCGCGTTGGCAATAAAAACGAAACGCTATCAAAATGAAAGCCCAGTCAACATGGTTGGGAAGCTACTTACCAAAGTCTAAAATCCTATTTAAGTGCAGAGTGCAGCAAAAATTCCTCATCTGGTTGAGGAACCACTCTGCCCATTAATCTGACTCCTCATCTTATGGATAAGTACCTTCTCAGGAAGAATTGACTCTTTCAAACTATTCAGCTGTTTCTCCTTCCACGTTCCTCCAGGAAAATTAGCTCCTTGCGACTTTTCACCGAGCACCGGGGGCTTCTCTGTAGGATACAAAGGAGGATAAATGAGTTGTCATTAGCTTCTAGGGCAGACTTCTGTTATGACGGTCTCGGCTGGTTTAGAAGAAAAGTTATCAAACACGTAAATGCTGATTGATATTTGTACCTTTTAGCTTTAATCTTGTTTTAGGTTTTGTATTTTTGTAACGTTTAAGGCTCGCTACTTTTTAGGATGCACACAGCTATTTGCTATACTGTAACTATGTGTTTTAATGTTTTGACTTCGCCTGTGAGGTGCAAACGTACAACAAGAAACTGGGCGTGGACCTAAGCACCACGATTTTGAGGGAATAAAGTTATTCTAAGCCGTATCTACAGAAATATAACAATTTTTCCGGCTAATTCCTGTTTCCCTCATGCATTTCTAACGGAGAGGTCATGACCCGTACCTGACCCCAAGAGCGTTATCTGGAGAAACATGACCTCTGATAGTGTTCCGTGTAAACGCCCTTTAGTATGAATTATTAACCCAACTCCGTCTGGGTTCTTTTCGTACACACTACCACCAGAGGGTTTGATCGGACCCCCTGCGATGTTGGGAACCGGAAGTGATATGGAAATTTGAAAAGGCTCTAGAAGTGCCTTGCCGTTTTCTACTTTGCAGCCGAGTTTGAACTATAGTTGTTGATCCATCACAGCAGAGTAGGTCAAAATAGGTCAAAATTACACACATTTAGGACATCTCATAACAGGAGAACCATTAAACCCAGAATAAAGTAAATTAAATGAATGTATCCGTCTGGACTCAAGGATTTGTATGCTATATAATATGGCCGTGTAAGGTGCCAACGTGACTTTGACTTTAGATTAATGTAAAACGATTTATTTTCAAGGTCATATTGCATGTCACTCAAACCCTTGTGTAATACACGTCACTATGATGCTCAATTTAAGACTGTATCTCGTATCGTTCAAACTTTATTGACACAAGTAACTTCAAACACCATGACATTTGGTGACCTCCGATGATCTTGCTATTGATCTGACTTCAAAATGAATAATAACCCGCTGATTTTCCGTTTCAAGAGCTTTCGAAAGATGTAAAGGAACTTGCTCTAGCTCGTTTAGAAGCCGGGTCACATCCTAGTTTTGTCAGTCTCATTTTAGAAGGACAAAATCGCCTTACTACATGGGTGGAGAAATGGCAACTACTTCTTGACCTGACATGACCTGATGCCACCTTTTGGTCATAAGTTGTAAAATGTAAAATTAATCATTTTAATCACCCTACGTGCATGCAAAACAAGGGACGTCTCAGTTAAATCAGCTCGGAATCATTCGAGAAATATCGGGGGTGGGTCCGATTGCACCCTTCTGGCGGTGAAGGGTTAATAACTGAGCGTTTTGAGAACCATAATCTGACTACCGCTAACCTACGGATTGTATCTACATACAATGCAGCAAAAACCTTCCTAGCTGAGATTAAAGAGGAAAGGGAGGAGAGCGTGAGTGAAAGTGCCTAAGATCCGTGTTTTTGGATAGGTAAGTGATTATTGATAGCACGTTCCTGCAGCCAACACGTATACTCATTCGGTGCCTAACGCTGTAACCGAGGTACAGGCCGGAGAAAAGGATGGCTCAATAATTTATTAACCCTCACCCCACCGGGGGCATTGATGGCCCCCCTAAGGTTTTTTTTTCAAGATAGCACAACAACGACGAAATGCAGGACCGCGGTTGAGGGCTCTATCTCTCACCCCATCATTTTCCACCATCCCTGAAATTTTTTTACCCCGGGTCACCCAAGGTCAGGTCACCAGGCGAGGTCAACCAAGGTCACCTCACTTCAAATTTTGAGCTCTATAATAGCTACGTTTCTCAGTCGATCGATTTGAAACTTCCTACACTTAATGACCCCGCCAGGGTCTACAAGGTGTATATCCGAGATCTTTCGATTTCGTGACCTGAGATCAGGTCACGAGGTGACCTCTCTCATTGAAAAAGCTTGGGAAAAAGCTGTCTTAAAATCTAAAAGCCACAAAAACGATTGAAAATGCTCGGCTTGCTCAGAAAAGTGTTCTTGGACACCCTTTTACGGATCCCAGGGGTCATATTTTCCCTTTGACCTCTCTGAGGTCATCCAAGGTCACCAGGGGTCAAAAACAGTATTTTGGCAATAACTTTTGACCGAATTAAGCTAGAGCGCTGAATTAAACATCATCGTGTATGTCTCATCACTGGCTTTCGTTTCATATACAGCAAGGTCACGTTCTGACCTTTGGTGACCCCAGGTCACATGAGGTCACGAGCTGAACTCTGAAGGTCAAACCACTGGCGGGAGGTCATTAAGTTCCACATAGCGGAAAAAGGTCTGGCATTTTCCTATCCAATTTAGTTTACCAGATCTCAATAGCTCTAAGGGCATAAGAGTTATGCCCAGTTTTCTTAAGCATTGCATTTTTGAGTGAAAATAGCCTATTGTGACCTAACTTGACCTCTGGAGGTCAAACAATTGACCTGAGCGCTTAAACATGTAAGTAATTTCATACTGAATTCCCGCGAGCTTTCTAATGCACTTTGCAGATGTGCGCTTACCCCTATATTTTCGGAGTTAGAGGGGGCCATTGATGGCCCCCAGTGGGGCGAAGGTGGCGCCGGACCCCCGTTGGGGCGCGGGTTAAATCAACTAATCATAAAATATGAATTCAGTGTAAGAGTTTGTGTTTAGGGCCCGGGTTTTGGAGTGTGTAAGTAACTATTTATACCGCACAACGCTTCTGTACACCTACACCTATACTCATTGGGCGTTTTAACGCTAGGACAGATGCACAATCTGGAGAAAAGAAATTTTCAATGGTTGGTAAAATTAACTTATCATACATACTGCTTTAACATTAACGTATAAACGTATAACGAAATTCAGGAGACCACCTACTGGATTTTTGTCTTGTTTCTGGGGTAGGTTTTCCTGTAAACTCAACAAATATAAACTGTAAAATCCTACTTTGGCACGTATTTTGCAATCACGAGTTATTTTTAAAAACAAATGTGACCCCAATTTTTTAAATTATCAAACAAAAACACCATGCAAGTTGTTTTTAACCATCAGCTTGCTGAGAATTCAATTATTTGAAGCATATCTCTGCTCGTATCGTAACACCTTTGATTTTTGGAAAATATGCATACCTCTCAACACACAAGTCCATGCTGTATCCGAATCTCTCCAGAAAGATGTATCATTTGCAAGAAAATGCAGAGGTAGCATGAGCTTTTCTTGTGGACGATATTTGGCCGCACATCAAAGCAACATACTTATCAATGATATGCCAAAAATGCATCGGTTTTTCAACAGCGGTTGGACATTATCCCAACCTCAGCTCGTGAGGTAAGATTTCGAGCCTGATTTTCAGGAGATACGTTGTCACAGGCTGTATCGCTCGACCCTTGACCACGCATATCCAGCGCCGGTCTACAATGGGGTGGTCCATCAATGGTTTAACCTTCACCCTGGTGGGGAAGGTTAAAAAATACTCCCCTCGAATTGAAAAACTAGGGATCTAACCAGACACGGAAGTACTCAAAAGCTCATCACAAATGAAATTTTAATTACTTCTGTCATTACTTTTCGTCAGGCGAATATCGGGGCCACTAGATGCCAAGTTAGGTCAAAATTTCTGAAATGAGGTGAACTCATAAAACTTCGTTTATAATAGGAACAAAAAGAGCTAGAAACGTTTACGCATCCCCATTTGAAAGCCCTTGAATGCCTCTTTCATTGATGCGGGATCTATGTGCGGATCAAATCAAAGGTTAAGGCGCTGCAGGTCACTGAATAATGCCAATTTTAGTATTTACCATCAGGGTAAAATATCAAGCAGGTGAAGCAGGCTTGATTTCGACACGATTTCTGCGACCTGAAACATGCCACCCTTGCCCGGGTGGTGGGTATGAGCCACCTTTGACCTGCTTGGGGTAAAAAAGGTTCCACTATCTAAAAAAAACTAAGAGGGCTAGAAAGAAACGAAAGAAAAAAACAATAGAAGGCTTGTCGTAAATGCAGTCGAAGGTAGCTACTTAGGTAATTTTTTCATCATTTTGATATTGAGGTCTCTAGAGGTCAATTAAGATCAAATCTAGTCAAATGAAAGATACTTACAAAACCTCGATTATCTCAGGAATTAAGACAGCTAGAAATGTTTTATTTGCGGTAATCGAAAGCACTTGAATCCCTCTTTAATGTCAGGGTCACCAATTGTATTGTCAGGTCAAAGGGTAATGCGTCCCTAAACTTTGAGAATCTTAGAATCCCCTTTGGCCAAAATGTGAAGCATGCTCGCTTTAGGCGCGATATTTTCTATCTAAGAAAGAGGCGGTACGGGACAGTGCTCCCGCGTCCATGTGAAAGCTGTCGTAAAATGTATCGATAGTGGCGACTAAGTTTAGGTCAAGTGTGGGTAGCGGCCAACCGAGCTTAAGGACGGTGCGCCACCCATATTATGCATGCTTGTTTTTTTAGGAATAGCTTCTGAACAAAACATGATACATCCGTAGTTTAGGAACCATTGTAATTGAACCATTGTTGCATGATTTCACTACGCTAGGTGAAATTCAGAGTTTGACCTGAACTTGGTCAACAAATTGACCAGAATTATCCTGGTATGGCCATGACGTATGTACGTCACTGGAATTGCAGTGACAAAACAACCACAATGATGGTAAAATAAACGCATTATTGCTTACTCAAAATTTGTAAGGTAACTTGTTCAAAATTACTTATTTGACCTTAGATGACTTCGAGAAAGTTGCGGGTAAACATTTTTAATATCAACCTTGGTAATGGGCCACGAACACATGATCTCCGAGTCCTAAAGTTTATCTAAACCGTGCAGACTGAAATACAGGCATTTACAAGTTTATCATGGGCTTACAATGGTCCGTGCGTGAGCCTAGGTCACCGATACCAACAATTCCGTTAACACATATTGTTTTACTCGGTGACCTTATTATATGTCATGGGCCTCAGAGCAATAGATTAAACATACTTTCACCGGTGCCTCTTTGAATATTTTTTTACTTGTGGTCACTTGACCTGACCTGGCGACCTGACCTAACATGACCTGAACGTAAAAGCTACAGGAAATTGTGCAAGAAGGACATTGAACAGCCATTTAAAGTACGGCGGCGCTGTGCTCCACTTTTTTCGGTCATCCTAAAAATACCTTAAGGGTGGTAGAAAGAGACCCCACCAGGGCAAGGGTTATGCATCAAGATATAACTAGACTGTAAATATTAAAAAATGGAGCTTTCACCCCAGCTAATTATCTATGTTACAAGAGAGTATGTTATGTGATGTCGGATTAGCTGTTCCATCTACTCGGTAAGACTTTCTTCCCAATTCAGATCTTAGCACACGGCGGACGTTTTCCAAAGCATCACATTTACCTGTCACGGATGCATAGTTGCAGGCCCAGAAACCTGTAAAGAACGTCCCATAACTGCACTGTCAACAAGCTTAACGCATTTGCACTATTCGGAATGGCTCAGCATAATTGAAAGCTTGCACTGTTTACAGACACAACCCCACTTGCCCTTTACCACTCCACATCGACGTCTCCGACAGCCACGTCGTCAGTCACGAGTAAGAGTGCTGGAGCTAGAGCGCCCCTTGGATGACTATCCAGACTGATAGCTGATGAACTTTTTAGACTGAGTTCGCTTGGACCCGATTCGTCAGAAGTTTGGGCGGTTGCGGATCTGGATCCGGATTTAGCTATCCATTATTGCCAATACAGTTTTTATGTGGATTGGATTTTGATAAACAATCCTGGCGTTCAGATGGAATGGCCTGGAGTTGTCGAGGAAACGTCGAATATCGATCAGGCCGGATCCGAATGCTCTGGACCGTAATGTACTCTAGCTGCAGCGTATTCAGCGGTGCTTCAGAGGGACAGGATGTCGTTTGATAACGCCCGCAGCTCTCTGGTGCTGGAGCTGTGCAAAGACAGTCGAGGTCTGTCCCTTTGTTTATTTGTCGATGGTTTGAACTTGAAGGGAATGGTAACAGTGGCTGTGAAGGTAGGTTGACTTTAGCAAATATCGGTCTCGCTTTAGGCGCTACGTTTCCCATTGTTTGTTGTTTTTTCCACACCTTAGGGACTCTCCCATCCGTTCCGTAACTTAAGTTGTCAGTAACGTGTGTACATCTACCTCCTTGCTGGCTTGTTCTCCCTCTATCTGATGCTTCATAATGCCTAGTAACCCAGTTGTTGACCTTTTATCACCCGATAGAAGGTATATATATATATATATATATATATATATATATATATATATATATATATATATATGTGTGAACTGGAAACGTTGAAGCTAATACATTAAAGATATCCTCCATAATTTATCAGATCATCGTAAATAATAAGAGACATTGAAAGCTGACAGAAAACAAATAAGGAACTGGCATTTTGAATTGAACAAAAACCCCCAATTTAGATTATATATATATATATATATATATATATATATATATATATATAGATATGTGAACTGTGTTTAGCAACAGTACTGTTTGGCGTTTGGGCGTGCCTACGCATTTTGGCGTCAAAGATTACATCTAGGAGGTTCGGAGCTGGCATTTGTTGCGATTATTTCATAAATCCCCTCCTCAAGTTTTTTTTTCGGCAGCAAAATTGTTTCGTAAGATTTTATGACATACACTAGGCCTTATCTACGAATGACCTTTCCTGCTTACATTGTAGACGATCAAACGCGGTCATCAGCAGTCAAACATTGGCTATTTGCTTGATATGCGATAGTTTATTTTAAATAGTAACTATATAATTGACAGTGTAAGGGACAATAAAACTGAAATCAAGTTCTCCACTTAGATACTTTGAATATTTATAGTGTCGAGGTCACTTTATCTCTCCTTTTGGCATTATCTTGATTCGTGAATCATTACAAACTCCGGAAATGGGGCACAAATACCTATCGACACGGATCAGCCTGGTGCGACGGCGCAGCTGGTTTCCGCTCGCTATGGAAAGCCCCAATCGGAGGAGTGAGCGATAAATGGTTCACTCAGCCCGGTAAGGGTGATCCCGCTATGTTATTCCCAATCCAGTTTCAAACACATAGAACGAAAAACAGGCAGCTATCACTGCATCTCCATTTGCACGAAGTAGACAACCAAAACTCGTCGATGAGATACTATGACTGACATTGGACCGCGCCGCTAACGAGTTAGCCGCGGATACCCTCCAGCGGATGCCTCGGTAGCCGCGGATACCCTCCAGCGGATGCCTCGGTAGCCGCGGATACCCTCCAGCGGATGCCTCGGTAGCCGCGGATACCCTCCAGCGGATGCCTCGGTAGCCGCGGATACCCTCCAGCGGATGTCTCGGTAGCCGCGGATACCCTCCAGCGGATGCCTCGGTAGTCGCGGGTACCCTCCAGCGGATGCCTCGGTAGCCGCGGATACCCTCAGCGGATGCCTCGGTAGTCGCGGATACCCTCCAGCGGATGCCTCGGTAGTCGCGGATACCCTCCAGCGGATGCCTCGGTAGCCGCGGATACCCTCCAGCGGATGCCTCGGTAGTCGCGGATACCCTCCAGCGGATGCCTCGGTAGCCACGGATACCCTCCAGTGGAGTAGGATATTTCCCTCCACTTACGTGGCTGAGTTACGGGTCCAGTAATATGTTTTCAGGTTGCTTACACTAGAGGGATACCGGGGTAATTACCTAGGCTGATTTGTAATTCATTGACCTGAAGTTCTTTCAGTTCCAGGCTTGGGGTATTAAAGAAATTATAATTTAATCGTTGAGTGTTTCGAATTTCGTATCTAAGTCTCCCCTGTAGAGGCAACGACACTAAGAAATAGCTGATCTGCAAGAACCAGTCGAAACAATTGAACCTAAAATTGGAATGTTCTGCACTCCGGTGAGTCGAATAACGTTATTCACTGACCCACGACCGATTTACCTAATTCCCTAGATAAATGCCCATGAATGTGATTCCACTTTAGCTCTGAATACCTGTATGATATTTTAATTGGGTTTTACGTTCAGTTTCCACTGCTTTGTAGGAAACAGCTAATGCCATGCAGTCAATCTAAGGCCTTTTATTATCTTACATTCGCCCGTGACTTAATTAGAAGACATGAAAGAGGCGGATTCTCCGGGTTGACCTACGTAGAAAATCCCTCATCAGCGTGCTCATGTCGGTGGCGTAATTTTCATAGAACCTTTAATTTTATTTCAATGATTTTCCATTCTCTCTGAGAGTCTTTTGATGTGTGCAATGAAAATGTGGTGTCAACTTAGGCTACCTTGGTAGTTGCGATGAAGACTGGATGTCGATGGTGTGATTGATTTGGTATGAGCTTGTACCAAACCATGCCCAAAAAGGAAAATTATTTTTTACCTCTCCTGAATGAGCTGGTCTAAGCTAACGAGTGAGAAAATGGTTAATTTATGACTTATCGCAAGTCATCAAAAGTGATTCGTCGTTTTCTTTATACCCCCTTCCCCCTGCCCACCACTGCGAGCCGACTTCAATGCTTACCGTTCAAACACTCCCGTCTCCTTGCCAGATTTTCTAGGCTTCCAGTTGGGGGCAGCTAAACAATGAGTTCATAGCGTTGATTGGTCAATAATTTTTTTTGCATTTTCCCATGCATTTCTAATAATAATTGTTGGGGTATATCGACACACCAACTGTCAGGGTCATACGGCGTCGCCAACTCTCACCCTGTTGGAAGGGATTTTGGTGATCAGATCGACTTATTCAGAAGCTCCGCCGGGACTTCCCCATGCATTTCCAACGGAGAGGTCATGCTCCGTACCTGACCTTAGGTCATCGATATGAAAATATATCGGAACATGTTGTGTAGAACTCGGTGGGGCCATTATGTTTTATAAGTTTCAATCCAATAGATTCGCCCCTTTCTTACTCATGACACCTTAAACATTTTTTAGGTTAAGTCACTTAACCTGCACTGGTGACCTGACCTAAGATGACCCAGCCTTAAAATTTTGGGGAAAGCTGCGGCATTGATCAAGGATAAGGTATGTTAAGTACTTCGCGCCGCCGTTTTTCTTGCCGCCGGTAAAACCCGAGGGGATGTTCAAACACTCCCCACCGGGGAGAGAATTAAAGTATGAATGTGTGAAAAAATGTTGCTATCGCAGTAAGATATATTTTTTACCGTAGACGTAGCTAAAGTACTGTAATTCCGTTTATGAAATATATCGTAGCGTAATTCCGTAGCGTTGTTTTGGCCAAAATCGAACCGTAACGTAGCATAATTCGGTAACGTAACGTAGCGTAGGCCATCTCTGGACGGTATATGCCATTACATTTTCCCACCCTGAAGATCATGGTTCATTGTTTCACACAATTCTTAAGCTGTGACCGATATTTTATCTGAAAGCAGTGTCTTTTTACGGCATTTTCAAACACTTTCAGTCGTTCAAAGTCTTTTGGTCGACCACGTGATGTTTTAATCAGGGATGCGGAGCCGGAGCCGGAGCCGGAGCCGGTCGGAGCCGAACATTCTGCCCGGAGCCGGAGCCGGAGCCACCGAAACACTTTTGATCGGAGCCGGAGCCGGAGTTGGAGCCGTCAGAAAGGGTCCGGCTCCGGCTCCCAAAGAGCTCTAAAATTACCAAAAATCAAACGTGAAATGGTTGCATTTTACCTCGTGAGATGTTGCATGGAAACATTTATTCACCTGAAATATTACATTTTCCCAATATGCTCTGTATATCGAGATTAGTGAAATATTGCAACTAGGGTGTTCCGTAGACGGTCTCACTCTCGGGCAGGGGATGCGCTCCGGCCATTTAGCATGGGCAGAAATTGGAAACAAATGAAAGCATTAGCGGACACTGGCGGATCCATGGGGCAAAAAGGCTTTTGCCCCCAAACCATCCAATTTTTGGCGATTTTTGCCGATTTTCTTAAAAAAACATATGTTTTTCATGATTTACCCCATACCGTCGTTCTGCATCCGCCCCTGTTCGCAGACGCAGGGCGAGGCTATTTCGGCCATAGCTCCCTCAAAGCCCTGGAAGGGGGCAGACTATCTTTGGCCCCAAAGGCAATAAATTTTTGAAAAGGTGTTTACTTTGAAAAAGGTGTCTGTCGAGCAATAAAATATTTGCTCCCACCCCCCCCTCCCCCCAGGAGAGCTATCATGTACTCGGAGAAGTAGTTTATGCTAGGTCTGTCGAGAACCGAGGGCAAAAGGCGCAGAAAACAGCATCCTCGTCACTCGATGCGGCACTAGCCAACTTCAAAAACCTGGGTCGCCTAAAGGGGGCGACCGTATGGGACATCTAGATAGATATCCAGCGCCTGGTAATGGCCGCGCTACCTGTTACTCAGGTGTCCGTGGAGAGGTTGTTCTCCGCGATGAAGCTACTGCTTACTGATCTCAGGTCCAAACTAAGAGCAGACATATTGGAGGCAATGTTGCTGCTCCGCTCCAACCGCGATTGGGTGGTGTTGTGAGCGAACCAGCTGCTGGGCCCTGGGCAGTAGGGTGGTTGGTTTCGATTTTTCTCGAAAAGGAATTATGCCATCAGCCTATCTGATGTGTTTTCCGATGTTGAACACTGTTAGCTCATCGAAATTTGTTTGCGGGCCGTCCAAGCTTTACTTGCTCGTTGTATCTTTAATATTTTATGTGGGTTTGCGGGCATGTCTGACCCATATTTCTGTTTGCCATAACAGTGCAGTGCAGTTTGCTATACGAATACACTGCAGTGTAGGTTGGTCCAGTTGTGAGGTTCACTGGCCTTTGGCATCTGGTCAATAGCGTTCGTTCATCCGGTCGCCATTTTTCATTCGTACAAATACATAGTCACTTTGTATCTGATGAACTTTCACCCCCTTGAGAACGTCTCGATCACATTTTGGATATAGGTACATTGCCGGAGCCGGAGCCGGAGTCGGTCGGAGCCGACTATTTTGCCCGGAGCCGGAGCCGGAGCCAGAGCCGTTAGGACACTTGAACCCGGAGCCGGAGCCGGAGCCGAAATCATAAACCCGGACCGGAGCCGGAGCCGGAGCCGTCCAAAATTTTTCGGCTCCGCATCCCTGGTTTTAACACTATTTGGATCTGAGTATTGCCTAAGGTTTGGGCAAATCTGGCGGCTCTTGATATCATTTTCAGCTGTAGAGGTGCACGAAGCACTTCTCGATCTCTCATTTTGTCGCATTGGAGTCGGGCCCGTGTAAATTCTGCTGCATTCGGAATGCACTAATGCCCCAGCTTCACATGAATTTTATTACCATCTCGTTGTCTAATTGATGCTTTTGTACGGTCAGGCTGCCTTCTTAGAAGGGGCACTAAATCCAACGGCACGTCACACGCTACCCTGTAAAACGGACAAAGCACCATAAATATGATTACAAATATAAATATATTCTCGTTATCAAGTCGCCGCTCCGAAAAGGGTGTCGGGTTATCTTTATCGAAAACGGTATGAAATTCCCGTGGGTCCTCCACTACCCTTTCCGTATAACAGCCAGCCCGACAAATAAAGTCCCATATACCGAAAGGAAACAAACAACAGGAGCGAGTTCTGTGGGAGAGGGACCGAGCCAGTCTCAAAACTACACTGTAAAAAGTTGAGCACCACCATATGCTAAATGGTGCTATAGCTGCGCTTAGGCATAAATGGGGCTAAAGAGCCAGACGGTGCTGGGTATAACATCTGCGGCTTTATTTTTAAATTAGCTTCTCTGATATAATTATGTGCTAGCGTGTTGCCATTTTTCAGACCTGGTCCCACAAGATATGCTTTTCTAGTATTTTTCCGATTCCCTGAAAACGCGCGCAAGCGAGTGCGCGCGCGCTTTCCGGCTTGATAGTCTTAGCTGCTACGTCTGAGCATCTTATTGATTTTGGCGGGAAGTTTTGGCACATTGGTGCTAATTTCCATGGCACGCACGCGCCGCGTCCTGCGGTCAGTCAACCGCCATCTTTCACCAGTGCTGGTCGTCATAATAGTCATTGCGCGCATGGGCGAAAGCCCGCGAAGACCAAAGTCTGGAGGTAGTGGACATACTGGATATACATTTATCGAGTTTGATCGCCCATGAACACAGGTTAATTTTGCCTCGATGTCTGAAATAAACAGCCTTAACCCTTGCCCCGGTAGCGGGTACGGCCACCTTCGCCCTGGTAGGGGGGGGCTAAGAAAGACACCTACGATCTCAAAAATAAGAGAGCTAGAAAAGCGAAAACGGCAATCAGCTCTTCAAAATGATATCGAAAATACTTCGGTTTTTTTTGTCATGTAATATCAAGGTCACCATAGGTCAAAATAGGTCAAATCGCTAATATGGGTGTACTAAGAAAACCTCATTTCTCAGAAACTATGATAGCTGAAACTTTTTCAACACCATTAGCGCTCTTGGTTCTTTCATTGCAGTGACATTTGTTTTCGTGTCAAGTGAAATCCTAGGGAGCTACAGGTCACTGAATATTGGGCATATTCTTGGGAATGTCCATAGCTACCTATGCATAAGGGCGTTTCCTTTTTCGCTAATAACTTCCCAAACCAAACAAGATACAGCCATAGTTGATGCACCATTGCAATCCTCTCATCAATACGAATCGAATGATATATAATACTGCTATCCCAGGTCAAATTTAAGAATTTGACCTGACCCAGGTCAACGGTCTGACCCAACTTGACCTGGTATAGTCATGATGTATATCATTTTACTTGCAGAGACTATACAAACACTTCGGTGACAAAATAAAAGCTCTATCTTAGTTTATTCAAAATTTATAGAGTAAAATACCACAAAATGCTTATTTGACCTAAGGTGACCTTTTAAAGGTCACAAGTCAAAATGTTTGGCATCAACTTCAGAATTGGGCTTAGAGCAAGTCGTAACCGATGTTTGAAGTTGATTCCATCCATACTTACTGAGAAAAGCTCATTTCGTGATTTTCCCCATGTATTGACAATGGGGAGATCATGCTCTGCACATAACCTTAGGTCACCAATATAAAAAATCCCGGAATAAAGTTGTAGCTCCTGGTGGTCTCAATATGTGGTATGAGTTTCAACTTGATCGATTAGCCCTTCTTTTAGGTACGCGGTCCTAAGCATTTTTGAGGTGAGGTCACTTCACCTGGCCTGGTGACCTGACCTGATATGACCTTGAGCTAAAATTTTCAAGAAAGATGTAAAAATGATGAAGGAACAGCTAGACCAAGTTTAGCGGCGCTGTGCACCGCCGTTTTTTGGTCACTTCGGAAAAACCCGAGGGGGTCTAAAAAGACCCCCACCCGGGTGAAGGTTAAGGTATCTCGCAGCGAAGAATGCTCTCATTGCCCAATTATTAAGCTCCCCCGATAGGTAAGTGGATAGTTTTGGGGGAGGTCAAGGGATCCAAAATTGTGCAAAATATGAGTTAAGAAGAAAAGAAACCAAATGGAGTGGTTGGGAGGGAATGTTTATTTTCCCCTCGGGATCCACCACTTGCAATAATATTATTGAAAGTCTATTTCCTGGTCATGTAGATACCTATTTCCAGAGGGCCTAGAACGTTAGGCATAGGCGTATATATATTATTTATGTCGAGAGAGCAAAGTCGTCGGCGCTGGTGGCGGTGAATGTGATTCTACCTACCCACAGGCGTAGGAACCTCCAGAATATGAAGGGGAGGGTAGCCAAACTTCAACCTGAAGCTGACAAGAAACTTCCCATGCCAGGGCTAAAAACTTTTGGATTTGGACTCTTCGTTGTTTTCTATACGGGGCTGTTTATAAAAATGTCAGACTTCCTCCCATTTCAGATGAGATCAGGAATTTTTAGCCCAATATTTGATGGGGCGATGGCCCCTGCCCCCTCTTCCTACACCTATGTACCTATCGCAATTTGTTAACGGAAAATGTCCAAAATCGGCTTTAAGTTGGGGAGGGGTGCACTGCGACCCAGTCCAAAGATTGGGGCCAATGCCCTCTGCCCTCGGAATCTGTGCCTATGACGTTGGGGGGTGGAACATTTATTTGCCGTACTGTTACTAAATTTTTGCATTAACCCGTTCCTCCGAGCTGTACCCAGAGCTGCAAAAAGTCGGGCTCTCGGGTCATAAAGTGCCCGACAGATTTTAGGGCACGGTATGGTCTTGCGACAGATCTTACAATATGTGAGAAAAAAATCTTGAAAGGAAACAGAAAATATTTTTTGTTCTAAAAAACTCAATATTAGAATTCTCACCTCTTTCACTCAACAAGTTTTCATAAATTTGCACCTCTCCCATATCAAGCCAGTGTGCGGCAAGAACCGATGGAAAATCGAGGGACTTATGAATCGAGGGACCTTTGAATAGAGGGCCTTATGCACAGAGGGTCTTTTCGAGGGACTTATGAATCGAGGGACCTTTGAATAGAGGGCCTTATGCACAGAGGGCCTTTTAAACGTCACCCAGAAAATCCTCTGGTGGAAAAATTCCTTCACCGGCCTGTCGGGCCCGATTTGTATTCCATAGCACGCGACAGCTTGGCCCGACAGGCCGCCGTAAAGGCCTTTAGACAGGCAAAACAGTTTTTTTCCTTCGTTTCCTTCGTTTGGAAGTACGCTCAACGCTGCCGCAAGGGCGCTGTTTGAACAGCGGCCTTGCGGCAAAGCCGGGTAAAAGGTATCTGGTTTGAAAAGCAGCCCTGCGGTTTGGTGTGCTGCGTTGTGGATATGGCGGAGACCAAGGCCCTAGAATCCCGTGGTGTGGTGGAGGCAATACGTTGCAAGGTTGTGTTTTTATTATGTTTTCTTGCATTACTTTGGTATACATCTTGAGTAAACTGGTTGAGCCTGGATTTCATCGTCCATAGTTGAAGGGCTGATAAATGGCTCCGATTAGCTGAAGCCCTTCCACCGTCCCGTGTCAAGCTTAAATGTGGATTTGAGGGATGTGAGTATTTTGGCGAAAAACGTTTTTTTAAGGAGCATCAGCGAATCAAGCATTCTGGGCTGCCCTGCAAGTTCAGGAACAGCGGTTTTGGTCAAGGAGGTCGTTTTGAAGCATGGATCAAACAGCGGGCAGATCAGAACAGTGTGGGGAGAAAACAAACAAGTAAGCGATGTGGTGTTCGTTGTAATTTCGGCAGCTTACATTTATTTCCACACAATATGTTATGCTCACTGTTGATCAATAATTTTAAATGATATTAATAAGGGAAAATGAATTTTACCAGCAGACTGGTCAAATTAGACTAAAACATTTGATTTTCCCTTCCGTCTTCTTTTAAAGTCAATGCCTGTTTGTCCAGAATTAACCACAAAGTTGCATACCTTCATCAGTGGATTTGTAGATGCCAAAGAAACAAAACTCTTCACCTTTCACATTAATTTGTGTTTTAAATACCAAACTATTTTCCCATTTCATTTTATTCACTTACCTAAATATGCCTATGATCTATGTCAAGGGGACAAAGATATAACAAAACACAGCCTAGTGCAACCTTTACTCATTCCTTTTACTCTAAACTTCCTTGGAAACATGATATTTATTTGACATTTACTATCTAACTGACTTAAGGTTATTTATTAGCCTCATGAACTTCAGATCCTAAACCACGTACCCTCATGGAAATGAGCACAGCAATGCATGAAAACTTTGAAATAGCCAACAGCTTCAAAATTTGGGATTTTTCATGTAAACATGCATTTAAAAGTCATGGAAAGCTAATATTACATGTTTGTATTCAACTACAAGTAGCCATGATCCTTAAAAACACTTTCGAACATAAAAAGTACCCCTCAATCTTGTTTGTCTGGCCATCAGAGCAAAATCCATATATAAATTTTGGGGTTCCTTCCAAATTACCCCTCCCACCTCCAAAAACTGAAATCATGAAAATCTGCAGAAGCTGGCATAAGTAACCGCATGGTATGGGAACCAGGTCAGCTTTCTTCCATTGCAACTATATTTTTTAAGTATTCTGGTCTGGACTACGTAACATAATAACAAAATATCACTTATTCTCATTCTAGTGCGCATTTTTTGTCATTGGCGGCTGCGAGGACTGAAAAGGGGGCTGCTTTTCATGTTATTGTATATTTCACCTGTGACCAAAATCATCTGAATTCAACACCGAGTCTTATTCAAGAACCAGTCGAGCTGACTTTGACACGCACTATTTGTATGCTGTACGTCCACAAATCTCAAATTACATCCAATAATAAATTTCCTTTACCAATGGTGACTCCAGAAAATGAGAATTGGTGGTTCGGCATTCACTTTGTTATAGGTTTCTGCCGATAACCTTAATTTCCTGAGCGAGTCTGATAATTGAAAACCCGAAGAACAGTCTCAGTTCTAGAGTTTTGAAAATTAATAGACTTGTGTCATTCCACTTAGATTTGCCATAGGCGGCTTCGGAGCACGAAAATAAGGATATCACACATATAAGGATCAGAGCACAAAAATAAGGATAATGATATCCATTGGTGCCAAACTGAAGTTTTTATGCTAATTTTAGTATTTTCTATTAAGAATGTGGAAAATGGTAGGAACATTTTACCAATTGAATGGGTTTAGACAATTTTAATAGTCCTATCCTAACCACCCGACAGATTTGGAGGTTTTTGAGTGCCCGACAGATTTGAGATATTTTAGTCTGGCTGTACCTCTTGTATGTATGTACATACCTGACGTTGGTAAATTAGATGCATTTTTGGGCACTTAGCCCGATTTGAAGCCTGAGGAATACATGCTGCCTGACAAAGGGACTGGTGTTCTGGGAGTTAGTGTTTGAATTTTTCTGGGGTAAGTGTGATAAAAACGATCATTATCTGCCAAAAATTATATATTAAAATTTTTAGGAGTTAAAGCTATAAAAGACGACAGCTTCACCTCATGGCATGATCACGACTAAGCACAAACACTAAAACCACAGCACATATTTTTAAAATATTGCACGCCCATTTGATGTTTACGGTCTTCTCGCACTGCAACACTTCCTCAATAATGAACATATCATTTCACGGGGGAGATTGGGAGGGAGGAGAGGGGGTCCAGTGTTAGTCTTAAATGTGATGGTAAAAATAGATACAAATAATAGTTATGAGGACTGGAACCATGTTTATGCGATGTATTTTGTGATTAGCCACGAGCTTCCTGCTTTGCTCATGGTGGGTCTGTGTTGGGGAATTTGCATTAACTTGCTGATTTTGACGTCTGGGCTGTCGCGTAAGTTACTGAGGAGGCAGATAAAGATCATTTTTATTGAAATCGTCATGTCAACCTTTCCAGTGCTACTCCGCTCTTTTAAGTACATTTTCTAGGGTATCCCGTATTGTATCCACCAGCCTTTTCATCCTGCGCATAGTCCACGCTATTATTTTGTTTACCAATTGTTTTTACAAACACACAGAAAAATCCTGGGCTAAGGCGGGGAGGGCTGATATTAGCAAAGGGGTTAGATGTTGACCCGTGGGATGACCTAATACAGGTGCGTCGCCACCGGCAAAAAGAGCGGGCCAGCCAATTTTTAACTTGATGCTGACAACAACTAAATATAAATATCGTGCTTAAAATGGATGCATTCGCTCTTTAAAGGCTCATTTTAGTATGTCTGGAATTTTTGGTGTGCTGTGGTGCTGCTGAGATGGTTCAATTTAGCACTTTACGCCTCAGAGGAGCTATTTTTAAGCTATAAATATGGGTGCTATTCACACTTTTCTAGGCTGCTAAAAAACTAGCTTGGTGCTAGTTTTTTTACAGCTCCCTCTCGCTGCTAATTGGATTAGCATTCTAGAGCTGCTAAAATTTCAGCACTTCAGGCGCTAAATTCGTAATATTAGCACCATGTAAACGAAAAGCAGGGTGGTGCCAAATCGATAAATTAGCACCAACAACATTTAGCACCTCGAAAATTGGCTTAAAACTAGCACCGAAAATTGGTAGTTTTTTGCTGTCTGATTAGCACCTTCTGGATGCTGGACTTTTTTACAATGTACAAATTGAGATAAAAATACGTTTCACCGAGCTTGGTCCTGACTTCCCTCTAAACCAGTTTCAATGGATGCACGATTTCAAATGTTGTCTATTTGACCTTATTCAGAGGTCAAGAATCTCGCCAACTCGCTCACGCTCGGGGGTAGCCAAATGAGGTTCAAGGACCAAAACTTAGGTAGCCAATCACGGAGAATTGACAGAGATCAAGAAATTGCACTTACCAGCACAAAACAAGTATTTTCACGATCTTACCGCTCCGTAAAAAGAACGATCCATGATATGCAATGCTACCTTGACTGATTTTAGGTACCATTATAACTTTAGTGACAGACGAAACAAATTAGTGGCAAATAATTTATCCTTACTCACTCGCGTTATTTCACAGCTAAAATAGAGATGGGTAGGTAACCACATCGACAACGAAATTCACTCTTATAAAGCCATGAGAAAAAGGTACTTTAAATTGCGAATGACATAAGAACGGTAATATTCATTGTTTTATATGAATTTGACCATTTATTTTGAAAAAAGAGAAAACTTTTAAGTCAATATCAGGATTCATAGTGAAACTACTCTGCATAATATAGTAACTCCACTGCTTATGTTTTACTTAAGGACTCGTCTTACGGAATTAGAGATGGTCTGGTAGCCAGGCCGGCAACGAAAATTACGATTAGGGACCACCAGGTCGCCACTTGGGTAATCACAAAGTTTTGCGTTTCTGGCGCGGGAGTAGCGAGAAGAAAACAGTCACAGAAATACATTTTGAAACTGCTGTGTGGGTAGTATCTTACTATGAGGCTGTAGATTTTGACCTAAATCAAAATAGGAGATTGTGTTGCCAGTGGTAAACCCACTACCAATTCTTATATATTATGCCGCAGCCAGAGAAACGTAGGACAAAGTAAACTCTGCCAGATCTCAAAAGCCCAGGAGAGTAGTGTGATTTGAGGGTGTCAATTAGAGCACACATTTTAATCATGTGCATGCGACATATCCAAACTGTAGACCTGTGGAGATGAGAGTTGCAAATTCTGGCTTTGCACCTAGAAAATTATATGCTGTTTGGTGCCCATGAAGTCAGGTAAACTGCAGGTAGGTTTCTTTGGTGCCTACCTAAGTCAATTTTATCAAATCTAGTTTAACAAACTTACTTGTGATGATTCCACAAAAACTTCCATTAAGCAGGTGAATGTTGTGATGCTCATTGATCTACTTCAATATTTCTAGGATTTGCTGGATGGTTGTTGTGGTATTAGGAGGTACTCGTCCTCTGGCTGAGTACCTATATTTGGTTGCACGCATTGTAAATTTTTAAATTGTATGTATTCTTTTAACAAAATGTTAATTAAATGTATCCCTCAAGTAGCTTAAGTCTCAGCATGGTACTGCTACAGTCAAATGGTGGTTGTCTGCTATCTTAGCAATGATGATCTAAGCAATTATTGATCATAGCAAGCAGTTGCAGTAAGGGTACTAGACTCTGACGGCACATATTATGTTTTCATGTATTTTTGTATTAGGTATTTGATAACATTTTTGATTGATTAATATGCGCAACTAATGGACACATGCTTGTACTACAGCACGAATAATTTGTAATCACTGCACATATACTTAACTTTTTGCTGTTTGGTACTACGAGAATGCTATATGTAATTCATTAGTCTCCAAATCACTGTAAGTTTAATTACTTTCGTACTTCCACTTTTTTTAGAGTAAATTTTCACTCACTAAGACAGATTTTTTGGGAGCAATTTAAAGTCTCAGTTCACTCAAAAGTTAGTTTCACTTCAGGTAGCCATGTTGGTCGCATCAAGGATATGTGGGTAGCCAACCTGACATGTTCTTAACCTCTGTTATTATTGACACATACTATTATCTGATTTTGTCGATTTAATATGTTGTATGTTTGGTAGGTATAGCAACTATGGACAAATCTGATCTGCAGCCCAAATAATTTCAAGAGGAAGTTGCAACACCTACCGAGGCCTTTTGGGAGATACGTTCAGCAGTGAACGTTGTTTTTCGTTTCAGAATACATGATGGTGATAAAGAAACCACAACAGCAATGGTGTTAACAGCAAGAAAGAACCAGCATCACGGACTATTATTCTTGTTACACTCTTAGCCATTGTTATGCTGAGATCTTTCGGCAATAAGCGCGCCCTCCAGTTTTGGTCGTAAGTGGCAGCTATTTCCATGTTTACTCCCGCCATCTAACACGCGCGGTGGAAAAAGGGCCTGACATCAACGTGCAGTGGAGGTGGGAGTTCTAGAGTTCCCTCTGAGATCTAAAAAGTGAAGAAGGTTAGAAAAGACGTGGGTTTGGAGGTGGTCTATATTATAGCCAAGTCTCGTTTACCTAGGTAAATATCTTTACGGTCCAACGAGGTCGTAAATGTCAAATCTGGGCCATGCTGGAAACTTTTAGGAACTGTCTTGATTATGCAGAACAAAGCCGCGGGAATACACTAAAAACCGACAAGGTCATATAGGGAAGGTCCCACCCAATTTTTTATGAAGTTTCGATGTCAAGGTCACTAACCTATGGCGTAACAATATTACATATTCCCAATCATGTACAGTGTAACTAGCATTATAACAGCCTTTTGGCAGGAAAAGAGGGTTTGACCTTGGCCTGTGACCTTGACCTTGACATTCAGTGGCCTTAGCTATGAAGTCATAAAATAATATACTTTATACTGAATAATGTCATCTGACCGGAAACACTGGGGTTAATGTCCTTGACCTCTGACCTTTGGCCTTGACTTTGACCTTTATTTTGACTTGGGAGGCCAGTTCACCAGGCAGGTCGTGACCTCACCTAAAAAAGTTTAAAGGGAATGTGGCACCTTGGTCGAATCCTGGAATTTAGTGTAATAAGGCGTACTTTTAGTCAAAAATAATGAAACCACTCATGATTTCTCTGAAAAATGTACACTAAGCTCAATGTTTGGTTTTAAAAATACTCCTCTAGAAAAAGAAATAAATATCAGACTGTGGATGATGTCACGATCTGACAACCACTACCATACTTGAAACGCTTCAAGGGCTTCGATTGGCTGATGCTCATCGTGACGTCAGCATATGTCGTCACACCAGTAGCTCACAACAATGGCCGCCGGCGACGGGGGGCTGAGGGGGGCTGGTTTTAGGTAGGTTTTAGCTTTTTTCTACGGAAATATCGAGTTCCAAGACAAATGAAATATGGAGTACCGGGTTTTTCCGACCTGCTTTACAACTTGGCTATCTCAATTAAAATCACGTTGTGAAGGTGCCACATTCTCTTTAAGGTAGCATAAGTCAGAACAGGGTGAACCCACCCAATTGAAACTCATATCACATAATGGGCCCTACCTCGTTCTACAAAATGTATGCTGGTATTTTTTATATCGATGACCTAAGGTCAGGTACGAGTCATGATCTCTACATTGGAAATACATGGTAAAATGGCTTAAATTGAATAACTTAGTAATTGATGGTGGTATAACATTTATTTTACATGCAGTAGGTTTGCCTTATCCTAGCGCTTCTATTTATATGTATTTTGACCTAATATTTCCTTGAATTGACCTCAGGTCAGGTCAAATCCTCGATTTGACCTAATTTGGCTTAATCATTCGATTTGGCTTGCTGCGAGGATTCCACTGGACTAAATGTTTTGCTTTACCTTTACTAGTTCAGATGTGATGACTGGAAACCTTAATCTACATGTTATTGCTATAATGGCATGCCTTGACCTCTAGTGACCTTTAATTTGACCTGAAAAAAATGATGCAAATGATTTTAAAGTCAATTGCATTGGCTATCCATCGCCGTTTACCGTTTTTTGCTACCTAGAGTGATTCTTGAGATCTTAGGGGGCGGGTACCCAACCCTCCGTCAAAGGGATGGTGGCTCAGCCCCCGAAAATGCGCGTGTTAAAAGGGTCATCATAGGCCGATTAACACTTAAATGGATGCATACCTGATTGAGGTCAATCAGTATACTTTCTTAGTGGATTTATACCTGGTAAAATGAGTCCATGATGAATTCTGAGGATGAACGTGAACCAAACCATTCACAATATTGCACATTTTATTTGTTGTATGTTTCAACCTGGATGCTACATACACTGTCATAGTCGGCTGAGCCACCGTGCGGTACGCTGCAGCCTGTTGCTGCCGCTTGCGTCAGCCTTGGCACCGTCCACTTCTATTGTTATATTTGAACAACAGTCGGCCGAGGGTCGCCGAGCGGAGTTAAAATGCGCTGTGTAGCTGCTGCCGCTTCAATGACACGCATGTAGCTCATATTGCCTGTTGAAGCGATCGTGAGTGAGCCATTTAAAATTGTTTATCGACTGAATACTTGAGATGGCTTGAGCATAGGAACAAGGCTTCAGAACTAGAGATTTAGGTAGTACTCGGCCAGGCCAACGGCATTCGGTTTTCATGTTTATTTTACGTTTGATTTGTACTTTCTACGTTATACACATTGATTTGTATTTCCCTGATTTTCACATCCTCACTATCTATTTGCTGATTTCTTCCGTACATAGTTGGGGTTGGTATTGGATGCATGATTGCCTTGTAGTATTGTTTGTATTGGTTGTCACCCTCCGACGACTTTTGTGTATTTTTCGGCACTCATTCCCCATTTTTAAACCTCGCCCCATCAGGGTGGTTGTCGATGCCCCCTAAGGTTTTTCAGAATAACAGAAAAACGACGAGGCGCCGCACCGCGTTTCAGGGGCCTACCTCTCACCCCATCATTTTCCCACCATCTCTGAAATTTTTTATCCCGGATCACTCCAGGTCAGGTCACCAGGTGAGGTCAAACAAGGTCAAATCACTTCAATTTTTAGCTCTACCAAAGCTACATTTCTAAGGCGATTGATTTGAAACTTTCTGCACTTGATGAACCCTCCAGGGTCTACGACATTTACATCCGGGACTTTTCGATTTGTTGACCTGAGGTCAGGTCACGAAGTGACCTCTCCCATTGAAAAACATGGGGAAAGCTGACTTATGATCTGAAAGTCACGAAAATGATTGAAAATGCTCCGACTTTCCAGAAAAACATTCTTGGCCACATTTTGATGGATTTCAAAAACGACATTTGCCCTTTGATGACCTATCTGAGGTCATTACAGTTCACCAGGGGTAAAAAGTACTTTGGCGATACCTTTTGACCTAATCAAGTTCGAGGCGCTGAATTAAACATTGTGTATGCCTCATCGCTGGCTTCCATTTGATATGCATATACATGGTCACTTTCTGACCTTTCGTAACCTTAGGCCATGTTAGATCAAGAGGTGCCCTCTGGAGGTCAAACCACAGGCGGGAGGTTATTATGTTCCACAAAGCTGAGAAAGCACTGCCTGCCATTTTCCAATCAAATGTACTGTACCAGATCTCAATAGCTCTAATGGTATGAGAGCAATGCCCAGGTTTCTTCGGCACTGCATATTTTAGTGGAAATGGCCCATTGTGACCCAACTTGACCTCTGTAGATCAAACCATTGACCTGAGTGCTTAACCATGCGAAGTAAAATCATGCTGAATTCACACGAGCTTTCCAATGCACTTTGCAGAGCTCTCCAGAAAAGGTGTCTCACCAGAGGCTTTCGGTCACGCCTGTGCCTGCTCGTTTCAACGTGTTCACGTCCGTTTGGACTTTTCATCGCAGTAGGGGTAGACTGCGGCAGGGTCTTGCCCCATATGTATATTAAGGGAGAACCTGCACAAAACCTCGATCGATTTCTTGGTGCACAAAGTGAGGGCAGCATCTCCCGCCGCCCACCCTTAGATTTTGGCGTCAGTGGCGACTGGAAATACGTTCTGCTCGCCTGAAGGTCATTGACAAGCTTACATGTATTCGGCTACATTGTCCTCCCCTCTGCCGGCGGTCACGTGCGCTCCTGCAAAATCACGGATCCGTCACTGCCCCCCACCACCCCCCATGCGCGTAGTAAGGCCCCCAATCCGGGTGGGGCGTGAGAAACTTGGTCCGATTTGTACCATCACGTATTTGTGCTAGACGTAGCACATCTTGCTGACCTTTCTGGGGGAAAAGCTGAGCAGACGTCGGATGCTGACGCACGGTATTTCCTCGGCATTCGCCGCTGACAGATATTGGTGTTGACAATGGTCAGCGCTGTCAGTTATAAGCGGAGGCGGCGGGCTCGGCTGGGCGCACCACTCAACTGTGCAGAAGTGAGCCTCCTGCACGAAAACACATCGCCGAGCGTTACACCCCTGGGCGCCGGCTGTCTTCCCTATCGGCAGCAGACGCCACACCGCCGTGGAGCGCCCGGTGTGTGAATGTCCCCCTTTGTGACGTGTAATGAATGGCGCGACATTTGACGCTGGCGGGCGGCCGGGGTCGACTCACACGGCGGGCTGGCACTGGTGTCCGGGGCGGCAGCGGTGTGCCGATGGAGAATGGGGCACGGTGGCCACCGCGGCGGAACCTGGCGCCGCCGCTGCTGAGCCTGCTCCTGGCGCTGCTGCTGGTGCCGGTCCGGGCCAATAATACAGGTGAGCTGATGTTACAGCCTATGTTCACCTCACTAGGACATTTTGTATGTGGCCTAGTGCATGGTTCTGATGAATGTATCCAGGGCTCGTTACACTTGAAGTGCCGGCAGACACATATGGTTCAAGTTGAAGGAAAATGAGCTTTATTTTCTCTCAGTGGCTTATGAGATACCATTTTTGGAGTAAGTTATGCTGGTGGGTCCTCTGAAAACGGGCTCGTGCATTGGCTTATGCAAATTAGTTCATGAAGTCTAAAGTATGTTTGGGGTGCTTCATGGTTGTGAAAGCAGTCATAAGCTATGCATATGACCCTCTTGAGCGACATACTGTGCCAAAACACGTACAAAACACGTTTATTTTATTTTTCATGTAATTATGTTTAGAGTATGAGGATTGGATCGATCCTAAGTTATCTCTTTTGAAACTTGCGCTACATAAATATAGTGTTTGCCTCTAAAGAACTGTAACCGGGATCCCTAGGTGGGATTTCCTGTGATTTGGAGGAGCCGTTAGCACTTGCCGTACACCATTTTTTTCATTGAGCATTAGTAGTCACTTGGCACTGACTCTAATGCATTGGAGGTTTTTGGTGCAGAATACATGCCCGAATTTATTGTGGAGCAGGTGGGTCAAATTATGTTTTTGAAACATGCGTTTGACGATTCTCTAGTTTTCAAACGTGGTCGCCGCTGGTGCTAGACATATTTTTGAATCGACACCTCATTCCACCTGAGGTCTCGAGGGCCAAGCTCTGTTGAGGCCCCAACTTACACCCCAACAAAACACTGTTTACTGCATGCCTACATGTAAAGCCTGACGACCCAAAACTTCGTGTTAATATGTGTGGTTTTAACTACACGTTTAACGTGTTAGTGAATTGTGAATGTACTCCTTTTTTACTGAGTTTTTTTCATGAAATTTTAATTCAATATCATACCAAAACTAGCAAGACCCACTAGGGGCGAGTCCAAGGTGGGGGCGATCGCCCCTGTTTGGGCCGACATTAAGCACTGGAAGGAAAGGCCTTCCGGCGTAGCTGCCGGGGCCCTCCGCAAGGGTGCTATGAATGAAAAGCCCTGCCTGTATTTGCATATAATGACTATAGTGTATGCGAGCGTGTATGTGTGGTGGAAACCTCTAAAATGACCCCGGGTTGGGCATGGGGCACCAAAATTCTTCAAGTTGATTTTTATCACGTTTGACATTTTTTGCCGTGGACCCACCCGTGTCGTGGCCCCCCTCCCCAAACGACGGGCCTCCCAAATATTGAATTCGCCCTCTCCTTGAGGAAATCCTGGACCCGCCCCTGAAACCCACCACACATTTTCACTTCAACTGCTGTCGCAACCGCGAATCCAAATCTTGACGACGTCCCTATCACCGTCCGAGTGCAAAGGGGGATGACCCGCTGAGCCAGCCTTAACCTGGAGTGGGCGAAACACAAGCAAAACGACCAAATCAGAACCGTCAACCTAATGCTACAGTGTCTCTTACTGAGTTAATGGCTTGCTAGTTCCCTCTTCGCGTGCTGGTAGCTTTTCTATCCTTAATAACGGTATCTGCCGTTTCTGTTGCAATTACGACGCTTAACAGCAAGAAAAAAAGCAAATGTGTGCACGGCCTTTGCTAATATGACTGTCAAAGAAGCACTGTTTCTGGTCTTGACGCTGCAGCACCAAGACCAAAAACAGTGCTGAGTGCGCTGAGGTCCTCAATCGTTTTTGGGATAATGTATTTATTTGAAGGCCTGTCCAAGTGTCAACATAATGAGACAGTAACGCTAACATGATAACGCGATTGTGCTTTGTGATGGGTGATTCCCGGGAGAAATGATTTGAGTTGAAGTCCAGCATTATTTCGTTAACTACATCTGGAGGAGACTAATCCCAAGGCAATAGAGATAACACTGCCAGCTTTAATTTGCTCTGACGTGGCGCCCTAAGTATTTCAATCTTGGTCGTAAAATGTGCAACAAGGCGGAAACGATGCCAAATGAAAATCTAAGCAATGAGAGTAATCAGCATGCTGCGTTTTTCATCTCTGTAATGTTCCGTTGGAATTTTCTTTGCTCCGATTGGGAAACAAATTCGTCCGGGGCGGCTTGAAGACACCGGCTTCTGCTGTCGATAAACGGTGCTAAAGTTCCTTTACTATAAGAAAAGCGATTGTCCTATGTGGCGAGCGCTGCTAAGGCGCGTGAATCAGTTGATTGTAAAGGCCTGGGATGATTGAGAAAAATTAACGCGCAGAAATCAACAAGAAATTCTTTGATATCCACTTATGTGCCAAAAATTACGTTAGTTAATTTATATTTTCACTTTGAACAATGTATTTTTATATTGAATGAACCTTAAAAGAGGAAATCATAGCGCTGTGTTGGATTTAGAACAAGAAAGTAACGAATAAAGTATTGTTGTGATTATAATATTTCAAGTTCTCGAGTAAGTATTGTCTCCCATCTTTTAGCTGACTATGATGTTTGCACCTAACCAATGGACGGTGAAGCGATGCCTTTAGCTCTGGTCGGTGACCGATGCCGTGCCGTGGCTTTCTCTCCCCGTGTCTGAGGCTTAGGCCCGCGCCAACACATCGTAACGTCCGACGGGGTCGTGGAGTTGCTGGCATAGCCCTGCTCTCGATATCAACCCCCAGGAGAATCGCCCTTAGACAAAGTTTCATCAAATCTGAGATGCTACTCTCCACACTCAATTTTCATACCGGAGATCTGATAGCTGGGCCGTTGTTATCTTCGTGTCCTGGCATGTATTGCATTGGGCTGCATGGTGGTGCGGATCAATGGGGTTTAACATTGGTGGTTTATCTTTAGACGAGGACTATGAGGCATGTCCGGAGCTGGTGCTTCCAGGCAAGTTAGTAGGCATCTTGCTCTTGGTCAACACTAGTCTGCCGGTTGCGGACAAGTGCGAAGAGTACTCCTGTCTGCCAGATCCAGTCACCGGGATGCCAGAAGTCATCGCTCAGAAGTAAGCATTGGGATGTCAACGAGTCTTTATTTCTAGTTGTGGAGGCTGAATTAAAGCTTGAAGCCGCTTACAGGCATGGGTGTTAAAAGCGGGGTGGTGGGAGAGGGGAGGGGGGTGACGGAGTGACGTGTTTTCTGGACTCGAGAATCAGAGAAGTCCTCCACAAATATAATAAAATGGATTTGACCTAACTTGCCTTTTTTGCTTTATCATATTCTTATTCACGTGAAGCTGCATAAATTACCCAAAATATAATGTTCGTGAAGTGTGAATAAACAAGGATTGTAAAGTGTAAAAAACACGATCTTTTTACAGAAAAGTGCGATATGAAGGGCATTTTGAAGCAGCGGAGGCTTAACTGCTAGATGCTCTGTTTGTGTCTGATCGATTTACATTGTAAATAAATATGTATAGGCAACTTTTTCAAATTCGTTCAGTGTGGTTCTCCAACTTAACCTCCCCCTCCCGTTCATCACCAGCCTGGAGATTGTTGCGAGGCCGCTGCTTATAGGAGCCTTTTCAGCCTGCTTATGCTTTCATAGAAACGGTGTGAGCGAAAATTTGTATGTGAGCAAGCATTTTTTCAGACTGATTAAATTCTTCGATTTTATTTACCATGAAATGTGGCATGGGCGAGTGGCATTGCAAATGAAAACAAAATTACGGGGTCTGTGTCAGTGTTTAGGCCAGAGATAATTCCTTGGCAATCGTTTTTTTATATTTTAACACATGAAATAACAGCCTCGCAGAATATTGCAGGGTTAATGCTGAGCTCAGTTTGAAGGAAATTTTCGGCGCCAGAACAAATCCTGGTATGCATTTGATGTTTCTACCATTTTGGCTGTCAAACTATCAGGTTGTTCAAAGCCAGACTTTCCATCGCTGGGTAAGTGGTAATTATGAAGAAAAAACAAGTTGACTATCCAAAAGTGTCAACCCTTTCTGCCTTGTGATATTCATAGGTCTTGGGGCGCTGACTCTGAGGCGAAAAGCATGATTATAAGTTGACAAAGTACATATTGGTCTGTTTCCTCGAATCATGGATATAACATACACTTGAATTATATATTCGGACACAGCCCTTCATCAGAATCAGGTAGGTCAAATCTCAAATTCTCAGTCATAGTGTAGCCAGACCTTGAATTCTGGTCATGGTGTGGCCAGATCTCGAATTCTGACCATAAAAGTCATAGTGTAGTCAGCCCCATTTGAGGTCTGGCTACACTATGACTGATAATTTTATATTTGATTCACCTGATTCTGACGAAGGGCTGTGCCCGAATATATAATCTAAGTTCATTCTATATCCAGGATTCGAGGAGACCGGCCAGTATATACCTTGTTTACTTTCGACATGCATTTGGAGCTTGCACAATTGTTACGAAACCCCCTTTTCTGTTCCAGAAACATGTTATATCTCAGGACGCTGCTTGTGCTAGTTTTGCCCTGTGATAAAAATCACATCTCAAGAAACAGGCCCACAGTTTCTCTGATATACTGTACCTACATCCGGTTCTCGATTGCCGCACAAAACACATTTTGGATGGTCTCATGTGGTGAAAGCACAGTAAGGTATGACATGACACTGAACGTGTAACGCAATCACAGGGAAGCAATGCATTTTCCAAAACCATTAAACTAACATTTTTCAACGGAACTGCATTTGTTAACGGTATACATTGGAACTGTTTCAGCTGCAGCACATTTTTGGCCCCTTCAGGTCTGCCACCGCGATGCCAGCCCAACTTCAAGCTGGCGTTTCCAGAGTGTTGCCTGCGACCCGAATGCGCTCGGCTTCGTAAGGCGCCGCCAACCCCAGCCAAACCCAAGACCACTCCAGTACCGACACTGACACCGACTCTGCCGCCGACGCCTGCGCCCAGAAGACCCGCTTCAACCCCGCCACCCACAAGGCCACCTCCGCTGCCGTCCCCGCCGGCAGTGGCTCCGCCATCTAGCGACAGCCCAGGCAGAGGCGTGTTCTTTCCCAAGTTTATTCGAGGTTTCCGCCCTGCCAGCGGTGGAGGCAGCATTCCACCAGCACCGGACTCAGCTGGAGCAGCACGAGGAGGGTCTTCCAGCTTTGATAAAGGCAGCTCTGGGGGAAGCTATGCCTTCCGTACGTCAATAAATAATCCGTGCATTTACCCGTGGGTCGCCTGCTCGAGCACCCTAGATTCCAGCCGAGTTCCAGACACGCCGATGCCGCCACCAGCATCGCATTCCATACCTCATGGTCTCAACCCAATCCATAGTATAATCACGCCACCAAATCGAAACGACCAGGAACTGAGCGTGGTGAGTAGACTCCCTGGAGTGAGGGAGTTTTTCAGTACGTGGAAACTTTCGACCTGTGACGCCGCCGCCGGCACCTCCAGCAACTACACATTCTATGCCAGGCCACGTTAGACGGTGGAGTTGGCAGGTGGCGCTACCATCGGGTACGGAACGCACCAAACGGCAAACAGCAGGCGCAGACGGCCGCAGCGGCAGACTGGTGGTGGATAGAATGTCTCCTGAAGACTGGGCAGTGTGGCTCGGAGTGAACTGTGGTCGGTAGCCAAGGGAACGAAAATAAATCCGACTGCTTGATTTACAAAGGGATGGAATATCGTCACCCTGCAAAAGATCAAGTGCGCATGTCAGCCAAATTTGTTTTACAGAAAAATCAAAAGGCGCAGTTATTCATCAATGTGCAGGTCCTCATGCGGCACATGCCATGGCACCTTATGTTCTCCTTTCTCGTCTTCTTTCAAAGAACTGTGCTGTGAGTGGTGAGATGACTGCAATACAAGTAAATGGCTCCATGGCATAGTTCGCTATGTAGGGTCTTTCAGTGGCGGATCCAGGGGGGGGCAAAAAGGCAATTGCCCCCCCAAACGGAAAAGCTCGGGGCAAAACTATGTTTTGCCCCCCCAAAGCGATCGACCTCCTTTTTCCCCCGACTCCTTTTTAGCTTGTAAGCAAGATGATTTTGGTGCTTCAACTCTCAACTTCAAACAGAATTAGTGAAGTTCTGTGTAAATATTGGGGCCTTGGATAGGAAAAAAAGTATCTTGAGCCCACATTTTTCACCCCGTGGCGTTTTTTTTTTTTGCTTTTCGTCTCCAGTTCGCAGAATCCTACCGAAAAGGCATATTGTAACGCATCTTTTCACTGCGTGACGTTTTTTTTTGCTTTTCGACTTTGGTTTGCCTTTCCCAAACCAACCGGCTAAATCCGCCACTGGGGTCTTTCACCCGGCTGGAGGCAATATTGCTAATTTGAGGTAACGAAAAGAGGGGCTAATCGTCAGGAGGGAGTCCCACCAACCCCATGCAAGGGTGAAAGTGGCGAAAAACAGAACAAGTGGGGACCAACCGGGCCCCTTACAATAATCGCGGGCCCACCTTGGCTGCTTCAGGCCCCCTATCATTGGCGCCGGCCCACTGTGGCCCAGCTGGCTGTTTCCAATAATTTTGGGCACCCGCGGTCCTACCAGACTCCTTACCATGAAGGACTGTTCACATGTGCATTATGTTCACACACGACGCCAAATTCGGACACCACCTTTGTCAGCAATCGTCATAAAATGACCGACCCCTTCCCCCTTCGTCAGAAATAGTCAGCAATTGCCAGATTCCTTCCCTCTCTCGTCAACTGTTGTCCACATCACTAGTACTCGTAAAAGATACAAGAGTGCGGATTCATGTTCCTTCTAGGATATAGATACTATGATTACTAGGAAAAAGGATAGTAGGATTTTAAGAATAAGAAGCTATTCTCAGCTGTCTCTATTGAAATGGAGCTCTTCTCTCCCGATTCCCGTCCTCCCGTGTGGTATGTTCGTGCTCCTTTATTACACACATGTCTACACACATGTCCGGCATCCAGCTAGCTTCATACGCAACTGCCCGCTCCGCCGGGCCACATGCCCCAAGGGCCTAATCTGACGTCATGTATGACGTCAGTCACGCACCACAGCTCACAACAGCACACCTCCCCCTTTACGATACTCTCCACCTCCCCCTCAGTCGATCACGCGTAGGATTTTCGGGCGGGATCGACGAGAAGCCTCTTCGGTTGCGTCCGCTCTCTTTTACCACGCCGCGGGATGATGATGACGGGTAACTCAGCGAACTGCACTCGCTTCTCCGGAGAATGTTCATTTCGGGGTAGGGCTTGACGCTGCTGCGATTGCTTCTCACTGATTGGTGTCAGCGGACGGAAAGCACGGAGAAAACGACGGTTTCTCCACAGAGTTCGACCGCTGGGCAGCTTCGTCAGATAGGAACGCCGCTGACCTATTGCGACGATGACACCTGACTTGTCCCAGAGGCCGGTGTCGGGATCCTGCACGCAGACGTGGCTGCCTACCTTCAGCATGGGCATTGGTCTGGCTGTGCTGTTGTAGCGTTCACGTGCTGCTTCGCGCTGCTTGTGTGCACGCGCGTCACACTCCTCAGCCTGCCGGAGCCATCTAGCGGCGAACGCTGAATGATGAATCGGCACCAGCGCCCTTAACGGGTGCCCAAAGAGCACTTCAGCCGCAGATCGTCTGTCGGCGCGAGGTGAGTTCCTGAGCTCCAGCAGTCCTTGGGCGTACTGGTCACTGTCCAAATCGCCAGATTCCGTGCACTTCTGGATTAAGCGCTTGACGCTCTTCACGGCTGACTCGGCGTGCCCGTTACCAGACCCCGACTCGCCCATCTCCGCACTCTCACCGGACGAGACTGGGGCCTCGACGAGAGGATGCTCAGGATGGTGGCCAACGGATACGTCCGCGGCGCCCTGGAGCACGCGGCCGCTGCCTGGCTACCGGCGACGCCCCCTCACACGTCGAGGTCCTGGAGAGGGAGATGCGAGCGGCCGCCCGTATCATCACCGGCTGCCCCATCTCCACCTCAACTCACGCCGTTATGGCGGAGGCCGGCTTGGTCCCGGTATCGGCGCGCCGCACCACGCTGGCAGCGCGGTTGCTGGCGAAGGCCCGAGCCCTCCCGCCATCCGACCCTCTCCGACTCGTGGCAGACGCCAGAACCCCAGCAAGGCTCTCCACAGTCACCGGCTGGAGGGACGTCGGCCTCGCGGCGTGGCAGGCCGCGGGCGTCGCGTCCCCTGTGGAGCCTGTCCTCCCCCGGCACCTGCCTCCATGGACGAGCCCTGGCACGGTGACCTTCCGGTTGGATGTCGGGGAGGGGGTCATGGCCGAGGACACCGCCGGACCGGAGAAGAGAAGCCGCCACCCTGCACCTATCGTCGCTCCCACAATGCGCCACCTGGATCTGGACCGACGGATCTGCGGACTCCGGCGTGCTGAACGGCGGGGCCGGCGTTTTCATCGAGGAGCCAGACGCCGAGGAGCACTACCTGCGAGTCCCCGCCGGAGCGTTGTGCTCGAGCTACCGCGCGGAGCTCGTAGCCCTGCACGCGGCCCTCAGACACGTTCAGGAACACCCGACGCACGTGGAAGACCCCATTGTCGTCTGCACCGACTCGCAGGCGGCACTAGCCACCCTCCGTCAGGGACCCCCAGCCCAGACGTCACCCCTCGGGGCGGCGATCTGGAAGTCCCTGCTGGACATCTCATCCGATGGCCGTCGCATCCACCTGCAATGGGTGCCGTCTCACTGCGACATCCGAGGCAACGAGAGAGCCGATCAACTCGCCAAGGAGGCCTCTCGACTCCCACAGGAACACGTCCCGATCGACGTGAGAGCGGTCCACCGAGCGGCGGCGAGAGCGGCCCGCTCCCGGGTCGCCCGCGACCGCCCCCAGGCTGGTACCGTCAGCTGATGGGCGAGCGGGTCCCGCTGCCCTTGACCCACGTCGAGAGGGGGACGGCCGTCGAAGTCCACCAACTCCGAGCCGGCCACTGGCCCGGCTCGACAGCCTACCTCCACCGGATAGGGGGCAACCCCTCCCGGCAGTGCGCCCAGTGCGGCGATGCTCGCTGCCGGGCCAGCTGGTGCCGACTCTGCCGGGAGGAGCCGGATACCCCGGCTCACATCCTGGGGAGGTGTTCGGCCCTGATGGCAACGCGCCATCGCCTCACCGAAACCATCTACCCGAGTCTGGAGGAGATGCGTGGCGACGACTACGTGGCGGCCGTGGCGAGGGCTGCCAGGTCCCTCCAGAGCCGGACGGCTACACCTCCGTAAGGAGGCTGGAGGGAATCTACTACTACTACTACTAGGTGAGTTCCTGAGCTCCAGCAGTCCTTGGGCGTACTGGTCACTGTCCAAATCGCCAGATTCCGTGCACTTCTGGATTAAGCGCTTGACGCTCTTCACGGCTGACTCGGCGTGCCCGTTAGATTGGGGGTAGTGTGGAGACGAGACCCTGTGCTCCACACCCCACCTGTTCAAAAAATCTCGCGTGTGTTTGGCCGTAAACTGTGGGCCGCCATCCGTCTTCAAGACGTTAGGCACTCCGGTGGCTGCAAACACCTGACGTAAGACCCGTGTGAGGGTCCGAGCCGTCGCGTCCCTGCCGACGTGGGCTACGACTGGCCACCCAGACAGCCGATCCGCGTAAACCAGATAGGACTTCCCGGCGTACATGAAAAAGTCCGCAGATGCTGTTTCAAAAACACGCTGAGGCATCGCGTCGTCCATCAACGGCTCCTTCTGCTGGGAAGGCTGGTACTTCAGGCAGGCCGTGCATGCAGACACCGTGTCGTAGACTTGTTGGTTGAGCCCAGGCCAGTAAACTGACTGTCTGGCGCGACGTTTTGTCCGCTCCACGCCCTGGTGACTCGAATGTAGTCGCGTGATAACGTCTTTCCGAAGACCCTTTGGAATCACTAGCCGTGTCCCACACAGTATGATTCCCTCTTCTATGGTGAGGCTGTCCCGGACACCCCAGTACGGCTGCAGACTCGACGGCAGGTCCCCTTTACTGTCCGGGAATCCGCTCTGTATGGCATGAGTTAGATTCTGGTACTCGGTGTCGTTGCAAGCAGCCCTGCGGATGTCCTCGATCATTGGATCGGGCGTGGATGAAGAAGTTCCATCGCCCATTTCTTGTATGCTTGCCAACATCACACTGCGAAGCTGCAGGTGAGTATGTTCGCCTTCAGCTTCGTCTTCAACTGAAGGGTCGTCTACAGGAGCTCTGGACAGTGCATCCGGTATGCAGTGCTGTTTTCCGGGTTTCCACACCGCAGTGAAGCGATATCATATGAGGCGTTCCCGCATCCGGAGCAGACGAGGGTTGTCGATCTGTGCCAGAGACTTCTGGTTCAGCACGGGCACCAATGGCCGATGATCAGTGACGATGTCAAAGTGTTCCATGCCAGCGAGGAACAAATGACACTTTTTCACGGCCCAGGTGACGGCTAGCATTTCCAGCTCGATGACGGCATATCTGGATTCCACTTCAGAGACAAATCTGGACCCACACTGGATCAACCGCCATTGTCCACCTTGCAACTGCAAGAGCGCATATGCCAGGCCATGCAGGCGCGTGGCATCTGTGTGGAGAGCCGTTGGAAGTGCCGGGTCAAAAAAGCTAGCACTGGTGCCGTCACGAGGGTGGATTTCACGGCTTCAAAAGCCTGTTGGTGCACTTCATTCCACTGCCACACGTTCTTGGGTCGGAGCAGATCTCTCAGTGGGTTAGCTGCGTTTGCCGTTTCCGTGGAGAAGCTCCCGAGTTGATTTACTAGTCCCATGAAACTTCTGAGGTCAGTCAGGTTTTGTGGCATCGGGAACTCTGAGATCGCGCGGAGCTTGCGCTTGTCGACTGTGTAGCCGTGCTGGCTGATCGCAAAGCCGCAGTATTCCACTGCAGGCTGAGCAAATTGCAGTTTCTTCGGGTTCAGAGTTATCCCATGCTCTTCACACCTCTCCAGTATCGTGACGATGTGCTTCAGGTGAGATGCATAGTCGGCATCGTGTGCTAGTACGTCGTCAACCACCTTGCACGTTCCTGAGATGTCAGTGAGAGCTATGTCGCCGCGTCGGTTATATTCGTCGCCAGAAGATACCAGACCAAACGCTGCGCGTGTGAACTTGTACCTGCCCCACGGGGTGATAAAACAAGTGAGGTCTTGTGACTCGACTGCGATAGGAATTTGTAAATATCCATTCTTCGCGTCTAGCTTTGTGAAGAACTTGCTGTTACTTCCGAAGCTGGAGACGACATCTTGACAGGACGGTACGGGGTGGGCGCCACGTCTCACGTACTTGTTGAGTCGCGTGAAGTCGACGCATAGGCGGACGTCAACCTCTTCCCCATCATCTGACCGCTTGGGCACATGAACAAGGGGGTGGCACCACTCCGTCGGATGATTCACTTCAGTTATGATGCCATCCTGACACATTTTGTCCAACTGAGCCTTGATTTTGTCTCTCCAGGCATGCGGGATAGGGCGAGCAGCTGTCACGGCGACAGGCGTTGCGTCTTCCTCCAGTTCAATCTTCATTGGCCCCCCGGTCATCTCACGGAGGGGCTGATCCACATCAAACACTCGAGGGAAGGCCTCTTGCAGCATTTTCATGTGCTCTGCCTTCACATGTTCTGGCGGGTCTCCCTGCTCAGGGTTCCAGGCGGGATACTTCTGTTCCTTCCCGCTAGAGGCTGCTGACGACGCCAGCTTGTCGGATGGCGATGCACGGTTGTGAGAAACTGATGCTGTCATATAACCATGGCTGACGCTGTTGCAGTTGCCGCTGCTACTGCCACTGTTGCAGCGGTTTCTGTTCGTGCTGCCGCTGCGACAGGCGACGTTGCCACCGCTGCTGCTGGGGTGGCATTCGCGACTGTTACCGCCACCGTGGCTGCAGGTGGCGCTAGTGTTACTGGTGTCGTCAACTCCTCTGTGCTCCTGCAGGGGCGCTGTACCCACACGTCGTATCTGAGCTGGAAAGTCGGCTGGTACCAAACCAAGAGCCCTGCAATGAAACCATGACAACAGAGCGCCATCTAGTCTGGGCACTACACAGACTGTGACGGGTGAAACGATCTCCTCACCCAGACGCAGTGTACACTTGAATGTTCCGTGGCAGCTGATCTCCTCACCCGATGCTCCGAGCAGGCGGTCCGGCGCTGGCGAGAGCTTGCCGATGTCGACACCGATGTCCCTGGCCTGCTTCACTCCAACAGCAGATATTTCAGCCCCGGTATCTGGCGTCCATTTCAGGGCAGCGTGCCCATCAGCATGAAGAACATCGACTACGACTGAGGGCGTCCGGCGCGCCGTCAGACCTTGCACACGAATCCCATTGAGGCTGGCCCTCACAGGTGATGATGTTCTCCCACTGTGACGCGGCGTTTCGCGTCCGATCTCCCGGTCCGGTGGCGTAGACGATTCCCGTCTTTGGGCTGTGCTGGCAGGAGGGCGTGACTGGTGGCGCCGGCGACAAACAGATGCAAAATGCCCCAGCAGGTTGCATGACGAGCAACGGCGATTTCGAGCTGGACACTGATTGAGCTGATCTGCAGGGTGCCACTTGCCGCCGCAGTAACCGCATTTCCTGCCGCCGTCATCCCGACCGTTCCGCCCACGGCTGTGACTCCGGTTGCGCCGGTATGCTGACACAGCTCGCACACGGTCAGCAGTTATGACCGATGCATTCGCCTGAGCGTTCACGCGGGCTCGGCAGATGTCAATTGTCCGTTGGAGAGTCAAGTCCTTTTCTGCCAAAGGGCTTGAACGACGTCCTGGTCGTGCAGACCAGTCAGAAGCCGATCCCGGAATCTCTCGTCAGAACAGTGCTGACAGAACTCGCAGAACTGAGAGATTTCCTTCAGCGCCATCAGAAAGTCGTCAAATGGTTCATCTGGAGCCTGGTTGCGTTTGTAGCTCGCACACGGTCAGCGCACGGAGAGGTCATGACCTGTACCTGAGTCTAAGTCATTGATATCGCAAATCATGTTGCCATAACTGGTGGTACTCGGTGTGTCTATCATGTGATTAGACAGTAGATAATTGGACCTGTTGTCAAACCGTTGATAGATTCTGGAGTGCTGAGGCGAGGAGCATGATTGTAAGTTGACAAGGCATAGGCGGATCGAGGGGGCAAGGGGGCACGTCTCCCACGATCGACCCTCGGCGCCCCTTGAAATGGTCACGGAGTCCCCGTGAAAGGTCGATTGCGCCCCCTGAACTGTCGCTTCCCACCCCCACCCTAGGATGCGAAAATCGGTGCCCACTGATAGGATTTTGCGCCCATCTGATAGGTTTTGCCGGTCAAAAGCGGCCCGGGTGGCGCCTTCCGGGAAGGTGCCCCCCCTCCCGATCGGCAATCCTGGATTTGCCTATCTGACGAGGTATATACTGGCCTGTATCCTCGAATCCTGGATATACAATTTACTGAGATTATATATTCGGCACATCCCCTCATAGGAATCAGGTAGTTCAAATCTCAGTGTCAGTCTCGATGTAGCCAGACCTTGAATTGAGCTTCATACAAATGTCGTTTAGAATGAATTCTTAAAAAATCGAATAACGCGACAATAAAAATTTGGGGTACCTCTGACCTAAGGATTATGTAGTAGTTGCGTGACAGACTTTTCATTTATTTCAGCCAAAAACAATCGATTTGTAATATTAGCAAATTATATTAAATATTTAATTGGTTATTTATATATTATTATTTATTTTATTTTGGTTACTGACTGCAACTAAAATGCTAGAAATAGCTACTTATTGAGCATCAGTACATGAAAAGCTAGATCGGATTTACCGATTGAATATTGTCCAACTATTAGAACATTTGCACACAAGAACACAAGACACAACAGGAAGAACGCGCAAATCACAACAGTACGTGACGTGGCGACTGCTTACTTGACTGTACTTGTTGGTCTCTCGTTAAACCCTGAACAATCGTAATATTAATACTATCATGACATCGTGTATCACGTACTAAATGAAACACGTCCTGGTACACTTTGCAGGTTTCAGGTGTATACAAATCCTAGTTGCCAATTTTCCCGTTTTCACCCCTTCCCCTCGTCGTGGTGTCTACTGTATGCTTAGTATCAGTCAAGATCAAAACACGTCGAATCAAGCACCAGAAAAGGTGCAGAAGGTGGACACCATGGGGTGATTGTGCTGGTGCTACAGCTTCTCCAGCTACAGGCTCCTGACTGGGACCGGCACCGCCACCCAGCTGACCGCCTGCCTCATCTCAGTTCAGGACCACCACAGTCGCGCCCGACCCCTGCCAGGCCGCAAAAAGGTCTGCCGCTCTCCGTCAACAGACCTCAACAATACGGTCACATAATGGGACCCCGCCACAATGTCCAAGAGCCATTAGCAAAACAAACATCGTTTGAATGGCTCATTTATTGCCAAATCAATGGCTGCTTTAAGCTCAGTATGCAGCGCCACATGAAGTGGAACAGACGCTAGATGAATAGCACTCATTTCATTGGGTTCAAAATATTTATAAGCCCATAACTAAAAAACTACTGGACGGACGTAGCAAAAAATAGCACAAAGTTAACCCGTGCCCTGGCCAACGCCTGTGACAAATTGTCATCCAAATTTGAGATGTAGGGTGTTATCGCTTGGTCGATTTGTCGTGGCATACCCCTGTTCTTAAATCGGTGTTGATGTCTTCGGTTGCATGTCTTGTTCGATATTTTTGCAGGCGGTAAAGTGCAGCTCTCAGCCTCAACTTTGCACTGGTTTCATCTCAGCTGGCTTGGACAGGGCACAAGCTGGCTGCGGCCTGCTGCAAATGCTAATTCTGGGTCTGGTTAATCTGGGGGCAGGCAGGAAATGAATTAGCACCCAACCCCTCCTGTTTTCCAGATTCTCGTTTAGCAGATAATTTGTTCACCATTGTAGGTCCTGCTACCAATCCCTCCCTCACCAACCAATGTTTTAAATACACACATATATAGATCTGCTACTGTATTCTGGCTGCCGTACGTACTAATTATGCTTTAGAAAGTTTCAACACCCATAGCTGAAGCGGATTCGACAAAGCGTGATGCGCTAAGGACCTTTCCTTGTGGCGATTCGTAAATGCAGATACATGCTAACAATGGGACTGTTGATGCTATTTCGAGTTGATGGCACCACAGGGGACCAGAAAAAGAAGAGCGCATGAAAAATAAATAATTCGCCTCTAATATCAATAAAATCATTGCGGCACCAAGCTCCCACTCAACAACCAATGATGAGTTTAACACGCACTGCTTGTTTTTCACGGAATATTTTTCGCATGTACATACATGTGTAAAGACAGAATGTGACCGCCAAACGTTGAGAATACTATAAAATACTCGAACCCGTGTTTTATACGGATCACAGAAAATATCTCGTTTTTACCTTCTCCGTAAAGCCTTTGATAGTTTCGTAAATAAGGTTCCTACGTTATGGTAGATTGCTTCATTATACCCATCGAACACTGTTTCCGGCCGGTACCCAAAGAAAACAAAGTCCTCAAAAAAGCGACGCATCACGTTGACCATGACACTGGGCTCAAGTTGGGCCAGCAAGAAAGGCGTCTTGCTCTTAGTGTGGTTTGGATCGCTATTATTTTTAAATCCCTGTGGAAATTTAACTCGCGTCACATTGGCCTCACGAAGCACGTACTGCGCGTCTGGTAACAGGGTCTCCTGGTGCCCCACCCAAGTGTAGTTGATGACACAAGGATGACATAGATTGGACGCGGGTTCCCAATGCTCGTTGTGGATTCCTCCGTTCGGCGACATTGCCGCCAGCCGGAGGTTGCTGTTCAACTCTGGGTCGGCGAGCCAACGCACAAAGTTGCTGAACGTTACTTCATCCACCACCACACTGTCGTTGTGGGAGGACCTGTTGCTCTTCCGGGAAACCGCTAGAATGTCCGCAGCGTACATTTTGGGAAACTGCTCCCATTGAAGGCGGCCCTCAAATTTATTGCGGAACGCTGACACAATCCGTTCAAGAGGATGTCGCACAAACATGAAGGCCCTGTAATGCTCCAGTTTGTGTCGAGCGTCCGCCAGCTTCGCTGCGCCGAGGGTCCTGTGCCTCTTGCGCTCGTGGGCCGCACCACCCGGTATGCTGTCGATTGGGACGTTCGAAGGCAGCGTACCCGCCATTACTGCAAACACCTTCTTCCACTGCGTACATGAAACCTGAAAAATATCAGCGTCATATGGCGTGGTGATAACATATTGTAGCAGTGCTGACCAGGGATTGCACTTATTTGACCACGACAGAGGGGGATGCTTACAAGGGACCAAAGGGATCGATGTTATCCATTATTTTCCACGATAACTGTTGCCAACTAGTTTTTAAACCGTGGTCGAACCTGTCTATTATTCGTACAGTTTACGAATCAGATCGAATATTTCTGGTGTTAGCGCAATTTTCCAGAAACACACACAATGAACAGCAGCACTGTCTTCGACTATCAAAAGCTGTGGTCGGGCGCTTCAGGCCTCCAACTCTTGGTCAGACGCTTTCTGCCGAGGCTGTCGTGGCCAGGGCCATTGGAGAAAGTTGGGGATGGCCGCCGTTGCACTGCTGTCGGTTAGCCGTAGACGAGTAACAAAGGGGTGCAGCTACTAAATGGATGGTTGCACATCACTTGCATGCTAATTTTCCGAGAATTGTTTCATTTATCGGTTCAGCTGTGAGAGTTAAAACGCACCAACAAGGGGGTTAAGATGGGTCAATGACGGATCTATTGTAACGTGGCTTATGGAGGGGGCGGAAATCACAGAAACTGTGGGAAAACGTTTTGAATTTAACATGCTTTGTATTTTTATTATAATATGTTATTACAATTATACAATTTATAGTTATTTTTTATTTATACATTTTTAGAATAAATTTCTAACCGGAAGTTTGGAAGGTATAACATTGGACGTGTGCGCAGGAGTCGGATTGTCTATTGAGGACTTTAGCTGAGGAAGGGTTCAGTTCTCTGGGAATTTTGTCCTAATCTCCAGCTGTCTTAATTCCAATTTCGCAGACCTTGTCTGTCGCACTTCATAGCTTCAATACTTGAAGTATGTCGCAATCCCTAGCTGGTAAGTTGCTGGGGTTTCCCACCTATGTGGCTAAGCACAACCATGACATCACGTGCCATTGCAGTCAGTGTGAGGAAATCGATTGCACAAGACATTCTCCAGCGATGGCTCACAGGAATGGTCGAGATTGCTGTCTCGGGAAGAAACAGCTCTTGCGGCTCATGGCTCATGCCTGAAAGATGATTCTGGAGCATGGGCCGATTCTGTACCAATGACGTGGCGATTGTAGAGGGAACGTGAAATATAAAATGCTAGTAAATGGGCAGAAGCCCTGGATCCGTGGACTAAAAGCAGGGGCATCGCCACGGATATCTCTCCGTGGGGTCAGGATCGCAGGGGCCCCTATCCCTGGTCCGAGGGGAATTCTTAGCTTTTGGGGCCTCCATTTTGTAGTTCATTCATTGATTTTCTTGACACGTAAAGGGCTTCTTTTATTAGGAAATGAGCCTCCATGTAGGTCATTTAGTGGACCTTCTATGTAAGTATGGGGTCATTCTGGATAGACTGTTAAGGCTGGTTTGTTTTTTAAGTAAATGAGCCACCTATGTGAACCGTTTCAGGGGCCTCATTTCTAAGTAATTGGGTATCCTAGGCAGGTCGTAGGGTCTTAGATACACAAGGGGCTATTCCAGACTCTGTATCAAACAAGGCCTCCACGAAATGCTTGGGGGCCATGGTCCCCATGACCCCAACGTAGCGACGTCCCTGGCTAAAAACAATGGATTTCTGGGACACTTAATTTTGCCAATGCAATTTATGCTACGTCGTTCTATATCAATCAGCTCTCCAATAAAGCGAAGTGCTTTGTTACGTTGATTGGTTTACGAGTGCCGAGGCGAGGATGATGATTGTTGGGGTTTAACGACGCACCAACTGCCAGGGTCATACGGCGTCGCCAACTCCAACCCTGTTGGAAGGGGTTTTGGGGATCAGATCGACTTATTCAGAGGCTCCACCGGGACTTGAACCCGGGACCAGTGGCTTAGAAGACAAGGGTGCTATCCACTAAGCCACCTCATCCCCGCCGCGGCGAGGAGCATGATTTTAAGTTGACATGGTTTATACTGGCCTGTGTTCTCAAATCCTGGATGTAAAATACACTTATGTTCGGGCACTGCCCTTCATCAAATCAGGTAGGTCAAATCACGAATTCTCAGTCATAGGTGTAGCCACACCTCGAATTCGAGGTGTTGCTACGTTATGACTGATAATTTGTGATTTGACCTACCTGATTGTGATGAAGGGCTGTGCCTTAATATACAATATAAGTGTATTTTACATCCATTATTCGAAGAGGCAGACCAGTATATACCTTGTCAACTGAAGTTCTTTCTTATCCAAATTTGTTATACTGCACTGTAAGTCTGAATACCAAGCTAGCTTACTTTAACCCTCGTCCCAGTGGGTTAACACCCCCCGGGGTTTTTCTGTCGATACCGAAAAATGATAGCGCAAAAGGTCTCCATACTTGGCTCACCTTATCCTTGATCAGTTCTGCAGATTTTCAGAAAATTTAAGCTTGGGTTACCATAGGTCAGGCCAGCAAGCCATATCAAGAGACATGACCTCTCAAAATATTAAAGTGGCACCAGTGAAGGCAGATTTAGTCGCTTAATCTGATATTTATATCACATATTGGGCCGACCAAGTACGACAAGCTGTGGCAACGGAGTTTTCAATATCGAAGACCTAGGGTCCGGTATGGGTTGTATAATTTCCACTTATAAGAACACTTATCCATTGTAAATGCATGGGGAGAAGGGATTTTTTTATAAATTTTGTCAACTTGTTCCCAGTACGGCTGTTGGAGTCGGAGTCTCACTGAAGTCTTCAAGGGACTTGTCACGGAGACCCCGATCCCACCACCCGAATGAGCAACTCCCACAATGAAGGGATAATTTAGAAGCCAAAGTTTAACGTCCCACAAAGCACAGGGCCGGCCGCCCCGCTCAGGTCACCCTCTCACCAGTCAGTTGCCAGCCGACCTACGTCGGGCAAACTATTGAGCGCCGGAGCGTCTCAGGAGAACCGATCCCAAGCCTGGACATGCACTGTCACTGCATGCTTCTGAGCAGCGGGCCGGAGCCCAACGCTCTACCAACTGGGCTACCGGGAATTCGCCGAAAAATTGTTATATTTATGTAGATGGGGTTTAGACCAACGTCCTATTCTCAAACCCCCAGTATGAAGTGATGACTGAGCTTTCGTTTTGACACCATTTCGTTTTAATTATCATCGCGAGTCGATTGATATTTATATTGACTGTATTAGCTCAGATTGTGCCATTAACTTGACCATAGCTCAGGACCATACTTGGACTTATTACGATCATATCATACATCATAAGATTTTTTGTAACGACAGGAAGTGAATTGCGCCTAAAAATTGACGCTAACCCAAATCAGTCAGACGCTAGACCCCATAAACGCTTCCCTGACCTGTCACATTTTTTGGCCTGTCATGACCTTAATATTGACCTAGGTCAAAAGATGACTGGTATAGTTTCTTCAAATTATTTTCCACCCCCCTCCCGCTGGGGAGAATGTGGCTCAGAGGCCCACTGGGGTACGTCTTAAAAGTCATCTTACAAAGGATAGTAAGCTACACGAATTCATACTGACGGTAAATGTCAAGCCAAAACGTATCTGCTGTGTTCATCTTGTTCTGCTATAGTATTCGTATATGTAATGAGTTTGAGCGTTCCAGGGCATGGGATGGGGTCGCGTCCTGCAATTTTCACTCAGTCTGCTGACGTCAAAAGCCGTCCAAGTCACGATTAAGACTAAAAATGAGCGCATTCCTTAACCTTCGCCCGGGTGAGGGCTATTTAGACCCCCCTAGGATTTTTCCAAAGTGAAAAAACGGCGGCGCGCAGTGCCGCCAAACTTCGTCTATACCTTCCTTCATAATTTTTACATCTTTCCTGAAAATTTTAGCTCAAGGTCATATCAGATTAGGTCACCAGGCCAGGTGAAGTGACCTCATCTAAAAACATGCTTAGGAATGCATAACTAAAAGGAGAGTTAATCGATCAAGTTGAAACTCATACCACATATTGGGCCCACCAGGAGCTACAACATATGATCCGGGATTTTTATATTGATGACCTAAGGTCATGTGCAGAGCATGACCTCCCCATTGTAAATACATGGGGAAAATCACGAAATGAGCTGTTCTCGGTAAGTATGGATGGATTCAACTTCAAACATTGGTTACGACTTGCTCTTAGCCCATTTCTGAAGTTGATACCAAAATTTTGACTTGTGACATTTAAAAGGTCACCTTAGGTCAAATAAACATTTTTATGTTTTACTCTATAAATTTCGAATCAACTAAGATAGAACTTTTATATTGTCACCAAAGTCTTTGTATAGTCACTGCAAGTCAAATGATATACATCATGACTATACCAGGTCAAGTTGGGTCAGACCGTTGACCTGGTTCAAGTCAAATTCTTAAATTTGACCTGGCATAGCAATATTATATATCATTCGATTTGTATTGACGAGAGGATTGCAATGTTGCATAAACTATGGCTGTATCTTGTTTGGTTTGGAAGGTATTAGCGAAAAAAGAAACACCCTTATGCATGGGTGGCTATGGACATTCCCAAGAATATGCCCAATATTCAGTGACCTGTAGCTCCCTAGGCTTTGACCTGACCCGAAAATCATTCGCACTGTAATGAAAGAGCAACTCAAGAGCTTTCGAATGGTGTTTAAAAATGTTTCTAGCTATCATATTTTCTCAGATATATGAGGTTTTCCTAAGTACACCTCATATTAGCGATTTTGACCTATTTTGACCTCTGGTGACCTTGATATTGACCTGACAAGAAAAATGACCGAAGTATTTTCGATATCATTTTCGAAGAGATTTTGATTGCCGTTTTGCGCTTTTTTCTAGCTCTCTTAGTTTTTTAGATCGTGGGGGTCTTTTTAGCCCCCCACCAGGGCGAAGGTGGGTCGTACCCGCCACCGGGGCAAGGGTTAAAGGTGGGTCTATACTTATAGACCAGGGTCTATGATAACGGCCCTCTGGCCTTCTTGGTCTATATTGGGCCTATCTTTTGGCCACTAGGTCTATGTTTTCCGACTGAAGCGAGATGTAAACGCTTTTCGGCTGTGGACAGAAGAGCCGTCACCGCCAAAACTGGCTTTTGGGGGTTAGGTTTGTCAGTGAAGCTTTAGCACTCTGCTGTCGGAAGCCTATCACCTTTAGACCCACAAACTCTTCATATATGGATTCCTCGTCTCCTCGCACTCATGCTCCCGATGAATTGTGTAAGTTAATTTGGGGATGGAGCCTCTTCCTCCCCCCTTCCAATTGCTGTGGCGATGCTATTGGCTGTTGATATGGTCACCAGTGGCCTCAAGTACAGAATACCGATCTGGTCAATGTGCCTATTTGTTTCACCATTTAACTTTTCGTAATACATAGTATGGGTTATGTTACAGCTCAGAGATGAAATATTACTAAAGAGCAAGGACCATCAGCCGTGTCGCTGCGTTTGACAGAGCAATCATGAGAGATGAGTGGCATTACTTTACTGTTGCTACCTCGCCTTAACTAAGTTCCCCCAGTACATATACAGTAAAATACTAATGGGCTTCCGAGGTGCTATGGTTAGGACATGGAAAAATACTAGAAATGGTTTATCGATGATTCGCGGAACCCTCGATGACTGTGTATGTCTTTCCCACACAGGGGTTTCCCCTAACCGGGCCAGCGGTTCAAGTGTCGCCGTGAACCCGCAGGTGTTCCACCGGCATGTTAATGCAGTTGGAAAACCCCTGAGGTTCGCTTTACACTTAGTAAGCTAACCTGGTTTATTGGTGGCATGTCGGCTGGTTGAGACGTCATACGCTTTGCCAAGGTTTCAAAGCCATAGACAGCAAACACAACGTGCTTAGCTGAGAGCAAATGATATCACCAATGTTAACTCAGACATACATACACTTAACCTCTCTCATGTTTACTCCCCCTCTCCCCCACCGCCCCAACCGTGAAGAACTTACTCAGTGGGCTAAACAAATGGCGTTTTGTTATCGTTATCATGACAAGAAAAGCACTGATTTGGTTTTTGACTTTTTACTCAAGTCACTGTCCCGACAAGGGTTTAATCGAATTATCGTTATCGCAGTTTTGATGAAATTACCGAGTGCCCACCAGTAGCTGTGAGTGTTGGCAGTACCTACGTACCTTTGGCACGTAGCAGTATAGCAGCTTGTGCTCGTCATTGACGATGATGTGCTTCAGAAGCTGACGGCGACTCGCCAGCAGGACATCGATGGATATGTTGGGTCTTAGTGACTGAGTTGTAGCGCATCCATCTTGAAGTGTTTTCCGGCGAATTTCTTGCTGTTTGGAAGCCAGAACTTCATTCGAGTAAAGTTCTGCTGGTAAAGATGAGAAAAACAGTAAGAACATACCTAACATTACTGAAGGTGGTTTATCTCTTGCTGCTAGCCTGCGAGCTTCAACAATTCTTTGAATTGAAGATAGCGATTGGAATTGATGCTTATTATCGAAGGATCTACGTTTATGTAAGTAACTACGGCCATGTTGAAAAAAGTGTCATTTTTGTGCGAACCTGTAATTTCTGAGATTTTCTTCAAATACCCGGGTATCCATTTTTGTGGAATTAAATTTTGAACTCTTCTTACTGTCTCAATCTGGTAGCTGTAACATGGGCAATCGCAGCCAGTGGAAGTCTTTCTTCATGGAAACCAGCGATGGATCAGAGACATTCCAGTTCAAATGTATATTTGGTGGAAAACTTAGGAAATTACCGACATCGTATTCTAAGGTTGTTTTGATGGTGAATTTCGCTTAAAAATATATTGTTGATAACAAATATAAGAACCTCTGAAGGTGAGTAAATAAATGTGAATATCATAGACAGATCCTCTAACTCCACGTAGATGACGTTGGATATCTTTTGGCAGCCCATAGATAACAATTAGCTCAGTCAAGTAACTGGACCTTTTTCCAAAGGGATGAAGGTAATCACGGTGATGGTGACATGCTTCATTTAATTAGGTTTGCATGGATCATTTTAAACCATAGAAGGTGGATGCTCTTATATCAATAGGTACGTCCGACCCGATTTTACTTTGTACCCAGTGGCGGATACAAGGGGGAGCTAGGGGGTGGATTTAGCCCCCTCCAGAAATGTCAGAATGCCTATAGTAACTACATACCCGGAGACAGTTCCCAGGCAACGGCGGCGAAGGATCGAGCCCCCTAGCACCTCCCCCGAAATGAAGTCCTGGCCTTGTCACTGTTTGTACCTCACAGGTCGTGCGCCCCGAAAAAGGACAGGGCGCAGCTTGGCCTGCCCCCCCAATTTCGATAAAGAATACTTAATTTTAGCAGAGGAAAGAAAACAGAGCATTATGACCAGCATGTACAAAATGTAACAATGCCTCTAAATCAATTGAGTTTTGCGTCTTATAGGGAGCAGTTTATTGCGAGTAGAAGATTGCAGATTTACTGGTCCACCGTTTCTTTATCGATGACCACGCTGATGTCACGGGTCAGCTTATTTACGAATTTATAAGAGGGCAAAACATTGATAAGAGGGCAGTTAATTGACCTGTTGCAAGACTGAGCTTGCATCGAGTAGACACATGGGTTCTTGAACGAGTTTGTTGAATTCACAATGCTGAGCCGAGAAGCATGATTATAAGTTGATGAGACGTTTAACGGCCTGCCTGCTCAAATCCTGGGTGGAAAGTAGAGAAAATACACTGGTTATATATTTGGGCACAGGCCTTCATAAGCATCACCATAATACATTGGTGAAAACATACCCTCTTGATCTAAGTGTGAGTCATTACCTCAAATTGGGCACCTTACAAGTCCTTTTTAGTATGAATTATTTTTAAAAAATGGATGTCATTACGGCAATACTGTGGCTTAAATATTTCCCCAATTTTCACGTCGATCTCGGGAAGGTGGGGGGGGGAGAATAAAACGTCTTATGAACTGATTTTGTAGAATTGTGGGATTTTTTACTCACTTTTCACCTCTCAAATATGCGTCAAAAACACTTCGGGGAAGTCGGTGCAAGAGTACGCACTTAACTTTCTAAAGGCTCTCACTTTTCTCCTATTTGGGGGATTCCAGGACAGATCGACCAAGGCTTGACACCACCATGTCTAGAAAAAAATCTGAAACTTTGTCTCCGGGGTAGTTTTGGGCCAGAAACACGCTTATGTAAATCTTAGCACCCTCTGACCAACGGTGACCGAGTTATAGCCCGAGGCATTTTCGGGAGGTCGCCTTGTAGGCTCATCTTTGATGCTTTATAACTCAACAACGCATTGCCCGATTAACACGTTTTGTATATCATTTAACTTGTCTTGAACCATAACTTATTTTGAAAAAGAAAATTTTGAAATTGGAATATCTTTACTTTTAATTCGTTTGACCTTTCCTTAGATGACCTCTAGCTTGACCTTTTGCAGTTGAAATTGACCTTTCAGACACCTCAAAAATTTTGCTTTGTAAATGATCTTCCGATAATTTTTTAATGCGTTCTTGCTATAAATGCCAAATTTTTAGCACCTAATGTAGGTATGCAGAAGGTTTTTGACCACTGCAGTAGTACAGTCTTATGTTTAACACCGCAAACGAAGCGATTGCTTTTGGAATCGGTTGCTTGCAATGATATTGCATTGTCTTTACGAAATGTTCATCGTGTAAGTGTCAGAGTTTATGAGAATTAGCACGCGCCCCACTGCCAACCGGTTCCTCCTCTGGTTTCCACAGGTAGTAGAAAAAAACACCAACGTGCAGCGCCACCGCACCTCATCCACCTCTAACCCGAAATTTTTGCAGCTTCTGGCAAAATTTTAGGTCTGGGTCATATCAGGTCAGACCGCCAACCCAGGTCAAGAGACCTAGCTTCGAAAAAACTTTGGAAGTGCATCAGTAAGATCAAATTTAACCTATCGTCCTCAGATTCACATCACATAGTAAGGTCACCGAGCAAGATAATTGTTTGTAGCAGGATTTCCATATTGATAACCTGGGACACGGTCAGGGTCATGATCTTTCCATTAGAAATGCATGGGGCAATTGGTAAATTTTGATAAATGGCGAGAAGTGAGAATTGTTGAGAATTGCGATGGAGGTTTTATTTTTACGTTGTCGCGTCTGACTTGCCAGTACAGTTTGATTAATATTATTTCTACCATACAGACCTAAGTCCGACTCTAGGTCAAAGCAGGTTAAGTTTGAAATTTGACTAGACAAGGTTATAATATATATAATCCGATCGAGCTCGACAAAAGTATTCCAATAGTGCTGAAAATTTTCTACGGCTCTGCTCCGTCAGCTATTGTGCCATAAAATATTGGTTTCCACTTTGTTGCTGTAAGGAATACTTTGACCTCGAGCGACCTCAAAGGTGACCCGAACAAAGGATTGTATGTAACATTGTCGGTAGAGATGTTGCATACAATCGTTTCATAGAAACAAGTTTCATAGAATACCAGCGGTAAATAAGACATCCATCACTGTTCATTAGGGTGCGCATTACAACACTTTTTTCGAAATCGAAACTTTTTTCACGTGGTTTTGGACGGTAGACACAAAGTATAAGGACAATACTGTAAAACATTTTGTCATTTTCTCGAGTTTAAGCAACGAATTTTCACTTTTTAACCTTCCCCCAAAGGGTCGGAAAAGTGCTGACTAACCCCCTACATATTTTTCGTCGTCGCGGAGAAGCGGCGGCGCCAAGCGCCACCGTACTTGGCACAGTTTATCATTAATCAATTCTGCAACTTCCTTTAAAAATTTTAAGTTCCGGTCATCTCGGGTCAGGTCACCAGGTCAGGTCATGTGACCTCACTTCAAAAAATGTTTGGGATTGCATAACTCGGAGTAGGGTTGAATTATCAATGTGAAACCTTTTTCATATAATGGGCTCACCGGGGGCTACAAAATATGTTTCGGTATTCTGTATATTGTTGAGCTAAGATCAGGTATGAGTCGTGACATCTCCATTGGAAATGCATGGGGAAAGCGCAAATTTGCCGAAAAATGTTTCTTTTTCTATATATAAAGCTTATAGGGACTTCTTATTCCGTATCACATCGTATCGTAGTATCACAGGCCACTCGCTAGGTTCATTTTGCAAGTTTTGACCTGTGACCTCTGAGAGGTCATTTGGGTCTACCTAAGCACGTTTTGAGACTTATGTCAATAACAGCGCAGTAAATTGCAGTAGAGCTCTCATTTGGGTAACACTATGTTTGATTTGTCATTACGAGTCGAGTGATATGCATATTGACTATGCTTAGTTAGATGATGACCTTGACCTGACCCTAGGTCATGTCATTTTTATACTTTGATCTCGTATGGTCATATTTTACATCATTCGAATCGCCATAAAGAGAGGAATCGAATGACGTTTAAATTTTGGCTCTAACGTAAGTCAGCCAAATGGTGCTCGGTTATAATGGAGTGATTATAACCGAGCACGGAGTTAGAAAGCTTCTGACCAACCTGAACCCAAGGAAAGCAGCCGGGCCTGATGGCCTGAGCACCCGTGTCTTGAAAGAACTCGCACATGAAGCGGCCCCTATACTCACGATGATTTACCAAACATCGATTGACTCCGGTCTAGTCCCGATAGACTGGAAGGACGCCCTTGTGACACCAGTGTTTAAGAAAGGGCAGACACACGACCCAGCCAACTACCGCCCAGTTTCCCTCACCAGTGTGTGCTGCAAGGTAATGGAGCACATTCTGACCAGTACAATAATGACACACCTGGAACTTAACAGCATCATGAATAACAGCCAGCATGGATTCCGAAAAAAGAGGTCATGTGAGACACAGCTTTTGGAATTAGTAGAAGAGCTAAATGAAAACCTGGCCAGTGGCTTTCAAACTGACGTCCTGGTCATGGATTTTGCTAAGGCGTTTGACAAAGTAAACCATAGCCTACTTATTCACAAGCTCAGCCAGTATGGCATTAAAGGAAGGATTAACAACTGGATATCCGACTTCCTGAAGGATAGAAGACAGGCAGTGGTGGTTAACGGAAGCAAGTCCGGGTTCATTCCGGTCACATCCGGAGTCCCACAGGGCAGTGTCCTCGGCCCCTGTATCTTCCTCGTGTACATAAATGACCTTCCGGACACCCTAGCAGCACGCACGCGGTTGTTTGCTGATGATACTGCAGCCTACAACGTAGTTTCCAACACTGCAGACCAGTTCAGCCTACAAAAAGACTTGGACAAGCTTGCTCGCTGGGAGGAGAAGTGGGATATGCAGTTTCATCCGAAGAAATGTACCTCACTTCCAATCACCCGCAGCAGAGAACCAATGCAGTACCAATATGTCTTACATGGGCACAATCTAGAAGCAGTCAGCTACGTCAAGTACCTGGGCGTCACACTCAGCAAGGACCTGACCTGGAAACTGCACATCGAGAATGTTTGTTCAAAAGCTAACAAGACATTAGGTTTCCTGAGGAGGAATTTGAAAATCAGCTCACGAAAGGTAAAGGAAACCGCATACAAAGCATATGTGCGCCCTTGCTTGGAATATGCTAGCTCTGTGTGGGATCCTCATCATCAAAATGATATCAACAGAATCGAAGCAATTCAACGCAGAGCTGCGCGGTTCGTGATGAGGGACTACAAACGCACCTCTAGTGTCTCAGTCATGCTAAGTCAGCTCAAATGGCCACTGCTTGAGCAGCGACGGAAGGCGGCACGCCTAACAATGCTTCGAAAGATCGCCAATGGCAACGTAGAAGCAGATGAGCTAAGAGAAAAGCTAACACCGCTCCCTGAGCGGGCAAGACGAGGGCACCACCAGCAGTTTGTCATGCCGCAGTGCAGGACCGATTACCGTCTGCACTCATTCCTTCCAAAGACCATCAGGGACTGGAATCTACTGCCAGAAGAATCTTTGGATCGTGATTCTTTGATTTCTCTCTTGTAACTCTTGTGTGATTATTGTTTGTTCTTTTGGCTTTGCGAGACACGAGCTACAGCACTTCAATTGACAAAATAATCAACTCGATGATTGTGGTCAATATACGGTAGAAGTAGAAGTAGAAGCCAAACGCTAGAGTAAAGTGTTCTAAATTGTGTTATTTTGACCTTTAATGACCTCAATATTACTCTGAGCTAAAACGTTATGGGAAGAGTTTCTTAATCGGTTCAATGGTCTATCAAACCATTCTTGTGCTTTTTCGCTACCCCGCTCAGGAGCCGAATTGCCGCCCCGGTAACTCAGTTGGTAGAGCATTGGGCCCCGGCTCGCTGCTCAGAAACATGCAGTGACAGTGCATGTCCAGGCTTGGGATCGGTTCCCATTGAGACGCTCCGGCGCTCAATAGTTTATCCGACGAAGGTCGGCTGGCAACTGACAGGTGAGAGGGTGACCTGAGCGGGGCAGCCGTCCCCGTGCTTTTTGGGACGTTAAGCTTTGGCTTCTAAATTAATCCTTCATTGTGGGAGTTGCTCGTTCGGGTGGTGGGGTTGGGGTCTCCGTGACAAGTCCATTGATGACTTTAGTGAGACTTCGACCTCAACAGCCATACTAGGAACAACTTGGACAAAGTTGAAAAAAGATTCGAGAGGGGGGGTGACAGCACTAGCCCAGCTTGTCAAAATTGGTTCCGATGTCGCTTTACTTCTCAGCCTTAGTAATGGAGTCCACTCTGGTTTCTTTATTTGCAGTTTAATGATTTAATATTGCAGAAGATTCGTTTATTCATTTATTTATTTTCTTTTTTTCTGAAGAACATAAATGCCGCAGACGTGAGTCTAAGGGGCCGGTCCGGATGACTGAGACTGCTGCACGTGGAGAGCGCGGTGCCACGCACACAGTGTGATGTGCTGTGGGATAACATATTTCAATAAACTTCCAACTTATGTATATAGACGGGTTTCACTTTTTAGCTTGGAAATTGATCAACACTTAAAGATCATATTCCTGTTTTGCCAAAACGCAAACTATGAATCAGTTGCAATATGAAATTATTACAATACAAATAAAGAAACCAGAGTGCACTCCCTCACTAAGACTGAAAAGCAAAGCGACATCGGAACTAATTTTGACAAGCTGGGCTAGTGCTGACACCCACCCCCCCTCTCGAATATTTTTTATAATTTTTTCCGAGTTGTTTCCAGTACGGATGTCGGAGTCGAAGTCTCACTAAAGTCACCAAGACCCTTGTCACGGAGAACCCAACCCCACCACCCGAACGTCCAACGCCCACAATGAAGGGTTAATTTAGCCGCCCCGGTAGCTCAGTTGCCGCCCCGGTAGCTCAGTTGGTAGAGCGTTGGGCTCCGGCCCGCTGCTCAGAAGCATGCAGTGGCAGTGCATGTCCAGGCTTGGGATCGGTTCCCCTGAGACGCTCCGGCGCTCAATAGTTTACCCGACGTACAGGTCGGCTGGCAACTGACTGATGAGAGGGTGACCTGAGCGGGGCGGCCGTCCCTGTGCTTTGTGGGACGTTAAACTTTGGCTTCTAAATTGACCCTCCATTGAGGGAGTTGCTCGTTCGGGTGGTGGGGTCGGGGTCTCCGTGACAAGTCCCTTGATGACTTTAGTGAGACTCCGACTCCGGCAGCCGTACTAGGAACAACTTCAACCAAATTTATAAAAAAAGTTTAACGTCCCACAAAGCACGGGGACGGCCGCCCCGCTCAGGTCACCCTCTCACCTGTCAGCTGCCAACCGACCTTCGTCTATTGAGCGCCGGAGCGTCTTAATGGGAATCGATCCCAAGCCTGGACATGAGGGGTGTCCAGATTTCGGTCTTTTAAAAAAATCGTAGAAAGCCGTGGTTTTTCCCATGGTTTCAAGCATTCTGAGTTCATATATGCACAATAAATCAGGTTTAAACAACATTTAGGGGTCGCGAATTTGATTTCAAAATGGGAATTTTGGCCATTTTTGTTCAAAACTGGGACAAAAGTGCATATAACCAGACCGTTATAGATAGTATAAATATAAATGCATGTTAATCGAATAGAATAGCTCATTAGCTTTCGTTTGATACCAGTGTTATGTTAATATCACTTTTGGTTGACTTTTTATAGGCCTTCAATAATACAGTTATGACCCGTCTCTGAGCGCAACTGACCCAGCGTTGGTTGAATTCCAGCTGCAGGGCGCTCTACCGGAGGCAGAGCGCTGCATTGACGTTGCGATTGACTGCTGTTTAGTGACATGCTACTGATATTGCACCCATATTTTCGAACGCACTTTACAATTAAATAACTACTTGACTATTTATTTAGAGCTAATTAATTGATTGATTCAGATATCAATTTATTAAGCTCTGCACGTAGGTACAGTTACAGCTGTATACACATACAGTATACACATTCTGTTTTCAGGCCGGGATAGACGCTGCGGCCAATTAGGAAGTAAAGAATTGTGTTTCTCTCTGTTTGGCCTTTGTGTTTTGTATGGCTTGGCCCAATCACAGTCAAGAACGTGATCCGCCACCACATACGACTTGGTTGGGCACCCGTTACCAACCATAACGGGTACAAAGTTTCCAATTTCCAGCCAGCTCCTGAGGCGTTTCTCCACGCCACACAAGACGAAAAATGCCGGATGAGGCGTCTATGAATACTATTAACGAAGGTGAGCAGTTTTGGAAGATGGCGCGCATCAAAACATTGCAGCACAGAGCCCATAAGGTAAAAGTGACTAAGCTGTGGGAGATATGGAGGAGCTTGCAGAAAAGCAAGAGCGACGCCAGCTCTGACCGACGCCAAGTGTTTCGGAAGGCTCTTAACGAGCTGTGCGACATCGCGACACCTTATTCGCAGGAGGGATACTGGACGACAGGCTGCTGATGCTCGCTCTAAGCAGGAGGATATAAGCTTGTACCAAAATATACGCGAAGACCTTGTCAGCAACATCAGGGGTCTGGATAAGCTATACGGAAGGAAAAACAAAAGGACGAAAGAGAAGATATGGAGCTGAGAACCGAGAAAAGGCGAGAAGAGAAAGCAAAGCAGAAGACTCATGAGTGACCAGCCGAAAGCAGTCCGCTCACACAAGGAAATAGAGGTGGATGAGGACGAGATGGACGAAGAGCAGGACATAACGTGGGCCCCGGGTACGAAGCAATCGAGGAAAAGGGATTTCAACCTCATTCTGCACCAAACTATCATGTATCAGTCAAGACGCTGTATTACACCAAGCTTTTCATGTTGGTTGACCGACTGGGCGTGGAGGAGAAGCTGTGAGCCCTGCTGCGTCGCTTGGTACGTGCACCAACGCAAGAAACCGCACCATGCGATCATTTCAGCAGGGCTCACAGCTCCTCCTCCAGGCTCAGCCGGTCAGTAAACATAAAAAGCTTTGTGTAGTACAGCGTCTTGGTTGATGGTAATAATAATTGTTAGGTTTAACGACGCTCCAGGTGCCAAGGTTATACGACGTCACCATCTCTCACCCTGTTGGGGGGTAAGATCGACCTACTCAGAAGCTCCGTCGGGACTCGAACCTGGGACCGGTGGCTTAGTGGATAGACGCGGTATCCACAAAGTCACCCATCTCCCGTCTTGACTGATACATGATATTTTGGTGCAGAATAAGAATGACGTCATTTTTCCTTGGTGGCATCGCACCCAAGTGTCCACGCCATGCCCTGCTCTTTGTCTATCTCGCCCCCATCAACCTCCATATCCTCTTGTGAGTGAACTGCTTTCGACTGGTCATCCAAGACTTCGCATCGTCTCGGCGTCGTCTGCTTTGCTTTCTCCTCTAGCTATTTCTGGTTCTCAGCTCCATATCTGCTCTTTCGTCCTTTTGTTTCTCCTTTTGTATAGCTTATCCAGAACTCTGATGGTAGTGACAAGGTCATCGCGTTTACTTTGGTAGGAGCTTATATCCTCCTGCTTGGAGCGAGCATCAGCAGCCTGTCGTCCAGTATCCCTTCTGCGGATAAGGTGTCGCGATGTCGCACAGCTCGTTAAGAGCCTTCCGAAACACCTCGCGTCGGTCAGAGCTGGCGTCGCTCTTACTTTCCTGCAAGCACCTCCATGTCTCCCACAGCTTAGTCACTTTTACCTTATGGGCTCTGTGCTGCAATGTTTTGATGCGCGCCATCTTCCAAAACTGCTCAGCTTCCTCAATAGTATTCATAGACGTCTCATCCGGCATTCTGCGTCTTGCTTGGCTTGGAGAAAACGCCTCAGGAGCTGGCTGGAAATTGGAAACTTTGCGCCCGTTATGGTTGGTAACGGGTGCCCAACCAAGTCGTATGTGGTGGTGGATCACGTTCTTGACTGTGATTGGGCCATGCGATACAAAACACAATGGTCAAACAGACAGAAACACAATTCTTTACTTCCAAATTGACCGCACCGTCTGTCCCAGCCTGAAAACAGAATGTGCATCATTAGCTGTAACTGTGCCTATGTGCAGGGCTTAATCAATCGATATCTGAATCAATAAATTAATTAGCTGATTAAATAGTCAAGTAGTTAATTAATTGTAAAGTGCGTTCGAAAATATGGGTGCAATATCAGTAGCATTTCGCTAAACAGCAGTCAATCGCAGCGTTTTCCCTCCCTCCGGTAGAGTGCCCTGCAGCTGGAATTGAACCCACGCTAGGTCAGGGGCGCTCAGAGACGGGTCATAACTGTATTATTGAAGGCCTATAAAAAGTCAACCAAAAGTGATATTAACATTAAACTGGTATCAAACGAAAGCTAATGAGCTATGCTATTCAATTAACATACATTTATATTGATACTATCCATAACAGTCTGGTTATATGCACTTTTGTCCCAATTTTGCCAAAAATGGCCAAAATTCCCATTTTGAAATCAAATTCGCGACCCCTAAATGTTGTTTAAGCCTGGTTTTTTGTGCATAAATGAACTCAGAATGCTGGAAACCATGGGAAAAACCACGGGTTTCTACGATTTTTCGAAAATACCGAAATCTGGACACCCCTACTGGACATGCACTGTCACTGCATGTTTCTGAGCAGCGAGCCGGAGCCCAACGCTCTACCAACTGACCTACCGGGGGCGGCAATTCGGCTCCTGAGCGGGGTAGCGAAAAAGCGCAAGAATGGTTTGATAGACCATTGAACCGATTAAGAAACTCTTCCCATAACGTCTTAGCTCAGATTAATATTGAGGTCATTAAAGGTCAAACTAACACAATTTAGAACACTTTACTCTAGCGTTTGGCTGAGTTACGTTAGAGACAAAATTTAAACATCATTCGATTCCTCTCTTTATGGCGATTCGAATGATGTACAATATGAACATACTAGATCAAAGTATAACAATGACATACCTAGGGTCAGACCTAAGGTTTGACAAATCAAACCTAGTGGTATCCAAATGAGAGCTCTACTGCAATTTACTGCGCTGTTATTGACATAAGTCTCAAAACGTGCTTAGGTAGACCCAAATGACCTCTCAGAGGTCACAGGTCAAAACTTGAAAATGAACCTTGCGAGTGGCCTGTGATACTACGATCCCGGGAATAAGAAGTCCCTATAAGCTTTATATACAGAAAAAGATAAATTTTCGGCAAATTTGCGCTTTCCCCATGCATTTCCAATGGAGAGGTCATAACTCATACCTGACCTTAGGTCAACAACATACAAAATACCAAAACATAGTTTGTAGCCGCCGGTGAGCCCATTATATGAAAAAGGTTTCAATTGATAAATCAACCCTATTTCGAGTTATGCAATCCCAAACATTTTTGAAGTTAAGTCACTTGACCTGGCCAGGTGACCTGGCCCGAGATGACCCGAACTTAAATTTTTTAGAGGAAGTTGCAGAATTGATTAATGATAAGTTGTGCCAAGTACGGTGGCGCTTGGCGCCGCCGCTTCTACGCGACGACGAAAAATCTGTAGGGGGTTAGTCAGCACCCTTCCACCCCACTAGGGGAAGGTTAAAAAGTGGAAATCCGTTGCTTAAACTCGAGAAAATGACGATTTTTTTGCAGGATTGTCCTTATATTTGTGTCTACCGTCCAAAACCACGTGAAAAAGTTTCGATTTCGAAAAAGTGTTGTAACGCGCACCCTACTGTTCATGTAATCTATACAAAGAACGAGATGTTCGGGTTTCGTATACCTATGTTTGAACCAAACAGTGTCGTGCTGTGCAAGTAGACTTTCTTTTATGGGTGCTGCGTGAATGACCGCAAATTTAGTCATGACGAATGTCCAATACAAAGGTAATATTAAATATACTGGTATAAATTATTCGGCTTAAGTAATGAGTGATCTGACGACCATCATTGCAGGTGAATGAAGGTGCTTGTGTAGGAAAAAGTCAGTGTCAGTGTTGAAGTAATCTCAGTGTATTCCCTTATTTTTCAATGATAATACAAAGCACCAGGAGTGTGGAACTATATCTATTTGTGGGTGCCCGACCACCTCCAATGAAACGTGGAAACAGTGGTAAAAGTGCTAAAACATCCTTTGAATTTTCTCTTTTTACGTTTCAAATACTACGTTTTGGTTCAATGCACTTCAACCCGCCTGTGAGAGGGCTAAACGCATGATACATTTTGTTATTTATTTACTCGTAGTAGCTCTCGATATTGTTCAAATTTAGCAGCCCCCATCATTAAAAAACACTAATCAAAATCCTTTTAAAGTGGCGTTTGAACTGGGATCCGTGTCGGGCATAAAATGATCACCTTTTTAAAAATATCATGTGAGGCAACCTGTTAAAGTGTCCAAGTCAAATGCTTTATGATTTCAGAACAAATTTTTCGCATATATGAGCAGATCAAAATTACCCCCTGGGAATGAAAGCCCTTCAAACTTGTTTTTTAAATTGTATGAACCCTCCCAAACGTATGCTGTGCTGCACTCGGTCACCTTGTATCGATACTATTTTTCCATGTCCGGGAACGACGTAATTATGTGAGTTAGTGGTGCTTATAGGATAAGTTATACTCATTTCAATTATTGCTAAATTTGCGACATCTTTGTAAATTTTCGTTTAAAGGTGAAAGGCTAAATAACCCATTACTGATAAGTTCCTTTGCCCTCATCTCCCTCGAAACATATGGATATTTTTCTATCACTTTTAATGGCTGCTATTTTTCTTTATTATAAATATTGTCCAAGTTGTTGCCAGTTCATTTTTAGGAAAGCGAGCCTCACTAGAGTCATCAAGGGACTTTTCGCGGAGACTCCGACATCACTACCCAAACGAGCAACTCCCACGATGAAGGGTTAATTAAGGAACCAAAGTTGAACGTCCCTCAAAGCATAACGACGGCCGCCTACCTCAGGTCGCCCTCTCACCAGTCAGTTGCCAGATGACCTACGGTATTTACGGTACCTTCCACCTGCCAGTTTACCTAAATTATTTTTCCAGAAAGTGTAAAAATGTTGGGTTAGAGGTAGATGAAGTGCGGTGGCGCTGCGCGATGGTGTTTTTTCTTCTACCTGTGGAAACCTGAGCAGGCCGGTTGCCCGCCCCCTCGTGTGGGCGCGTGTTAATTTCTCATAAACTACAACACGTACAAGATGAAAATTTTGTAACGACAATGCAATATCATTGCAAGCAACCGATTAAACATAAGACTGTACTACTGCAGTGGTCAAAAACCGGCTGCATACCTACATTAGGTGCTGAAAATTTGGCATTTATAGCAAGAAAGCATTTTTAAAATTTTTTATCGAAAGATAATTTATGATGCAGCATTTTTGAGGTGTCTAAAAGGTAAATTTCAAATGCAAAAAGGTCAAGTTAGGTCATCTAAGAAAAGGTCAAACGAATTAAAAGTAAAAAAATCAAATTTCAAAATCGTTTTCAAGATGATTTATGGTTCAAGACGAGTTCAAAGATATACAAAACTTGTTAATCGGGCAATGCGTTGTTGAGTTATGAAGCATCAAAGATGAGTCTACAAGGTGACCTCCCGAAAATGCCTCGGGCTACAACTCAGTCACCGTTGGTCGGAGGGGGCTAAGATTTTCACAGGCGTGTTTCTGGCCCAAAAATACCTGGGAGACAAAGTTTCATATTTTTTCTAGACATGGTGGTGTCAAATTGAAATATTTTTGGTCGTTTTGTCCTGGAATGCCTCATTTGTCTTACAGCACAGATTTTCTATGGTTGTTTAGCATGAAGAATTGTCTATGCATCGCCCATGTTTCAACTCGATGTCTCTGAAAGGAACTCGCCACGAGCCCATCAAAAATAAAAAGTCGGGTGCGTACTCTTGCCGGAGTGGGTCGGTAAGAGTACGCAAGGGAAGAGGCTGGAGTACGCATTCATGCCTCACTGTGCTTTAGGAGCATAGGCCATGTCGCAAAATTTGTAGTCGCTATGCTAGGCGATTGTAGGATTTTATACCGTTCCAAATATACGAGAACTATGTTGCAATATTTGGTTTTCCCAATATGAACTACGGACTCTGTCCCGAGCAAAAATAAACTTTCCTATCTTTTAAGCATGTGTACTCTTGCACAATGGTCTGCTGCATACTCTTGCCAGACATGCTCCCTTGGGAAGAAAGTCTTCATAAACAAGCTGGCAAGCGTTTTAGCGTGAGCTTCAGTCCTGCAGCACAGTCCTAGCTCAGCTTTCTTACTGATGACAGGCCGTAATACAATACTATTGATAACACTGGTCAACAGCCAAAATGGATCCGGCACGTGAGCACCTGTTCCTACCTATTTCGATACCGCTGATTTCAAATTTAGTAACCGTTTTTTGCCATCGGACCTGGTTTCTTCTCCAGAGCATACCTAATATATAGCCCTTACACTTTCCACACACAGTCCTGAGCCTAGCCTTTTGTGGAAAATCTAGATCAAGGATGTCGAGAACCCGAGTTATCTGCACCCAGACAATGCAGCTTATCACTCATGCATGTGAATTTATTGCAACGGAAGGCTACCTCGCATTAAAGTGCATGCACATTGTACATTGAACAAGGCTTGCGCGCGGTCGTACAAGCTCGCTGGTATTGTAGACTGAGTGGTGATGTCGCCATTTTATATGATGAGGATTTTATGTCGGTCACCTCCCTTGAAAGTCAAGTCTGAGTAAAAAGTCACAGGTCAAGGTTATACCACCATTTCAAGGCCATTGACCCTAGTGCCTTCGGTCGGATAACGTCGCTTAATATGACGTATATCATGTTATGACGTCATAGGTTAGGTCACCCAATCTTGATCTCAAGGTCGCAGGTTCAAGTCAAAGGTCATAGGTCAAGGTCAAACCTGATTTCCCGCCCAACGGTTGCCATAGTGCTAGTTGCAGTATACGTTATAGGCAAAATGTAATATTTTGACGTCAAAGGTCAATGGCCTTGAACGACCTTGACCTAAAAGTTTCAGAGAACATTGCCTCAGACCTTTTCTCCGTTACTTTAAGTCACTTTCTCTCCATATCCGGCTTCTCATCGCATAACCACGGAATTTCCTAATGGCTACCCTGCACGGACAGAATTTGACCTATATGGCCTCGTTTTACCTTGAACATGTTGATCTAGGTCTATGAAAATCGGGTTTAGGGTAGAATACCCTAGCCTCCACAAACACCCAAACGTTCATTTTCCTAGACCTCTTGGGTTTTGCACTGTTAATGTCACTGATGCCAAGAAGGCTGAAACAAAGACGACACACAGAAATACGGATCTCAAAATTCTGGTCTGATACGAAATTTCTGCTACCAGATTCGTGTTCAGCGCCATAAATTACTCTAGCTATTTTGTATTGGATCCATGACAAAAGTTGAATTTTGTTGACCAGTGTAATAAAAGCATGGTCTACATGTTAACATAGTTAAGAAATATTACATTAAGGGTGCCCTGAAACTTGTTTGCTCCGTACTCCCGTGGAAAGAACAGGAGCATGTTGAACTTTTTTAGGAACCAAGACACTAACCTTGCTTTTTTATACCAGGGTATCCACTATCTCAGCGGTTGCTAAGTAACCAAAACAGCTGCTGTGTACTCTTATCTCCTGCGTACTCTTACCCGCCCTTACCCTATTGTGCCTACTGATGCATACGCAGTTTATCACCACGAACTAAGTTTAAACTTAGTATGCACTTTTGCTGATCGACAATTAGGGATTCTGAACTTATTAATTTCCCTTAAATGCAAAACTCTGAATTAGATTGCCATAGGCATCCCAGTCAGACTATTTTGATTGAATTTCCACTAGCCTGGGCTGATAATACATTGAAAATCATCTTACTGCATCAAAAGCTTCTGATAAGCTTACCACTCCTCAGTGAGGATTTATCGTCTGCAAAAGGGAATCAGTTTCTTTGAAGAAAAAAAAACATGTAGTATTTTTCCGGGTTCGAATAGTTCGGATAATTTGCTGACTGACATAGCGAATGCATTCTGCTCATTCGAAATCGGTATTTTAAGTTTTATTGCAATTGCAAAGGAAGGCAGCCCTTCGAAATTGGTTGCAGAATGCATTGCAAATATGATCTCTTAATTTTGACAATGCTGTATCTTACCAGGTGGCGCCGGTTGGGTTATGAGATTGGTCCTGAAGTGCACAGAGGCAGCGAACAGCAGGCACAGGCCGGCGACGAACAACGTCAGCTTCCTCGTGACGATCCTCTTGTGGCCGGCTTGACACTGTCAGATAGTGAAGAAACTGTTCTTAAGAGAATATGGAATCTCCATGGGATTTGAACTTATCCATCAGCCCTGGCGGTGAAACGCTTTCATCTAAAGGGAGGAGGCACCTTCAATGGGGTCCATCTAGTCAGTGGGAAATCTTCTAGATGGTCATTTAACACGAGCAGTGAAGAGGGGTCTGGCGTCAACGCACCGTGGAGGGGGGTTATTAACCCTTGCCCCGGTGGCGGGTACGAGCCACCTTCGCTCTGGTGGGGGGCTACAGAGGTGCAGAAAGTATGCTGGCTGTCACAAACTCGATGTGACGTATGCCTCCTCTGTCACACAGAGCTGGAAATTATAATTGTATACTTGAATACTATTTCCAATATGCTGAATGTCCTCTACCTGTCTCTTACTTTTTGCAGCAGACAAGGTTCAAGCACCAAACCATTACAGCATGAAAGTAGTAAACTGTGTTTTCATTTTTAGATCATGTTTTTGTTTTTGGAAGGAAAATTTCCAATTATGGTTCATTTTTTCCAGTATTGGGATCATAACTATTATTGGCAACTCTGACCGCAGTTTCCCTCAATGACATGCGTTTCCCTTTTTGAAAAAGTTTCCATTTTTGGAAGGAGTGTTTCCAATTATGGTACATTTCACGATGATTAAATGTAGCAATTATCATGAAAATAATTATTATTGGGAACTTATCTATTAATGGGAATGAACACACAATTGGGAAACCTAATCACAGCTTCCCCCCACTAAACTTCTATCTCACATATCAACAAAAGGGACAAAAATGTCAATGTTAACATAGGATTTGGATCTACCTAAAAAATTTTGTAAAGTGTACCTTAGATAGCATTTTTATAAACATATCAAATGCTTAAAATTTGCCTCCCACCCACGATTATCACCTGCCTGGTCATTCCTTCTTGCAGTAAAAACTCTGAGGCAACTAGCCTGCATAGATGTAAAATTATGTCTATTGGCCTAATAGGTACAGAGGTATTGGAATTCACATACCAAAGAAAGATCCAGTGTAGTCAAAATCCTGCTTTAACTCCATGCAGTTCAGGTCCTGTGCTTTGCTTACTACCACTGGTAGTAAGCAACACACCCCCAACCAGCGTTTTTCGAAGTCTCTTTCTTTCTGAGATTTGCTGTGATTTTCTGAGATGAGAAGGTCTACTAGGCTCTCCTCCAGTGCACGTGAGTGCCACTGCCAGGCCCCTCTCCAGTGTGGGTGTTAACACTTTGTGGAGGACTGCATTGGCACACATTTCCTATCTGTACAATATTGATATGATAATTTGATCATGAAATCTCACCTGAATCACTGTGGTTGCCAGCCTGTTGCTGGCGCCAACTCTCCCAACTTCCTCCAGCTCCAAATCGATCTAACCAATCTAGGGCACAAATAAGCTAAGGCACAAGCAAGCCAAGGAATGAAAAACCAAGTTTGATATGTGAAAGTGCATCAGTCTAACAGTAGCCTACATTCATCTTGGATTAGCCATGGGCAGCAATATTTATTCTACCTAGTTTTAGCCTGCACTTATCTCAGATATACCTAATAAATACGCCCTCAAAATAAGTGGCTTCCCGCCTGTTTAAATTTTTGGCAGGCTCTACATCACATAAACATTTCGAACCTGTCTTGTCGCTGTTGCGCAGTTTAAGTAGAATTGCTGCCCAGATATGTTTATTTTTTCACTCATTTAGTACTTTTCTTAGTAGCTTTTACGCGTACTTAATACTAAATTCGAAGAAATAGGGGCCAATAAATCGAAGAGACTCAAACTGTAAATATGATTTAACCTGAAAAAATGGACAGAGTAGTACTTGATAAAGTATCTGCGTTATCGTTAAGGCCTTAAATATGCCCACAATCGTGTATTTCTCGAAAAAATTGACTGTCACATTTCGGGTATCTAGGCGATAACTTTCTGGCAACTACTAACAATCGGCACCATTGGGCTGCATGTTAAAATCTGGCAACTGTGACAGCGGTTTCCGGGTTTTCTGCAGCGGGGGTCCCTCGTTTTAGTAGAAACTGAAAACAATACCAATATTGTATCACTAATGGTACGCTGTGCAATTGAAGAACAGAGCTGCTAAATTAAAATATTCGCTACACGCTTGTTTCTGTATTTCGAAAATATGTGGTTTGATTTTGAACCATATACTCAGGATCGCTATTTTGTCACAATTACGCACTTCGATTTTCGTAAATATGTCACAAACTCCAGTAGCCGAGTTGGCAAGTTTCTGCACCTCTGGGGGCTAAAAAAGACCCCCCACGATCTCAAAAACTAAGAGAGCTAAAAAAAGCGCAAAACGGCTATCGAAAGCTCTTCAAAAATGGTATCGAAAATACTTCAGTCATTTTTCTCATCAGGTCAATATCAATGTCACCAGAGGTCAAAATAGGTCAAAATCGCTAATATGAGGTGTACTAAGAAAACCTCATATATCTCAGAAACTATGATAGCTAGAAACATTTTTTAACACTATTCAAAAGCTCTTGAGCTGCTCTTTCATTACAGTGCGAATGATTTTCGGGTCAGGTCAAAGCCTAGGGAGCTACAGGTCACTGGATATTGGGCATATTCTTGGGAATGTCCATAGCCACCCATGCATAAGGGCGTTATCTTTTTGCTAATAACTTCCAAGCCAAACATGATACAGCCATAGTTGATGCACGATTGCAATCCCCTCGTCTATACAAATCGAATCATATATAATATTTCTATGCCAAGTCACATTTAAGAATTTGACCTTACCCAGGTCAACGGTCCGACCCAACTTGAACTGGTATAGTCATGATGTATATCATTTGACTTGCAGTGACTATACAAACCCTTTGGTGACAAAATAAAAGTTTTATATTTGTTTATTCAAAATTTATAGAGTAAAACACCAAAAAATGTTTATTTGACCTAAGGTGACCTTTTAAAGGTCACAAGTAAAAATATTTGGCATCAACTTCAGAAATGGGCTAAGAGCAAGTCGTAACCGATGTTTGAAGTTGATTCCATCCATACTTACTGAGAAAAGCTCGTTTCGTGGTTTTCCCCATGTATTTACAATGGGGAGGTCATGCTCTGCACATGACCGTAGGTCACCAATATCAAAAATCCTGGAACATATGTTGTAGCTCCTGGTGGCCCCAATATGTGGTATGAGTTTCAACTTGATCGATTAGCCCTTCGTTTAGTTATGCAGTCCTGAGCATTTTTTGAGGTGAGGTCACTTCACCTGGCCTGGTGACCTGACCTGATATGACCTTGAGCTAAAATTTTCAGGAAGGATATAAAAATGATTAAGGAACAGCTAGGCTAAGTTTGGCGGCGGCGCCGTTTTCTGGTCACTTCGGAAAAACCCGAGGGGTGGCCTAAAACGACCCCCACCCGGGCGAAGGTTAAGTGTCGGAGGCGATGGCGGTATACTTTATGCCAAAGTTTAATTTATCTAGGTCAATATCTTCAAGGTCAAACGAGGTCGTAAAGGTCAAACCTGAACCGTGCTGGAGGCCTATTGGGAAATGCCGTGATTATGCGGGAAAAAGCCGGGAATACACCAAAAGTGGGCTAATATCATAGAGAGAGGTTCCCACACCGTGTTCTCTGAAATTTTTAGGTCAAGGTCACTCACGGCCTTTGACCTACGACGTAAGAATGTAACATATTCCCAGAAATGTACAAAATAACTGGCACTATAGCAGCCTTTAGACGGGAAATGAGGGTTTTCCCTTGAAAAAGACCTTTGATCTTGGCATGTGACCTTGATCTTTAGTAGCCTTAACTATGAAGTCATACCATAACATACGGTATACTGAATAATGCCATCTGACCGGTATACTAGGGGCAATGACCTTGACCTATCACCTTGACTTTGACATATAACCTGATTATATCACGTTATAATGCCACCACTCGTTCCACGGTGCAGGCGAGCGGGTGCAACCGCGCGATTGTGACGGTCTCAAATTTTATATCTGACTTTGAAGCCTATAAGTCAAAACATTATCGGCTAATTTTCAATATTTTTTTCAACAATTCACGTGTTCATTAACACGCGCATTGACGGGGGTCTGAGCCACCTTCGCATTGACGGGGGCGGTTACCCGCCCCCCTAAGATCTCGAGAACCACGGTAGGTAGCGAAAAACGGTAAACGGCGTTGGGCTGCCTATCCACTTCTCCATCGAAAACATTTGAACCATTTTTTTGTCAGGTCACATTTAAGGCCACGAGAGGTCAAAACATGCCCGTCATAGGGATAACATGTAAATTCAGTTTTTCGGCCATTAAATCTGAACAAGTAAAGATAGAGCAAAACGACTTGAACTATATGAATCCTCTTAGCAAGCCGAATCGAATGATATATAATTTGACCTTGCTAGATCAAATCAAGGATTTGACCTGACCTGAGGTGAGGTCAGGGTCAAATTATATAAAATGCATATCATTAGAACCGCAAAGCCCAGGCGAGTTTAATGCAGCTAAAATAAATGCTCTATCACCATCCGTTTTTGAGTTATCTCGTAAAAATCATTTTTCCCATGTATTTCCAATGGAGAGGTCATGCCTCGTACCTGACCTTAGGTCATCGATATCAAAAATACCGGAACATATTTTAGAGAACTCGGTGGGGCCATTATGTGATATGAGTTTCAATCGGATAAGTTCACCCTGCTCCGACTTATGCTATCTTAAACTTTTTTTTTAGGTCGGGTCACTTGACCTGTAATGGTGACCTGACCTGAGATGACCTAACCTTAAAATTTTCACAGAAGTTGTAAAAATTATGAGGGAAAAGGTATACCAAGTACGGCGGAGCTACGCGCCGCCGTTTTTCTGCTATCTCCGAAAAACCCGAGGGGGCGGGTACCCGCCCCCGTCAATGCGCGTGTTAATTTTCTCAAATGTAGCCAAGTAGCGTTGTCCGGCGGCGAACGGTTATTCAGCCATCTCTGAAAATAAGTGGAGGTACTTTAGGACCCCCTTCCGCTGCACGTGTTAAGGCATAAGCATCCACCGGCGCCGGAAGACCTCTGTCTGTCAGCCACACCCGATAGCAGTCACAGCGCAAATGCGGCAACGGAGGTGGAGGTGGTGGCAGCAAAAGCCTTCTTTAATACGGGATCAAGCGCTGGTCTGGACTAAGACTCATATCAAATATCTGGACATCTCAAGGATCTGACGAGCCGTGCCGCCGCAGTCAGGTGCACGCCTGATCACGGCATTAACTTCCTTTCCAAACAAGGCTCTAAGAGGTGAAATTCCTGCATTGGCGAGGAAAGCCTTCTTCAGTGCATCCTTAATCACCCTGAAAAAGCCAGGTGGTGGTATAAGTCCTATCGCCGTGGGCTCTGTTTTCCGTAGACTGGCAGCTAAAGTTGGCCTAAAGCCCATCAGCTCCTCATTGGGTCTTGAGCTCTGCCCAATCCAAATGGGGTTCGGAACATCGGGAGGATGTGAGGCAGCCGCTCATGCATCCCGCCTCCACATGACCAGCATGAAAGAGACAATAGCTAAAGTAGACATGAAGAACGCTTTCAAAACTACGCAGATATTATTGTCTGTATGCAGTTCTGGAGCATGCCACGTCACTTTACCCTCTTTTTTATCGATCTTCTTATTGATGATAAATCCTACCATAGGCCCCCTCGTATCTACTTTGGCCGCACAGGATTCCAATCAGAGACCGGTATCCAACAAAGCGACCCGTGAGGGCCTGCCATCTTTGCCCTCACAAAACAACCAGTGGCCAGTCTTGTCACACCAACATACAATTGCTGGTACTTGGACGACGGCACAATCGGTGGAGATGTAGTCAGCGTCAGCGCTGATCTGGCAATGCTCTCACCAGCAATGATCGTCATTGGCTTACAAGTACATGCTAAGAAGTGCCAAATAATCCTTACAAAAGCCCCACCTGAAAAGGCAGAGTGCTTCACACCGGGAGCCATCCTATACATTCCTAGCCCCTTCGAAATAACAGAAGAAGAACAAACTGTTTTTGGAGTTCCAATGACTGTGGCAGCTACACAAATCAGAAGCTAAAAGGGAGAGCTGGAGCTTATGATCCAACGTCTAAATTTGTTTGATGCCCACACTTCACTATATTTGCTGAGGAACTGCCTGTGGCTGCCAAGATGGCAGTACATTCTGCGGGTCGCGCCTGCTTACCAGCTACCAGAACTATTGCAGACCCTCGGGAGAAGTCTTCTATTTGCTGTCACTGAAACCACCAACACCAACTTTTAAGAAGCTGACTGGATTCAAGACGTCCTCCCAACACGCTACGCCGGGCTTGTTCTTCGCTGCACAGAAGACAAGCCCGTCCCAGCTTTATTGCATTCGTATATGGCTGTTACCTTTTGATATCGTCATTGTTCCCTGGACATTTCACGCAGACATCCCTGTATGAGTATGCGACAACCCTAGAAGCATGAACAGGAAAAGTAATATTTTTCGCAGTATGTAAACGATATTACTTTTTTGTTAAAGATATAAACTTTTGCAAGAAATGTAACATTGTGCGGGGATTTGGCGTATATTCACGATCACTTTTAGACATGGATAAATGCCAATTTATGCCTTTGGGCAGGCAACCGGTCGCCGTTCGCAGTGGCATGGACGAAGGCGGTGGCGTGGGCGATCCGAAGCCGTCTCCGCCGGAGGGTGAGGTCAGCCCGGGGATTCCAGTCACCATCAACGTGGTCAAGATCAAAGTGAATGCCGACCTTGAGCCCCGATTTGTGGTATTATTTGACGACAACGCAGCACCGTAGAAGCTCAGCCTGCGGCTAGGTGCGTACCGCACTCCCGCTAGAACACTCAGCTCGCCTGGCTTCCTTCCCGAGAAACGACCCGATATACCGCCCAAACCAAAGTCGCCTTCTCTCTCCTCGGTAGATATCCACGGAGGCGACAGCAGCGCCTTTGATGACGGCTGCAGCGTCACTTCCTCCGCGTTTTGTACCTACACGAAATAGTAGCGGATCTCACGGAGTGAGTGACATGCCGTCAGCGTCTCCAGTGCGGGAGACCTCCCTTCCCTTCAGTAATGGCCTTTAGCTTGGGCGGTTGTCCGACCCACAGAAAAGAACGACACGATAGTCGGGTCGGCTGCGAGCGCTGTCTACTAGATGCAACAGAACCAACTCAACGGCACCTCACCGATCCCTGTTGGAAAGGTTGGAGTTCGATATCAGATTATCGCTGGAGGCAATGCGGCTGCCTTAACCTGTCCAGAGCTCGGTCGGTGTCCGACTCGTCATAAGCGACGATCCTACCGAAAACAAATCGGACGCTCTGGATGAGATTGAATGCAAGAATAAGAAGAACTTGATGCTCTCGATGCAGCGTAAACCACAGACTGAGTCGGTGCGCAGAGAAGGAAGGAACGCATACAGGAGAGGAGGAGGAGGAGCAGAAAGAAGAGTAGAAGGCGATTAAGGATAAGGCGTATAAGCTAAAGAAGACCATAAAGGAAGCTGAAAAGAATGGGATCCCGCTGCCACAGCAGACAGCGCCTCCTAAACCAGCAGTCCGGTCCCATACCATGCCGGGGAGACCAAGACCCAGTCACAGCATGGAACCTCAGGGGCCGACGGTCACTCACAGTCTGAGCTCGCGCGGCGGCATATCCAATCTTCAGGCCCTGTCTGCGTCGCCAGCGCCAACAGCCGATCCGGTTCACCCTACTTCATCGGGTGCGACGACTCACGCGCCACCGCAGTCTCAGTCGAAGCGAGAGCCGCAGCATCGGCGTGTCGACGCCATCGCACTCGCTCAGTCGACGCGCACAAACGCCAGGGTAGCTAATGCTACCGAAAAACAGCGCGAGTTCGAAAAACAGCGAGAGCCGCCTTACACGCGCTCCGCGACTTCGCACTCGGTTGACTTCGACTTCGATTGTAAACTAGGTTGAAAGTTTGAACATTCCCGGACCTGCTACACATTTTTGGTCATAAGTTGTCAAATTGATCACCCTAGATATGTGTTGTGACCCGCCTCTTATTTAAATTGGATCGGAATCATTCGCGAAAAACTGAGGGGTCTGATCGGACCCCACAGAGGGTGATGGGTTAATCGATTGACGGAGACTGTTCCGAGATGGCGAGGGAGGGGAGTCCCCTAGCCCCCTCTCCCCGAATAGTTATCCTGGATCTACTTCTGTTTATGATACGGCAAGAGATGGTCCGGGATGAGCGCATCGATAGACAAGTTGACAATAACGTAAACGAAAAGATTGGTACGGGTCTAGTAAATTGGTGTGTTGGTGGGTATGCAGTGCTAGTAATGACATTGTGGGAGCTGGTGGGCACGATGACACTTCAGTGCTGATCTCCCAGGGCTTCTATTCCTTTTTTATACCCCCGACGTGGGAAAAAGAAAGAGCTAACGGCGTGTTAGGCTGCGTACCGTGTCCATTGTAACAGTTGATTCACCGACCATATGACCAAAAATCTGACCGTCAAGCCCCTGTTCTAACGGCTATATATAATTTATGTGAAAACGACTTTAAATACTCGTCGATGCGTACCAGGTATCCGTTTTCTTACCGGGCCAGTCCTTCGCTGGGTAATCTATGACACTGGGTCTGTTATCGTTGCAGCTTTCCAAAAGCTCGCCCGCCGTTATTCCACAGGTCGTGTATAGTTTCCGCTGTCGGTGGATCAATAAATCAATGCATTTGAAACACGAGGTAAAATACTCAGATTCTATAAAAGAATCAGGAGGATTACGTTTTTTTTTCAAATGAAGGAAAATACCCATTATGGGTACTATCATGCTGTTCTCTGCTCCTTGCTTGTAAATCCCCTGACACGAGAGGAGTATAAAATACTCCGGTCAATCTAAACAAAATGATCCTCTTGGACATGACGGCGGAACGTCCGAATTTAAGGGGGCACCATGGGCTTTTCTACCCAATTCTTTCCAGTCAGCGCCATAGGGCTAGTGTTAAAATGTATTAATTAAGGGGGCACCGTGCCCCGTGTCTCCCTCAGTTCCGCCGCCTGTGTTTTTTGATCCTATTGTTCTGCTTGCAAAATTGTAGCTCCAGAGATAAAATTGATTACTTATGTTCATTGTTCGTTGGGAGAGAGGGATATGGCCAGGTCCCCCCCAAAGGTCCGCTAATGTGATGAGTTCGTCAATGACAAGAAAAAGGCATACAACATGGCAGTTGGGTATACAAGAATAAACAAACCTAAACCTCGATCGCACAGGTAAATCCGGAGATACAAAAACCTAAGCACTGCTTTATGCGGTTCTGACGGCTACGAAGAAGAAAAAAACATTGCATAATAACAGCTGTTTGGGTTCAGCGAGGCACCAAATGCAAAGTTTATACAGAATCTTCAATCCTCACCCTGTTGGAAGGAATTTTGAGGATCATATAAGCGTATTCAGAAGCTATGTCGAGGAGACATGTATGCTATCCATTGGGCCTCACATCCCCCAAGATTACATTAAAGCCAACGATCTTTAGATCATACATTAGGGTAGAGCGGGGAGAGTTGTATCATGGACAAGTTGTATCAGAGCGATTTTTTCCAAAACTATCCAAGAGATAGCGCTCCCGACACGACCAGATGATGCGGCATGCGGTCCGCCATCTTTCCTTATACTGCCGTCTGCTTGGCTTGGATTGTTTCGCGGTGAGTGCAGAAAATGTGTTTTCGTGGTGTCATTCTGCAAAATTTCGTCGTAAGGAAATGTGTGTTTTTGTCATTCAGATGATCTCGAATCGGAAGGATCGCTTTAGCAGTGGTAAGGGTAGATTCTAAGGCTTCGTGCGTGAGAAGGATTTTCTCGGCTGGCCACTGGTTGTTGAGCACGAGGACGTTTTTTCCAACATGAGAGGGTGGTACATGTTGTATCAGGGCCAGGTGGGGTATGTTGTAACAGTGATACAACTCACCCCAATGTACATACAGCTCATTAGGTGTGTCGCCACGGATTCGTTTTTGCCACAAACACTATATTATCCATGTAGCCACAACGAAAAATTAGGTAAAAGTATATGTGCTGCATAAAAGCGCGGGTCAGGATAAGTGCAAGACAGGCCACGCTGAGGGAATGAAAGCAAAAGCAAAAATTAAAGTCTAGCAAGCCCAGTGACAAATCTAGGATTTCGTTAGGGGGCAGGCTGGGGGGGCGCAAAACCTGGGGGGCGCCGAATCTGAGGGGCGCCAATTTACCACCCAATAGGCGGCCAGTGTCGAAGAAAAATGCGTTTGAAAAACGTATTTGTAAATGCTTATTTTCATGAAAGCTACCTTTCAGTGAGACATGTTCGCGTTTACCATCAAATATATTTTGGGGCCGCAAGGTTTCGCCCAGAACGTAATGACTGGTACCTTGCTAGAAAATGCTGGACGCACTCACTGATGCTAAATGAAGCCCGATGAGCAAAGAATACAACTAACTTCGATCTTGAAGAAAACTGAGATGTCGTATCGACCACATCCACATATCATAGTTGTCTTGGCTAACGCTGGGTCCCTACAGAAACCCCGATTGACTCTACACTAAGCACAATTAACAATGAATACAGTGAACTTTGGTGAACTTAAGTCATGGCGAAAACTAATGTGTCGTATCGACCACCTCCACATATCACAGTTGTCTTTATCGCTGGCTCCCTACTGAAATCCCCGATTGACGCTAATCTGAGCCTCAGAGGCCGCGGAGCCTCTGCGGGCCCGGGCCTCTGAGTTTTTGGTGGCTTCCCTGAGTTGATATTGAGTCCGCTCAGCTGATCTGGGACCGCTTTAGATAACTAGGCCCTCACGCTGAACTTGAAAGCTATGTGTCACCACTGGGGCCTTCTGAGCCTTTCGGGGCCCATTAACTGGTGTAGGGCTCCCTCAACAAATCCTGGGCCATCTGAGTTAATTTTAAGCTATCTGGGAGCGAGTTTTCAGGTTGCCCCTGGGCTGTTCTGGGACTGCGAAAGAGTATTGCACAGGAGCTTACTGGCTTGGCCTTAGATCCTTCGCTGCTTTGGCCCCCCCCTTAGCTAAACATAATCCTGTGGGTCAAATTATTGTGGCAGCCATGAGCTGGTCTAGGGCCCGTGAGAGGATTTACTAAAGAGGCCTCTGGTTTGGTCGTATGGCCCCTAGCTGGATTAGTGTCCTTTGAGCTGCAGGGGCCCCCTGGGTTGGTATCGTGTTCGTTTCACTGATATAGGCCCCTTCACCTTGTTTGGGGCCCGTTGTGCGTATCTGGAGCCCATGAGTTCGTCGAGACACCCAACTAGTCTGGCCATCTTAGTTTGTATGGGCCTCCTGAGCTGCTTTGGGGTCTCCTCAGCGTGTCTAGGCCCGATGAGTTGCAGGTTGGCCCCTGGGCTAGGTTTGGGCCTCTGAGCTTATTTAGGACCCGTTTAAATGGGTAGGCACCCCACGCTGCCTACGCGGCCTATACAGCTCATTAGGGGTGTCGCTACGGATTCATTTTTTTCCAAAAACTCTACATTATGACATGTAGCTACAACGAAAAATTAGGTAAAAATGTTTTTGCTGCAAAAAGTGCGGGCCAGGATAATTGCAAGACAGGCCGCGCTGATGGAATGAAAGCAAAAACAAAATTAAGTCTAACAAGTCCTGAGAAGTTATAGCCACATCACCACCTGCGCTTCACAAATTCGAGGGACACCCCGTGCTCGCCCACCGCCGCCTACTTCTCACTTCCATGCAATTCATCCGTATGCCTGATACAACCCTTCCCGTAACTATTGGGAGAGGGCTACTTAGTAAGTCCATAACTAATACGTTTAGGCTTTTCAGATTGAACAGTTGCAGATTGAACAGACATTAGTCTTGACTAAATTCTGCTGGTACCTAGTCAAGAATTTGCCCGTTTCGACACATTGTGTTGGCTTCTTTGTTCCAAACGGGTCACTTTTACACCTGGACGGTTGATGTTTCGTTTGCGTTTTTCGTTACCATGAATTTCGTATTGCATTGACCATAGTTTGATGTAATAAAATACAAGTTTATAATTATATTTTAAGTTCGTTGAAGGTTGTTCTCACGGCCATGGTCGGTAGCAGGCACGGTCTCCGAAACGTGACACACTGCTACAACTTCACCCACCATGTGATAAAACTCACCCAACCGGTGGGGTAAGTTGTATCAAGTGAAAGGTTCCATTCGCCAGGCAGTAGGGGACAAACCAGTTAAGATTAGGAAAAGCTTTATTGGAAAAAGGAAGCCAAAAGATGCAGCTACGAGATGGTACGAAATCACCAGGCCATCTCAAGTAGTTAAGAAATTAATGAACCTGGAGTAAAAACTGATACAACCCACCCCACCCTCCCCGCTGGCGATCTCAACCGACAAATGCACCCCAGGAGCGAATCCAGTGTGGGGGACCCCGCAGATAACGAACCCTCTATTTCAAAATCGAAGGACATTACACCAGGACGCTGTACTCTTTACACCAGGACATTTTTTACGATGGCTATATCACCACAGCACTGGCACTCTGGCGGGACATGACTATAGCTAAAAGATGGCGTGCGTCGAGCGGCTGTGTCCCAGACTGGGACACAGCCGCTCCATGGCTGTGTCTCAACTCTGAACTGGGACTGCCAGTTCAGAGTTCTGAACTGGGACTCCCAGTTCAGAGTTGGAAAACCCGCAGGTCTGGTGTTTTGCCTTTTTGTGGGTTTTCTGTTTTTCGTATCCTTCTCGTTTACCATTACTAGAGTAATTCCAGTGGTAGAACATGGATTATGACTGTGATGCTATCAATATCATCGTTGCTTATCTGTATTTGCCCAAGGTGGAGGAGGAGAGGGGGAAGCTCATATTCCCCAAGCTGTTCCGAAGTACCCGATTGACGTCAGCGTGCAGAACCTTTCCTAGTTTTATGATCACCCATGGATAATACAGAGGATTTGACTTTTGATAAGAATAAACATTTTTGAGGCTTATCAACGCACGCACTGCTTTCGTTATACGGCGTCGTCTACTCTTGTTCCTGTTGTTCTCTCAGGAGCCGGATTCTCCCTTCTCAGGAAATCCAGCGGACGTAAACCCGGGCGACCGCGAAGAAAACAAATGTGATAAGCACCACTCCACCGCGCTCCACATGAATAATTTGATTTTAAATTGTCTTCTAAATCAGTAGCTCACATTCCTCACAGGGGTAAATGCTAGCGCTGAAAGTGTTACCACCTGCACCATCAATAAAGGCCAAATCACAATTCTCGGAGCACTGCAGGGGTGTATCCATGATTTGTTCAGGGGGGTAAGCTCAGGGGCACTGCACGCGGGCTACAAGTGCAAAAGTTACTGACTAAAATAAAAACGTCAACGGTGGCTGATGGGATCGTGGAGTGAAAAAGTCTGCTTCACGTGACTTTTATTGGCTGTTTTACCTACTTTGCTTGTTTCTTTGCCTATCTAGCTGAATATTTCGTGGTATTCTTTTTATTATTTTTCTTCTGACCCGCAGACCATCTCGGGGGTGCCTCCAACAGGAATTATTTGGCCAAACTGAGAGAAATTGACCGTCGCCTTGAGAAAACTCTTGGGAGGCCGGAGAACGACTCTTAGGGCCCCCGTGACCAACTCTGGGGCGACCCAAGGACCGATCCTGGGGACTCTCCCGAAACCAACTTTCAGCCAGGTGCGAGACCAACTATAGGGGCCCTCGAGACCAACTCTTAAAGGCCATACGAGAGCAACCCTGCGGTCCCCGAGAAAACTTCTGGAACGCCTTCCCCCCCAAGACAGACTCTTGGGCCCGCCAAGACCAACTCTAGGGGCCTCTCAGAGACCGACTCTGGAGACCCCCGTAACAAACTCTTGAGGGTCCCCAGACCAGCTCTGGGAGCCCCCGGGAAAAATATTCGAGGCTCTAGAGACCAAGTCTGGGTGCCCAGAGACTCAAGGCTGGGGGCCCATAGATCAACTCATTGGTCCCGAAAGCCGAATCGCGGACCCCCAAGACAAAATTTGGGGAGGGGCCTGTCAAACCAACGCTTAAGCCACCGAGACCTGCTGTTGCGACTCTCCGAGACAATATTCTGATGGTGTCCGTGTTCTTATAATAAACGTTGGGACCATAATTCAGGAAACGAGGGGGGCTGCGAGAAGCTCTTTACAGTGCTTGAGCTCAGTTAATGGGAGGGGTAGTCACCCTGCCTGGAGCACAGCACCATGTGAATCCACCACCATAGGCCTTAGATGTCCTAGGAGCTGGTCAAAGAAACTAGTCTTGTGCATCGGGTCAATGCCAGTCGGCTGAGCATGATGCGCCATCACATGGCTGCTCTCATTGCCTTTGCTGTGTTCTCAGTGATCATGGTCTCCGGTAGTATCTTGTCCTGAGCTTTGAAAAGAAGTGGGAAGAAGTGAGAAGATATTGTGGGTCTTGTTTCTCCAGCCACTGATGCACCAGTTGTTCTTGCTTGCATGATAGTTTTTCACCTTTGTACACGGGATGCAAGTTATAGACAAGTATATGTACAGGTCGCAACCACTGATCTAACCTCTTCTGCAGAATATGCTGGTGGTGCTGAAGCTCTCCATCCTGAAGCAGGCGCAGCCATATGTCCACTTCCCCTGCTGCGCAGCTTGTATCAGCCTGCAGTCTGTTCAGGGTAGTGAATACGGTTTCGAGCTGTTTCTGCAGTTGAACTGCGCCCCCGAACACCCCATTGTTCTTCACGATATGCGTAATCCTTCCCTCCATCTCCTCGTGCGAGGAGAAAATTGTCACATAGTGAGGGTAGTTTCTTCCATATGTTTTGACACACTCTTCATATGATGCCCATCTTGTCTCGTTTGAGAGCTGTGGTTTCACAGACCTTTCAATGACATCCAGCCATGCTGCTGGTCGATGATGCGTGCGAAAGTACATTTGTACTTTCACAATTTGGGCCACCAAGGCCTTTGGGGACATCTCCATCTGCGCTAGGCTGATTTAATGCGAGGCACGCCCGATGGTGATGAATTTTTGTCTTTCCTTTTCAATACTTTTTCTAGTTGCCTCCATTTTTGCTTCGTTGTCACTGATATATCCTATCACTTTACAATCATACAGAAGATCTCATTTGATTGGTACGTGAACATCTCACTGACAGTAAGCTTCAGTTCTTAAACCCAAATATGTTATGGCTTGTGGTCCTTGTTATCTACCCTTCATGCTTTCGATAAAAATGTATTCAGTTCCTAGTTTTCTAACGGGTAAAGGTTTTGGATGGAGAGTAAGAGATTGGCCCCTTGCTTCATCAATGACTGCAGAGTAGATGTGGGGCGGGACTCCGCTCTGGAGTTTTTCGCAGCCAGTTCCGAGACGAACAAATCCTCTTACATGTCTGTCGGGTTGCCCGTTATGATCGGGCTTACTGCACACCTGTTGCACGATATCTGTGATCCCTGCGTTCCTCTGGCGAGGCAACGCCGTTAATCACAATGCCAAGGTCTGAGCAATCCCTTTCACTGGATTCTCTCCCCACCACACATAACTCTTTTGCACTTAAACCATTTTGCTATGAACGTATAGACAGCTTAACACGCGCATTGACGGGGGGCGGGTACCCGCCCCCTCGGGTTTTTCGGAGACAGCAGAAAAACGGCGGCGCGCAGCGCCACCGTACTTGGTATACCTTCTCCCTCATCATTTTTGCAACATCTGTGAAAATTTTAAGGATAGGTCATCTCAGGTCAGGTCACCAGTACAGGTCAAGTGACCAGACCTCAAAAAAAGTTTAAGATAGCATAAGTCGGAGCAGGGTGAACTTATCCAATTGAAACTTATATCACATAATGGGCTCACCGAGTTCTCTAAAATATGTTCCGATATTTTTTATATCGATGACCTAAGGTCAGGTACGAAGCATGACCGTTCCATTGGTAATACATGGGAAATATGGTTTTTACTGAATAACTCAGTAATAGATGGTGATAGAGCGTTTATTTTAGCTTCATTAGACTCGCCTTAGCTTTGCGGTTCTAATGATATGCATTTTATATAATTTGACCCTGATCTGACCCCAGGTCAGGGTCAAATTATATAAAATGCATATCATTAGAACCGCAAAGCTAAGGCGAGAGGTCAAATCATATATCATTCGATTCGGCTTGCTGCGAGGATTCATAGAGTTCAAGTCGTTTTGCTCTATCTTTACTTGTTCAGATGTAATGGCCGAAAAACTTAATTTACATGTTATCCCTATGACGGCATGTGACGGCATGTTTTTTACCTCTGGTGACCTTAAATGTGACCTGACAAAAAATTGGTTCAAATATTTTCGATAGAGAAGCGGATGTGCTACCCAACGCCCTTTGCCGTTTTTTACTACCTACCGTGGTTCTCGAGATCTTAGGGGGGCGGGTACCCACCCCCTCGTCAATCCGAAGGTGGCTCAGACCCCCGTCAATGCGCGTGTTAAGTGACCGTGGAATGGAATATTGATGCTGGACTTCAGAGAATGTGTGGGATTGAGCCGGGGGAGTAGTATTCTGGAACCGGAATGGCCCGATATCCGTTCGCTGTTGCGGTCACAACTCTTCCATCTGGTACCGCCGGTACTAGATGGAAAATGCTGAGCATCGTGTTAGGAACTGAAGTTCCTGCGTCGTCTCAGTCTGATGATGGCATGCCCATTTTCAGCACCATCACGTTTTGGAGAGCTCGACCAATGCAATTTCGGCTGCTGACTATTTTGTGTGAACATTTAACAAATTAACATTGCGTTTTTCATATAGTGTTGTTTGTGGATGCGTCACTCACTCGAAAATCGTCTGTTTCATAAGCATAGGCGGATCCAGGATTGCCGATCGGGGGGGCACCTTCCCGGGGGGCGCCATCCGGACCGGGGGGCGCCATCCGGACCAGGGGGCGCCACTTATGACCGGCAAAAGCCATCAGGTGGGCGCCAAATCCTATCGGTGGGCGCCGACTTCCGCATCCTGGGGGGGTGGGAAGCGACATTTCAGGGGGCGCCATCAACCTTTCAGGGGGCGCCATCGACCTTTCAGGGAGGCGCCGAGGGTCGATCGGGGGGGGGCACGTGCCCCCTTGCCCCCCTGGATCCGCCTAAGTTCATAAGTCATAGACTCAGGCTTCAGACTATGGCTTCACTATGCCATGCCACGCAGTTGCGGATCTAGCCGGTCGGTTTGGGAGGGGCAAACCAAAGTAGAAAAGCAAACAAAAAAACGTCACGTAGTGAAAAATCGTGCTATAATGATATGAATTGACGGTAGAATTTGGGATATTTGGGGCGAAGAGCAAAAAAAAAAACGGGGTGAAAAATATAGGTTCAGGAAACTTTTCCTCTTGAGGACCCAATATTTACACTGAACTTAACTGGTTCTGTTTGAGGTTGAGGGTTAAACCGCCAAAATCTGGCTTATAATTTAAAACGAGTCGGGGCATAAAGGAGGCGACCGCTTTGAGGGGGGCTAAACATAGTTTTGCCCCGAAATTATCCGGTTGGGGGAGGCAAATTCATTTTTGCTCACCTTGGATTCGCCACTGTCCCTCTCTACTACACTCGCATCGCAAGAATAATAAACAGCTCGCGCACGCTGTTCACGCTACCTGCGCACCTTTGCGGCTATTCCCTTCGCTGTGCTGAGTGAAGCTCAGCTTTAAAGCGCATGCGCATAATCAATGGCCGCCCACCCGGAAAACCAATCATGAACCGCAGACCCAACAGTGATGCTACGTCACAGACTGCTGCCAGCTGATCAGTGCAAGAGGGGAAGGAGATGAGCGGCCGGCGTTAATCCCCAGCTCTAGGCAGTAAACAAGGATTGGGACGTCAAACCAGGCGCGGGTGATATAAAATATAGCACACTTTATCAGGTAAGATTCGCTTAAGTGTTGAATCCACCGCATTAATTAGGCCCTCGTGCCGCGTAAATCATATTTAGATGTAAGCAGACACAAAACGGTACACATGTAGGCAACACACGTCCAACAGGGTGGATAGAGGTGGCAACACGAAATTACAAAAATCCAGAATTATAATTATCTTATGCTTGAAGTCTGGTCGAAAGATTTGGGGATGGGCTAATTTCGAACGGCTCGTTATTCCATGTACTCACATGATGGTGTACTGTTGGCCCCCACCCCTGAATCTGCCTCCGTCGCCATGGTCAGGGGCGATGACCGCGTCCGCCCAGCGCTGCACCAAGTTGATTTGCAACCGCGCCCACCGGGCGCTGAGACAGTGATTTGTCTCTCCAGAGCCTCGGGGAAGCATCCTCCTCCCCATCCTCAGGGGATGGGTGTGGGTCCGTCGGCCGGTTGCACTGAATGTCGGTACGAGGCTCATACTCTCCCAAAGGGAGCACAGGTAGCGAGTGAACCCTTTCCTCTGTTAAATTAAAAGTGAATCAAATTTTGTTAGTTGATGATTTTTAATTCAACATAATTTCCCCATTCATTAAATTCGACCCGCCATTGCGTTATTCGAGTTCCAGTCACTGGCTCGCCGCGTGATACACGAAGTCACAACGATTGCTGTTCGCTGACTGCTAAGAGAAGCAGGTCCGTGAGGCCAAAAAGGGGGGCTCACTGCATTCTCTACCAGACTTATATGATTTAGTATGCTACCGAGTCCTTACTCTCGCTAGGCTATAGCCTATAGGTTGAAAATTACACGTTACACGCGAAAAAACTATGAAATTTGACGGTACCCAGCTAACCTATGATATTCCCTACCCGACCCCTACTTCGCGCAAACAAAAAGAAGTGTCACACCACAGTACCAATGCAGTTACTGAACATGTCTTTAGAAATAATTTGTAGCATAACTATATAGTTGTCAGAATGCTTTATTTGCAATAGCAATACCAATAAGGTAGGAAGTTAAGATGAAGCCAACTCATTGGTTTCGCTATTGCTCTTCATCGCTGTTGTTCATACTCCTTGCAATTCACTGATACGGCTATTCACTGCTCTTCACTCATCAGACTGAGCTGTGCTGATCCGTTTTCAGTGTATGACTGTTGCGACTGCTGTTGGCTGGCTGTGTTTGGGACTGCTGAATGCTGGCGGTTTGACTGTACCAAGAACTTTAAGTGTTTTCCGGCCTACAGGTGAATCTGTATACGTGGTAACCGACGCCAATCCTAAATAAAATAAGTCCACGCGTGTACCAGCAGGCAAATGACGTCACTACGTGAACTCCGCTCTCAGATAGCTGACTGCCTAAACCGTACTACAGGGTATCCGATGCGTCGACGCTTTTGTCGTTGAGTCGATGCCCTACTGGAAACACAGTGACGATGCCGCGCGCGATTACGAACCATAAAACGCAAGCCATGAATGTGCAGATCAGAATCATTCCGCTGGATCCAGGGAGCCTCAGTACGGTTCCCTGTACAAGTAATGCAGAGTCTTGTCTCAACAACAGAAACTATATCATTCCGAAATGACTGCGCTCATCCACAATACGGTTCCTGGCTGTCACGTATTCGCCAAGTATGTGTTAGGGAATAGCACTGTTGATGGTGCGATGCAGATTTAGCTGCTAAAAAGCGTCACAAAGTTTTGCCTGTCGAGTCCAACTCGTTCATTGCTTCTGCTGAGATCTACCAGCTGGACACTTTCTCCAAATCCAAGGTGACTCTGTACTTAGCATGCACGGGTTTGTGCCATTTTTAGGTCAGCCCTCATTACAATAACAGTCAGAGTCTTAACCCGCGCCCCACCGGGTGTCGGGACTCCGGCGCCACCTTCGCCCCACCGGGGGCATAGATGCCCCCTCTAACTCCGCAAATATGAGGGTTAGCGCAAATCTGCAAACAGAATTATAAAGCTCGCGTGAATTCAGTAAGAAATTACTCGGCATGTTTAAGCGCTCAGGTCAATGGTTTGACCTCCAGAGGTCAATTTAGGTCAAGATAGGCTGTTTTCACTCAAATATGCAATGCTTAAGCAAACTGGGTATAACTCTTATGCCATTAGAGCTATTGAGATCTGGTAAAGTACATTTTATAGGAAAATGCCAGAATTTTTCCGCTATATGGAATGTAATGACTTCCCGCCAGTGGTTTGACCTCCAGAGGTCACCTCGTGACCTTATATGACCTGAGGCCACAAAAGGTCAGAAAGTGACCTTGCAGTATATCAAACGAAAGCCAGTGATGAGGCATACATGATGATGTTTGACTCAGCGCTCTAGCTTAATTAGGTCAAAAGTTATTGCCAAAATACTGTTTTTACCCGGTGACCTTGGATAACCTTGGAGAAGTCAAAGGGAAAACATGGCCCCTGGGATCCGTGAAAAGGGTGTCCAAGAACGCTTTTCTGAGCAAGCCAAGCATTTGCAATCGTTGTTGTGACTTTTAGATCATAAGACAGCTTTTCCTCATGCTTTTCCAATGGGAGAGGTCGCCTCATGACCTGACCTCAGGTCATGAAATCTAAAAATCCTGGATTTACACCTTGTAGTCCCTGGAGGGGTCATGAAGTTTAGGAAGTTTCAAATCGATCGACTTAGAAATGTAGCTCTTATAGAGATCAAAAGTTGAAGTGAGGTGACCTTGATTGACCTAGCCTTGTGACCTGACCTCTGGTGACCCGGGGTAAAAAATTTCAGGGAGGGTGGGAAAATGATGGGGTGAGTGGTAGAGCTCTCAACTGCGGTGCTGCGCTTCGTCGTTATTCTGCTATCCCGGAAGAACCTTAGGGGGCATCGATGGCCCCGGCGGGGCGAGGGTTGAAATCTGAACAAGTGAAGATAGATCAAAATAACTTGAACTATATGAATCCTCGCAGCAAGCCGAATCGAATGATATATAACATGACCTTTCTAGGTGAAATCAAGGATTTGACCTGACCTGAGGTCAGTTCAAGGTCACATTAGATAAATTTCATATCATTAGAACTGCAAAGACAAGGCAAATCTAATGCAGTTAAAATAAACGCTCTATCACCATCCGATACTAAGTTATTTAAATAAAACCATTTTCCCATGTATTTACAATGGAGAGGTCATGACTCGTACCTGACCTTAGGTCATCGATATAAAAATACCGGAACATATTTTAGAGAACTCTGTAGGCCCGTTATGTGATATGATTTTCATTCGAATAAGTTTACCCTGTTCCAACTTATGCTATCTTAAACTTTTTTAGGTCAGGTCGCTTGGCCTGTACTGGTGACCTGACCTGAGATGACCTAATCTTGAAATTTGGACAAAAGTTTTAAAAATGATGAGAGAAAAAGTATGCCAAGTACAGCGGCGCTACGCGTTACCGTTTTTATGTTATCTTTGAAAAACCTGAGGGGGCGGGTACCCGCCCCCGTCAATGCGTGTGTTAAAGAAGAGGCACAACAAACGGGGTGTGACTCGGCTACTAGATAATCGTAGGTAAAGCGTATCAGGGGCGCAGCCAGGGGTGGCACAGGGGGCACGTGCCCCCGTCGGTGCCGGGTTGCCCTTTTGATTGCCAGGTGGTATGCCCTCTTTGGGCCGTGCCGCTCGAAATTTAGTGCCCTACGCCGTTGAACCTAGATGGAACTAGACTGCATTTAGCGATTTAAACTATTGTTTGACAATTAAGTCACTGAGCTAGTCTATTCCCTGGAAGCACAACTGTGGGGATGGGGGAAGCTGCTCTGGAGGCCTCTGACCCACACTTGGGGGCCCCAGAGCTGGTCTTGAATAGATGGGGAATAAGAACACAATGGAAACTCCCCTTGTAAAACGGAGCAAACGAGGAATGAGGAATCTCTAAAACGGCTTGTGATACCTAGGCACCCCTGGTTATATAAATTGCTTATTATAATGGTGGATTCTGGGAAGGGATGATAAAAAGGCATGTGCCCCTGAGCTCAGAGCACAGTCCCCTAAACCAGGATTTATACTAATTAATTTAAATGAAGAAATAGTTTTCATAATTTTCAGCCCTGTCACACCATCCCCATCCAAACCACCGGCCTGTTCACCTTTTATTTACTCTTAACGGGGACTGAGCCTTGAGAATATGAAACTTAATAAACGCGTTCAAAAGGTATCTCCCAAATTTTTTCGGCAGCAAAAATGTGTTCTTCCAAAGACACTATGCTACTCCTCGTCCCACGGCGATTGTGGGAGGCAAGGAACTTAATCCGCATTCAGCCAGGGCCCAATCGTCACGACAAAACCAGTGAGCATAACAAAATAATTTTCGACTCCAATATGCCTTAACGTGCACATTGTAACAGATATCACATGCTCCGCTGATTTCTCTGATGTTAAGTACTTGCATGAGTTGGTTGTCCTTAAATCTATCCAAAAAAGTAGTGTTTTGGCTACTTCCATGGCATTTTGGTGATATTTTTTCCTTTTTCAGTTTTAATCGAGTTTTCCTTCTCCGTCAATGATTTATTTGCATTTTTTATTGAACCAAAGATGCCCAAAAAATGATATAATTAAAGATATAGTAAGTTTTTTTAGGTTACGTTAAAAAGTGCCCTTTTTTCCCGGAGTGCCCCTCAAAGTTGGCGTGCCCCCCCCATACGAAAGCTCTGGCTGCGCCCCTGAAGCGTATTGATACCATTCGAAAGCTTTACCTAAGGAAAAAATGCAGACGTATCAATAATTTTTGGGTTAGTTTTATGACAAAGCCAGAAAAAGTTTATCTTTAATTTGTTTGTGTCTATAACATATTTGCGAAAAATATACACATAAATTTGATATTATAGTGAAATGCATGATTGAAGGGTTTGTATGATATACAGCATGATCTTTAAAAGACCTTATTTTACTGAAACGGAAGGTCAATGTCACTCTATAACCTAACGAAATCATGCCACCTATCATTAAAGGGAATGTAGCACCTTGGTCGAATCCCGGAATTTTGTGTGATTAAGGACATCTTTAACGGAAAATTATGGAAATGTCCATAATTTTTGCAGAAGAAATGTACAACAAGCTCAATATTTTGAACCGTAAAATCCTTCTCTTTGGCAAGAAATAAACCCCTGCCTGTGTGTGACGTCATGATCTGGCAGCGCTACCACCATATTCAAAAGGCTTCAATAGGCTGACTACTTACTGTGACGTCAGCATGACGTCATGCCAACAGCTGAAAACTGTGACAGATTCCTTGGGTACATTTTTGGTAAATTTCAGTTAGGATTTTAGCTTTTCTCTACGGAAATTTGGAATTCCAGGACAAATTATATGTTGAGTACCAGGTTTTCCGGCATGCTTTGCAACGGCTATATCAGTTAAAATTACATTATAAAGGTACCACATTCCCTTTAAATCGCCCTCAATTTGACCCATTATGCCGCCTCATGAAGTAACAATCAACGATTCTGTTTTAAGCTTGTTTAGATAGGAAAGTCCGGTAGGGCGCTTTCAGTGTCGCTCCAGTTTGTTTATATGCCACCGTCACGTCGCGAGATCAGAGGAAGGATCCGATCTGACCACCCAGACGGTGGGTGCGATAAGAGCCTAGGCGGGGCGCAGTTTAGCTTAAACAGCCTCACTTGTCATAGTGAGAGTTCACATAGCTGCTTGAAGTATGAGTGAAGCATGAATATTTGGTTTCTGATTACTCGCATGACGTCGTGGCTTATTGATCCCTTATATTTGTGAGATAGGCACTAGTCGCAGGGGATAACCATCTTTTCCTGTAAGGGTGAAGGAGGCAAGAGTGCGAGGGGTAAGGAACTCAGATGCATCCTTCTTGAACCGAAAATACAATCGATTCACTTACATGGACATACCTTGCAACAGCCCGCTGTTTCGTGAGACCTTTGTCCTCTGACCTAATTGACCTTTGCAGGTTACAACATTTCAAATAAAACACTTTGGTAGCTGCAAATTTATGTAATACTGTTTGTTTCACCTCTGGCTTGCACAGATATATACCCTGTAGGAAATTAGGCAAACACCGTCTGTGCAGGTGTTTTGTGGGGTAGGAGATACACTCTCATAAAATTCCGATAGGCTATCAACACCTTGAGAAACGACTGCCATGCAGATAAACCGTTCAATTCCGGTGAACACAACAGCCGTCCCGAAGCTAACCCAAGTGGCGGCCTGGTTTGATGATGCGAAACTGTCAGAAATGCATGAAATTATGCGGTCGTTTATGGTCCCTTGTACAGCATCAAGCTTAAGCTCTGGCAGAGTTATGTGGTTGTTAAAGGAATAGTATATTAGTCCAGACCAGTGGCGGACCTAAAACTTTATGTGGGGAGAGGGGGCTACCTCCTCCGCCAAAGCCCCGGAACAGCCTCCGACTAGGCAGTTACTATAGGCATTCTGCCATTTCGTGGGGAGGGGGTGGTTGTGCCCCCTTGTATTCGCCACTGATCCCGACCTAACAAAAAACACCCATCCAGTGAGTGCGTGACTTAAAACAGTCGCGCCTGGGGGAATCCGACGCACCATTGAGTATCTCTGATGCCTGTCCAGCGGAGCCTAGCTGATAACAAGACTGGGGTGAACCGGCAGTCCCGTATACAATTACCCACCTCCCAGCGGTGCCGTGGGAAAGCCTCCCGAAGAGGCTCCCATGTTTTCCGGACATCAGGCGTGGATCGCTGTTGTGTGTCGAATCCATTCAAAGCTTCAAAGGGGGACGATGTAAAGACTAGACAGCGAGCTCCTATGATTTCCTGTTCAGGTAATGTTAACATGGCTGGATCCGGTGAAAAAGCGTAAACATCTGCAAAGTGACCTCATGGATATTTTGATGTGAATTTGCAATCAAAAGATCATTACCACGAAAAGTAATGTTCCAATTTTGTTAATTGTGTTCAAGTTGTTCCTAGTTCGGTTTTAAGAGTCGGAAGCTCACTTAAGCTATCAAGGGACTTTTTAACGGAGACCCCGACCTCACCACCCGTACAAGCAGCTCCTACAATGAAGCGTTAATTTAGAAGCCAAAGTTTAACGTCCCACAGAGCACAGGGACGGCCGCCTCACTCAGGTCACCCTCTCACCAGTCAGCTGCCAGTCGACCTACGTCGGGCAAATATCGAGCGCCAGAGCGTCTCAAGGAACCTGATGCCAAGCCTGCATGGTGCCTGCAGGGAACACTGCCACAGCATGTTCCTGAGCAGCAGGTCAGAGCCCAACGCTGTACCAACTGAGCTACCGGGGCGGTAAATTTATTGGTAATGCTGATGCGAAACAGCAGGCACACCTCGTAAAAACACGCACCTCGCAACTCACGGCATTGCTGCTCCCTGCAAAACAAGTTTGGGCCTTTTCAGATCTGCAAAAGCTGAGTTATGACGCATGTGTTCGGACCTTCATTTATGCGCTTATCAATGTGATATTTTATTTAATCATATGTAGGGAATGACCTCGCGAGCGCACACCCGCCAGCTCGGTAATCAGGCTCACCAACAGAAAAGCAATGGGAAGCAGATATTCCAATTTTCTTTCTGACCCAAGCCCATGCGAACTCCTTGTCAACCGGAACGCCAGTGTGTATGGAATCCAAAGAAGCGTTGGGGGAATCAAGGCCCAGCAACTCGGCGTGGCTGCGGTGTCCATCCAGTGGAGCGATGTGACTGCGGCAGAACTGTTACCTGATGCACATACTTTTGCAAAGGAAAACAAATCAACGTGGTTGGTCGAAAAGGGGAAATAAATGACAGAGTTCAATATTGTGCCAATTACGTTTTCCAAAATATTTCTTCCACAGTTGTGAGTTACTCGGGATGAAAAATGTCCAGCTTTGAATAGCTCTCCCCCAGAAAAAGACTCCTGCATAAAAACGCCCTGTTTATTGATTTATGATTTGTTTATTGATTTGGGTGGAACTGTTACTTGGGAGTCAGAATGATTCTAGTATACGAATATGCTTTGCGAATTAATACGCGCATTGCCGGTGGTCTGAGCCACCTTCGCCTTGACGGGTAGAGGCGGGTACCCGCCCTCCCCCTAAGATCTCAAGAACCACGCTAGGTAGCGAAAAACGGTAAACGGCGTTAGGTAGCCCATCCACGTTTCCATCGAAAATACGTATATCATTTTTGTTAGGTCACATTTAAGGTCACTAGAGGTCAAAAGATGTCGTCACAGGGATAATATGCAAATTAAGGATTTCGGTCATTACATCTGAAAAAGTAAAGATAGAGCAAAGCAATTTAGACCATAAGAATCCTCGTAGCAATCCGAATTGAATGTCTATAATGTAACCTTGCTAGGTCAAATATGTCATTTGACCTGGCTTGAGGATAGATCAAGTTCAAATTAGGTCAAAATACGCATCATTAGAACCCCAAAGACAAGGCCAATATAATGAAGGAAGGCAAATATGGATGTTGAATATATATATATATATATATATATATATATATATATATATATATATATATATATATAAGCTTTCTATCACCATCCATTATCACGTTATTTAGTTAAAACCACTTTTCCCATGTATTTCTAATGATTAGGTCAATGCTCGTGCCTGACCTTAGGTCATCGATATAAAATACCGGAACAAATTTTAGAGAACTCGGAGGGCGCATTATGTGGTATGAGTTTCAATCGGATAAGTTCACCCTGTTCCGACTTATGCTATGTTAAACTTTTTTGAGGTCAAGTCACTTGACCTGTACTGGTGACCTGACCTGAGATGACCTAAACTCAAAATTTTGGCAAAAGCTATAAAAATTATCAGCAAAAAGATATCATAAATATTTTTTTCGAAAGTGAAGCCCACTATATTTGGTAACATGTGGCCATATCCCATAATTTGGTAATTTTTTCCGCTAAAAAATATTGTTTGCGCCGCATCTCATTGGCTACTTACCCTAGCCGATCCAGAGTCGTTATGCACATACATTGTGTTCCCAAGGCTCTCAGATGTCGCATAATGCATTCAGAGGTGCAGAAACTTGCCAACTCGGCTACCGGAGTTTGTGACACA